>JABWTJ010000283.1:0-725197 GCA_016801875.1 Solanum sitiens | reverse complement strand
AGATACAATATATTCTTAAAACGGATGTCTCATATCATTACCATCTAAACAAGAGTATAACAAGTGGGCATAGCCCATACATCAATACAATAAAAGCCACATATAGGCTATACAATCTTAGTACTCAAATGAAAGAGAATGAACAAAGTGTTTTTAAGACTAGTAAATATCCAATGCTAGAAAGTGGCATTGTCCTCGAAGTGGTGAGGGCCTACCTAACTTGGAGAATGAGAATTCCAAGTCTTCCTTCAAAAGTCGTCACGAACCCTTCAACGACCGAAACCTAAAATGTTGGGGGGGAAGGGAGAAATGGGGTTAGCACATCACTTGTACTAAGTATAGGACCATATGCACACACAACATAGAAATCATGCTAAAAAAGGACATTTCATTAAAGCATGCAAATTTACTTTGAAAAGCCTTATGCACATTAAAGAATCAATACAAGTCAGTAGTACATATTCATTAAGTCAAGACCATGTACATTACAAGACAAACAATACTAAGTGTAGTCAATTCAACATGCATATCAACCTAATTGAGCACATAATCAAGACATCAAGTTATAACATCAACAAGCATGTATAAGAGTTCATAACATCATAATCTAAGCAAGACCATTACTCATGAACCCTCATTAAGTCCACTAGTGCAATGACTAAGCAATGCTCCATAACCTCACTCAATCAAGTAAACCTAACAAGAACCATAAACAATGTCCAGATTCACATAGCATATCATTAAGAGTACATAACATCATACTTTATCAATAGTGACCAAACACATGTTCATAAGTGAAACCAACATCATATAGTGTCATTAACATGTAAGATCATCCTATACATATCGTTTACATTTATAAGCATATACATACATAAGAACATCCTTCTAAGATTACCTCAAGGCTAACTAGTGCAATGTATAAGTAGAGTTCCATACCCCTACCTAGACTAAGCTAAACCCCTTAGGTCATCCTAGTTAGAGTTCACTTAATTACTTTATTTTACCTTTTGGGAACATCTTGCCTTAACCGACATAGACCACATGATCTAATATGGAATCCGATTTCATGGAACCCTACATCGAAAGAAGGTGGACTACTTGCCAAGGTAGTACCAAAACATGAACATAGCATCTATGTGGATCCACTAGAAAGTATTCCTATGGGGGCAACATAATTCAAGAACTAGGAGATATAGTTGGGACCCTGTTTATGATACATGCATTATAGTCTCCAATATCATTAGTACATTAGTGATCCTACCTTCCCTATGTGGGAAGTGACACTCCTCACTCTAGGTCACTCGGTGCTAAGCTAGAGTCCCTTTTGAAATGTCTTTGAGTCTTTATTTAAACATCATAGCTTAGCTTAGGTCATAGGGTCTATCCCTTATATAATCATCATCATAGCTCAATAAGAATTGCATGAGTATTTTCCTTTCATTACAATTCATACATGTGAGGTTAGCACATTTACATAATCACATCATGATAAGGCACATTGGTAAGGTATCATCATCCTTATAACATTTAAATCTTAGCCAACAACTCACAAACCATAGTTCAAGACATTCAAATTCAAAATCATACCAACCCTAACCAATCTTAACATAAGGTATACTTCAATATAACTTCATCACCAAACACAAGTAATCATAATTGAAGTAAAGAATTGAGATCACAAGACTTACCCCAATCTCCTTCACAAGCCATCATCAAGGTCTTACCATAAACCAATCCCAATTCACTCATAAATATGAATAATAAAAACATAGAATAGTAATTCACACATTAACCAAGATAATTATATCAATACTACATCATTCAATTCAAGATCACAACCTAGGGTTAAGGGGAAAAGGTCATCTTCCACAATTTAGGTCAATTTATCAAAAAGTAGTATAATTGAATCATAATACATGTTAATCTACTCATAATAACAAAAGGAATCATAAACAAATCAATTCACAAGATCAATTTTGTATTGGAAGAAAACCCACTTGAATTTCATCTTTTTGAAATCAATTTGGAGGAACCCTTTGGGGAAAGAGATCCCAAAGGTGAAGGAATCTCATACCTTACTAATTGATGAATTTTGATGGAGAAAATCTCCCTCCTTCCAGACCTAGAACCCTCCTTTTCTTGGTCTTCTATGGAGTTTCTTTGGGAGAGAGAAAGAAGAAAGAAGGAAGAGCAATAGGGTTTTGAGAATTATGAGAGTTAAGTGAGGTTTTAGGCTTAGGGTAGTTTATATAGTGACTTAATTAATCACCCCCTAATCCCTAATTAACATCCTAACCAAATTAACTAATTAAATGAACTCATTAAACTTAACAGTGAAATAAGAGGCAGGACCTACGAACCCCTGACCAAAGGGCCATAGGTCAAATCACGGCCAGGACTCCCACCGTCCTGTGCAGTCGTAGTTTGTGACTGAGACTTGAAAAAATGGCTAAGTCTTCATCGATTAAGGCATCGATTCCCGATCTATTCACCCACGCCTCGTCGCCTGCACACGTAGGTAGACACTACCTCTTTGCAGCTTTTTGCCAAATTTTAACGGTCCTCCTCAAGGATCCTTTGGTTGGTCCTTACCGGACGTTTCGACTATAAACCAACTCTAATACTTTTTAGACACCTTACCACCAAATTTCATTATTTTTTGGCTCCTAAAACTTAGTCAAATAGGCTAAGGCACACTAGCACCTCTTGAACTAGTTTCCGGACGTCATGGACGTTCCTTGACGTTTTGATTCTAAAACTTCCTAAATGACTTATATACATTATAATTGACTCTAAAACAGTGTTACAACTCTTAGACTCTCGTGTTAGTCTCTAGATTAGGCTTTAGACTTTGGAGTATTACATCTATACGTTGAACAGTTGCTCTAAATTTATTGTCTTTCTTTACAAGATAGGTTTATACATATAGAGGATTAGATAGATTAGATTTATTGCCCTTGAGAAAATAAAACATAATGTCACGAAAAGGCATTAGATGCAATGTAGATTAAATATTGAGTATGATCGTTGAGACCAAACTACAAATCAAGAGTACCACGAATCGTGGTCTGACTCGTGGTTTCCTGGGTCAATTTTGGATTCTCTGAAGTTTTTCACGGGTCCTGGTACATGTCATACTTTCAAAGTATGAGTCGTAGTTTGACTCGTAGTGCTTGGGACAGAAATTTTAAGACTAGAGAATCTTTGATAAAACGATCATAACTTTTTATTACGAACTCAAGTTTATGAAAGATTGGCGACGTATGAAAGAAGTCTCAAAGACCTTTAATTAGAGGGATAATGGGACACATAACTGCTCATATTCTAGCAGATATGCTCGTTCGAAATTAACCTTGAACTATCTTATACAAAAACTAAATTAGTAGAGAATCTTTAAAATAGACTTAGTGCTAGAGGTTCCTTTATGACATTATTTCACATCAATACACTTACCGCACTTGAAAATTGATATTAACACCTATGCACAATTAAAATTCTATATATATCGAAGAATTATTTGATTCTTGGTTTAAAAATAATTGGGGTGTTACTCTGAGTAACCATTCTTAGAATATATATATATTTGTGATTGATGAGAACCTTGTATACATATTTTGAATGGATTCACCATTTTTTATACTGAACAGTTCGTACTGTCTATTCAACATATCAATTTCGGACTTTTCACCTGAATTGTTCCTTTATAGTTAGTTTGAGGAGGAGCATCCCGGATTTATTTTGTAGTAGTACATAAAGCAAGCCTGTTTTACTTTTCTGAGTCAATCCCACATCAGAATTTTCTTGGCCTTGGCATTCCTTTCAACATCTGACTTTTGTTTTTAGGTTGTAATACATACTTGTGATGCTCTCGTGGCTAGTTCATGATTTTGGGCTTTTCAATGTTGTGAGTCTTCATGTTCCGAGCACTGATACACTTATATAGCTTTCCTTTATTTGAATTTTCAGACATTTGTATGTGGTGTATGGGTTAAGTCCAAACCACTTCCTTTGATGAAGTAGATGGCTTACTGCTTTCCAATTTTTCAGAAAGACTTAGTCAAAGTTAGCTGACAAGTTAGTGGCCTTTTGTGGCTGATTAGTGGGACATTTTCTTATTCAACTTCTATCCACTTCGTAAGTGGCTGCTAGTTATCTTTTTCTTGTATAAATAGAGATGTTCATGTTAATGATATGCTGAAATTTTAATGAGTTCTTTGTGCTTTAATACTTCAATTCAGTATTAAAAGAGTCTACGTTCTAACGTTAATGTGGAATTTCATCCTTTTAAGTTGTTCAAAATCTTTTTTAATTATCGACATACAGTATATGATATTCTAACTTCCTTGTTGCTGCTGTAGATGTACTCACCCCTACCTATTCTCGGTTGTCTTTCTTTCTTAATTACAGCTAGAGAATCAAAGTTGTGGAGATGATTATCTTCATTACCTCGTCAAAAACCAATATTTTCAAGGGATGTTTGTCTATTATGATCTGAATTACAAGGAATCTCAAATTGTAATATTTCAATAGCAAGAGAGTTGGACAATTTGTACACATTGCAGCAACTATATTACTTAGCAGAACCAGAAAAAGAAAAGTTCCTCTTGAACTTTCATAAATAACATTTTTGAACCTCTTTCAAGGTTGTATAATGTTATGATAAAAAACTGAGAATTGAAAGAAGTATGAGCGTGACTATGCCTTCTGATTTTGCTAACTCTGAAATGATCTGCTTTGCTTCTTCAACAACCGACCTTTTTGCCAGTCCATCAATCATATGTACACCAATCCAAGTTTTCTGCATTCCTCAATGATTTCCCAGTTATCAATGTTATGCCATATATCTACTGAAGCAGTTGCTGGTTTTTCTTGAATTTACTTCAAGTGTTTTTCAGACGTGTGCGGCTATAGAGATCTAAGGTGTCCTTATGATTGGGATCCAAGCAGAGGGCTGCTTCACTATCTTGGAGAGCACGAGAGAAATCAGTCATTGACTCATGGAATGCTGCTCGAAGATTAAGCATTTGCAAGTCAGGTTTGAAAGAAATGGCTCTTGTGAGCTCCTCCACTGCTTCAGTCTCCCTCTGGTCATCCATGAGCACTGTTGCATCCAACATTCAAATTTAGTATGAACAAGGCAAAACTCATGGCTGACAAGGAAATAAGAATTGCTAAACTTGCAGCTGACACCTAATCATTCCTGGGGACCAGTACGGAGAAACTTTGATATATCCTCCTAGTTTCATCTCAGTTAGTAAGAACTTCGGAAATGTAGAACAACAATTTCATTCAAATAGTATCAAACACATACAGAAATATCACATTGTGTTAACCAGCCAATAAATCTCCATGCAAGAACAAATTTACTGTACTGAAGAAGAATCTGCATCACTGTTTTATTAGACTTAACCAAAAGCTCTCAACCTTACGCAAAATTGATCATCATTTACAAGGAAAAAATGCCAACATATTAAATTGACCCAGTAAAAAAGTACTGAAGAGAATTTTGGCTAGTGTTATGTAGAAGATTGTCCTATTTTCAGAAAATGCAATCTCTTTTTTTAATTACATAGTGGTCAGTGACCGATTTTATTAAAAAAAATGACAAGAATAACAACCAGACTGGCCAAGAGTCTCAAAACAAGTCTGAAAGTAAAAAAGCAGTAAAAGAAACGCAAGGTACAAAGCATAGACCTGGCCCTTAATATTCTACAAATGGAATTGTCGATCTCAGGAGTTGGACCTACAATCGTCTAGGCATTGAGTGAGTTCCAGAAAATGCTACTGGAAGCCTGCATTTTCTTTTCTGGGTGATCTTCCAGCTGGGGCCTGATGGCGACTCTGGTATTAAGCTTTGCGTCGAGCCTTCACTGTTCCAAAATAAGTTTCCATCTCCTTGTTTCCTTCGTTTTTTAGTTGTTTGAACCCATTCCATTATTGTCTCTTCTATAGGAGGTTGGGGTGAGTCCATTTCGGAATGGATCAATAAAAGGGTGTTATCTCTTTCTTTTAATGTTTGCCTTATTTTTGAGCTACTAACCTGGGTTTCCTTCTGTGCTTTATCAGCTGGGAGTGGTGGAAGCCATGCTTGCACTCCCCCAGTAGGGTTTTCTGTCGGACCTGACTACAAGAACTAATTTGACGCTGCAGTCCTTTGATTTTGGTGAAGTTGCTTTTTTATAGCTACAGTAGAATAGACTTGCTATAATAACTGCAGCCGGTTTCCTGAATAGTTATGGAATACTCTGTAAATGTGCTTGTTGAATACTCTGTTCACTCTTTTCATTCCTTTCTTTCTTGTTTGTATGTGTTATAGCTGTTTATTTTGCGAGTTCTTATCCTGATTGATGGTAATTGTGCTTTGTCTGTGAACAAGATCTTCCTACCTATGGTTGGTAGATCTTGAAAAGTGTGGTAATGTTGTATTCCTTGTTGATTGATGGTTGTGTTAGCTAGGAAATCTGCCAATTGGTTTCCTTCTCTAAACGTGTCTGATTCGTGCACTGAGAGTGGCCATGATTTCTTTTACTTCCTCCACCTGTTCTGCAATTCCCCAAGTTACTTTCCATGCGTCCTGTAGTATGTTCTTTAGACTCAGAGAGTCAGTTTCAAAGAGAACATCCTACACCATGTGTAGAGAAATACATTATGGCCTCTAAGCTAGCCATAATCACTGCTTCAGTATTCGCTGCAACCCCAATGTCCTCAGCTTGAGCATATATCAGATCAACCATATTGTTCATTAGAGAGAAACCATTGGAGCTTGACCTGGATTGCCTTTGCTAGCCTCATCAGTGTTGCACTTCACTTCATACCCTTCTGGTATCTTCAACCAAATCAGCATCTCGTGCAACTTAGGTTTGTAACTTCTTGGGTAGTTCAGTATCCTTGGCCATTCCATTGGTACCCTGCAAACCAAAGGGTAGTTTACTCGGATTAGTTTATGGATGGTATCTTAAACTTGTTGTATTGCTGTACCATTCTACTGTATGTAGAATTTCCTCCATGCCTGATTGTGTTTCTCTTCTTCCATAACATCCACATGATGATTGTTGGGACAGCCTTGAAAATTGTCTGCAATTTGGGAGCAGCATGCAGTTTCCACCACTTAATTATGAGCTTTTGGAGGTGCAACCCTTCACACTTCTGTAAATATACATGTACTAGAAGCAAACTACTTCCAAAGCCCAGTGACTACGGGAGCTTTTGGAAATAGGTGGATTTTCGTTTCCTGCTCATGAGCATCACAACACCGACATCTAGAGGCAATACAAATGTTCATCCTCTTTAGGTTGTCATCAGAAGCTACTTTCTCCTCCATACCCTCCAAAGGAAGAAATCAATTTTGAATGGCAAGCCTTTTGCCCCTATGAACTCATAATCCATCATCGCTTGCTATTTATGCCTCAACAAATCACAGGCATATTTTTTATTGTGAAAGACCCTTCTGTGTTCTGTATCCACCAGGCCTTGAGTTGACAGGGTTGAACTGATGCTATCCATGATGTGGTCTGTCATTTCCACTGAAATGTTATCTAGCAGCTTCTGCCTATTCAACTCCACATTAGAGTTTATACTCTTTACCTCAATTTCTTCCTACCCAGCATTCTTCTCTTCCAGAATGCATAGTGCCCCATGTTTGGTCCAGTTATCAAACCAGAAACTGGGTGTACCTGATTTCACTTGCCACCAAATATTATGCTCAACCTCATCCCTGACAAGGATCATCTTTCTCTACACATTAGAGGCACATGTTCCTTTAGCAATGGTTGGGATGTAGTTTCTAGCAGTATTTGTTCCATATAGAAGTGCTCCATGGTGAGAAGGTGGATGTTCTAAAAATCAACCATAGTTTAGCAAAAAAGGGCCTTCAATACATCTACTAAGGATTGGAAACCCAACCCTCTTTGTAAGTATAATTGTTGGTTTTTAGAAAATGTGGCAGCAAAAAGTATTGATTGAGATATCTCTCAAAAATTTTATTAAGAATAATAGGGCTTTAAATAGCCAATTTGAAAACACAGTCTGCAGAAAATCTACGTTAAAAGAATTCAAAAAAGGCTAAAAAATTTCAACAACTAAAACAACATGATAAAAATTTAAAATTCAAATTCATCCTAAATCTAGGTAAACTTAAAATGCTACAAAATTTACTGCGGTAGCTAAAAGCAAATTAAACATTCCTCTTTTGCTTTAGTTACCGCAATTTAAAAAAAGATGTTTCTCCTTGATTTGGTGCTGAATTATTTAATTATTTTGAACTTGCACAATCTTTTATATTGATTTTTCTCTTCTTCTTTCTTTTTCTACTTTTGGTTTTGCATATAAAAAAAACTTTGAATAATCTTGTCTTGTTTGAAAGCTCTTTTGAAAGTGTTTTAATCTAGAAAATTATAGGATTTGCAAGGAGTTGTTGCAAGAAATTGTTTTCCATCACGACATTCCAAAAACACTTGAGGTTTCAAAAGATGATTTCATTCTCACCGACCAAATGTGATAGTTTTCGACTTTCCGTCAATGAATATATGTGGGGCACTGAAAGAGAGACTATTGATTGCAATTTCTTAAATTAAGTTAAACGGTTTGTTGAAGCAGCTAGATAATATTTCAGTGGAGAGGTAGTGCAGGCAAGACCGGTGCGACGAGATCACCCAAGGTAGCACTACCATCATCCTCTCATGTAGCATTTCGGAGATGATCTTGTTGGCAAAAGTACTTTAGACTAATTGGCCTAAGGTTAGTGAAGTTACTAACCTTTTCCTTCTTGAAAATAAGAACTAGATTGGTGTGACTGATATCCTAAGGGACTTTATTTGAGTTCCTCACATCCACACATTCGTTGGCAATAAGAATGGCATTTATGATCTGCCTACCCTTTAACGAAAGTTTTTTTATGGTTATCCACCAACTTAGACATCACTTTCTTAAGCCTTTCTATTATCTTGGATATGATTTATAGACACTGCCAATCAGACTAATGGGCCTAAAATCTTGCAATTCTGAAGTGTACATCTTTTTTATTTTGAGACAGACTTTCCTTTTGTGCACCCATTGTCTACAATTTCTAAGCATCTTAGGAGCAAGAATGACTTTCACTCACAGACACAATTTTTAATAATTTTCTTTTGTGAGACGGGTACTGAAAAGACAATGGACAATTATTTGCCATTGCTCTGATACCACATTGTTGAAAATAATAATGCCACCCAGGAATTATGTCGACGCTAAATAGCAAAAACAAGAAAGTAACAACTACAACAAATCATTTAACGGGGTAAAATATATATCTAAACAAAGTACAATTATAACAACAGTTTAACAACTTGGCAGTGTAAAGAGATTACTAAACCTTAAAAGGAAAAAAAAGCAAAACTCACTATAATGTTACTCCGGCTCTATTTTCTCAGACAAAAGAATTTGTGGATTACTCTATCACCTCTTTATAGCTCTCTTATTTATTTATATTTTGGAGTACTTCCACTGAAAGACCAACAATCCTATTAATTTTAATAGCAAGAGGAGCTGTTGTTTTTGCCAATCAGAATGAATTAATTCTGACACACACAAATTGCTACGTTGCAATTACTCTTCGGACAGAAATGGTAAGCGCATGCTTTCATACTCCGATCATTTTTATTCCTTATCTTTGTCCTTCTATTTTTACTTTATTTTATTTCAATCTATTTAATTATTGGTCCCAACACAAACTGCAGTTTAGAAGGAATTCAAATGATTTAGAAAGGGAAGATTTGAACTTTTTGATGCAGAAACTGAAATTGTGGTATTAGAGGAAGAGGTAAAAGACTATACTTTAAATTGGCAGAAAGAATAGGAAATTTACTGTTAAACTATGCTATTAAGTGATGCTGAGACATGGAAAAAAAGAAGATCACTGACCATGGCAAATGTGTTAGAAGACCATATTTAAATTATACGAGTCATAGTAATCGCAATCCTAGAAGAAGAAAAGAGACGGTATTCTCCTATATAAAGGCTCTTTCAAGTGATTCTATTTCAATTTTTGGTTGAACTTTTTTCTTGGCAGTTCGGACATGTAGGGATGGCAATGGGACGAGGTGGGGGTGGGGCATAAATCTTCCCCCATCCAGCATAATTTGCTTATCCTCCAAAATAGGATTAGGGATAGTTTTAGTTATTGAATTTATTTCCTAATTTTATATGTATAGCAGAAGCAGAATACAATATTATTTATCTATTTCAAATAGCAGAACGCAGACAGAATACAATTTCTTTCCTAACATTGTAGTTAGTATCTCGGAAGTTTTTAGAAATACTATTTTTTAAAACTTTTGTTTTGTTTGACCCCACATAGACCCGCAACCCAGCCACCATTTATATTTTAAAAATATATTTTAACCTGCCCCGCCCCAGGCCCAGGCCCCAGGCCCTGCCCCCGCCCCCACATATCCTTAAACCTGCTCCGGACCGCATAACCCGAAACCTTCCCCGCCCCATTGCCATCCCTACGGACATGTATTCATCCTTTAACAACACTAATAATCCTTCAAAAACTGAGTGACATTTTCAATAAGAAGATTCATCCGTTCAAGCCCAGTACCACAAGCAACAAATATTGCTTCCTATTTGTGAAACTTCTTTAGGTTAGACCAGGAATTTTTAACACAATTAGTAATAGAAACTAGGAAAATATTCCCTTCAAATATAATCACAGATGAACTTCACTTCAAATTCATATAACAAGTTTTATTCGTCATCCTACAGTCACGTTGTTGGTCAGAATTTTAGCAATCTCTTCCTGAACAAAGAAGTTTGTAACTAGAAAGGGTGGCAAACCTATTGAAAGTGATAATGTACCTGCAGCCCTGTA
Organism: Solanum sitiens; assembly: GCA_016801875.1. Taxonomy (NCBI): domain Eukaryota; kingdom Viridiplantae; phylum Streptophyta; class Magnoliopsida; order Solanales; family Solanaceae; genus Solanum; species Solanum sitiens. Next base: position 714,345 of record JABWTJ010000283.1, on the reverse strand, counting down.
TCTATAAGGGTAAGTCCTTAAAGGATCCAATAGTGAGGCCATGCTGAGATCACCATTTGCCATGTCGCGATCACAATACTCTGACCGTTTTTCATAAGCTGATGCCTTGTTCTGAGCCTTGTCTATCAGCTTAGTCATTTCCTCATAAGCAGACTTCCGATCACTTTTTAGATGATATACACGAGCTAACCCTTGATGAGCTCTTGAATGTTTTATCTCGAGGGCCCTCAAATAGCAGTCTGCAGCAAGGTCCAGCTTATTGCAATCCACGTAAATACTCCCTAGATTATTTAATGCCTGCCAAGAAAACATAACATGAATAAGTTCATCTACAGAAACACCAAGAGAACTAGTTTGGACAAATGACCCACTTGTCCCTTGCGAAGACCATCTGAAGGACATTTAAGTGCTTCCTCCAACAGTTGGATGACATAAGATGAAGATTCAGAATCCAGAGTTGCATCAGCTAGAGCATACGCTTTAAGGAAAAAGGCTTCGAATGACCTTTGGAGAGAAATGGATTCCTCAGCCTTGGCAAGTGCTTCTTCACGATGTCCAGTGTCATATAAAATCCATCCTTCGTACACAAGCCTTTCATATGTGGAGGTGGAATGATTACGGGCCAGGCGCAAACTGCGCATTGCAGCTTTTTGACAATTTAACCTGCATGTAAAGTGTGTTAGGCAAACATAAGTTATAGGATGTGTTTCTATCAAATGATTATGAAAATCAACAGCATGGAATGTTACCCATGATAAGGCTTTTCTGTCTATGAATGACCTATATTACCATTTTTTTTTCAAAATCTATCTATATGTCATTCACATTGGCCGTTTCAATCCAAATAAAAATAGTTAGGATAAAGTTGCTTCGTAAGTTATCAATTTCAAATTATACTACACAATCTTATAACTTAAAACCCAGGCTTGATGTGCTGCAATCAATAGTCATGCTGTTTAAGCATAACAAACCACATGAGACAACAAGCTTATGATCAATAGATCGCCACAAAAAGTCTATCTCTCATCACATTGATCAGTCTTTCCCTTTTTTCGTTTTTGCTTGCATTCCCCAAAAATGAAGGAATTGGAATTGTGCATACACCTTAAACTTGCAGCAAAAATCAAAAGATAATGTCTCAAGAAACTACCGTAATAGGAGCAGAGATTGTCTGAATCGCAGAATGCTCCTCCCAGGATCATTTATGAGCATCTGGTGTATAACAGCCAGTGAACCAATATCGTCAACAGATGACCATCTATCGTAGAGTTGCATCCAGCAATCTGCAGGGCTCCACGGCTGGACGTGCAGACTGAGAAGCTCAACCAGGTGGTCAGCCCTCATTTTCCCACGAAACATCATATAGTTTGGCTCTAGAGTCAACAATGCTCGGATATCTCTTATAGCAGATTGATAATCCTCAAGTGCAATAAAACACCAAGCCCGCAGTTCAAGGCAGTCCGGAGAGACCTTAAAACCAACAATTCGATTTATCTCCACAATAGCAGCCTCAATCTGGTTCTCTTCTACCATCACAATGGCTCTGTATTTGTATGGAAAAGGAAGGGCGGGATCCAATCTGGTGGCATCATTAACATCCAAAATCTTTTGTTTGCCTAAGCTGTACAAAGACCTCTCTTGGTACATCCACCCCGTAGGTGTATACTCTGAAATAATACCATTAATTAGCTCAAAAGCCAAAAACCGCTGCCCTTGCTTGAATTTTGTCCGTGCAACACCTACTACTGAGTAAACATGGTCAGCTTCAATTGCCATCTCAAAATAATGTTGAGCTTCTTTGTAATCCTTTCTTTCAAGCAACACACATCCAAGTTGATGCATAGCTAGTGCCTTTTGCCATCTTTCAGTCGCACACTCCTTCAATCTCTCCAACAACATAAGTGTAACTTTGGACATCATGTTATCTTCTATTGCTACCTGGCTAAGGAAATAATATAAGAGGAAAGAAGCTTGCCCAACTGTGGCAAGTCTCTCCCTAGCCTCAGAGCTACAAAATGTGCAGAGAACTTTTGGATTATACAAATAACCTGGAAGCTCTCTTAGCATTAGCTGCAAGCAAGATGCCACAAGCAGAGGTGCTCTCTCATCCAGAGCATAATCAATTAGAATGAATGCCTCATCAATATCAGAAACCAAAGAAGCCAAGTAAGAATCAGAAGCAGACTTGAGTTCCTCACAACAGAATCTGTTTGCAAATGAAAGGAGCTCGAGAAGTATGTTGGGTGGGTAGGAATCAAATCTTCTAGTCCTACTAAAGGAATCTACAGCTCTCATTCCATCGACAGATATGCCAATGTGTGTAAAATCAATTGTTTCCTTATCAGACTCAATGAAATCACCATACAACATTGATTTTAATGGAGCAGAGAGAGCTGCAATTCTACCTCGAATACAGTTGACTTCCTGATCGTGTATGCAGAAGTGAACTATGCCCCCATCGTTTTCTGAGGTGAGGAAATTATTGGCATCTGAGATCTGATTAGGTGGTGGTTGGGGGAGCCCATGAGATTGGCAGTGATCAAAAACTGATTTGGGATCATAGCCATGTAGCAAAGCAGTTTTGGGGCATTCAAGAACTCTTCCAATACAATCGAAAGGTGATGATCCTACCAATTCATCCTCTCTCCTCTCAAACCTCAACCAAGCAGACAAAACGACCTTGGAATGGACATCAACAGCATGTTGACGAGCAGATTGAAGACACCTACGTAGCAACTTTGGATCACCAAGGGTGTACAAGAGAGCATATTGTTCTAAGTGAAGCAAAGATTTATTAAAATCTTGTGTCATCTCAAGTTTGCGGTAAAGGTGAGCTAAGGATTGAACGAAATCAAGAGATTTCAGAGAGAGGTCAAGTGGGGGCTCAAAAGAATGACTTTTTGGAAGGCCACAAGGAAGAAAAGGAGATTCAGACAAAATGGAGTTGATTGTAGGGTATTGGAGCTTGGAAGAAGAAGTTGGGGAAATAGTAGGGAAAGGGTTAGTGTTGTAAGCATGGACTTGAGTAGTCTTACAACGATCTTTCAGTTTGAAACCACGCATAGTGACTCTCTGAGAGATGACACTCACAAATCTTGATTTCCAAATATTTCCTTCATTCTTCCCGAAGACCTTCACTTTTTGCCCTTCATATAATATCAACACTTGTACTCTGACTTGTGAACATCAAAAGATGAGTTTTGTGGAGGATGGATGTCTTTTATTAATTATTTCCCTTAGTCCTTGTCACATTACATTTACTTCTCCTATTTTTTTACATTACTATATTTTATTTTATTTTATTTTTTTATATGGAAGAGTCATGTTAAAGAACGATCAAGGGTAAATTCGTCTTTTCATAAATATTCTAGAATATTTGTTCTTATGTTATGACATCAAAAAAGAGGTAATGGATTTATAATGACAATACAACCAAATATCTTTTCTTAAAATGTCATGTGTATCCTAATGATGTGACATTTAATATGTACTCACATTTTATATAGATTTTATTAATGTAATTTAAAATATAACATTATGTCAATGGTTATTGTATATAGAAATAAAATTGCTTTTATGATTGTTTTTATTTTTGTGGAGTTAGAAATTAATATTTTAACAAATACTTTTAATATTTACAATATAACATTATGATAATTGCTACTGTATATAGAAATAAATTTGATTTCATGATTGTTTTTATTGTTGTTGAAGTTAGAAATCAAGTTTTTCATAAATACTTTCAATATTAAAACCAATATAAATAGAAGTATTTATATTATCCAAAACAATAATGAAATGTATCACAAAATTCACCGACAAAGTAAACTGCAAACACATTATGGTTAAGTTGAAGCAGTAGAGTTTTAAAAGATTTTGAATCGAGCTTTACGAATTGATTGATCAATGATTAGTATTTTATCATATTCAAAGCTTATGGTGCAAATATTACAAAAAGAAGATGATACCATTGTAGAAAAAATAGATATCACATGCAAAAATATATGAAGATCGATGAACTTTTTCAAATATAACAATATTTTCTATATTTTTCTCGAATGCAAAAGCATATGTTTTAACTCATAATCTAACACAATTCTTTATTTCCTTGTTGCATAGAATTTTTGGAATTCAACTTTCTCAATTTGGATTGTAAGCGACGCATTTATGTCGTATGAACATTTGAAAAAGATTATTAAGTAGTATATCGAAGTTGTTTACAGTTGAAAAAAAAGTATAAAGTATAAAAATCTCATATATTTAGAGGTTAATTACATCTTATCCCGGAAGTTTTCTCAATTATAAAAATCTCAAATGTTCCGTTGCTCTCGAATACATTTCTTGGTTGTCTGATGACATATGGAAGAGATGTATCCAAGAAGGGATATCTATATATTCGAGAGGGGATGGATGTATCCGAAAGAGAACAAGAATATATTTGAGTGGCGATTATGATATCTTAAATTGTGAATTTACGTAATTTTTAAATAAAATATGTGAAATTATATTGGACCCGTATCACGGGCCTTAAATTATCTAGTTATATTAAAACACTTAAAGTTTAAACTCTACAAATTACATTATCATTAGATAAAAAAATCATATTATATTACATAACTAGTCAACTTGTTCCACAATAACATGTCAATATATATTTATCCAAATATATAATTGATTTCAAAGAGAAAAATGTTTGGTCAATAGTTAGATAACATACAACAAAGACATAAGTTATTCTTTTTGAACCAAAAGAAAATATCCACTTACGTCAAAAAAAAGATTTTTATATAAAATACTAATCAAAGAGAAATCATTAAGAGAACTACAAAAAAATGCAACATTATTCTTACAATCTTAATCATTAAAATAAAAATAAAAATACGAAATCAATACACAATATTCCAATCTCTTGTTGACATCCATTCCCACAAGCCGATTTGTCACGACGTGACTTCCTAAGTCATGATCGAACCTACTATAGCTCACCAGTAAGTAAGTCAACCCTTACCCAAAATGACAAGTAATTAGTACAAGGGTAGAACTAACTAGAAAATAATACCAACAAACCAAAACTATCTACAGAAGCCTTCGCATAACCTGGAATTCCCAAAGACAAAGATGTCTAATATGAAGAAGTACAAGTCCCAAAAGTGGACCATACCAACCCATCTCAAAAGGAGAAAGACTATCTAACATATATACAGAAGAAACACGTTGGTCCAAGACGTCAAGTGTTCACCCTAATCTCTGCTATCCACAAGCTACAAATGATTGCACGAACGACCATCGCTGGTAACTGGTATTAGGACTTACATCAAGAAAATGATGTGAAGTGTAGCATAAGTACCAAAGCAAAGGTACTCAGTTGGCATCATAAGTTGACTTAGCAAGAAAGGTAAAGAGAGTCAGAACAGATAGAATCTAGACACAAACTGGACCACCACTATAACGACCCTCAAAATGAACTAGGATGAACTAGAACCTCACAAGAGTTTTTTGAGTTAATAACTTGCTAAATAATGATTAATAACTTCTAAGTTTTGGTTTGAGTGGTTTTGAGGTGAAACATCAAGGAACGACCAAGACGTTCGAAAACTAGTCTTTTGTGTGCTAGTTTGTCCTTGTGTGTTGTTCATGTTTTGGTGTGTCATTTAGAGTCTAAAATGATGGGAGGTGATCCTAGCATCTAAATGGTCGTGTTTAGGGTCAAAACATCCGGGTACGACTATCCAAGGACCCACAAGAGCCCCTTGAAGAGGACCCCATCTCTTGGCCAAAAAGCTGCCAGGTAGCACCATTGACGAATCCAATCGACGAACCATCTACCCATTGACGGTGCGTCAATGACTTCCGTAGGCTGACAATTATAATTGTGGAGTTATATCCATTTGACCATTCTCGGTCACCATTGAAGGGTGACGAGGATAGGCCGTAAATCCATTGATGATCCGTCAATGGTGGTTGTCAATGGGCATCTGCAATTCTGCCAAAGTTTCGGCCAAGACAAGGGTGGTTTGATAAATTCCACCCTTGGATAAATAAATGGGGGGACATTTATTTTAGGCTATTTAGGTTATTTAAGTTATATTAAAGTCAAAAACCTAGAATTAGACTTCATTCTTTAAAACTCAATACCCTTCCCTTTAAAAAGTTCTCTCAAAACTCCATGGAAGCTTAGAGTCAAACTGGAGCTGGGATCGAGGTTTAAATTTTTTTATTCTTCAATTTCATTGTCTTCTCAATACTAAGGTATGGTGACTCTTTTGTATAGAGTTATATTCCTCTCTAGAGCCAATTCTCAAATAGTTTTCAAGTTTCCGAAAGATGATCAAAACCCCAATTCTTCTTCAAACTCATGGATTCTTGCATTAAATGGTTTCAAACGAATTGTTATGATTATATTATGGTTTAATTGAGGATTTCAAGTGAAAAACTCCATGAATCCATGATCCCTCTGATTCCTTAAGTTTGGCTTGTAAAGTAGATCATGAATTTGACCTAAGTCTCTAATTCTAGGCTATGAACTAGTGATGAATCGTTGTGTAGTGATTCAATTGACTTGATTATTATGTTGGTTAATATTGTGTGATGTTATTACAAACATTGTTGGGTTTAATTGGATGGTTGATGGTAAGAACTTGATGATAGCTTGTGAAGGAGATTGGGGTAAGTCTTGTGATCTTAATTCTTTACTTCAATTGTGATTACTTGTGATTAAGTGATGATGTTGTATTGAAGTATACCTTATATTAATATTGATAGGGTTGGTATGATGTTGAATTGGAATGTCTTGACTATTGTTTGTGAGTTGTTGGCTAAGATGTAAATGTTTTAATGATGGTGATAACTTACCAATGTGCCTTATTATAACGTGATATGTAAATGTGCTAACTTCACATGTATGAATTGTAATTACAAAACAATACTCATGCAATTCTTATTGAGCTATGATGATGATTATATAAGGGATAGACCCTATGACCTAAACTAAGCTATGATCATCAATAAAGTCTTAAAGAAATTTCAAAAAGGGACTCTACCTTAGCACCGAGTGAACTAGAGTGAGGAGTGTTCCTTCCCACATTGGGAAGGTAGGATCACTAATGTACTCACGAGATTAGAGACTATAATGCATGTAGCATAAAGAGGGTCCCAACCACATCTCCTAGTTCTTGAACTATGTTTCCCCCCATAGGAATACTAGCAAGCATGGAAGCTATGTTCATGTTTTGGTACTACCTTGGCAAGTAGTCCGCCTTCATTCGATGTAGGGTTCTATGACACCGGATTCCACATTAGATCATGTGTTCTATGTCAGTTAAGGCAAGATGTTCCCAAAAGGTAAAATGAAGTGATGAATGAACTCTAACAAGGATGACCTAAGGGGTTTGGCTTAGTCTAGGTAGGGGTATGGGACTGTACCTATGATTGCACTAGTTAGCCATGCGAGAAGTCTTAGCAGGATGTTCTTATGTATGCATATGTTCATAAATGTAAATGATATGTATATGATGATCTTACAAGTTAATGGCACTATGTGATATTGATTTCACTTATGAACATGTGTTTGTTCTCCATTGCTAAAGAATGATGATGTTATGTACATTTAATGATATGATATGTGAAGTCAGACATTGTTTATGGTTCTTGTTGGGTTTACTTAATTGAGTAAGGTTATGGGGCTTTGCTTAGTCATTGCACTAGTAGACTTAATGATGGTTAATGTATAATGGTATTGATTTGGTTATGATGTTATGAACTCTTATATATGCTTGTTGATGTTATAACTTGATGATAGAGTTGTATTGACTATGTGCTCAATTATGTTGATATGTATGTTGACTTGACCAGACTTAGTGTAACACTTCGGAAATCCAAGACATGTCATAAGGCCTAAACATAGGTGTCACGAAGTCTAGACACTGTTTTTAAGGTTAGTTTAATGATTATAGGTCATTTAGGAAGTTTAGAAACCAAAACGTCCATGATGTTCAAAAGTTGGTTCAGAAAGGTGCTAGTGTGCCTTAGCCTATTTGACTAGCTTTTAGGAGTGGCAAATTCATTAAAAGGGGTGAAAGGGTAGCTAATAGGTGCTTAAGTTATTTCATGATCGAAACTTCCGGGTACGACTCCCGAAGGACCAACCAAGGGCCCTTAAGGAGGACCCTTGCACGTTGGTGTCAAACCGCCTGGGCAGTGTTGCAAACCACGACAGCCAAGGGACGACTCGTGTGTGGATCGACGGGGTGTCTATGACACCGTCGTCCCACACTTACACAACTGGAGGAATCCCTCACCTACAAAAGTCTCTGAACTCATCGACGGATGTGCAGGACGAGAGGGGGGTAGGTTCATCGACTCACAAACGGCCTGTCGACGGGGTCCCGTCTGTGAGGAGTCTTAAAATCCTGCACATTTTTAAATTAAGTTTCATTACTTAGTTAAGGGGTTAGGAGGTTAATTAAGGGATTTAGGGGGTCTAATTAAGTTAGTTAATCACCCATATAAAGTCCCCAACCCCATTAAACTAATTAGAAGTCAAAATAAATTCCTCTATCTTCTCTCTACTTTCTCTCTCTATTAGAGGACACCATTGAAGACTAAGATAAAGAAGGTCTTTAGGGGATGGAAAGGGACGAATTCATATTCAAATCCTTGTCAAATGTTGAGGTATGAGATTTATTCACCTTTGAGACCTCTTCCTCAAAGGGTTCATTCAAAGTATTTTCAAATCCAGAGTTTTCAAATGGGTTTCATCCAATTACGAATTTAAAGTTATGAATTGAGTTGTTGATGTTTTATTTAGGTTATATTGAATAGATTAACATGTATTTTAACTTGATTATGTTAATTGTTGATGGTCTTTCATAAATTGAAGAACATGATTCTAAGTCCCTAACCCTAGGTTGTGATCTTGACTTATATTGTATATTGTTCATTCAATTGACTTGGTTAAGGGTTGAATTACTACTAGATGATGTTGTTATGATAATTATGAATGAATTAGGGTGATGTATAGTCTTTCATACTAGTTTCGTTAGAAGTGATCTAGGGTATGATGAATTGACTTAATCCTAAGCTTTTATCTATTATGGAATTGTGATGTAGTGATTCTTTTAGCCTTGTGATTATATTGGTTATTGAATTTTGGTGAATTGATGACCTAATTGAGTTGAACTAAGGGTGGATGGTAAGAACTTGATGATGTATTGTGAAGGAGACTTGGTAAGTCTTGTGATCCCTATACTTTGCTTTAATTATGATTAATTGTGATTAAGTCATGATGATTGTGTTGGAGTATGCCTTGTTTAGGATTGATAGGGTGGTATGATATTGAATTGAAATGTATTGCTTATGGTTGTGAGGTTTATTAAGATGTAAAGTTATAAGGATGATGGTGATAACCAATGTGCCTTATTATGAAGGAGTATGTAATGAGTTAACCTTACTTATGTGGATTGTGATGAAAGGATTATACTCATGCAATTAAATTTGATTTATTATGATGATGATTATAAAAGGGCTAGAACCTATGACCTAAACTAAGTTATGATTTATAAATAAAGATTAAACACATTTAAATAAGGGACTTAGCTTAGCACCGAGTGATCTTGTATGTGATAGGGTGACACTTTCCCACATAGGAAAAGTAGGGTTCACTACGGTTCTCACGGGGTGGATAGCCTCATGACCCAAATTGGGTGTAGAGTGATGTTTCCAATGTTTCCCCAAGTTCCATAACTATGTCGCCACCGTAGGAATGCTAGCTAGTGGATCCACTTAGATGCTACGTTTCATGTTAGGTTCTATCTTGGCAGGTAGACCACCTTCTATCGGTGTAAGGTTTTACGACAACGAATTCCACATTAGCTCATGTGGTCTATGTCGGTTAAGGCAAGTGTGCCCTAAACTAAATTGAAGTAATGATGCATATACTAACTAAAGTGACTTGAGGGGTTTGACTTAGCTTAGGTAGGGGTATGAGACTCTACCTAAGCCTTGCACTAGTTTGCCTTGATAGGAGCTTTAGAAGGTTAATATTATGTATGTAAATGATGATGAATGTAAATGATCTTATATGATGATTATGATGCTTATGAACATGCAATTGGTCTTTATTGTTAAAGTATGAACTTATATGTAATTGAAGACTATGTTATGTGAAGTGAGTTACTACTTATGGTTCTTGTTGGGTTACTTGATTATGTAAGGTTATGGGGCTTTGCTTGGTAATTTCTCTTGTTGAATTTATGAGGATTATGATTAGTTATCTTGCTTTACAATTTACATTATGATCTCTTATTTCATGCTTGTGATATTATTTCTTGGTGATAGAGTTATATGAGATTATGGGTTCAAGTATGTTGATATGCATATAACTTATATGAATTGTTAAACATGTCTAAATGTTTGGTATAGTTTGTTAATTGTGCATAAGTCCTTAAAGAGGTAAAATGACATGATTTAACTGAATGTCCCCTTTTAGCATGTTTGGTTGTTATATGTGCATATGATCTCATACTTAGTACATGTGGCATACTAACCCCATTTTCTCCCTTTATCCCAAACATTTTAGGTTCCGGTCGTTGAGGTTTCGTTCGAGGCAATCTAAAAGGAGGCTTGGATATTCTCTCTCATCAAGTGGTAGGTCCTCATTTGGCTGAGGACGATGCCAATATTCTAGCTACGGATTTTCTTAGATATTAAGACACTTATGTTTACTCTATCTTTCATTTGAGAACAAGTTGTATAAATCCTATATGTGGATTACTTTTACTGTTGTAGGGCTATGCCCAAGTTGATATTATCATTATAGATGGTTATGAGATGAGACGGATTTGATGACTCTATTTCTATCTTATATATATGTATGTGAAATAAAAGTAGAAGACTAAGTAATTTCTTATACGAAAGGTCTATGTATACTCGATAATGTGTATGTAAAGGTCTATGTAAACCTCCAATTAGATATAGTTAAAAGTTTTAAATTCTTCCGTACTTTTTGACTTGTGAATGCAATGATGAAAAATAAGGGGCTAGTCTTAGTCCTCAAAGAGGACGACGACGCTGGTTACGTCTAGGGGGTAAACCCGGATGTGACAAACTTGGTATCAGAGCATTAGGTTAAATATCCTTGATAATGATGTCTCTCTCAACCACGTCTTTGTAGATTCGTACTCATAATTGTGAAGTGCGCCACACTTATGAATAGGAATCTATATGATGCTTAGGAATCTCTCTCTTTCTTGGAAATCCAATGTCATGCCTCTAGAGTAACTATTATTTGCTTTCACCTAAACCTTGTATTTTGTTTATAGGAAATGAATACTCGGAGGAATGCGACTAGAAGGATTGAGGAGGAGGTTGCTCCTCCCCGTGGAGATCAAGACCCTCCACTTGAAGAGGAGGTTGATGTTGAACAAGTTTCGGCCAATCCTCCACCCTTGATGGATGGAGACCTAAGGGCTGCCCTTCTCCAATTGGACCAAGCCGCCACTCTTCGAGATCAAGGTATGACGGCCCAAGCCAATCGAGAGATTGGACCTCGATCCTCTCAACAAGTCTCTACCATGGCATCTCGTCTAAGAGACTTCACTCGGATGAACTCTCCTACTTTCCGTAGGTGTAAGGTGGATGAAGACCCCCAAGAGTTCATCGATAAAGTTTATAAGATACTATTTTCCATGGGGTTAAGCACTAGTGAGAAGGCCGAGTTAGCCACATATCAACTCAAAGATGTGGCTCAAACTTGGTATGTTCAATGAAGGGATAATCGGCCTCTTCGGGGTGGACCGGTAACTTGGGAGACAAGAAGGTATTTCTTGATCGGTTCTTTCCTAGGGAGATGAGGGAGGAATAAGTGGTGGAGTTCATCAACCTTCATCAAGGATGTATGAGTGTTCTTGAGTATTCCATGAAATTTACTCAATTGTCAAAATATGCTCTTTCTTTGGTTTCCGATCCTAGATATGAAATGAGCCGCTTTGGGACGGGAGTGTCAAATGATTTGCAAGAAGAGTGTCATTCGGCCATGCTACATGACAATATGAACATCTCTCGTCTTATGGTGCATGCTAGGAAGGTTGAGGAGGCACAGGCTAGGAGGAAGACTAGAGATGCTAATAGGGCAATGTCCTTTAAAAGTGGTTCTTCCAAGAGTAGGCTCGAGATTCAAGACAAGCCTAGGTTCAATAAGAAGTTCTCTAATAAAGTTCCAACCAAGTTCCCTAAGGCTCGTAATGAAAAGGGTGCAAACCCTAAGCCTCAAAAGGGAAAAGGTACTACATCACCAAATGAGAAGCCAACTTGTGGTGAGTGTGGGAAGAAGCATTTTAGTGCTTGCCTCATAGGGACGGACAAGTGCTTTGGTTGTGGGAAAGTTGGGCACAAGGTTCGAGATTTCCCTAACGTGAAGGGCCAAGACAATAGTGGTCAAGCTCAAGCAAGTGGTTCAAATGGGGCTACAAAGAAGAAACGCTTTTATGCTCTCCACTCTAGGGGTGAGCAAGAGACTTCTCCCGACGTAGTGACCGGTATGTTAAAAGTCTTTTCTATTGATGTTTATGTTTTACTTGACCCGGGAGCTACTTTGTGTTTCGTTACACCTCTTGTAGCTAAAAAAGTTTGATACTTTACCCGATATTTTGCATGAACCCTTTCTAGTGTCTACTCTGGTGGGTGAGTCGGTAGTTGCAAAGAGGGTATATAGGAATTGTCCTATCATGTTTCCCAATAGAGTTTCTAATGTAGATCTAGTAGAACTAGATATGCTTGATTTTGATATCATTTTGGGTATGGATTGGTTGCATTCTTGCTTTGCCACTATTGATTGTAGGACAAGGGTTGTGAGATTTAATTTCCTAAATGAACCCGTTGTTGGGTGGAAGGGGGGAAGTTCTTTTCCTAGAGGTCGTATCATTTCTTGTTTGAATGCTTGCAAAATGATCTCTAAGGTCTGTCTATATCATATAGTGAGAGTCCAAGATCTTGACTCCAAAATTCCTCCCATTGAGTCAGTCCCCGTAGTGAGTGAATTTCCGTAGGTCTTCCCTAATGACCTTCCCGGTATTCCTCCCGAATGGGAAATTGATTTTCGTATCGATTTGCTACCGGAAACAAACCCCATTTCGGTTCCTCCTTATCAGATGGCTCCGGCCGAATAAAAGGAGTTGAAGGCACAACTCAAGGATTTACTAGAAAAGGGTTTCATAAGGCCTAGTATATCGCCATAGGGTGCTCCGGTTTTGTTTGTAAAGAAAAAGATGGGTCCTTGAGAATGTGTATCGACTACCACCAACTCAACAAGGTCACTATTAAAAATAAGTATCCTCTCCCTCGGATTGACGACTTGTTTGATCAACTCCAAGGGGAAAGCTACTTTTCAAAAATTGACTTGAGATCGGGGTATCACCAACTTAGGGTGAGAGGTGAGGATATACCAAAGACAAAATTTTGAACTAGATATGGGCACTATGAGTTCTTAGTTATGTCCTTTGGTCTCACTAATGCTCCGACGACGTTTATGGACCTAATGAATATGGTGTTTTAGAGTTACCTAGATTTATTTTTCATTGTGTTCATTGACGACATCTTGGCATATTCGAAAATGAGAGTGATCATATGGGTCATTTGAGGGTGGTATTGCAAACCCTTAAAGAACACCAATTGTTTCTCAAATATAACAAATGTGAGTTTTGGCTGAGGTCGGTAACATTTCTTGGTCACATCATCTCTAGTGAAGGACTTGAGGTAGATGCAAGGAAGACGGAGGCGGTGAGAAGTTGGCCTAGACCATTGACTCCAACGGACATTAGGAGTTTCTTGGGTTTAGCGGGTTACTATCGGAGGTTTGTGGATGGTTTTGCGTCCATAGAATCTCCCTTGACTACGTTGACTCAAAAGAGTAAAAAGTTTGAGTGGTCGGAGTCATGTGAAAAGATCTTCCAAATCTTGAAAGATAGTCTTACTTCCGCTCCGGTGTTGACTTTACCGGAGGGAAGAAAAGGTTTCGTTGTGTATTTTGATGCATCCCATGTGGGTTTGGGGTGTGTACTTATGCAACATGGCAAAGTAATTGCCTATGCTTCTAGAAAACTTAAGGTTCATGAGAGAGACTATCCAACACACGAACTTGAGTTAGCGGCTGTGGTGTTTGCCTTGAAGATATAGAGGCATTAATTGTATGGTGTTCATGTCGATGTCTTCACTGACCATAAGAGTCTCCAATATGTGTTTACCCAAAAGGAGTTGAATCTTAGACAAAGGAGGTGGTTAGAATTGTTGAAAGACTACGACATGAGTGTCCTCTATCACCCCGGCAAGACCAATGTGGTTGCGGATGCCCTAAGTCGTACAACAATGGGTAGTGTTTCTCACATAGATGAAGCCCAGAAATACCTAGTAAAAGATTTTCATAGGTTGGCTAGGTTGGGTGTGAGGTTGGAAGACTCTCCAAATGGTGGTGTGTTGGTTCGACATAACTCCGAGTCATCTTTGGTGGTTGAGGTGAAGTCCAAACAACACCTTGATCAACCATTGATGGAATTGAAAGAGTCGGTCCTTGGTAAGCTAAATGAATCATTCTCATTGGGGGGATGGTGTTTTAAGGTACCAAGGAAGATTGTGTGTTCCCGAGGTAGATGGGTTGAGGGACCGGATCCTTGAGGAAGCCCATGGGTCCCACTACTCCATTCATTCGGGTGCCACAAAGATGTACCATGACCTTAAGGAAATTTATTGGTGGGAAGGTTTGAAAAAGGACATAGCGGAGTTTGTTGCCCATTGTCCAAATTGCCAACAAGTCAAAGCCGAGCATCTAAAACCGGGTGGCTTATTACAAGAAATACGAATTCCTACTTGGAAGTGGGAAGACATCAATATGGATTTTGTGGTAGGTTTGCCTAAGACTCAAAAGCAATATGACTCCATATGGGTGGTGGTGGATAGGTTGACCAAGTCCGCTCACTTTATTCTCATCAAGTCTACTTATTCGACGGATGATTATGCTAAGATCTTCATATATGAGATTGTGTGTCGCCATGGTATTCCGTTATCCATCATATCGGATAGGGGTGCATAATTCACATCTAGGTTTTGGAGGTCGTTTCAAGAAGGGTTGGGTACTAAGTTAAATTTGAGTACCGCTTTTCATCCCCAAACGGATGGTCTAGCGGAACATACTATTCAAACCCTTGAAGATATGCTTCGAGCTTGTGTCATCGATTTCAAAGGAAGTTGGGATAAGCACTTGCCTTTTGTAGAGCTTTCTAATAATAATAGTTTCCATTCATCCATTTCCATGGATCCCTATGAAGCCTTGTATGGTAGAATGTGTAGGTCTCCTATTGGGTGGTTTGAAGTCGGTGAGTCTTCAATTCTTGGTCCCGATTTGTTTTATAAGACTTTGGAAAAAGTTCATATTATAAGAAATCGCTTGCAAACCGCCTATAGTCGGCAAAAGTCTTATGCCGATCATAGGAGGAGGGATCTTGAGTTTGAAGAGGGTGATAAGGTGTATTTGAAAATTTCACCTATGAAAGGAGTTGTTAGATTTGGCAAGAAAGGGAAGTTGAGTCCTCGTTATGTGGGTCCATATTAAATCTTGCAAAGGGTTGGTAAGGTTGCCTATGAGTTGAGGTTGCCTAGTGAATTGGCTTCGGTTCATCCGATTTTTCATGTTTCTATGCTTAAGAAGTATGTCGGTGATCCCGAGTCCATTCTTCCTATTGAGGGCCTTGGTGTCAAGGATAACCTCTCTTATGAGGAGGTTCCGGTTCAAATCCTTGATAGGCATGTTAAAAGGTTGAGGAACAAAGAGGTGGTATCCGTAAAAGTGTTATGGAAAAACCTAGTTGAGGGTGCAACATGGGAGGCCGAGGCCGACATGAAGTTCCGTTACCCTCATATTTTTGGTAATTAAGGTTAGTCATTCTTTTTAATAATATAAATATGACAAGAAAGTGAAGTTTCTTGATTTTTAGGCAAAGATTTTCAAAAGGTGCATTTTTAAAAATTTTACAGTAGTGCTAAAGTGATTTGTGCCTTGAATTTGGAATTTTTGCTTTTGGCTTGTTTTGAGTCATGTTGTACATTTTGATATGTTGAGTCTTTAATAATAATGTGTATCATGTTGATAAGTTGACCTTGATTATAATTGACTCTTGTGTGTCTTGTTGAGCTCATATTGTTGTAGTGAGAAGGAAATGCCTCATGAAGTAATGTTTGAGTCTCATATTTGGTAATTAAAATTTGTGAATTTGCCTTTATTAAAATTATATGTATTATGTTGTATTGCATTGATGTTGGTTGGGCTTCTAGTCTTGAGTCTATTCCCTCCTTCAAAAGAATTTTTGGTGTCATTCGGGGACGAATGTTCCTAAGGGGGGGATAATGTAACACTTCGGAAATCCAAGACATGTCGTAAAGCCTAAACATAGGTGTCTTGAAGTGTAGCACTATTTTTAAGGTTAGTTTAATGAATATAGTTCATTTAGGAAGTTTAGAAACTAAAACGTCCAAGAACGTCCATGACGTTCAAAAGTTGGTTCAAAAAGGTGCTAGTGTGCCTTAGCCTATTTGACTAGATTTTAGGAGTCGGCAATTCATTAAAAGTGGTGAAAGGGTAGATAATAGGTGCTTAAGTTGTTTCATAATCGAAAAGTCCGCGTATGACTCCCCAAGGACCAACCAAGGGACCTTGAGGAGGACCCCTGCACGTTCATGTCAAACTTCCTGGGCAGTGTTGCAAACCACGACAGGCAAGGGACGGCTCATGTGTGGATCGACGGGGCGTCGATGACACCGTCGTCCCACACTTAGCCAACTGGAGGAAGCCCTCGCCTGCAAAAGTCTTTGAACTCATCAACGGATGTGCAGGACGAGAGGGGTGTAGGTTCATCGACTCACAGACGGCCCGTCGACGGGGTCCCATCGATGAGGGGTCTTAAAATCCTGCACATTTTAAATTAAGTTCCATTAATTAGTTAGGGGGTTAGGCGGTTAGTTAAAGGATTAAGGGGGGGTCTAATTAAGTTAGTTAATCACCCATATAAAGTCCCCAACTCCATTAAACTAATTAGAACTCAAAAATCAATTCCTCTATCTTCTCTCTACTTTCTCTCTCTATTGGAAGACACCATTGAAGACTAAGCTAAATAAGGGCTTTGGGGGCTGGAAAGGAACGAATCATCTTCAAATATTTGTCAAAACGTTTACGTATGGGATCTCTTCACCTTTGAGACCTCTTTCCTCAAAGGGTTCATTCAAAGTGTTTTCAAATCTAGAGTTTTCAAATGGGTTTCATCCAATTACGAGTTTAAAGTTATGAATTGAGTTGTTTATGTTTTATTTAGGTTATATTGAATAGATTAACATGTATTTTAACTTGATTATGGTAATTGTTGATGGTGTTGCATAATTTGAAGAGCACGATCCTGAGTCCCTAACCCTAGGTTGTGATCTTGACTTATATTGTATATTGTTCATTCAATTGACTTGGTTAAGGGTTGAATTACTACTAGATGATGTTGTTATGCTAATTATGAATGAATTAGGGTGATGTATAGTCTTTCATACCAGTTTCTTGAGAAGTTATCTAGGGTATGATGAATTAACTTAATCCTAAGCTTTGATCTATTTTGGAATTGTGAAGTAGTGATTCTTTTAGCCTTGTGATTATATTGGTTATTGAATTTTGGTGACTTGATGACATAATTGAGTTGAACTAAGGGTGGATGGTAAGACCTTGATGATGAATTGTGAAGGAGACTTGGTAAGTCTTGTGATCCCTATACTTTGCTTAAATTATGATCAATTGTGATTAAGTCATGATGATTGTGTTGGAGTATGCTTTGTTTAGGATTGATAGGGTGGTATGATATTGAATTGAAATGTCTTGCTTATGGTTGTGAGGTTGATTAAGATGTAAAGTTATAAGGATGATGGTGATTACAAATGTACTTATTATGAAGGAGTATCTATTGTGTTAACCTTACTTTTGTGGATTGTGATGAAAGGATTATACTCATGCAATTCCTATTGAGCTATTATGATGATGATTATACAATGGCTAGAGCCTATGACCTAAACTAAGTTATGATTGATAAATAAATGTTAAAGACATTTCAATAAGGGACTTAGCTTAGCACCGAGTGATCTTGTATGTGAGAGGGTGACACTTTCCCACTTAGGGAAAGTAGGGTTCACTACGGTTCTCACGGGGTAGATAGCCTCATGACCCAAATAGGGTGTAGAGTGATGTTTCCAATGTTGCCCCAAGTTCCATAACTATGTTTCCACCATAGGAATGCTAGCTAGTGAATCCACTTAGATGTTACGTTTCATGTTAGATTTTATCTTGGCCGGTAGACCACCTTCTATCGGTGTAAGGTTTTACGACACCGGATTCCACATTAGCTTATGTGGTCTATGTCCGTTAAGGCAAGTGTTCCCAAAACTAAAATGAAGTAATGATGTATAAACTAACTGAAGTGACTTGAGGGGTTTGACTTAGCTTAGGTAGGGGTATGGGACTCTACCTATGCCTTGCACTAGTTTGCCTTGAAGGGAGCTTTAAGAGGTTAATATTATGTATGTATTTGACGATAAATGTAAATGACCTTATATTATGATTATGATGCTTATGAACATGTAATTGGTCTTTAATGCTAAAGTATGAACTTATGTGTACTTGAAAGCTATGTTATGTGAAGTGAGTTACTATTTATGGTTCTTGTAGGGTTACTTGATTGAGTAAGGTTTTGGGGTTTTGCTTGGTCATTGCACTTGTTGACTTTATGAGGATTTATGATTAGTTGTCTTGCATTGATATTTACATGATGAACTCTTATTCATTCTTGTGATGTTATTACTTGGTGATAGAGTTATATGAGAGTATGGGTTCAAGATGTTGATATGCATATAGCTTGTTTTGACTTGTTGAACATGTCTAAATGATTGGTATGGTTTGTTTGATTGTGCATAAATCTTTAAAGAGGTAAAATGACATGATTTACCTAAATGTCCCTTTTTAGCATGTTTTGTTGTTATATGTGCATATGGTCTCATACTTAGTACATGTGGCGTACTAACCCCATTTTCTCCCTTTTCCCCAAACATTTTAGGTTCCGGTCATTGAGGTTTCCTTCGAGGCAATCTAAAAGGAGGCTTGGATATTCTCTCTCATCCAAGTGGTAGGTCCTCATTTGGCCGAGGACGATGCCAATATTCTAGCTACGGATTTACTTAGATATTAAGACACTTATGTTTACTCTATCTTTCATTTGAGAACAAGTTGTATAAAGCCTATATGTGGCTTACTTTTACTGTTGTAGGGCTATTCCCAAGTTGATATTGTCATTCTCGATGGTTATGAGATAAGACAAATTTGATGACTCTATTTCTATCTTATATATATGTATGTGAAATAAAAGTAGAAGACTAAGTAATCTTCTTATACGAAGGGTCTATGTATACTCAATAATAATACTATTACATCTATGTAGAGGTCTATGTAAAACTCCAATTAGATTTAGTTAAAAGTTTTAATTTCTTCCGTACTTTTTGACTTGTTAATGCAATGATAAAAACTAAGGGGATAGTCTTAGTCCTCAAAGAGGATGACGACGCCGGTTACGTCTAGGGGTAAACCCGGATGTGACACTTAGTATTGTTGGTCTTATGAAGTACATGGTATTGACTTAATGAATATGCATGATTGACTTGTATTGGTTCTTGGAAGGCTTTTTCAAGTAAATAGCATACTTTAAATGAAATGTCCCCTTTTTACATGATTTTATGTTGTGTGTGCATATGGTCTCATACTTAGTATAAGTGATGTGCTAGCCCCATTTTCTCCCTTCCCCAATATTTTAGGTTCCGATTGTTGAAGGGCTTGTGACGACTTTGAAGAAATACTTGGATTGTCGTTCTCCAAGTTGGGTAGGTCCTCACCACTTCGAGGACAATGACACTTTCTAGCTTCGGATATTGCTTAGTCTTAAAGACAATATGTTCATTTCCTCTCATTTGAGTACTAAAGATTGTATAGCCTATATGTGGCTTTTGTTGTATTGATGTATGGGCTATGACCAATTGTTATACTCTTGTTTAGATGGTTATGAGATAAAACATCCGATTTTTAAGACTAGGTTATATATTATACTAAAGGTCTATGTATAGTTGATATGAATATATTATATGTATGCAAGAGGTCTATGTAAACCTCAAGATAGATATAGAAAAGCTTTAACTTTTATGCATTTTTAACATATGAATGTAATGATGTAAGCTAAGAGGCTAGTCTTAGTCCTCTTCGAGGACGACGATGCTGGTTACGTCTAGGGGGTACTCCCCGGATGTGACAAACTTGGTAATAGAGCATGAGGTTGAATATCCCACAAAAATAATGTCTCATTAAACCACATTTATGTATGTTCTTATTCATAATTGTGAAGCGCGCCACACTTATGAGTGAGAGACTATATGATGCTTAGAAACTCTCATTATGTGCCTCTAGAGTACTATTATGTGCTTTCACCTAAGCCTTGTATGGTGGTTTTAGGTATTAATACTCGAAGAGAAGCTTCTAAAAGGGCCGAAGAAGAAATGTCGAATGTGGGAGCTAATGACAACCAAGTGCCTCCACATGACAACCAAGTGCCTCCACTTGAAGAAGTTTCTATGGGTGATCATGTTCCGGTTGCTCCTCTACCGATGACCGATGGAGATATAAGGGCAACTTTTCTCACTTTGACACAAGACATGACCTCTCAAGCTAATGCCGTCTCTTCTCAAGTTCAAGCTATGACGGCAAAAATGAATAGGGAGGTTGGACCTCGAGTGCCTCAACATGCTAGCACTATTGTTCGCATTTGAGAGACTTTGCTTTAATGAATCCACCTATGTTCTTTGGGTCGAGGTCGGATGAGGACCCTCAAGATTTCCTCGATGAGGTTTACAAGATATCTATGCTACGGGTTTGACCTCAACTGAGAAGGCCGAGTTTGCGGCCTATCAACTCAAAGATATGGTCCAAACTTGGTATGTGCAATGGAGCGATAATAGGGCACTAAGAGGTGGTCCCGTGACTTTGGAGATCTTCAAGAAGGCTTTCCTTGATATGTTCTTTCCTAGTGAGATGAGGAAGATAAAGTGGAAGAATTTATCAACCATAGTCAAGGAGGTATGAGTGTACTTGACTACTCCTTGAAATTCACTAAATTATCCAAGTATGCTCCATCCTTGGTTTCAAACCCAAGAGATGAGATGAGTCATTTTCTTACGGGGGTGTCCGATGAATTGGTGGAAGAATGTAGTTCGACTATGCTTCATGATAATATGAATATCTCTCGTCTCATGGTTCATGCTCAACAAGTGTAAGAAACTAGGAAAATGATAAATAGTAGGGAGTCTAAGAAGGCCAAGTCTTATGAAAGTGGTTCTTCAAAGGGTAGGCTTGACATTCAAGACAATCCTATGTTCAAGAAGAGGTTTTCTAATCAAGTACTCAAATTTTCCAAGGCTCGTGATGATAGGGTGTCTAACCCTAAGTCTCATAAAGAAAGAGGTACTAGGTCACCAAATAAGAAGCCAACTTGTGGAAAGTGTGGCAAGAAGCATTATGGTGATTGCCTTGTTAGGACGGATAATTGCTTTGGGTGTGGCAAGAGTGGCCACAAGGTTAGGGATTGCCCAAATTAGAAGGAGCAAGACAAAGGTAGAGGGCAAGCTCAAGCTAGTGGTTCTAATGTGGATCCTCCAAAGAAGAATCGCTATCATGCACTTCTCTCTAGGGGTGAACAAGAGAGTTCTCCCGATGTGGTAACCGGTATGTTACAAGTCTTCTCTATTGATGTATATGATTTGCTGGATCCGGGTGCTACAATATTTTTTGTTACTCCCATGATAGCTAGAAAGTTTGATATTTTGCCCGATATTCTAAATGAACCTTTCATGGTAACTACCCCGGTAGGTAAGTCGGTGGTTGCAAAGAGAGTATATAGAAATTGTTCTATAATGTTGCCCAACAGAGTTACTCATGTTGAATTAGTAGAACTTGATATGGTTGATTTTGATGTCATCTTGGGAATGGATTGGTTGCATGATTGTTTTGCTTTCATTGATTGTAGAACTAGAATTGTCAAGTTCAAATTTCCAAATGAACCCGTTTTAGAGTGGAAGGGGGGAAATTCTATTCCTAGAGGTCGCATTATATCTTGTCTTAAGGCTTGTAAAATGATCTCAAAATGGTGTCTATATCACATTGTAAGAGTCAAAGGTATAGACTCCGAAAATCCTCCCATTGAGTTAGTCCCCGTAGTAAGGGAATTTATAGAGGTGTTTTATAATGATTTTTTCGGAATACGTCCCGAATGGGAAATTGATTTTTATATTGACTTTCTACCGGATACCAACCCCATTTCAATTCCTCCTTATTGGATGGCTCCGACCGGATTGAAAGAGTTGAAGGCTCAACTCAAGGACTTACTAGACAAAGGCTTCATTAGACCTAGTATTTCTCCATGGGGTGCTCCCGTTTTGTTTGTGAAAAAGAAGGATGGGTCCCTTAGAATGTGCATTGATAATCGCCAACTCAATAAAGTCAATATTAAGAACAAGTATCCTCTCACTTGGATTGACGACTTGTTTGATCAACTCCAAGGGGCAAGCTACTTTTATAAGATTGACTTGAGATCGGGGTATCACCAACTTAGGGTGAGAGGTGAGTATATACCAATTCCGAACTAGATATGGTCACTATGAGTTCTTAGTGACCATATGAAATTTGAGTGGTCGGAGGCATGTGAAAGAAACTTCCAAATCTTGAAAGATAGGCTTACTTCCGCTATGGTGTTGACCTTACCGGAGGGTACCAAGGGTTTTGTTGTATATTGTGATGCATCCCGAGTGGATTTAGGGTGTGTGCTTATGCAAAATCAGAAAGTAGTAGCCTATTCCTCTAGGCAATTAAGGTGCATGAGAAGAATTATCTAACTCAAGATCTTGAGTTAACGGCCGTGGTATTTACCTTTAAAATATGGAGGCATTATTTGTATGGTGTTCATGTTGATGTGTATACCGACCACAAGAGTCTTCAATATTTATTTACTCAAAAGGAGTTGAATCTCCGACAAAGAAGGTGGTTGGAATTTTTGAAAGATTACGACATGAGTGTTCTCTACCACCCCGGCAAGGACAATGTGGTTGCAGATGCTCAAGTCGTATGCCCATAGGTAGTATGTCTCATGTAGAAGAAGCCAAGAAGGACCTAGTGAAAGATATTCATAGGTTGGCTCATTTGGGTGTTAGATTACAAGATTCTCTGAATAGTGGTTTTATGGTCCATCATAACTATGAATCGTCTTTGGTGGTTGAGGTGAAGTCCAAACAACACCTTGATCAACCTTTGATGACGTTGTAGGAGTCGGTTATTGGTAAGTTTAATGAGTCATTTTCCTTGGGGGATGGTGTCTTGAGGTACCAAGAAAGGTTGTGTGTTCCCAATGTAGATGACTTGAGGAACCAGATTCCAGAGGAATCTCATGGGTCCCGTTACTCCATTCATCTGGGTTCTACAAAGATGTATCATGACCTTAGAGAAGTGTTTTGGTGGGAAGGCTTTAAGAAGGACATATCGAAATTTGTTCCAAAGTGTCCAAATTGCCAACAAGTGAAAGCCGAACACCAAAAGCTGTGTGGTTTACTTCAAGAAATCCAAGTTTCAACTTGGAAGTGGGAAAACATAAATATGGATTTTGTGGTAAGGTTGCCTCAGACACAAAATAAATATGACTCCATATAGGTGGTTGTGGATAGGTTGACCAAATCCGCTCATTTTATTCCCATCAAGTCTACTTACTCGGCGGAGGATTATGCAAGGACCTTCGTAGATGAGATTGTGTGTCGCCATGGTATTCCTTTATCCATCATATTGGATAGGTGTGTACAATTCACATCTAGGTTTTGGAGGTCATTTCAAAAAGGGTTGGGTACAAAGGTGAAGTTAAGCATCGCTTTTCATCCTTAAACGGATGGTCAAGAGGAGCGTACTATTCAAACCCTTGAGGATATGCTTAGAGATTGTATAATTAATTTCAAAGGAAATTGGGATAAACACTTGCCTTTGGTTGAGTTTTCGGACTACAATAGTTACCATTCATCTATATCTATGGCTCCTTATGAAGCCTTGTATGGTAAGAGATGTAGATCTCCAATTGGATGGTTTGATGTGGGTGAGTCTTTGTTTTTGGGTCCCGAATTGATTTATAAGACTTTGGAGAAGGTTCATATTATAAGGAACCGCTTGATAACAACCTATAGCCGAAAAAGTCTTATGCCGACCATAGGAGAGGAGAGTTAGAATTTAAAAAAGGTGATAAAGTCAATCTAAAAATTTCACCTATGAAAGGGGTGGTTAGATTTGGCAAGAAAGGGAAGTTGAGTCTTGGTTATGTGGGTCCTTATGAAATTTTGCAAAGGATTGGAAAGGTTGAGTTGAAGTTACCTAGTGAATTGGCTTCGGTTTATCTGGTTTTCCATGTTTCCGTGCTTAAGAAGTGTATCGGTGATCCCGAGTCCATTATTTCTATTGAATGTCTAGGTATTCTAGATAATCTCTCTTATGAGGAGGTTTCGGTTGAAATCCTTAATAGACAAGTACAGAAGTTAAGGAACAAAGAGTGGCTTTCGTAAAGGTGCTATGGAAGAATCATCTATTTGAGGGTGCAACATGGGAGGTTGAGGTCGACATGAAGTCCCGTTACCCTCATCTATTTGATAACTAAGGTTCATTATTCCTATTTATAGTGAAAATAATAAGTTTATTTGAAATTGTGTTGATTTTGGTGAAGTCGTACAAAAATGTGCATTACAGTGATGTTATAATGAACGTTATGCCAAAAAAAATGAAAATGTTGCTTTTTACTTGTTTTGAGTTTATGTTGTGCATTTTGGTATATTGTGCCTTCAAGAATTGTATTGAGCATGTTGACATGTGTGGAAGAAATTTTGGCATAATGAATAAGCATGAAATGAATGTTGAACTCTTATGAGTTGAAAATGATGTTTTGAGTTGCATTGTGTAAAAAGTCATGTGGTTATGATAATTTTGATTGTGATTCATTTTTTGATATGTTGTTGTTTGTTGGAATGCTAGTCTTGAGTCTATTCCTTCCTTTTAAAGAATTTTAGTGTCATTAGGGGACGAATTTTCCTAAGGGGGAGGGGGGATAATGTAATACTCCATGGTTGGGCTGCTAGTCTTGAGTCTATTCCTTTCTTTTAAAGAATTTTAGTGTCATTAGGGGACAAATGTTCCTAAGGGGGGGGGGGATAATGTAACACTCCGAAAGTCTAAAGCCTAATCTAGAGCATTACATGAGAGTATAAGAGTTGTAACACTGTTAATATGTCAATTATAATGTATATAAGTCATTTAGGAAGTGTTAGAATCAAAACGTCAAGGAACGTCCATGACGTTCTGAAACTAGTTCAAGAGGTGCTAGTATGCCTTAGCCTATTTGACTAAGTTTTAAGAGTCGGAAAATGATTAAATATGGTGGTGAGGTGTCAAACACATATTATAGTTAGGTTATAGTCGAAACGTCCGGGTACGACTCCCTAAGGACCAACGAAGGGTCCTTGAGGAGGACCCTTGCAAATGTGGCTAAAAGCTGTCAAGAGACAGTGTTCACCGACGAGGCCCATCGACGAGGTGTGGTCCAATCGATAGGGAGTCGATGGCCACCGTAGATGGACACTTAGACATTTTAGCCAAGGTTCAATTTGGACCAGCCTCTGTTGCCAATGATGGACCAACAGGACGGTTGGTCCCTTGGCCGTCGATAGATCTATGACTCGTTGTTCGGGGTCTCGTTGGTCGAGCCACTGTGTTGCTGCCACATTTTAAGTTGGTTAATTTAATTTAATTAAGTGGTTAGTTAATTAGTTAGGGGTTATAGGAGGCCCAATTAAGATAACTAATGACCCCTATAAAGACCCCATACCTAATTAGACTAAACACAACTCCCATTATCCCCAAAACCCAATTGCTCTTCCTTCTTTCTTCTTTCTCTCTCCCAAAGAAACCACATTGAAGACCAAGCAAAGAAGGTTTATAGGGATACAAAGGATCAAGTTTATCCATCAAACTTCATCAATTGGTGAGTTCTGGGATCCCTTTTACCTTTGAGATCTCTTTCCCCAAAGGGTTCCTCCAAATTGATTTCACGAAGATGAAATTCAAGTGGGTTTACTTCCAATAAGAAATTGATCTTGTGAATTGCTTTGTTTATGTTTCCTTTTTGTTATTATGAGTATATTAGCATGTATTATGAATCAATTAGACTACTTCTTGATGCATTGATCTAGTTTGTGGAAGATGCCCTTTTTCCCTTAACCCTAGGTTGTGATCTTGAGTTGAATTATGTAGTATCATTACAATTAGCTTTGTTATTGTGTGAATTACTATTCTATGTTGTTATTATGTTAAGTTATGAGTAGATTGTGATACATTGTTATCCAATTATGCTAGTTTTTGGATAATTAAATTAGATTGTGAAGTAGATCATGAATTTGACCCAAGTCTCTAATTCTAGGCTATGAACTAGTGATGAATCGTTGTGTAGTGATTCAATTGACTTTATTATTATGTTGGTTAATATTGTGTGATGTTATTACAATCATGTTGGGTTGAATTGGATGGTTGATGGTAAGACCTTGATGATGGCTTGTGAAGGATATTGGGATAATGTAACGACCCGAGAGTACCTCCCAGAAGAAGGGATCACCCTTGGATCGTAACAAGGCGTACTTGACCCTTTGGGGTCTTATACAAGACCTTCAACTATCATTCATTGCATAAGACATGAGAAGTAGTGCGGAATTTAAACTTTTCACGAATAATTTAATAAAGAAACATCTTTCATAAAAGCTAAGGAATGATCTCGTCTTCACAAGCCAACTTAATAGACACGACATAAATATCTTAGGGATACGATCCTTTACATTGAAAGAAATACATAATAAGTCTTAAATAAAGAAACTAAGAAACATAGACTATGTCCTAGAATATATGAGGACATACCAAGTCTTGAGAGAGTAGATTCCCAAGCTTTGCCTTCTAGACTTTTCCTTGCTTCCAAACCTATACTTATAGAGTATAGAAAAGTATGGGCTTAGTACAAATAATGTACTAAGTATGACATATGCAAAAGCATGCAAAAAGGGACATTTTAGTATAAATAAGCTTTCATGCCGATTAAGTAAAACCTTCATGAATATAGAACTAAAACAACATAAGAATCATCATTTAACACTTAGAGAAAGATTTCTATAATTTTAACAAAAAGGACTATTTTACAGTAAGCTCTCCAAAATTACAGTGAACCCTTTTTAACTTTACAGTGAACACATTTAATCCCAAAACAGTGAACCAATCTCTTTAGAGGATTCCCTAACCAAGTGATCCTTAAGACCACCAACCATAGGCTTACCTCTCTCGGGAGACAAGTCCACACATTAATAATTAGACAATAGAGGAGGATTCATACACTAAGAACTTCATCTAGGTGGTCTACTCCAATGGGACTTGTAAGTTACACAAAGTGCAATGTGAGAGTAGCATCCCATACTAACACTACCACTTAGTTCCCCTTAAGGGTTCCCTTGGATCAAGAACACCATATTCCTATCAAGACACCGTGAACCCCCAAGGTCAAGCCAAGAGAAAGTGAACTCATTTCCGTAGGAGTTTCCCTAACCAAGATTATCATAAGACTCTCCAAGGTAAGAAATGAGGGAAACACCCATACACCTCTTTCAATAAACACCCAAGAGATCCTTAAGACTACCTATTATAGGATTACTCCACTCGGGAGAACAAGTCGCCACTCAATAACAAGACATTAGCAAAACACTCAAACACATCAAATAAGACACACCAAGACTTCCCTTTCGGAATGCCTAATTAGTGAAATGAATAGATGGAGTCCCATTCCACCACCTACCCTAAGTAGTACATTCTTTTAGAAGACTTATCTCATTAAATTCATACAAGACACACCAAGACTCCCCTTTCGGAATGCCTACCTAGTGCAATGGATAGATAGCGTCTCATTCCAGCACCTAGCCTAAGTAGTACACTCTTTAAGGAGACTTAGTTCTTTCATTCTTTTGTGGGAGAATAGCTTTAACCTACATAGACCATGAGATCTAGATATGGAATCCCGAATTCTATCCTTATCGGGGAAGGGTTCCCCAGTTGCCTAGGGTAGGGTCATTTGTTTAGCTTTTACATGGCTTTCCCAATAGCTACACTTATACGGGCGCATAATTAAGGGATAAGAAGATTGCTACTAAGTAACTCATTCTCTACTAACGAGGAGTACTCATCTCAAGAGGTACATTGGAATACAACATTTCAACACGCGAAGTATAACCACCCCTTCTTCATATCCTCTCGGTGCTAAGCATGATTCCCCATGGAGTCTCAACATTATAACTATATGTTAAGGATAGCTAGTGGACACCACATCTCAACTCACGAAGGGCATCCATCCTCCGACCTATCTTAGAAATCTCTTGGGATGTAGTGAAGTTGCTACTAAACACTTCATCTCAACTCACTAAGAGTGTTCACCCCAAAACCCTCCCTTTTTTTACTTAACTTAGCTTCATTCATTAACTCAAGTGTGTGTATGTGTGTGTACATGTGTGTATGTGTGTGTACATGTGAACACACTTTGCACATAAGCATCATTTCATTTACATTCAATTCTATACATGCTTAGACCTTCATTCATCACATTACACACTTTAACATGCTTCACATAATCAAATAAGTCATTTAGACATAATCTCTAGCATACTTCTCACAATAAGCTTCATAAGCCACATTAACAAGAATAACATTGTAATCATCTTACTTCGCATAATATGCCTTCATGGCCTCTTTCATAATACACAAGTAACTTCACATCCATACAATTCAAGTAAACACTGCCACCAAAGGTGGACCATACCACTCAAGAGAATTTCATAAATAAAGCTAAACAACATAACCAACTTACCCTTTATCGAAAATTCCATCACCTATAATATTTTATTCAACATTTCATCATAATATAGCCCTTTGGGAAGAAGCTAAACAACAATATCAACACAAGGAAACCAAAGCTCAAAGACTACAAAATCATGTTCATTCAACCCATTCCTTAAGCCAAAAATTGATAGAAAGATTTAACATGTTTTCATTAAAGTATTAGCATTTAAATCACCAGCTAACTTTATAAACATCACATTTGAATCATTTAAAGCGTTTTCATGCAAGACACATATTAGAGTTAAAGATAGACGAAGTTAGGGTTGAAAACCCTTTTTTGAAAATATATTAGAAAGGACTCCTTGAATGGAAGAGCGTTCAAGGATGACTACCATACCTCGAATAGAAGAAACCCCACTAATTTTTTATGAAGAAACGACCACCAACAGCCCTCCTTGATCTTTCTTGACTTCTAAATTCTATGGAGTCTTGAGAGAGTTTTTCTTGAGAGAGAGGTTTTGGGTTTTAGGAAATAAAGTCTAAAATTAGGTCTTAGGGTTTGAAACACCTTAATATACCTAAAGACCCTAAAAATAAATTCCTAGGTTCATAAAAGACTTTTTGTGAATTTACACCCCAAGTCAAAACAGATTTTGACAGCTATTCCTTACCCACCAAACGATTTTACTGTCATTCGTGGATGAATGTTCCTAAGGGGGGGATAATGTAGCACTCCGGAAATGTCATGACTTAGACTAGAGCTTAAATCTATTAAATAATGTTTAAAATGATGTTTCCAGACCTATATTGATGTAATAAATACTTTTGGAAAAGGTTAGAGCCAAAATGACAAAGAAAGACCTTGACGTCCGGAAACTAGCTAACTCAAACTAGTTGACGTCCCTATGTTTGGTGAAGGTTTAGAGGTGTCAAATGGAGTTCAAAACTTGTAAAGAGACCTTATATAGGTAGTATTTAGTACGAATGGTCCAAAAATCCGGTAACGACACCCCAAGGACCACCCGAAGGGTCCTCGGGAAGGACCCAAACATGGGTGGGCAGGCTGCCTGGAAGCTGGAAGCCTGTGAACATGCAGGTTTGGAGGAACAGGTGTGTGACGCGAGCTGGACACGAGGTGTTCTGCCTCAAGATTTGAGAGGGAGGCTGACACGCACCCCACTGCCTGAACTAAAAATCTAATTAAAATGACGGGATTTGGCCCCGCGACGCGCAACTACTTCCCAGAATCGTTAAAGTCATATTTTTTGTAATTTAACTTATTAAAAAGACCCATTTAAGTGGAGGGTCTTTTGGGTAATTCATAGGATGACTCTATATGGATATTAGGTCAGTTTTATACCACTTTACACGTCCCAAATCAGATTAAACAAAATTTCTTTCATCTCTCTCAAGAACGCTCTCTTTTCCAAACTCCATTGAAGAACAAGAAAAGCTTAAGGAAGAAGACGAAGACTTCAAGATTTTCATCCAATTTTTGTGGATTCTTCATCTATAAGGTATGAGTTTTTCACTCTTGGGATTCCTTTCCCCAAGAGGTCCTTTCAAGAACTTCAAATACTAGGGTTTTTACTCTACAAAACGGATTTTCTTTCTAACCCTAGATTTATGATTTTTAATGAAAAGTAAGTGTTTTCTATGGTCCATTTCACTTGATGAGTATGTGGTTAGTTATGTTTGAGTTTTGTATGAAGCATGTTATTATCTAGATGATGGTTTTGCATGGTTGTTTCTACTACTATATGATATGTAAACATAGGAATTGGAATTAAGACTAGAATGAACTCTTAAATGACCCTTTCCCTTATCCTACATTATGCATTGATCTTGTATATGATTTGATGAGTTGTTCTTTATTATGCTATTGAGTATTTCACTAAGTATGGTTATGAATATTGTAAAATGAATAAGGTTCTTAGAAGCAAGAGGTAAGTCTTCTAAAGTTGTGATTACTCTACAAAGTTTATGTTAGCCTATAAATCATGATGCTATGTTATGAAATTATGTATGATGTTGCTATGTGTATATGTTGGGCTATGAACATGTTTCTTGTGAGATCATGATAAGAAGACGATAAATGCAAGTTACGATATTCTATTGTATGCTTTACACAAGATGACCATGTTATGTTAATCTCACAAACTAAGGGTTAAAATGAAAGGAAATTCTCATCTAATCCTAAAGATATCATGATCATGTTTATACAAGGAGTTAATCTCCTATGACCTATGATAAGTTTATGATAAAATACAACTTAAAGGTTATTCAAGAAAGGGACTTAAGCTTAGCACCGATGAACTAGATATGAGAGGTGTCCCTTCCCTAGTTGGAAGGTAGGTTCACAATGACTCTCATGAGATGGACGGTGCCATGTAATATGGAACTATGGGTCTCTAATATATCTCCTAGTTCTTGAACTATGTTGCCACCATAGGATACTAGCTAGTGGATCCACCTAGAAAGTTATTTCACGTTAGGTTCTACTTTGGTCGGTAGACCACCTTCTCTAGGTGTTGGATTTTATGACACCGGATTCCATGTTTAGCTCACATGGTCTATGTCGGTTAAGGCGAAAGTTCCCTCATGTAAAATGAAAGACAAGTAAATGAACGTTCACTAGGGTGACTTGAGGAGTTTACTTAGTAGAGGTAGGGGTATGTGACTCTACCTAGACATTGCACAAGTTGACTCTAAGGGAAGTCCAATGAGATTGTTCTTAAGTAATATGATAACATGAAAGGTATGATGTTGATGATACCTGATGTTACTCTTATATGATTTTGGTCATTATGATGAATATGTTATTGGGTTATATTATTATATGAAGTGATGACTACTTATGTTACAAGTTTTATGAAGCAAATCTTTACTCATGGTCTCCTACCTTCTCTACTCGGTTGTGTGGGGTTTTGGGGCTTCACATGACCTTTGCACTTGTAGGTTGGGAATGAGATCATTGGTAAGTGTTTTGTATGTTATGTTTATATGATCTATTGAATATGAAATGTTAACATGACTCTATGAGAATATGTCTTTGATTATGATCATGCTTTAACTGATGGAGTCCTTAACTTGTATATGTTATATGGTATGTGCATTGATGACTTTTATATGACTTAGCATATTTTCTAAAGGAATAATAAATGATCCTTTTCATGCATGTCCTTAAATGTTATGTACATATACCCATAGTTAGTACATGTGGCATACTAACCCCATTACTTTATATTACTACAACTGTAGGTTCCGGCCATTGAAGTTTAAGGAGGTCGATTTGAAGATGCTTGGAACTCTTTCTCCAAGTCTTGGTAGGTCCTCATGTCCGGGGATGCTATCTTTTATATTCCAGCTTATGAAGATTTAGTAGTTTTTAATAATATTCTAATTCCATTTATGTTCTTTTGGATTCTTTTGTATTCACGCATTTACGACATATTGAATATATATTGGCTAAGTTCAGATTTGCACTCTTTAGATGGTTTTATATATGTGAGACATGTTTTTAGATTATCATATGTCTTTATGAATGCTAAGTATGAAGTCGAAGTATACTTTAAATAGAATGTAAAAGTTCTAAAATTTTCCGCAATTTTTACTGATCACATGTTATGACGAATGCTAAGGGCTTGTCTAAGTCCTCTGAGAAGACGACGATGCCGATTTTATCCGGGGTGTACTCTCCGGGTGTGACAAATATGGTATCAGAGCATGAGGTTAAATATCTTTAGGATCAATTTCTCACTAAACCACATTACCTAGTGTATTGTTCATGGTTGTGAAGCGCGCCACAATTATGGATGAGAGGCTGTGTGATGATTAAGAAATTTTTCTTTTCTTGGTAATCCTATGTCGTACCTTTAGAGTTTTGACACTATGTGTCTTTTAGCATCTAATCCCTTTCTTGTGGTTATAGGCGATGAACACAAGAAGGACAACCGCGAGGAGAGTAGGAGATGAGATTGCGAATGCGGGAGCTACTCCCCAAGGTAATCGAAATGCTCCTCAAGTTCAAGCTGCTGCAAATGATCAAGTTCCGGTGAATCTTCCGACTATGACGGATGGTGAGGTGAGGGCATCCCTGTTCCAAATAGCCTAATACATCACCACCCAAGCTCAGGCTATTACGACACAAGCTAACAGAGAGGTTATTTCTTGAGAGAACCAACATGCTAGTACTATGGCTAGCCGTTTGAGAGATTTTACAAGTATGAATCCTCCCATGTACTTTGGATTAAAAGTTGATGAAGACCCCCAAGATTTCCTTGATGAGGTCTACAAGATCTTGTTTGCTATGGGGGTGAGTACTACTGAGAAGGCTGAAATTGCTGCTTATCAACTCAAGGACGTGGCTCAGACATGGTATAATCAGTGGAAGGATAGTAGGGCTTTAGGAGATTATCCCGTGACTTGGGAGATCTTTAAAAAGGCATTTCTTTACAAATTCTTTCCAAGGGAACAAAGGGAAGCTAAGGTAGAGGAGTTCATCAACCTTTGTCAAGGAGGTATGAGTGTCAAGGAATACTCCTTAAAGTTCATTAAGTTGTCCAAATATGCTTCTTCTTTGGTTTCTACTGCTAGGGATGAACTGAGCTGTTATGTAACGGGCGTGTCCAAAGAGCTTGAAGAAGAATATCGTGCAGCCATGCTTCATGACAATATGGATCTTTCTAGGTTTATGGTTCATGCCCAACATGTTGAGGAAAGTCATCTAAGGAAGAGGAATAAGGAAGCTAAGAAGGAAAAGTCTTTTGAAAATGGTTCTTCTAAGAGTAGGCTTGATGTTCAAGACAAGCCTAAGTTTAAGAAGAGGTTTTCAAATCAAGTTCCTTCAAATTTCTCCAAGAATAGTAATGATAGAGGTTCTAATCCTAAACCTCAAAAGGGGAGAAATGTTGATCCACCAAGAGAAAGACCAAATTGTGGTAAGTGTGGTAAGAAACATGTGGGTGAATGCCTTGTTGGAACTAATAGTTGCTATGGTTGTGGCAAAGGTGGCCATATGGTGAAAGATTGTCCTAATGTGAGAAGTCAAGGTAAAGGGAATAGCCAAACTCAACCAAGCGGTCCTAATTCTGAAGATCCAAACAGGAACCGTTTCTATGCACTCAAGGCTAGGGGTGAACAAGAAAGCTCTCCCGACGTTATGACAGGTATGTTACAAGTTTTCTCTATTAATGTTTATGCTTTGCTTGACCCAGGTGCTACCCTTTCTTTTGTTACACCTTTGGTAGCTAGGAAGTTTGATGTACTTCCCGATGTTTTCATTGAGCCCTTTTTGGTTTGTACCCCAATGGGTGACTCTGCAGTTGCAAAAAGAGTCTATCGAAAATGTCCTGTGATGCTGCCCAATAGAGTTACTCTTGTTGATTTGGTAGAACTTGACATGTTTGATTTTGATATCATCTTGGGTATGGATTGGCTCCATGATTGTTTTGCTTCCATAGGTTGTAGAACAAGGGTAGTGAAGTTTCAATTCCCTAATGAACCCATTTTAGAGTGGAATGGGGGAAATTCTATGCCAAGGGGTCAAAGCATTTCTTGTTTGAAGGCTAGTAAGATGATAGTCAAGGGTTGTCTATACATGTGGTGAGGGTTAAGGACCTAGAATGTGAAACTCCTTCTATTGAGTCAGTCCCTGTAGTGAGAGAATTCCCAGAGGTTTTTCCTAATGACCTTCCAGGAGTTCCTCCCGAACGGGAAATTGACTTTGGCATTGACTTGTTACCGGATACGAATCCTATTTCAATTCCTCCATATAGGATGGCTTCGATGAATTGAAAGAGTTGAAGCTCAACTCAAAGATTTACTAGACAAGGGTTTCATTCAACCTAGTATTTCTCCATGGGGTGCTCCGGTCTTGTTTGTTAAGAAGAAGGATGGGTCCCTTAGAATGTGCATTGATTATCGCCAACTTAATAAGGTCACTATAAAGAACAAGTGTCCTCTCCCTAGGATTGATGATATATTTGATCAACTCTAAGGTGCTAGTTATTTTTCCAAGATTGGCTTAAGGTCGGCATATCACCAACTTAGGGTGAAAGGTGAAGATGTTCCAAAAATAGCTTTCCGAACTAGATATGGTCACTATGAATTTCTAGTCATGTCTTTTGGGTTAACAAATACCCCAGCGGCGTTTATGGACCTAATAAATAGAGTTTTCAGAGATTATCTCGACTTATTTGTGATTATGTTCATTGATGATATTTTGATATACTCCAAGAATGAAGATGAGCATGAGAGTCACTTGAGGTTGGCCTTGCAAGTCTGCCAAATTTAGCAAGTGTGAATTTTGGTTGAGGTAAGTTGCTTTTCTTGGCCATATTATCTCTGGTGATGGTGTAGAGGTTGATTTGAAGAAGACAGATGCGGTCACAAATTGGCCTAGACCTTTGACTCCCATAGACATAAGGAGTTTCTTTGGTCTAGCCGGCTATTATATAAGATTTGTTGATGGATTTTCGTCCATTTCTTCTCTTTTGTCAGGTTTGACCAAAAAGAAGGTGAAATTTGAGTGGTCGGAAGCTTGCGAGAAAGGTTTTCAAGAGTTGAAAGATAAGTTTACCTCCGCTCCGGTGTTGACCTTACCGGAGGGTAGTGAAGGCTCTGTAGTTTATTGTGATGCTTCCCGAGTGGTCTTGGGATGTGTACTCATGCAACATGGTAAGGTGATTTCTTATGCTTCTAGGCAACTCAAAATTAATGAGAAGAATTACCCGACTCATGATCTTGAGTTAGCTACTCTAGTTTTTGCCTTGAATATATGAATGCATTATTTGTATATTGTGCATGTTGATGTGTTTACTGACCATAAAAGTCTTCAATATGTGTTTAGACAAAAGGAGTTGAACCTCCGACAAAAAATATGGTTATAATTGTTGAAGGATTACGACATGAGTGTCCTTTACCACCCCGGCAAAGCCAATGTAGTTGCAGATGCTTTGAGTCGTATGAATATGGGTAGTGTGTCTCATGTAGAAAAAGAGAAGAAAGAACTTATGAAAGATGTTCATAGGTTGGCTCGCTTAGGTGTACAGTTAGAAGATTCTCCAATTGGTGGTTTTATGGTCCATCATAACTCCGACTCATCATTGGTGGTGGAGGTGAAATCTAAGAAGCACCTTGATCCTTTATTAATGGAGTTGAAGGAATCGGTACTTAGTAAGCTCAATGAGTCATTCTCCCAAGGGGGGATGGTGTTCTTAGGTATCAAGGGAGATTATGTGTACCCGATGTTGAGGATTTGAGAAATCAGATTCTAGAAAAAGCCCATGGTTCTCGCTATTCTATACATCCGGGTGCCACAAAAATGTATCATGACCTTAGAGAGGTCTATTGGTGGGATGGTTTAAAGAGGGACATAGCAGTGTTTGTTGCTAAGTGTCCAAACTACCAACAAGTTAAAGCTGAACATCTAAAACCTGGTGATTTAACCCAAATCATGGATGTTCCTACATGGAAGTAGGAAGCTATCAATATGGACTTTGTTGTTGGGTTTCCTCGAACACGAAGGCAAAATAATTCTATATGGGTTATTGTGGATATGTTGACCAAATCTGCCCATTTTATTCCTGTTAAGTCTACATATACTGCCGAAGATTATGCAAGAATCTACATTAATGAGATTGTGAATCTTCATGGGATTCCTTTGTCAATCATTTTGGATAGAGGTGCCTAATTCACTTCACGTTTTTGAAAGGATTTTCAAAAAGGTTTAGGTACTCAAGTGAAACTTAGTACCGCTTTTCATCCTTAGACGGATGGACAAGCGGAGCATACCATTCGGACCATTGAGGACATATTGAGAGCATGTGTCATTGATTTCAAGGGAAGTTGGGATGATCACTTACCTTTGATTGAGTTCTCTTACAAAAATAGCTATCATTCGAGCATCTCCATGGAACCTTTTGAAGCTCTTTATGTTAGAAGGTGTAGATCTCCGGTTGGATTGTTTGAGGTTGGTGAGTCCTCACTCCTTGGTCTAGAGATTATCTATGAGGATATAAAGAAGGTTCAAATCATAAGGGATAGATTGAAGACAACCTATAGTCGGCAAAAGTCTTATGCCGACAATAAAAGAAGAGATCTTGAGTTTGAATAGGTCATCATGTCTACTTGAAGATTTCACCTATGAAAGGGTGATGAGATTCGGTAGAAAGGGGAAGTTAAGTCCCTGGTATATTGGTCCTTATGAGGTCATACATCGAATTGGAAAGGGGGCCTATGAGTTGAAACTACCTAGTGAACTAGCTTCGGTTCATCCGGTGTTTCATGTTTCTATGCTCAAGAAATGCATAGGCGACCCGGTGTCTATTATACCTATTGAATGTTTAGGGGTGGATGATATCCTCTCCTATGAAATGGTTTCGGTTGAGATCCTAGATCGCCAAGTCAAGAAGTTGAGAAACAACGAGGTTGCCTCTGTAAAAGTTCTAGGGAGGAACCATCTTGTTGAGGGTGCAACATCGGAGGCTGAAGCCAACATGAAGTCCCGCTACACTCATCTACTTACTCCTTGAGGTTAGAAATAGCTCTTAATAATGAAATTAATGGATAATCATGAAATTAACTGGTACTAAGTAGATGCATGTTTTGGTAAAAGATAGTACCAACTAGAATTTTAAGAAAATGTTTTCATACTCTATTCTTGCACTTATGTGAAATATGTATGCATGTGTTTTCTTGAGATTTTGCTGTTTTGTTGTTGACTTGAGAAGAACGATAGCATGGTAACTCTTTGATGCATTTTGATCTTATGATAAGGTTGAGAAGGAAATTCCTCATTATGTGTTATGAATATGGAGCTCTTATATGTTGTCCATCATGAATTAAATGATATGTATAATGTTATGGTATGTCTTGTGGAGTTGTGATATACTCCTATGAGCTGTGACTGATTATGATTTTATGTTGTTGATTGGTTGGGCTGCTAGTATTGAGTCTATTCCTTACCCTCCATAAGATTTTAGTTTCATTCGGGAACGAATGTTCCTAAGGGGGGATAATGTAACACTCCGGAAATGACATGACTTAGAGTAGAGCTTAAATCTATTAAATAATGTTTAAAATGATGTTTCCAGACCTATATTAATGTAATAAACTCATTAAGAAAAGGTTAGAGCCAAAATGACAAAGAAAGACCTTGACGTCCGGAAACTAGCTAATTCCAACTAGTTGACGCCCCTATGTTTGATGAATGTTTAGAGATGTCAAATGGAGTCCAAAACTTGTAAATAAACCTTATAAAGGAAGTATGTAGTACAAAGGGTCCAAAGGTCCGGTAACGACAGCCCAAGGACCACCCGAATGGTCCTCAGGGAGGACCCAAACATGGGTGGGCAGGCTGCCTGGCAGCCTGCGAACAGGCACGTTTGGAGGAACAGGTGTGCGACACGAGCTGGACATGAGGTGTTCTGCCTCAATATTTGATAGGAAGCCTCGCGACGCGAGGCTGACACGCACCTCATGGCCTCAACTCAAAATTTAATAAAATGATGGGATTTGGCCCCGCGACGCGCAACTACTTACAGAATCGTTAAAGTCATATTTTTGGTAATTTAACTTATTAAAAAGAACCATTTAAGTGGAGGGTCTTTTGGGTAATTCATAGGACAACTATATATGGATATTAGGTCAGTTTTAGACCACTTTTACATGTCCCAAATCATATCAAACAAAATTTCTTTCATCTCTCTCAAGAACGCTCTCTTTTCCAAACTCCATTGAAGAACAAGAAAAGCTTAAGGAAGAAGACGAAGACTTCAAGATTTTCATCCAATTTTTCTGGATTCTTCATCTATAAGGTATGGGTTTTTCACTATTGGGATTCCTTTACCCAAGAGGTCCTTTCAAGATAAGTTTCCAAGAACTTCAAATACTAGGTTTTTCACTCTACAAAATGGATTTTCTTCCTAATCCTAGAATTATGATTTTCAATGAAACGTATGTGTTTTCTATGGTCGATTTCACTTAATGAGTATGTAGTTAGTTATGTTGAGTTTCGTGTGAAGCATGTTCTTATCTAGATGATGGTTTCGTATGATTGTTTCTACTACTTGATGATATGTAAATGTAGGGATTGGAATTAAGACTAGAATGAACTCTTAAATGACCCTTTCCCTTATCCTACATTATGCATTGATCTTGTATATGATTTGATGAGTTGTTCATGATTATGCTATTGAGTATTTCACTAAGTATAGTTATAAATATTGTAAGATGAATAAGGTTCTTAGAAGCAAGAGGTAAGTCTTCTAAAGTTGTGATTACTCTACAAAGTTTATGTTAGCCTATAAATCATGATGCTATGTTATGATAGTATGTATGATGTTGCTATGTTTATATGTTGGGATATTAAAATGTTACTTGTGAGATCATGATAAGAACATGATAAATGCAAGTTACGATATTCTATTGTATGCTTTACACAATATGACCATGTTATGTTAATCTCACAAACGAAGGGTTAGAATGAAAAGAAAATTCTCATCTAATCCTAAAGCGATCATGATCATATTTATACAAGGAGTTAATATCCTATGACCTATGATACGTTTATGATAAAAGACAACTTAAAGGTTATTCAAGAAAGGGACTTAAGCTTAGCACCAATGAACTAGATATGTGAGGTGTCCCTTCCCTCCTTGGAAGGTAGGTTCACAATGACTCTCATGAGATGGAGGCTGCCATGTAATGTGGAAGTATGGGTCTCCAATATATCTCCTAGTTCTTGAACTATGTTGCCACCATAGGTTACTAGCTAATGGATCCACCTAGAAAGCTATGTCACGTTAGGTTCTACTTTGATCGGTAGCCACCTTCTTTAGGTGTTGGATTTTATGACACCGAATTCCATGTTTAGCTCACATGGTCTATGTCAGTTAAGGCGAAAGTTCCCTCATGTAAAATGAAAGACAAGTAAATGAACATTCACTAGGGTGACTTGAGGAGTTTACTTAGTAGAGGTAGGGGTATGTGACTCTACCTAGACATTGCACAAGTTGACTCTAAGGGAAGTCCAATGAGATTGTTCTTATGTAATATGATAACATGAAAGGTATGATGTTTATGATAAATGATGTTACTCTTATATGATTTTGGTCATTATGATGAATATGTTATTGGGTTATATTATTATATGAAGTGATGACTACTTATGTTACAAGTTTTATGAAGCAAATCTTTACTCATGGTCTCCTACCTTCTCTACTCGGTTGTGTGGGGTTATGGGGCTTCACATGACCATTGCACTTGTAGGTTGGGAATGGGATCATTCGTACGTGTTTTTTATGTTATGTTTATATGATCTATTGTATATGAAATGTTAACATGACTCTATGAGAATATGTCTTTGGTTATGATTATGCTTTAAGTGATGGAATTCTTAACTTGTATATGTTATATGGTATGTGCATTGAAGACTTTTATATGACTTAGAATGTTTTCTAAAGGGATGGTAAATGATCCTTTTCTGAATGTCCTTAAATGTTATGTGCATATACCCCTACTTAGTATATGTGGCATACTAACCCTATTACTTTATATTACTACAATTGTAGGTTTCGGCCATTGAAATTTAAGGAGGTCGATTTGAAGAAGCTTGGAACTCTTTCTCCAAGTCTTGGTAGGTTCTCATGTCCGGGGATGGTATCTTTCATATTCCAACTTATGAAGACTTAGTAGTTTTAAGAATATTCTAATTCCATTTATGTTCTTTTGGATTCTTTTGTATTAAGGACTATATGACATATTCAATATATATTGGCTAAGTCCAGATTTGCACTCTTTAGATGGTTTTATATATGTGAGACATGTTTTTATATTATCATATGTCTTTATGAATGTTAAGTATGAAGTCTAAGTATACTTCAAATAGTATGTAAAAGTTTTAAATTTTTCTGCAATTTTTACTGATCACATGTTATGACGAATTCTAAGGGCTTGTCTGAGTCCTCTGAGAGGACGCCGACGCCGGTCTT
Organism: Solanum sitiens; assembly: GCA_016801875.1. Taxonomy (NCBI): domain Eukaryota; kingdom Viridiplantae; phylum Streptophyta; class Magnoliopsida; order Solanales; family Solanaceae; genus Solanum; species Solanum sitiens. The sequence continues at coordinate 673,314 of JABWTJ010000283.1, read as the reverse complement.
ATACGGGGTGTACTCTCCGGGTGTGACATCCTAGTTCTTGAACTATGTTTCCCCCATAGGAATACTAGCAAGTGGATCCACATATAAGCTATGTTCATGTTTCGGTACTACCTTGGTAAGTAGTCCACCTTCTTTTGGTGTAGGGTTCCATAACACCGGATTCCACATTAGCTCATGTGGTCTATGTCGGTTAAGTAAAGATGTTCCCAAAAGGTAAAATGAAGTAATGAATTAACTCAAACTAGGATGACCTAAGGGGTTTAGCTTAGTCTAGGTAGGGGTATAGGACTCTATCTATACATTGAACTAGTTAGCCTTGAGAGAAGTCTTAGAAGGATGTTCTTATGTATGTATATGTTCATAAATGTAAATAATATGTTTATGATGATGTTACATGTTAATGACACTATGTGATGTTGGTTTCACTTATGAACATGTGTTTGGTCTCAATTGCTAAAGAATAATGATGTTATGTACTCTTAATGATATGCTATGTGAAGTTAGACATTGTTTATGGTTCTTATTGGGTTTATGATATGCTATGTGATTGTGTAATGTTATGGGGCTTTGCTTAGTCATTGCACTAGTAGAATTAATGAGGGTTCATGAATAATGGTCTTCCTTTGATTATGATGTAATGAACTCTTATATATGCTTGTTGATGTTATAACTTGATGATAGAGGTGTATTGACTATGTTTTCAATTATGTTGATATGCATGTTGACTTGACTAGACTTAGTATTGTTAGTCTTATGATGTACATGGTATTGATTTATTGAATATGCATGATTGACTTGTATTGGTTCTTGAATGTGAATAAGGATTTTCCAAGTAAATTGCATACTTTAAATGAAATGTCCCTTTTTTTACATGATTTTATGTTGTGTGTGCATATGGTCTCATACTTAGTACAAGTGATGTGCTAACCCCATTTTCTCCATTTCCCCCAAATTTTAGGTTCCGATCGTTGAAGGGCTTGTGACGACCTTTAAGGAAGACTTGGATTCTCATTCTACAAATTGGGTAGGTCCTCATCACTCCGAGGACAATGCCACTTTCTTGCTTCGGATATTGCTTAGTCTTAAAGATAATATGTTTATTTCCTTTCATTTGAGTACTAAAGATTGTATAGCCTATATGTGGCTTTCTTTGTATTGATAAATGGGCTATGCCCAATTGTTATACTCTTGTTGAGATGTTATGAGATGAGACATCCAATTTTTAAGACTATGTTACATCTTATATATATATATGTGCAATAAAAGTAGAAGACTAAGTAATCTTCCTATATGAAGGGTCATATATTATGTGTATGCGAGAGGCTTATGTAAACCTCAAGATAGATATAGAAAAGTTTTAAATTTTCCGCATTTTTAACCAATGAATGTAATGATATAAGCTACGGGGCTAGTCTTAGTCCTCTTCGAGGACGACGATGCCGGTTACGTCTAGGGGGTGCTCCCAAAATGTGACAATGAATGTGTCCCGACTCGCTTCAAAATTTTATAAAGCCCCACATACCGGGGACTAGGTTTCCCCATCTTACCAAATCTCATAACTCTCTTTATGGGGGAGATCTTCAAGTAGACCCAATAACCTACTCCGAACTCAAGTACCTTTTTCTTTTGTTGCCATAAGATATTTGCCGACTTTGAGCGATTTTAAACCTATCCCTTATAACCTGAACCTTCTCAAGGTCTTCATAAACTAAATCGGGGCAAGGTAGAGCAAACTCACCTACCTCATACCACCCAACCGGGGATCTACACTTCCTCCCATAGAGTGCCTCGAAAGGTGTCATAGAGATACTAGAATTGTAGCTATTGTTGTAGGAGAATTTTATCAAAGGTAGGTGGTCATCCCAATTACCTTTGAATTCAATGACACATGCCCTCAACATTTCTTCTAGGGTTCGAATATTGCGTTCCGCTTGACCATCCATCTAGGGATGAAAAGTGGTACTAAGTTTCACCTTCGTACCAATTCCACTTTGGAAAGCCCTCCAAAAATAGAAGGTGAATTGAGTACCTCTATACGGAATGATGGACAAAGGGGATCCATATAACATCACTTTTTCTTTTAGGTACAATTTGGCATAGTCTTCCGCCTAATAAGTGACTTTGATGGGAAGAAAATGTGCCGACTTGGTTAACCTATCCACAATGACCCATATCGAGTCAGGTTGCCTTCGAGTACAAGGCAACCCTACTATGAAGTCCATGTTAATATCCTCCCACTTCCATGTGGGAATATCTATATTTGAGTTAAGCCACCCCGCCTTTGATGCTCCGCTTTGACTTGTTGTTAATTTGGACACTTAGCAACAAAATCCTCCATATCCCTTTTCATACCGTTCCGCCAATAGGTTTCTCGTAAGTCGCGGTAAATCATTGTGGCACTCGGATAAATGGAATACCGAGAGACATGAGACTCTTTCATGATCAATTCCCTTAAGCCATCCACATCCGGTATATACAACATACCTTGGTGCCTAAGCACCCCATCTTCTCATTGAGAGAAAGACTCATTTGATTTACTAAGGACCGTTTCCTTCAACTTCATACATAGAGTATCAAGGTGTTGCTTGGATTTCACCCCAACCACTAAAGGCGACTCGGAGTTGTGGCGAACCATGAAATCACCCTTTGGAGAGTCTTATTGTCGAACACCCAAACGATCCAACCTATGAACCCCTTTCACTAACTCTTTCTTATCATCAACCACATGAGTCAAAATACCCATGGACACTTGGCTAAGCACATCCGCAACCACATTAGCTTTCCCGGGATGGTAAAGGACACTCATGTCATAATTCTTTAAAAGTTCTAACCATCTCCTTGGGCGTAAATTCAAGTCTTTTTGAGTGAATACATATTGAAGACTCTTGGGATAGGTGAACACATCAACATGTACCCCATAGAGATAGTGTCTCCAAATTTTCAAGGAAAATACTACGGCCGCAAGCTCAAGGTCATGAGTTGGATAATTCTTCTCATGTGGCTTGAGTTGCCTAAAGGCATACACTATGACTTTTCCATGTTAAATGAGCACACATTCTAGACCCACTCGAGAGGCATCACAATAAACAACAAACCCTTCGGTACCTACGGTAAGGTCAACACCATAGCAGAGGTGAGTCTATCTTTCAATAATTGGAAGCTCTCTTCACAAGATTCTGACCACTCGAATTTGGACTTCTTTTCGGTTAAGGCCATTAATGGAGATGTGATAGATGAAAATCCCTCAACAAAACTCCTATAGTAACCGGCCAACCCTAGAAAACTTCAGATGTCTGTAGGACTCAAAGGTCTAGGCCAACTTTTGACCACTTTCAGTCTTCCTCGGATCAACCTCTACCCCTTCACTAGAGACAATGTGACCAAGAAATGCAACAGACTTCAACCAAAATTAACACTTACTAAACTTAGCAAAAAGTTGGTTATCCTTGAGAACTTGCAAAACTATCCTCAAATGGCTCATATGATCATTCTCACTCCTAGAGTATATCAAAATGTCATTAATGAAGACAATCACAAACAAATCAAGATATTTTCTAAAAACTCAATTCATAAGGTCTATGAAAGCCGCAGGGGCATTTGTAAGATGAAATGACATAATTAGGAATTCAAAGTTACCGTATCATGTTTGGAATGCCGTTTTTAGAATATCAGCCTCCCTCACTCTAAGTTGGTGATAACCCGACCTCAAGTCAATCTTTTAAAAGTAACTCTCTCCTTGTAGTTGATCAAACAAGTCATCAATTCTAGGGATAGGTTACTTATTCTTTATGGTAACTTTGTTGAACTGACGATAGTTGATACACATTCTCAAAGATCCATCCTTCTTTTTTACAAACAATATCAGGCCACCCGATGGAGATATTCTTGGTTGAATAAAAACCTTATCTAGGAAATCCTTGGTTGAGCCTTTACTTCTTTCAACTCGGCCGGGGCCTTTCGATAAGGAGGGATTGAAATGGGTTGTGTATCCGGCAATAAATCTATGCCAAAGTCAATTTCCCGTTCGGGAGGAATTCCTGGCAAGTCATCAGGAAAGACTTCCTGAAATTCCTTCACTACGGGTACCGACTCTAAGGGAGGGACCTCTGATTCAAGATCCTTGACCCTAACTATATGATAGAGACAACCCTTTGAAATCAACTTGCAAGATTTTAGACACGAAATGATCTTACCTCTAGGATTTGAGTTTCCACCCTTCCACTAAAAAATGGGTTCATTTGGAAATTGAAATTTGACTACTCTTGTCCTACAATGAATAGAGGCAAAACAAGAATGTAACACATCCATTCCCAATATGACATCAAAATCTAACATGTCAAGTTCTATCAAGTCAACCAAAGTAACTCTATTGGGCAAGGAAATAGGACAACCCTTATAGAATCATTTAGCCACCACGAAATCACCCACGGGGTAGAAACCAAAAATGGTTCATCTAATATGTCGGGAAGTATATCAAATTTCATGGCTACAAGAGGGGTTACAAATGACAATGTAGCACCGGGATCCAACAAAGCATATACATTAAGGGAAAATAATTGTAACATACCGGTCACCACATCCGTGGAGCTCTGTTGATCACTTTGGGATTGGAGGGTATAAAAGCGATTCTTTTTAGGGGCATCCAGATTTGGGGCATTTGTTTGTGCTTGAGCATTTTCCCTTCCTTGAGCCTTCATCATAGGACAATATCTCTTCATGTGACCACTTTTTCCACAACCATAGCAATTACCCGTGCCAACTAAGCACTTACCATCATGTTTTCTACCATATTTTGCACAATGAGTCTTCTCTACAAAAGAACCACTACCCTTCCCCTCTTGGGGCTTGGGAGTAGACACCTTACTCTTATTGACCCTTGGAGCATTAGGGGGGCCTTAATTGGAAAACCTCTTCTTGAATCTTGGTTGGTCTTTAACCTCAAACCTAGTCTTGGAAGAATTCCCATCTTCAGTTCTTACCTTCTTACACTCCCTACCAACTTGCTTAAGCTTTTGCTCCTCAATTTGTTCGGCATGAACCATGAGACTTGAAATGTCCATTCTAGGAATCAACATAGACGACCTACATTCATTAACCACTATGTCGGATATCCCTACAACAAATTTATTCATTTTATCCCTAGAATCAGCAACCATAGTAGGAGCATGATTTGATAGTTGAGTGAACTTGAGGCTATACTCCTTCACGCTCATACCCCCTTGACGAAGGTTGATGAATTCTTGCATTCCTCTCCATTAATTCCAAGGGAAAGAACCTATAAAGGAAAGCCGTCTTGAATGATGCCCAATTGACCGGACCCTGTCTAATAGGCCTCTCATCTTTCCATTGCTCATACAACACTTGAACCACATCTTTGAGTTGGTAGGCGGCTAGTTCGGCCTTTTCTTGAGAAGAAACCCCCATAGCCCTTGTGGGTCCTCCTTCACCTTAGAACCATATAAAGTAGGGGGATTCTTCCTTGTGAAATCCCTAATCCTTGAAGCGGCGGTGTTAGTATTAGGATTCACTTGCACCCATGTATCCCTTGAAACTTGGGTAGAAAACACTTGAGTCAAGCTATGAATAGGCGCCCTTATCTCAATGTTAGACATAGCCCCTTGTGCAATAGGAACTTGAGGGTTTTGAGGTGCTTGAGGGGGAACCACCTCATTCAAATTCTCCTCCTCGGCCCTTCGAGCATTGTTCCTCCTTGTATTCACTTCCTATAAGCACAATAAGAGGATTAGAATAAAGGACTAGATAGAGTTAAGACTATTAGGCACGACTAAGGGATAACAAGAGAGTGAAAGTTCCTAAGAATCTCATAGTCTCTCATTCATTAGTGTGGCGCGCATAATAATTATGAATAAGACCCTACATAGACGTGGTTTAGTGAGACATCAATCCTAAGATGACTCAACATAATTCTTGATACCAAGTTTGTTACGACCCAAAGTACCCCCTAGGCATAACCAGCATCCTTGTCCTCGATGAGGACTTAGACAAGCCCTTAGCATTCGTCATAGCATTTCATAGGTAAAGCAAATGCGGAAAATTTTAAAATTTATGTAGTGAAGTGTACTTAGACTTCTCGCATACCATATATGGAGTTTACATAGACTTCTCACTTATGAAGTTTACATAGACTTCTCTTTTAGCATAAGTAAAACATATAAGAGTCTAAAGTATCATCTCACATATAAACCATCTACAAGATTACAAACGTTTGGACACAGCCAATACGAGAACATTAGGCCATTATAGGCTTACATCAATTGTCTCAATGATAAAGGAAAGAATAAATGTTTCTAAACATAAGAAACGTCATAGCTTGAGTGGAACATTGCAACATCTCAGAACATGAGGACTCACCAATGACTTGGGAAAAGATCTAAGTCTTCCTTGAAAACTGGCCACAAACTCTTCAACGGCATGAACCTAAAATGTGTATGAAAAAAGGAGAAATATGGGTTAGTACATCACATGAATTATGTATAGCTTCTATGCACAAAACTCATCAATGCATGAGAAAAGGACATTTTAGTCAAAATCGTGCTTTGTAACAACTTAACCCAGCATGCACATATAGTAAGCACAATAAGTTAATTCAACATAATATCAACCCAACATGTAGACCACATAAGCAATACCTGTGCAATGACAAAGATACAATCCCATAACCCCATCCAAAGCTAAGTATCACATTAAGCAACCCACTTGATACTTACAACATATTCTAATATTTCATCATGACATGTTTCATACATCAATACTACTCTTAGCTCATCAACATAATCATAATCATAAAAGAACACTACTAGAACCATGCCTTAGGAACCCACAAGTGTAATATGTAAGAGAAGTCCCATACCCTCCGTCACACCATGTAGAAACCTTTAGGACGAGACCTAATATGAGTTCATGTACTTAACTTGTTCATTTAGTTTTACATTAGGGAAAGAAGTGCAATAACCGATATTATACCATGTGAGCTACATGGAATTCGGTGTTCTACTCCCACACCAAAAAGAGTGGGTTAACACTTGCCAAAGGTGTAACCTTTCGAACATATCTATCTAGGTGGAGCCACTAAGCTATAGTCCTATATGGGCACACAGTTAAAGGTCAAGGGGATTGTTACTATAAACCTTGACTTACTGGACGTGGCAGTTTCCATCTCATGAGACAACACATATCTTTGGAATCCTTTTACTAAACCTGAAGAAACCCATGTGAGAGGATGAACTTACTAAACGTGAGACCTCTATCTCATTTACATGCCCTTTCGCTGCTAAGTAATTATTCCCTTTAGTAATCATCTTTCATCATGCAAGTTCAAATTGGTCTCTCCTAGACCCCTATGTAACCATCTTATCATATTAGCTCATAGGTCATCACAAGTGAGAACAATTCTTTCACTTTAGACACGACTTCACAAGTGACTAAACCTTTCACTTAACACTTTATTATAATCATGAGAAACTACTTTCAATCATATAATATTCATATCATAACATCTATACATAATTCATGTCTAATTCGATGTCCTAGGTTTAAGGATGAGGAATACATAGCATCAACATCACAACCACACATTAGACATATAAGCATTACTATCTGAGTAACTCATACTTCATAATTGAATCCAAGAAGAACCACTCAACATACCTTCTTGACCCTTTCAAGAAATTTCGTACTTCCTTTACCAATAATACATAACCAATACATAAACAAGGTAAATTCAAGAAGCAATTGAATAATGAACAACAATGTAGTAAATCCACATGTTCATAATCTTCACAATTCACTATATCAATTCAAGGTTTTCATGAAATTGGGGAAAGACATGGGTCCAAGGAAAACTCATAGTAAATCATCAATTAACCATTGATATATACGTAAACAACATTAATTCATCATAATTTATCACAATTGATTCGTAATTTCATTTTTAAAAAAGAAGACCCATGTAAGAAGAAAAATCCTAGTTTTGGGGGATTTAGAAATCATCTTTTGGAGGTAAATCTTGGGGAAAAGAATCTCAAGAGTCAAAGAAAACATGCCTTAAAGATGAACAACCACGAAATTGAGTAGAATCCTGGGGGATTTGGTCTTTTTCTTGAAGCTTCAAAGGTTCTTCAATGGAGGATGAATAGAGAGAGAGTAGAGAGAAGGAAGAGCTTTTGGCTTTTGATTTGGGAATTTTGTTTGAGTGAGAAAATGTGGTGAAAGTTGACTTAAAATCAATATATAACGCTCCCCTAAAATACCCAAAATACCCCTCACTTAATTTGACGTTTAAAGGAAGTCAAACTTGAATTATAAATTTCAGATTTTCATCGGGAAACAAGTCCTCATCGCGGTGCTGCTCCCGCAAGATTTACTAAATTAATTTTTGAACCAGAAGAGTCCAAGAGGTTTCCGCGTCACAGACCAATATTTTGGCCTTGGGTGTGCCAAGTTCGCGACGCGGACTGTCTCCCTCTAAGTGCAGTTGCTTGCTGCCTTTTGGTAGCTTGCTTGGCCAAAAGTGGGGTCTACGAGGCGATCCTTGGGGAGGTTTGAACTAGAGATTTAAAGCCTATATACATCATTTTACCTATTTAATCTCTTTTTACAAGGTTTAGACTTCATATGACACTCCTAAACCTTCACAAGATCTATGGATGTTTGCTAGTTCAACTTGCAGTAGTTTTCGGACGTTCGGTCTTTTCATTGTGTTTTGGTTCTAATACTTCTCAACCAAGTTATTTACACTTATTTAGATCTAGAATCATCATAAATCATTTTGTGAGGCTCGAATCTGGGTCATAGAATTTCTGTGGTGTGTCAAAGTGTCTTTTACTAATCTCTTCTCTTGTGTTAATAGGATATGAATACAAGAACGACGCCCGGAATAAGAGAGGAGGAGGAAGTAGTAGATGAGGGTGTTCCTCCCTAAGCTGATCAAGTCCCTCAAGGTGAACAAGTTCCTATATCTAATCAAGGGAATGAGGTTTCGGTGGTTCCCCCTGACATGTCTAATGAGGAGGTTAGAGGACCTCTTCTTATCCTAGTACGAGCGATGACGAATCAAGCAAATAGATATATGGGGCCTAGGGTGAATGCTCTTGAGAGTACTATGACCTCTAAGTTGAGGCAGTTTGTGAGGATGAATCCTCCTACTTTTCTTGGCTCTAAAGAGGGAGAGGATCCCCAAGCATTCTTGGATGAGGTTTATAAGATAGTTCATTCTATGAGTGTGTATTCTAGGGAGAAGGCGGAATATTATTCATATCAATTGAAAGAGGTTTCTCAAATGTGGTACACATAAATAAAGGACAATAGGCCGGTTGAATTAGGTCATATAAAATGGGAAGAGCTTAAGGAAGCATTCTCAGGGAAGTACTTTCCCCATGAGAATAGGGAGGTTAAGAATGAGTAGTTTATAAACCTTAGGCAAGGTAATATTATTTTGGAGGAGTATTCCTTGAAATTTACTTTGTTTTCTAAATATGATCCATCTTTGGTGTCTAATCCTATGTAACGTTCCAGAAAATCATATGTCTGGTGAAGATCCCAGTATGCCCTTAGGATAGACTATTAGGGGTACATAGGCACCTCAATGCCCAATATTGAGAAATATTTGGCATAGTATAGAAAAATTGGCTAAGGGATATTAGCCAATTTTCTATATACGAATAAGAAATATATTTTTGGGTTGTCATACCCCAATCCAAGATTGACGTTTAAGAAATGTACCTGCAATGAAGACCCTAAGCTAATAAAATATATTTCGTCCAACTCACAAAAGGTATGAGGCATCCAAGTGTCAAGCCTAGATACCATGGCACATGATCAATTAAACTGATCATGTAGATTAAGCAGTGCCCAAGGAAATGGTGAGGGTCCTTGGGACAATAAGTAAACATTCCCAAATGAGCCATCAAGATAATTAGTTAGGAAAGTGCAATAAACCCATGTGCAAGCACATGGGCAACACGCGTGAAGGAACCGGCCAAGGGTACCACGGAACCACCCTAACCGAATTCGGTTAGGGCGGTTAGGCATGACACGCACGGGCGGGTCCCTCCATGTGGGACCAGCCAACCTAACTAACTCTAAGTCCTAACCAACTATCCTAACTAGCCAACTAACCTAGGACTAACCGAATTGGACCCCCTAATGCACCCGACAACCTAGGACAAATCGGGTGGAACCTAGTACTGGTTAAGGGGACAACCTAGTACCTAACCTAGGATGGTCCAAAAGGGTTAGCTATGGTCCCAAAGACTTAGGGGTATTTTAGTAATTTCCCTAGGTCCCTAAATTAATTAAATTAAGGATTTAATTAATTAAAAGTCAAAATGTTGACCAAAACAAGGGTCAATGCCGATTTCCAGATTTCGGTCAAAGTCAACATCTTCCTATGTTTAGTCAACTTAGGAAGGGCGTTTTGGTAATTTACTAATCAGTTGGTTAATTTACTAAAATAGCCTTAGTTAAATAAGTCAAAGTCAGTTCCTAAACCTAATCATTCATGATCAAAACATTTAGAACAAAAACGCAAGAAAGAGGCAGTAAACGAAGAACGCTAAAACGAAAAAGTGCATAGACGTTCTTAGGCTATTTCAAGGTATCTTCAAGGTTTCGTTCGAGGTGGCCTTCGTAGATTAAGTTCTACTCAAGGTATGTGTTTCTCTCCTGGACTTCGTTCTCCAAGAGAACTTTCTTTCCAACGATTCAAAGATCTTGAAAACTAGGGTTGTTCCCATATTCTCGTCGAACTCCCTTGTCCCTAGTATCCTTTTTGATTCAACGTTGAATAGGTTAGAGATCATGTTGTTGGTATGTGGTACTGACTGTTCTTAACATGTATTGTTCTTGAATGATGAATATCGAATGAAGCTATGAACTTGTAGTCTTGTAAAGTTAATATTATCATGTAAATTAAGAACCGATGATATGCTAAGTTACGTTCGTGATGTGTTAAGTGATTTATGTGTTTTGGCCGAATGTTGACTTGCTATTGTTCTGATGTTATAAAGATGCTAATTTCATCGAATATTAATATGATGCTGCCCAAGAGGTTTAAAAACGTTATCACTAAAGGCCATAAACTAAGATTGGCTTACAAGACAACTATGAAATCACATCTTGAATGAATTGACTATCTGATGCCAATAAAATTGGGTAACACTACTTTATCAAAACTAATGCATGCTAATGGCTAGGAGTTTATGTAAGTGATTGAAAGATTGGATAAAGGTTCATACATATTCAATTTAAATATGAACATACGTAAAATTGTCTTATGCCAATAAAAATGATTTGCTAGTTTAACATCCCAAATGCTGAGGCCAATACTTATCGTATGCCAATCTTGTGTAGTTAGAATATCAAATGGTATTATAAACACTTCTAAAGTAAGTCAATGAATCCATAACCAAGGGCATGCCATTCATTGGGACAACTCCCAACATGCTCTAAAATAATGAACTATGAACATATGTAACTCATTGAAAGAAGTGCTCATCATTTATAAACGATGAAATGAATCCACTGCACTAAAGTAAAGAAGTAACGTGAGTTATAACATCATTAAAGGGGTCTAAACTAAATAAGTGACCAGAATGGGGTGTTAAAGAAAGTGAGACAAGTCTTAAAACTAAGCTACTATGTTAAAAGAATACTCACGAATGAAGGTGTTAGAATGTGTGAGACTAGTCTCATTAACACCTAAGGATGATATGTAAGGACAATTCACATTTCATCAATGTAAAGTAAGGATGATATGTAAGGACAATTCACATTTCGTCAATGTAAAGTAGGGATGATATGTAAGGACAATTCACATTTCATCAATGTAAAGTAAGGATGACAAGTCATCAAAAGAGTAAGTAAATCTCAAACTAGAAGCAAGCTTCCATAATGCTAGAGTCAACTCAAAAAGATAAAGAAGATAATGAAAGTGAGCACAGCACCGATAGACTAGTTATGAGCATGTGCTTGCACATGTAAGTCTCATGAGACGAGTCTACCACCGAGGTGGATAAGTAGTATCATAAAGTCCCTAGTCTTCGAACTATGTCTAGCCAACATAGGAACTAGCCAGTGGTTTCCACCTAAGCGAGCTAGGCATGTTCGGTTTCACTTTGGCCGGTGATTCCATCCCTTTTTGGTGTGGGGCAGACACTGGATGTCATGTTTAGCTCACATGATCTATGTCGGTTAATGCTCACGATACGTTGTTGGTTCACTATAGTCGTGACCCACTTCTTTTCGGTGTGGAGTGACACTTGAGATAGATTCGCCTTAGCTGGGGATCACCTCTTTTTGGTGTGGGACAGACACTGAATTCCATGAGTAGCTCACATGGTCTAGATTCATTTTAACCTGTGAATCACCTCTTTTCAGTGTGGGGAAGACACTGGATTTCATGTTAAGCTCGCATGATCTTATTCCCTATGATGTCTCTATGAGAGTGAGAATGAATGATGATGATGGAACGTATGTTCAAAGTGAGAAATGAAGAAGAGCTTAAGAATGTCAATTGCCAATATCACACTCATAAAGTTTCAGCAAATAATGGGCAAAGCCAAATAATATTGGCTTATAATGACTTCTTATATGATGCCAAGAAGGGAAGTAGGAATATCATGGTAATTAAATGACTTATAACTTTCCTAACATGAAAGTAATGAAACAGATGGCATAGCCAAATAAATTGGCTTATGAAATGTTAATGAATACATAGAATAAAGAATCACTCACTATAAGGAAGGGAAATCATTCATTAGTCCTTGGATTACTTACATCGATTCATTGTGGGTATGGGACTACAATGAATCATTGCACTTGTAAGTAAAACATAAGACCAAAGGAATTATTTAACTACATAACAACAAGAAGAAAAAGACTCAAAATAAAACTAAGTATGGGAATGGGAGCTCTCGGGTTGGGGGTCATCAAATTTTCAAATCATCGCCCGGGCGGTTCTAAAATTATGTTGATGATACTAATGTCTTGTAATCATATAGAAAATGATTTGTGTGCTTTGAATGCATTAAAATACATCATATTCATACCACAATTCACAAATAACCAATTAGGAAAGTCTAATGACTAACTTTCCAGAAATGGCATGTTGCTTAGGAAGAGCTTTCATTGATCATGCATAGATTTATGTGTATGTGTGCATACACCCATACTTAGTGCAAGTGGTGTACTAACCCCCTACTATTTACTATTTTTTATAGGTGCAGGTCAGAGGGCAGATTGATGACACGTGCAGCGGTTTGGACTTCAGCATTTCTCCAAACCATTTGGTAGGTCCTCTTGATTTCAAGGATGCTACAGTTTTAGTCTAGCCTTAGTTTTAGACATAGATAGTGGATGTTGTCCCTAGCGTTTCCTTCATAGTTTATTTCGAAGCTTTTTGTAATAAGGCCATTTTTGGCAAACGTATTTATGATATATTCATATTCTGTTTTGAATTGATTCTTTATGATAGATGGTTGTTCTCTTATGTTGAGCTTAGTATATGATAGTAACTAGTTAATAATTATATAAAGTCTATGTATACTTCATACGCTTAAAAAGTTTTAAAATTTTTGCAAATTTAACTAGATGAATGTGATGAATGCAAGATGAGGCTTGTCTGCGACCTCTCAGAGGTCAACGACGCCGGTGGCGATTCGGATTTCAGAATTCGGGTCGTTACAAACTTGGTATCAGAGCATGAGGTTAAATTACCTAGGAACTAAAGCTCAACACAACCATGTTACATAGTTTCTAGCTTATGGTTGTGAAGCGCGCCACAATCATGACTTAAAGACTACGCGATGATAGGAAATTCTCCATTCTTTTACTCTTTATCATTCCATGTAGAGTTGTGACATTTTTATGTTATTTTAAGGATCTAACTCTCTTTATACGTGTAGAAAATAAACACAAGGAGGAACGCCGCGAGGAGAGTTGAGAAAGCAGTTACGGGAGGGAATGAAGCTCCTCCTCAAGCCTCAGCTGCTGCTGAACAAGTGCCTGTCAACCCAGATTGGTCGACAGATAGTGAAGTGAGAAATTCTTTGCTACAGATGGCACGGGTCATCACGACTCAGGCTCAAGCCATCACGGCTCAAGGCGCGAGAGAGGGTGCTCCCAGAGAGAACCCGCATGCTAGTACCATGGCTAGCAGACTGAGGGACTTCACCAGGATGAATCCACCAGTGTACTAAGGGTCTAAGACCAGCGAGGATCCTCAAGAGTTCGTAGATGAGGTTCACAAGATTCTGTGTGCCATGGTAGTGGATGAGGAGGCAAAGGCTGAGTTGACTGCATATCAACTCAAGGATGTGGCACAGGTTTTGTACCGGATGTGGGATGATGGCCGAGCTAGAGGAGATATTCCCATCACTTGGGATGTTCTGAAGACTGCCTTTCTGGAGAGGTTCTTCCCAAGGGAGCAGAGAGAAGCCAAGGTTGAAGAGTTTATCAACCTAAGACAAGGAGGTATGTTTGTCAAGGAGTATTCCTTGAAATTTGTGAAATTGTCAAAGTATGCTTTTTCTCTGGTGGCAAATAGCAGGGATGAGATGAGCAGATTCGTTACTGGCATATCTGAGGATCTAGTAGAAGATTGTCAGGCAGCCATGATGCATGATAATATGGATCTGGGCAGGTTGATGGTGCATGCTCAACAAGCGGAGGAGAGTCGCCGTAAGAGAAAGGTTCACGAAGGCAAGAAGCCTAAAGCCGCGGACCAGCCTAGTTCGAGCTCTGGTAGGGGCTCATTTAGAGTCCAAAATAAGCCTAAGTTCAAGAGGCACTCAGGTAACTCTGCTCCTTCAGGTAATTCAAGACCTAAGATGAATAAGTCTTGCCCCAGAAAGGGCAATGACCGTAACGTCCAGCGAACCAACAGGCCTTGTGGTAAGTGTGGGTGTTCACATGGAGGTGAATGTTTGGTAGGTACTAACACCTGTTTCGGGTGCGGTAAAAGTGGACACATGGTCCGAGACTATCCTCAAGTGAGTAATCAAGCCAAGGTAAATGCTAAGCCTCGACCGAATGCAAATGCTGCAGTCGAACCTCCCAGGAGAAACAGGTTCTATGCGTTGAAAGGTAGAGAAGAGCAAGAGAAGTCAGCTGATGTAGTCACGGGTACGTTGCATGCCTTTACTTTCCCTGTGTATGCATTGTTGGATCCAGGATCCACTCTATTATTTGTCACTCCATTGATAGCTAGTAGATTTGATGTGCTTCCTGAAATCTTGCATGATCCAATTTTAGTAAGAACTCCCATAGGGGACGACATTAGAGCTGAGAAAGTGTACAAAAATTGCCCAATTCACATCCTTGATATAGTCACTCACGCTGATCTAGTGGAGTTAGCCATGCTCGATTTTGACATAATCTTGGGTATGGATTGGCTTCACAAGTGTTATGCCACAATAGACTGTCGAAACAAGGTAGTGAGGTTTCAGTTTCCAAATGAGTTAGAACTGGAATGGGAAAGGCGTGGTTCAAGTCCAGTCGGCCAAATTGTTTTAAACTTAAAGGCGAATAAGATGATAGGTAAGGGGTATTTATACCACTTAGTTAGAGTCAATGACTTAGATCAACAAGTCCCTTCCATAGATTCTGTGTCAATAGTGAATGAGTTTCCAGATGCCTTTCCGGAGGATTTACCAGGAGTCCTCCTAAATGTGAGATTGACTTTGGTGTTGATTTAGATCCCAACACCAAGCCAATTTCTATTCCCCAGTATAGGATGGCACTAGCTGAACTCAAAGAGTTGAAGTTGCAGTTAAAAGATCTACTTGATAAGGGCTTCATCCAGCCGAGCATATCCCCATGGGGTGCACCAGTGTTGTTCGTAAAGAAAAAGGATGGAACCCTTAGAATGTGCATCGATTATCGGCAACTCAACAAAGTCACTATAAAGAATAAGTACCCTCTTCCCAGAATCGACGATCTGTTTGACCAACTACAAGGTTCAAGTTTCTTTTCCAAGATAGACCTTTGGTCAGGCTACCATCAGCTTAGAGTGAGGCGAGAAGACGTCCCTAAGATGGCTTTTCGTACATGATATGGGCACTATGAGTTTCTGGTTATGTCATTCGGTTTCACTAATGCACCAACCGCGTTTATGGACCTTATGAATAGGGTCTTTTGTGAGTACCTTGATTCCTTCGTCATAGTATTCATAGATGACATTCTCATATACTCTAAGTCTAAAAAAGAGCATGAGGTACACTTAAGAAAGATATTACAAGTACTCAGAGAACATCAGCTGTATGCAAAGTTCAGCAAATGTGAATTCTGGTTGAGATCAATGACCTTTCTTGGTCATGTTGTGACCGACCAAGGTGTTGAAGTTGATCCTAAGAAGGTTGAGGCAGTGAAGAATTGGCCGAGACCCCTTACTCCTTCAGATATTCAGAGTTTTCTAGGTTTAGCCAATTATTATCGCAGGTTTGTGGAAGAGTTTTCAACTATTGCTGCACCATTGACCGCATTGACAAAGAAGAAGGCAAAGTTTGAGTGGTCCGAGAAATGTGAAAAGAGTTTTCAAGAACTCAAGGACCGACTCACTTCGGCCCCAGTATTGACGTTGCCGAGAAGTGGTGAGGGGTACGTGGTATATTGTGATGCTTCCCGAGTAGGTTTGTGATGTGTTCTCATACAGAATGGTAAGGTGATTGCATACGCATCAAGACAATTGAAAATCCACAAAATTAACTACCCTACTCACGATCTTGAACTAGCCGCGGTTGTCTTTGCGTTGAAGATGTGGAGATATTATTTATATGGTGTACATGTTGATGTGTATACTGACCATAAGAGTCTTCAGTATGTATTCACGTAGAGGGAGTTGAATCTTCGTCAGAGGAGATGGCTAGAACTTCTCAAAGATTATGACATGAGTGTGTACTATCACCCAGCTAGTGCCAATGTGGTGGCGATGCATTGAGCAGACTGAGCATGGACAGCGTTTCACATATTGATGATGAGAAGACGAGCTGATTAAAGAGGTGTACCAATTGGCAAGATTGGGTGTACGACTGACAGATGCACTAAGTGGGGGTGTTTTGGTTCACTCAAGTTCCGAATCCTCATTTGTTGTAGATGTTAAAGTCAATCAACACCTTGACCCAGTACTCATGGAGTTGAAAGACTCGGTATTGAGTAAGTTGAATGAGTCATTCTCGTTAGGTGGAGATGGCGTAGTCAGATATCAGAACAGATAATGTGTGCCCAATGTGAATGATTTGAGGTCAAATATTTTGGCAGAAGCTCATGGTTCCAGATATTCCATCCATCCAGGTGCCACCAAATGTACCAAGACCTTAAAGAGGTCTATTGGTGGGAAGGGATGAAGAGAGATATCTCTAAGTTTGTGGAGGAGTGTCCGAACTTCCAACAGGTTAAGGCCGAACACCTTAAGCCTGGAGGTCTCACTCAGACGATTGAGATCCCAACATGGAAGTGGGAGGCTATCAATATGGATTTTGTGGTTGGTATGCCAAAGCCTAGGAAACTACATGATTCAATTTGGGTTATTATTGACAGAATTACCAAGTCCGCTCACTTCATACTGTGAAGTCTACCTTCAAGGCCACAGATTATTCCAAGCTTTATATAGATAAGATAGTGAGATGGCATGGGATTCCTCTATCTATTATTTCAGACAGATGGGCTCAATTCACTTCTCATTTTTGGAAATCTTTCCAGAAAAGTTTGGGTCCATAGGTGAAGCTTAGTACTGCTTTCCATCCGCAATCAGATGGGCAAGCAGAGCGTACCATCCAGACCCTTGAAGATATGTTGAGAGCATGTGTTATTGACTTCAACGGGAGTTGGGATGATCACTTGCCGCTGATAGAGTTCTCTTACAATAATAGCTACCATTCCAGTATTGGAATGGCACCTTTTGAAGCATTATATGGCCGAAGATGTAGATCTCAGATTGGCTGGTTCGAATTAGGATAATCGGCCATCCTTGGTCCAGAGATCGTGCATGAGGATATGGAGAAGGTGAAGATGATTAAGGATAGATTGGCTACTGCTTATGGTCGTCAGAAATCCTACGCAGATAGCCGAAAGAGAGCTCTTGAGTTTGAGGTGGGTGATCAAGTTTACCTGAAGATATCACCCATGAAAGGGGTGATGAGGTTTGGTAAGAAAGGTAAGTTGAGTTCGAGGTATATAGGTTCTTATGAGATATTGCAGCGAGTGGGAAACGTTGCATATGAGCTGAAATTACCTCAAGACTTGGCTTCTGTTCATCCAGTGTTTCACGTTTCTATGCTTAAGAAATGTCTAGGCGATTCAGCATCCATCCTGCCTGTTGAGGGGTTAGGAGTTGATGAGAACCTTTCTTATGAAGAGGTTCCAGTCGAAATTTTAGATCGCCAAGTGAAGCGGCTGAGGAACAAGGAGGTTGCCACCGTGAAGGTCCTATGGCGGAACCATCTTGTTGAGGGAGCAACGTGGGAGCCCGAGCCCGAGCCCGATATGAGATCCCGCTACCCTCATTTGTTCAGTTCTTAAGGTTAGATATTCTCTTCCTAAGTCTGGATTATATGTAAGAAAATTCTAAGTATAAGTGCTTTAGTCGATTAGGTGTGATAGGCCACTAATCGTATGTCATATAATAGCACTATGTGAGTTAAAATTAAGTTATGTTTGCATTTCATGTTGCTGTTTTTGTGTAGCATAGACATGATTTTTGTATGGTATGAGTTGTGATGTGCATTAAGTTAAGTGTGATTGAGAAGGAAATTCCTCAATCTCAAATATGAAGCTTCAGATAAGCTTGAATGTTATGCATCATCCAAATAAGTGTGAATCAGATATTCAGAAAAGAGAAAAGTTTAAGCATGATAAAGTAACTTTCGAAAATCACCCTCTTTGTTCAAATAATGTGTAAGTGTCATTCGGGGACGAATGTTCCTAAGGGGGGGATAATGTAATGTTCCGAAAAATCATATGTCTAATGAAGAGCCCAGTATGCCCTTAGGATAGCCGTTCCACATCCGACCAGGGCGCATCGCCGGCCCCCATCCGCTTCCCTCCCGATAATTTCAAGCACTCTTTGACTCTCTTTTCAAAGTCCTTTTCATATTTCCCTCGCGGTACTTGTTCGCTATCGGTCTCTCGCCCGTATTTAGCCTTGGACGGAATTCACCGCCCGATTTGGGCTAGATTCCCAAATAACCCGACTCGTAGACAGCGCCTCATGGTGCGACAGGGTCCGGGCACAACGGGGCTCTCACCCTCTCTGGCGCCCCCTTCCAGGGGACTTGGGCCCGGTCGAAAAATTGGCTAAGGGATATTAGCCAATTTTCTATATACAAATAAGAAATATATTTTTGGGTTGTCATAGCCAATCCAAGATTGACATTTAAGAAATGTACCTGCAATGAAGACCCTAAGATAATAAAATATATTTCGTCCAACTCACAAAAAGTATGAGGCATCCAAGTGTCAAGCCTAGATACTATGGCACATGATCAATTAAAATGATCATGTAGACTAAGTAGTGCCCAAGGACATGGTGAGGGTCCTTGGGACAATAAGTAACCATTCCCAAATGAAACATCAAGATAAATTAGTTAGGAAAGTGCAACAAACCCATGTGCAATGTCACGACCCGGATTCTGGAATTCGAATCGCAACCAGCATCGTTGACCTCTCAGAGGTAGCAGACAAGCCTCTTCTTGCATTCATCACATTCATGCGATTAATTTTAGCGGAAAATTTAACACACTTTGTTTATATTTGAAGTATACATAGACTTCATATAAACGCGTATTTGTAAGGAGGTTCATTGCTCATACATCAACCATCTAGTTATAGAAACATACAACTTAAAAGAAATAGAATCTCATGTCATAAGTAATACTTGCCAAAACGGCACTATTACAAGCATCTGAATAAAATAGGAAAGAAACACTAGTGTAACATACTCCACTAGTTCAAACCTACTACTAATCAAGAAATGTAAAGGCAGGCATCCTCGAATGCATGAGGACCAACCAAGTCTGGATGAAATCTCTGAGTCCGAACAGCCGCAATGATACCTTCAACGTCCACCTGAGCCTGCACCTAAAATAGGAATATTGTATGGAATTAGTACACACTTGTACTAAGTATGGGTATATGCATAAAAACATAACGGTAATTCACGAACAAGAATGGCTCTTCCTAATCAACATGCTTTCTTAGGAGGTCAAGTCTGTGGACTTGCCTAATTCGTAATAGGAAGATCATACCATGAATTATTTTACACATCATACACACATAGGTTCACATAATATACATTTCATGTTTCATATATTATACATTTCATATCCACGAGACCTTGGAATCATAGATGTAGCATTATGACATCTCAAGTGAGGGCCCAACATATTGGACCTCAACCCGAGGGCCTCCTTTAGCAAACACAGAGTCTGCTTCATTCGTTCATTCGTACTTCACATTATTCATTTCATTAATTCATAGGCTGATGTAAACACCAGCTATACCTAGGATGAAGTTTAAGATTCTCATCGGGATCATGAAGTGCAATAACCAAGAATGACCTAATGTCATTACTTGAGTCCGGTTTCACCTCCTGATTGTCTTGCACAAACACCTTCGATATCGTTAATTTCATTATCTTCATACTTTGAGGAACTTCAACCTTAACCAACATAGATCATGTGAGCATCATAAAATCCGGTGTCTCCCCCACACAGAAAAGAGGTGGAGTCACTGGCCAAAGTGAAACCAAAACATGCTAGCTTTAGGGGTTCGAACCAAGCTAGTTCCCTATGGTGGCAACATAGTTCAAAGACTAGGAGATTTAGGGAGACCCATACCCACCTTGGTGGACAGTCTCATCTCATGAGAATTACGTAAACCTCCGCCCTTCCCGAAAGAAGGCATCACTACTCATAACTAGCCTATCGGTGCTCACTTTAAAGTTCCTATTTACATTCAACTCATACATAATCGAAGCTTGCTTCTAGAATGAGGTAGTCATAACTCATTACATGATTTCTCATCTCTTGTTTACGTATTAAGTGTGAATTGTCCTTACACTTACCTATAGAATGTGATTAAGACTTGTCTCTTAATATTCAACACTCTCTTAGGTGAGTACTTTTGGTGACCTTTACTTAGGCTTGGTTGAGACTTGTCTCACCATTCATATTAGCCTCTTATCATGTTGTCGCCATTTTCATTAACATCACAGTTTAACATAATTACTCACCTCATTACGTGAATGTTCATATCTTCAACTTGTCGTTAACTTACATAATATGCCATGCACATGGCCTTTAGTGTACCTTATACTCATGGTAGTTCCCCTTTCGGGGTATTCATATTTGGCTAAGCGTTTAATGATCATCTAAGTGCATTTTGTGCAAGACTTATGCATCTTGCACATTCGGCCAAGGGACCCGAGTTAGATACCTAATGGCTGCGTTTTATTTTTTTATATGTAAGACTTATGTGCCTCACAATTTCGGTCAAGGGGATCCGTGTTCGAATCCCTTGGGCAGCACATAATTTTTTATTATATGTGAGACTTATGTATCTCACACATTTGGCCTTGTGGCCGGGTTCGATTCCCCTCTCTCACACTACTTTTTTCTTTTAATTCAAGGCCTCTTCTCTTAGTGTTAGGACCTTGAGGTCTCGGGTTCCACCCTCAATGGAAGCATCTCTTTTTCTTCATTTTTTTTACAAGTGGTTAGCCAAGACTTAGTCAATTAGTATAGGCCTTTAGTTAACTTTATTGAATTTAGCCTAGGCGTTTATCTTAGATTTTTACATGAACTTTTAACCAATACTTTGATCTAAAATAATGTCCATCTACCCGTAGCACCTCTTAAGCTCTAAGGCATCACATTTAGCCCAATTTCTTAAGCACAGTACACTCACATATTTTTATGTATTAACCTTTGTTGTACAATGATTTCATAGTTTCTATAGTGAAGCATTCGGGTTCATTAGGACCTTAGATTAGTATTTAGTCCTTGTGGAATTAACATAAATGTTTCTTTGTGTAGTTGAGACCATGGCAGAGAGTCCTAGACTCCAAAGAATCGGCAGATTACCATTTCGTTAAAGGACCATACTTTTATTTTCTCGTTCATGAATATCACGATTTTATTTTGCATGTTAAACACACAACATTACGTAACACATAATTCACAACTTCTTCAAGTAGACCGTAACAACAATATCACAAAAAACAACATACTTGTGCACATGTAACATTCAACTTTCGGACATACATGACAAGATCATACATATTCCGAGAACACACATTGCACACAATCACAATCAGTCCTAAAATCATTTACCAGAAGTCATACCAACGTATGCATCAATCGTTCATAGGATCTAATGACAGGGGCATGCAACGGGGACAACCTTAGTTTTTAGATTTGGATTTGAACTGAGCCTTAGGGGACTCTTGGTAAAGGGACCAAGAGAGAAAAAAACCCATACCTTTTTCAACTTTGACAACCAGCCACAAACACGTCCTAACCCACGCATAAACCTCTCTTCTGAGCCTTGATTCTTGTTCACAAGTGATTTCCTTTACGTGATTTCTTAAACCACTTAGTCATATAATTTTTCTTTTCGTTTTTGATTGATGAAGCCGAGAACTCTTTGAATCAGTAGACTTATTTAATTTTTCTGTTTTTGAATTGCAAGGTAAAGTTGAAAGACGTTTGTGGATATATAATGAGTTAAGAGTGCACATTGAGTGGGAGTCGTGCGCCCCTTTTGTAACAACCCTAAAAAAATGAATAAGATAAATACTTAAGGTGTCAAGAATGCTTGCGATTAGACCAAGGTTCACACGGATTGATACGCGTAGAACCAGACCTCAGAACCCTTACTACGACCAAGACAACTAACTTGGGGAGTTAGTTGAGCTTGGAAAGGTTGGAACCAACCAAGTAAGGCTCTCGAAAATGAAGATTTAATCGAAGGAGTCTTTACTGGACTTAAAAAGAAGAAATTTTAAGTTTTGAGGGTCTAGGGGTAAAATGATCTTTTACCAGGCTAAGGGTAGTATAGTAATTACCCTAAATATATATATATATATATATATATTTAATTATTTAATAAGATGGAGGGGCAATTTGGGGAGAGAGAGCCGAAATTGAGCTTTTGAAGTGGAGTCTTGCTCCACCCGGGTTCGAACCTAGGTGGAAGCAATGATTTAAATTGTTTTTATTTAAATTGATAAATTAATTTAATTAATTAATATTTATTAGCTGATTTGAGAAAAAGGAAAATCAGATTTTTAAATATTAAGGAGAGTCCTAAATTGACTAAGTCATTATCTAAGCCTAAACAACTTCACACATTTCACTCTCTCACAATCTCTCTCACGTTTCATCACTTCTCTCTCACGTTGGATTCTGCCAAAAACAACAAAGAACATAAATAATATCTAGAGTTCTTCACACTTGAAGAACTCACATTAAATTTTAAGAAAAAACAAAGTAACCAAAAACGTTAAGGCAAAGAGAAGTTGTCCGTCGAGTGGTGTGTACGTTGAGGAAGCTTGGACTGATTTTTTAGAGGTTTTTGGGCAGCAAATTCATCGTTTGAACATCAATTAAGGTATGGGTTTCTTCACTCTTGGTCCCTTTCCCAAGAGACCCCTTATGATTCAAGATATTCACTCCGAAAACTAGGGTTGTTCCCCGTTGCATGTCCTTGTCACTAGCTCCCAATGATTCGTAGGTTGGGTTTTGTTTGCTGGTAGATTTAGGTATGTGTGGTGTTTTTATATTGAATGTGAATATGTTTATGTACGTGAAATCACGAGAATGACAAGCAATGTGTGATCGAAAAAAATGATGTGTGTGTGTGCACGTTGGCAGTGAACTTTGGCAGTGACTTTACTCACTGTTAGAACTATGAATTAACATGTTCATTCTTTGTATTTTATGTGTAAAATGTGTACACAATGTGCTGTTAATTGTAATGAAATGGGGTTGATTGAGTGACAATCTTTTAGCCAAATAAACTCATGAAAGATGCGCCTAAAGATGTGTTAAGATGGTATATGAATACACCCTATGAATCAAGTGAAAACGTTGGTAAAAATAAATTGAAAATAACCAAAATTTCCAGCAACTATGCAAGGTTAAATTAGACTAGAAGTTAATAAAGAAAATCTGGAAATTAATACATTTTAAAGAGGTGAGGCCACCAGGATTCAAACCTATGACCTCACCTTTTGGCTACTAGAATTCGCGAGAAAAGGAGACGAAAATGGGGCTGAGGGGAATCGAACTTGGCTACTGGTTTGGGAAAGGAGAGGAAAATGATTTAATTAAATAAATGGGAGGCATGGGAATCGAACCCACCACCTCCAGACAGCGAGTGAAGAAGAGAAATTAAAGAAAAAAAAGAATGGGAGGCGTGGGAATCGAACCCACGACCTCAAGGTTAGAGAGGAGAATGACAAAATTAAATAAGAAAATAAAGTGAGGCTGTGGGGGATCGATCCCACAACCTCACTGCCAAGGCGCCTAGTTAAGAAATCTTTAATTAAAAATAAAGATAGGAGGCTGTGGGGGTTCGAACCCACAACCTCCCAATGCTCTAGCGAAATAAAATTTAAACAAGGAGGCTGTGGGGGTTCAAACCCACAACCTCCCAATGTCCAGCGAAAATAGAGAATAAAATGAAAGAGGCTGTGGGGGTTTGATCCCACAACCTCTTGGTTTGGGTGAAAAGGGGCAATGTGATGTTAATGAAAAATAAAAATGGGTTGTGGGGGTTCGAACTCACAACCCTTCGGCAAAACTAAGGGAAAAACCAAGTAGAAAATTAAATATACAATGTTAATGTTGGGGTTCAATTTAGAGACCCAATGTCATGGAGATTAAAAATAAAATCAATGAAAAATGTAAATGTTATACAAGTGATTCGAACTTGGGTTTCTTTGCCCAAACTTCCGTATTGATACATAAGTCATACGTGAAAAAAAGTATCCAAGAATAATGCCACCTACTTAGATCGAAATCAAGATCTTGGCATATATACAAGATACATAAGTCTTGTACTACATAATCTTAGAAAAGTATGAATCACTTAACGAATTATGAATGAAGCCTCATGGTTTGTGTGTATAGACTCATAAGTCTAGCATACCTTTTAAAGAAGTGAACCTAAGATGTATGTAATGAAATGATGTAACCCTAGAAGGGTTAAGTATGAGTGTAAAACACACTAAATGGCCTAGTGCATTGGCATACGATGAAATGATTATTATGTAATGAAATGACGAAACCCTAGAAGGGTTAAGTAAGGGTGTGAAACACACAAATGGCCAAGTATATTGGCATATGATGAAATGAACATTCACGTAAAATGGGGTGAGTAATTATGAAGAGCGAATGTGCTAATGTTAATGAATGTGGTGACAACATGATATGAGGCTAATGTAAAAGATGAGAACAATCTCAAATGAGCCTAAGTATATGTTACCAAAACGTACTCACCTATGAGAGTGTAAAGTCAATGAAGAGACCAGTCTCTATGAACACTCTAATGAAAGTATTGAGATTAACACACTTAATACTAATGATGAGATGAGAAATCATCTAATGAGCTATGATGTCCTCATACTAGAAGCCAGCTTCCATGAAGTATGAGTTGAAGGTAATGGAACTTTATACTGAGCACCGATAGACTAGCTATGAGCGGTGATGCCTTCTTTAGGGAAGGGCGGAGGTTCACGTAACTCTCATGAGATGAGACTGTCCGGATTGCCGGGTATGGGTCTCCTTGTATCTCCTGGTCTTCGAACCTATACTGCCAATATAGGGATCTAGCGGGGTTAAATTCCCATGTACGCTAGCATGTTTTTGGGTCACTTTGGCCGGTGATTTCACCTCTTTTCGGTGTGGGGGAGACACTGGATTTCATGATGCTCACATGATCTATGTCGGTTAAAGTTAAAGTTCCCAATGAATGAACGAGGCCAGCCTCAAATGAAGTACATAATGAAATGAATGATACCAAAGGTGTTAGGATAGGATGATCAAGAGGTGAGCTAGATTAATGTAATGACATTAGGTTATTCTTGATCATTGCACAGCAAACCCGATGAAAGTCTTAAATTATATCCTAGGTATAGCTGGTGTTCACACTAGCCTATGAAAGAAATGAAATGAAGTACGTATGAATGAATGAAGCAGACTCTGTGTTTGCTAATGAAGACTCCCTAGTTGAGGTCCCATATGTTGAGCCCTCATTTTGGAAAATCTTAATGTCAAGTCCATGATTCCAAGGTCTCATGGCATATGAATGAATTATATGAAAGAAGCTATGTGCTATATGTTATGTGCTATGATATGTGCTATGTGTAAGATGTTATGTGCTGGGTGCAATATGATATTTATGATGATACATGTTACTCTCATGGAACGACTTTCCTAATCCAAATTTGGAAAGATCACTGACTTTCCTAATCCAAATTTGGAAGGTTTACTAACTTTCCTAATCTCAATTTGGCAAGTCCACTGACTTGACTTTCCATAATCATGTTGCTAGGAAAGAGCTATCTTTTCTCATGCATGTCCTTGGTGTGTGCTTGCATATACACATACTTAGTACAAGTGTGTACTAACCCTATACAAACTCTACTATTTTAGGTGCAGGCACAGGTGGACGATAGAGCTATAGGATCATTGTTGCAGTTATCCGGACGTCCAGCATTCATCTGGAGTTGGTAGGTCCTCATGCTTTCGAGGATGCTACTGTTTTATATTCCAGCTTAGTTTTAGATTTGAGCTAGTGGATCATGTTCCACTAGCGTTTCTTTCCTGTTTTTATTCAGACTATGTATTGGTGCCATTTTGGCAATTTTACACTTTATAAGAATTAAACTATTTCTTTCAGTTGCTTATCTCTTAATGTTAGATGGTTGATGGTGAACAATTATGAAAATATGAGAATGTTTAATAAGTTTGTTAAAAAACAAAAAGTTTCAAATTTTCCGCTAAACTTAACCTAGGTAAAGTAAGAATGACGTAAGTAGGCTTGTCTGCGACCTCTGAGAGGTCAATGACGCCGGTCTCGTCTGGGGTCTAGATTCCAGTCGTGACACCTTTATTGTGAGTTTGTTGTTGACTTATTCAACACAATTTAACTGATAAAATTGGATTATAATCTATATGTTAAATTACTATAATGCCCCTCCTATTTTGTTTGATTTAAAATCATTTAAATCGTCCACTTTAATGCCTCCAACTCGTCTTGAACCCAAGTGTGGAGATCCGGTCAAACTCTAGTTTGACCACCGAGCTTTGACCCATTTTGACTAATTAAAAACCTTATTTAATTAATTAAATATCAACCTAGGGTAGTTACTATAATACCCCTAGCCCCAAAATTACCTTTTTACCCCTAGAACCCTTAAAACCTAGGACTAACCCTCTAAGTCCGATTAAGACTCACCCGGGTGAATCCTAGTGTTCGGGGACCTAACATGGCTGGAACCAACCCTGACTAGCTCAACAAACTCACCAAGTTGGTTGGCTTGGCTGGTGCATAGGTCCAAGGGTCCGGTTCCATGCGCATCAAGCCGTGTGAACCCGGTCTAACCTATGTATTCTAGGTACGTTTAGGTCTTACTTAGTATAGTCGTTTTCGGATTGTTACATTATCCCCCCTTAGTAACATTCATCCCCGAATGACACTACACATCATTTAAACAAAGAGGGTGATTTTCGAAAGCTACTTCATCATACTTAAACTTTTCTCCTTGGTGAACATTTGATTCACACTTATTTGGATGACGCATACCATTTAAGCTTATCTAAAGCTTCATATTTGGGATTGAGGAATTTCCTTCTCAATCACACTTAATCAAATTCACACCACAAATCACGCAACACAGAAAACATGCCTATGCTACACAAAAACAGCAAAATAATTTGTAAATATAACTTCGTTTTAACTCATATAGTGCCATTATAAAATATACGATTAGTGATGTATCACACCAAGTTGACTACATCACTTAGAAATTAGAGTTTTTTAAACGTAAATTAGACTTTAGGAAAATAATATCTAACCTTAGGAACTGGACAAATGAGGATAGCGGGATCTCATATCAGCCTCGGCCTCCCAGGTTGCTCCCTCAACAAGGTGGTTCTGCCATAGGACTTTCACGGTGGCAACCTCCTTGTTACTCAGTTGCTTCACTTGACGATCTAAAATTGCGATTGGAACCTCTTCATAAGAAAGGTTCTCATCAACTACTAACCCCTCAACCGGAAGGATGGATGCTGGATCGCCTAGACACTTCTTGAGCATTGAAACGTGAAATACTGGATGAACAGAAGCCAAATCTTGAGGTAACTTCAATTCGTAGGCCACATTTCCTACTCGCTGCAAGACCTCATAAGGACCTATATACCTCGGACTCAACTTACCTTTCTTACCAAACCTTATCACCCCTTTCATAGGTGATATCTTCAAGTAGACTTTATCACCCACCTGAAACTCTAGAGCTCTCTTTCTGTTGTCTGCATAGGATTTCTGACGACTGTAAGAAGTAGCCAATCTGTCTCTGATTATTCTCACCTTCTCCATAGCCTCATGTATGATCTTAGGGCCAAGGCTGGCAAATTCTCCTACCTCAAACCACCCAATAGGAGACCTATATCTTCGGCCATATAGTGCTTCAAAATGTGCTATCCCAATACTGGAATGGTAGCTATTATTGTAAGAGAACTCTATCAACGGCAAGTGATCATCCCAACTCCCCTTGAAGTCAACAACACATGCTCTCAACATGTCTTCAAGGGTCTGGATGGTACGCTCTGCTTGTCCATCCGTCTGTGGATGAAAAGCAGTACTAAGCTTCTCCTGTGTACCCAAGACCTTTTGGAAAGATCTCCAAAAATGAGAAGTAAATTGGGTTCCCCTATCCGAGATGATAGACAGAGGGATCCCATGCCATCTCACTATCTCATCAATATAAATCTTGGCATAATCTTCAGCCTTGTAAATAGATTTCACAGGTATGAAGTGAGCGAACTTGGTCATTCTGTCATCAATAACCCAAATGGAATCATGTAGTTTCCTAGTCTTTGGCAGAGCAACAACAAAATCCACATTGATAGCCTCCCACTTCCATGTTGGAATCTCAATCGTCTGAGTGAGACCCTCAGGCTTAAGGTGTTCTGCCTTAACCTATTGGCAATTCGGACACTCCTCCACGAATTTAGAAATATCTCTCTTCATGCCTTCCCACCAATAGACCTCTTTAAGGTCATGGTACATCTTGGTGGCACCTGGATGAATGGAATACCTTGAACCATGAGCTTCTGCCAAAATATTAGACTTCAAATTATCAAATTGTGCACACATAACCTATTTTGGTACCTGAGCACACCATCCCCTCCTAGGGAAAATGATTCATTCAACTTACTCAATACTGAGTCTTTCAACTCCATGAGTACTGGTTGAGATGCTGATTGGCTTTAAAGTATACAACAAATGAGGATTTGGAACTTGAGTGAACAAAAACACCCCCACTTGGTGCATCTGCCAGCCTTACACCCAATCTAGCCAATTGGTGTACCTCTTTAACCAACCCCTTCTTCTCTTCATCAATATGAGTCACGCTGCCCATGCTTAATCGACTCAACACATCAGCCACCACATTGGACTTACCCGGGTGATAATAAACACTCATATCATAATCTTTGAGCAGTTCTAACCATCTCCTCTGACGAAGGTTCAACTCCCTCTGTGTAAAAACATACTGAAGACTTTTATGGTCAGTATATACATCAACATGTACACCATATAAATAATGTCTCCAAAGTTTTAATGCAAACACCACAGCGGCTAACTCAAGATCATGAGTAGGATAAGTCTTCTCGTGGATTTTCAACTGTCTCGATGCATATGCAATCACCTTGACATCCTGCATAAGAACACCTACCAAACCTACCCGGGAAGCATCACAATACACCACATATCCTGCACCACTCCTCGGCAACGTGAGAACTGGGGCTGAAGTGAGTCGATCTTTGAGCTCTTGGAAGCTCTTCTCACATTTTTCAGACCACTCAAACTTTACCTTCTTCTTCGTCAAGGCTGTCAATCGAGCCGCAATAGTGGAAAAGCCTTCCACAAGCCTGCGTTAGTAATTGGTTAAACCAAGAAAACTTTGAATATCGGTAGGAGTAAGGGGTCTCGACCATTTATTCACTGCCTCGACCTTTTTAGGATCAACTTCTACACCCTGGTCGGTCACAACATGACCAAGGAAGGTCACTAATATTAACCAGAATTCACATTTGCTGAACTTGGCATACAGCTGATGTTTTCTGAGTACTTGCAATGTCTTTCTTAAGTGTACTTCATGATCTTCCCTCGACTTAGAGTATATGAGGATGTCATCTATGAATACTATGACAAAGGAATCAAGGTACTCACGGAAGACCCTATTCATAAGGTCCATAAACGCGGCTGGTGCGTTAGTGAGACCGAATGACATGACCATAAACTCATAGTGCCCATATCTAGTACGAAAAGTCATCTTAGGGACGTCTTCTTGCCTCACTCTAAGCTGGTCATATCCTGACCAAAGTTCTATCTTTGAAAATAAACTTTAACCTTGGAGTTGGTCAAACAGATCGTCAATTCTGGGAAGAGGGTACTTATTCTTTATAGTGACTTTGTTGAGTTGCCGATAATCGATGCACATTCTAAGGGTTCCATCCTTTTTCTTTATGAACAACACTGGAGTGCCCCATGGGGATATACTCGGCTGGATGAAGCCCTTATCAAGTAGATCTTTTAACTGAAACTTCAACTCTTTGAGTTCAGCTGGTGCCATCCTATACGGGGGAATAGAAATTGGCTTGGTGTTGGGATCTAAATCAACACCAAAGTCAATCTCACGTTCAGGAGGAGTTCCTGGAAAATCCTCCAGAAAGACATCTGGGAACTCATTCACTATTGACACTGAGTCTATGAAAGGAACTTCTTGATCTAAGTCATTGACTTTAACTAAGTGGTACAAGTACCCCTTAGCTATCATATTATTGGCCTTCAAGTGTGAAATAATTTGGCCGACTGGACTTGAACCATGCTCTTCCCATTCCTGCTTTAACTCATTTAGAAACTGAAATCTCACTACCCTGTTTTGACAATCTATTGTGGCATAATACTTGTGGAGCCAATCCATGCCCAAGATTATATCAAAATCGAGCATGGCTAATTCCACAAGATCAGCGTGAGTGACTCTATCAAGGATGTGAATTGGGCAATTTTTATACACTCTCTCTGCTCTAATGCCGTCTCCTATGGGAGTACTTACTAGAATCGGCTCATGCAAGATTTCAGAAAACACATCAAACCTACTAGCTATCAAAGGAGTAAGAAATGATAGAGTGGATCTTGGATCTAACAATGCATACACAGGAAAAGTAAAGACATGCAATGTACCCGTGACTACATCAGCTGACTTCTCTTGCTCTTCTCTACCTTTCAGCGCACAAAATCGGTTCTTCTTAGGAGGTTCGGCTGCAGTATTTGTATTCGGCCGAGGCTAAGCACCTGCTTTAGCCTCATTCATCGTTTGAGTACAATCTCGGACCATGTGTCCAGTCTTGCCACACCCTAAGCAGGTGTTAGTACCTACTAAACATTCACCCCCATGAGGACGTCCACATTTACCACAAAACTTGCTTTTTCGCTGGACGTTTCGATCATTTCCCTTTCTGGGGCCAGTCTCGTTCACTTTGGCATTCGTATTCCCTTAAGAAGCAGAATTACCTGAATGTCTCTTGAACTTAGGCATGTTCTGGACTCCAAATGAGCCCCTACCCAAGCTAGAACCAGTCTGATCCGCAGTCTTAGGCTTCTTGCTTTCATGAACTCTCCTCTTACGGCGGCTCTCCTCCACTTGCTGAGAAGGCACCATCAAGCTTCCCAGATCCATGCTATCATGCAACATGGCTTCCCGACAATCTTCCACTAGATCCTGCGACACGCCAGTCACAAACCTGCTCATTTCATCCCTGCTATTTTCCACCAGAGTAGAAGCATACTTTGAGAGTTTAACGAATTTCAAGGAATATTCCTTGACTGACATACCTCCCTGTTTCAGGTTGATGAACTCTTCAACCTTGGATTCTCGTTGCTCTCTGGGGAAGAATCTCTCCAGAAAGGCAGTCTTGAGAACATCCCAAGTGATGGGAACATCTCCACGTGCTCGGCTATCAGCCTAAATCCGGTACCAAATCTGTGCCACATCCTTGAGTTGATATGCAGTCAACTCAGCCTTCGCCTCCTAATCTACTCCCATGGCACGAAGGATCTTGTGGACCTTATCCACAAACTCTCTGGGATCCTCATTGATCTTGGATCCGTAGTAAACTGGGGGGGTTTATTCTGGTGAAGTCCCTCAGCCTGCTGGCCATGGTGCTACCATGAGGGTTCTTTGTGGGAGCACCCTCTCTCGCGGCTTGAGCCGTGATGGCTTGAGCCTGAGTAGTGATGGCCTTTGCCATCTGCATCAAAGCATCCCTCACTTCACCATCTACCAACCCAGCTCGATTGACAGGCACTTGATCAGCAGCAACTGGGGCTTGAGGAGGAACTTGATTTCCTCCAGCAGCTGGCTCACCTACGCTCCTGCCTGCATTTCTCCTTGTATTTATTATCTACACGTATATACAAGAAGAGAGTTAGATTCTTAATGACACAATTATGTCACAATTCCACATAGCACGATAAAGAGTAGAAGAAGGGAAGATTTCCTAAGCATTATGCAGTCTCTAATGCATGATAGTGGTGCACTTCACTACCATAACTTAGAGACTACTTAACGTGGTTGATATGAGCCTGATGTTTTGGGTATTTAACCTGATGCTCTGATATCAAGTTTGTCACAACCCGGATTCTGGAATCCGAATCCCAACTGGCGTCTTTGACTTCTCAGAGGTCGCAGACAAGCCTCTTCTTGAAATTCAATCGTCACATTCATGCGGTTAATTTTAGAGGAAAATTTAAAATTTTTTGTTTATATTTGTAGTATACATAGACTTCATATAAACGTGTATTTATAAGGAGGTTCATTGCTCATACATTAACCATCTAGTTATAGAAACATACAACTTAAAAGAAATAGAATCTCATGTCATAAGTAATACTTGTAAAAATGACACTATTACAAGCGTCTGAATAAAATACGAAAGAAACACTAGTGGAACATACTCCACTAGTTCAAACCTACTACTAATCAAGAAATGTAAAGGCAGGCATCCTCGAATGCATGAGGACCTACCAAGTCCGAATGAAATCTCTGAGTTCGAACAGCCTCAATAATACCTTCAACGTCCACCTGATCCTGCACCTAAAATAGGAATATTGTATGGAATTAGTACACACTTGTACTAAGTATGGGTATATGCAGAAAAACATAACGGTAATTCACGAACAAGAATGGCTCTTCCTAATCAATATGCTTTCTTAGGAGGTCAAGTCTGTGGACTTGCCTAATTCGTAATAGGAAGGTCATACCATGAATTATTTTACACATCATACACACATAGGTTCACATAATATACATTTCATGTTTCATATATTATACATTTCATATCCACGAGACCTTGGAATCATAGATGTAGCATTATGACATCTCAAGTGAGGGCCCAACATATTGGACCTCAACCCGAGGGCCTCCTTTAGCAAACACAGAGTCTGCTTCATTCGTTCATTCGTATTTCACATTATTCATTTCATTAATTCATAGGCTGATGTAAACACCAGCTATACCTAGGATGAAGTATAAGATTCTCATCGGGATCATGAAGTGCAATGACCAAGAATGACCTAATATCATTACTTGAGTCCGGTTTCACCTCCTGATTGTCTTGCACAAACACCTTCGGTATCGTTCATTTTATTATCTTTATACTTTGAGGAACTTCAACCTTAACCGACATAGATCATGTGAGCATCATGAAATCCGGTGTCTCCCCCACACCGAAAAGAGGTAGAGTCACTGGCCAAAGTGAAACCAAAACATGCTAGCTTTAGGGGTTCGAACCAAGCTAGTTCCCTATGGTGGCAACATAGTTCAAAGACTAGGAGATTTAGGGAGACCCATACCCACATTGGTGGACAGTCTCATCTCATGAGAATTATGTGAACCTCCGCCTTTCCCGAAAGAAGGCATCACCACTCATAACTAGCCTATCGGTGCTTAGTTTAAAGTTCCTATTTACATTCAACTCATACATCATCGAAACTTTATTCTAGCATGAGGTAGTCATAGCTCATTAGATGATTTCTCATCTCTTCTTTACGTATTAAGTGTGAATTGTCCTTACACTTACATATAGAATATGATTGAGACTTGTCTCTTAATATTCAACACTCTCTTAGGTGAGTACTTTTGGTGACCTTTACTTAGGCTTGGTTGAGACTTGTCTTACCATTCATCTTAGCCTCTTATCATGTTGTCGCCATTTTCATTAACATCATAGTTTAACATAATTTCTCACCTCATTACGTGAATGTTCATTTCTTCATCTTGCCGTTAACTTACATCATATGCCATGCACATGGCCTTTAGTGTACCTTACACTCATGGGAGTACCCTTTTCGGGTTACTCATATTTGGGTAAGTGTTTTATGATCATATAAGTGCATTTTGTGCAAGACTTATGCATCTTGCATATTCGGCCAAGGGACCCGAGTTAGATCCCTAGTGGCTGCATTTTATTTTATTATATGTAAGACTTATGTGCCTCACAATTTCGGTCAAGGGGATCCGTGTTCGAATCCCTTGGGCAGCATATAATTTTTGATTATATGTGAGACTTATGTATCTCACACATTTGGCCTTGAGGCCGGGTTCGATTCCCCTCTCTCACACGATTTTTTTCTTTTAATTGAAGGCCTCTTCTGTTAGTGTTAGGACCTTGAGGTCTCGGGTTCCACCCTCAATGGCAACATCTCTTTTTCTTCAATTTTTTACAAGTGGTTAGCCGAGACTTAGTCAATTAGTATAGTCCTTTAGTTCACTTTCTTGAATTTAGCCTAGGCATTTAGCTTAGAATTTTACATGAACTTTTACACAATACTTTGATCTAAAATAATGTCCATCTACCCGTAGCACCTCTTAATCTCTAAGGCATCACATTTAGCCCAATTTCTTAATCACAGTACACTCACATATTTTTATGTATTAACCTTTGTTGGACAATGATTTCATAGTTTCTATAGTGAAGCATTCGAGTTCATTAGGACCTTATATTAGTATTTAGTCCTTGTGGAATTAACATAAATGTTTCTTTGTGTAGTTGAGACCATGGCCGAGAGTCCTAGACTCCAAAGAATCGGCAGATTACCATTTCATTAAAGGACCATACTTTCATTTTCTTGTTCATGAATATCACAATTTATTTTTGCATGTTAAACACACAACGTTACGTAACACATAATTCACAACTTCTTCAAGTAGACCGTAACAACAATATCACGGAAAACAACATACTTGTGCACATGTAACATTCAACATTCGGACATACAAGACAAGATCATAAATATTCCGAGAACACACATTGCACACAATCACAATCAATCCTAAAATCATCTACCAAAAGTCATACCAACGCATGCATCAATCGTTCATAGGATCTAATGACAGGGGCATGCAACGGGGACAACCTTAGTTTTTAGATTGGATTTGAACTGAGCCTTAGGGGACTCTTGGGAAACGGACCAAGAGAGAAGAAAACCCATACCTTTTTCAACTTTGACAACCATCCACAAACACGTCCTAACCCACGCACAAACCTCTATTCCGAGCCTTGATTCTTGTTCACAAGTGAATTCCTTTACGTGATTTCTTAAAGCACTTAGGCGTATAATTTTTCTTTTCATTTTTGATTGATGAAGCCGAGAACTCTTTGAATCAGTAGACTTATTTTATTTTTCTGTTTTTGAATTGCAAAGTAAAGTTTAAAGACGTTTGTGGATATATAATGAGTTAAGAGTGCACATTGAGTACACTCCTATAGGGAGTCGTGCACCTCTTTCTTGGGAGTTTGTTGTTGACTTATTCAACACAACTTAAATGATAAAATCAGATTATAATCTATATGTTAAGTTACTATAATGCCCCTCCTTATTTTGTTTAGTTTAAAATCATTTAAATCGTCCACTTTAATACCTCCAACTCGGCTTGAACTCGAGTGTGGAGATCCGGTCAAACTCGGGTTTGACCACTGAGCTTTGACCCATTTTGACTAATTAAAAACCTTATTTAATTAATTAAATATCAACCTAGGGTAGTTTATATACTACCCCTAGACCCGAAATTACCTTTTTACCCCTAGAACCCTTAAAACCTAGGACTAACCCTCTAAGTCCGGTTAAGACTCACCCGGGTGAATCCTAGTGTTAGGGGACCTAACATGGCTGGAACCAACCCTGACTAGCTCAACCAACTCAGCAAGTTGGTTGGCTTGGCTAGTGCATAGGTCCATGGGTCCGGTTCCACGACCATCAAGCCGTGTGAACCCGGTCTAACCTATGTATTCTAGATACGTTTAGGTCTTACTTAGCATAGTCACTTTTGGATTGCTACATGCAAGCACATGGGCAACACACGTGAAGGAACCGGCCAAGGGGACCACCGAACCACCCTAATTGAATTCGGTTAGGGAGGTTAGGCATGACACGCACGGGCGAGTCTCTCCATGTGGGACCGGCCAACCTAACTAACTCTAAGTCCTAACCAACTATCCTAACTAGCCAACTAACCTAGGACTAACCGAATTGGACCCCCTAATGCACCCGACAACCTAGGACAAATCGGGTGGAACATAGTACTAGTTAAGGGGACAACCTAGTACCTAACCTAGGATGGTCCAAAAGGGTTAGCTATGGTCCCAAAGACTTAGGGGTATTTTAGTAATTTACCTAGGTCCCTAAATTAATAAAATTAAGGATTTAATTAATTAATTAAAAGTCAAAATGTTGACTGAAACAAGAGTCAATGCCGATTTCCAGATTTTGGTCAAAGTCAACATCTTCCTATGTTTAGTCAACTTAGGAAGGGCGTTTTGGTAATTTACTAATCAGTTGGTTAATTTACTAAAATAGCCTTATTTGAATAATTTAAACTCAGTTCCTAAAGCTAATCATTCACGATCAAAACACTTAGAACAAAAACGCAAGAAAGAGGCAGTAAACAAAGAACGCTAAAATGGAAAAATGCATAGACGTTCTTAGGCGATTTCAAGGTATCTTCAAGGTTTCGTTCGAGGTGGTCTTCGTATATTAAGTTCTACTCAAGGTATGAGTTTCTCTCCTGGACTTCTTTCTCCAAGGGAACTTTCTTTCCAACGATTCAAAGATCTTGAAAACTAGGGTTGTTCCCGTATTATCGTCGAACTCTCTTGTCCCTAGTATCCTTTTCGATTCAATGTTGAATAGGTTAGAGATCATGTTGTTGGTATATGGTGCTGGCTGGTCTTAACATGTATTGTTCTTGAATGATGAATATCGAATGAAACTATGAACTTGTAGTCGTGTAAAGTTAATATTATCATGTAAATTAAAAACCGATGATATGCTAAGTTACGTCCGTGATGTGTTAAGTGATTTATGTGTTTTGGCCGAATGTTGACTTTCTATTGTTCTGATGTTATGAAGATACTAAGTTCATCGAATATTGATATGATTCTGTCCAAGAGGTTTAAAAACGTTATCACTAAAGGCCATAAATTAAGATTGGCTTACAAGACAACTATGAAATCACATCTTGAATTAATTGACTATCTGATGCCAATAAAATTGGCTAACACTACTTTGTCAAAACGAATGCATGCTAATGGCTAGGAGGTTATGTAAATGATTGAAAGATTGTCTAAAGGTTCATACATATTCAGTTTAAATATGAACATACGTAAAATTGGCTTATGCCAGTAAAAATAATTTGCTAGTTTAACATCCCAAATGTTGAGGCCAATACTAATCATATGCCAATCTTGTGTAGTTAGAATATCAAATGATATTATAAGCACTTCTAAAGTAAGTCAATGAATCCATAACCAAGGGCATGCCATTCATTGGGACAACTCCCAACATGCTCTAAAAGAATGAACTATGAACATATGTAACTCATTGAAAGAAGTGCTCATCGTCCATAAATGATGAAATGAATCTACTACACTAAAGTAAAGAAGTAACATGAGTTATAACATAATTAAAGGGTTCTAAACTAAATAAGTGACCAGAATGGGGTGTTAAAGAAAGTGAGACAAGTCTTACTTACACCTAAGCTACTATGTTAAAAGAATACTCACGAATAAAGGTGTTAGAATGTGTGAGACTAGTCTCATTAACACCTACTGATGATATGTAAGGACAATTCACATTTCATCAATGTAAAGTAAGTATGATATGTAAGGACAATTCACATTTCATCAATGTAAAGTAAGGATGATATGTAAGGACAATTCACATTTCATCAATGTAAAGTAAGGATGATATGTAAGGACAATTCACATTTCATCAATGTAAAGTAAGGATGATATGTAAGGACAATTCACATTTCATCAATGTAAAGTAAGGATGACAAGTCATCAAAAGAGTAAGTAAATCTCAAACTAGAAGCAAACTTCCATAATGCTTGAGTCAACTCCAAAAGATAAAGAAGATAATGAAAGTGAGTACAACACCGATAGACTAGTTATGAGCATGTTCTTGCACGTGTAAGTATCATGAGACAAGGCTACCACCGAGGTGGATAAGTAGTCTCATTACGTCCCTAGTCTTCGAACTATGTCTAGCCAACATAGGAACTAGCCAGTGGTTTCCACTTAAGCGAGCTAGGCATGTTCGGTTCCACTTTGGCCGGTGATTCCACCCCTTTTTGGTGTGGGGAAGACACTGAATTTCATGTTTATCTCACATGATATATGTTGGTTAATGCTAACGATATGTTCTTGGTTCACTATAGCCGTGAGCCACTCCTTTTCGGTATGGAGTGAACACTTGAGATAGATTCGCCTTAGCCGGGGATCACTCCTTTTCGGTGTGGGACAGACACTGGATTCCATGAGTAGCTCACATGGTCTAGATTCATTTTAACTAGTGAATCACCTCTTTTTCAGTGTGGGGAAGACACTGGATTTCATGTTAATCTCACATGATCTTATTCCCTATGATGTCTTTATGAAATTGAGAATGAATGATGATGATGGAACGTATGTTCAAAGTGAGCAATGAAGAAGATATTAAGAATGTCAATTGCCAATATCACAGTCATGAAGTTTCAGCAAATAATGGGCAAAGCCAAATAAGATTGGCTTATAATGACTTCTTATATGATGCCAAGAAGGGAAGTAGGAATATCATGGTAACTAAATGACTTATAACTTCCCTAACATGAATGTAATGAAACAGATGGCATAGCCAAATAAATTGGCTTATGAAATGTTAATGAATACATAGAATAAAGAATGACTCACTATAAAGTAGGGAAATCATTCCTTAGTCCTTGGATTACTTACATCGATTCATTGTGGGTATGGGAGTACAATGAATCATTGCACTTGTAAGTAAAACATAGGACCAAAAGAATTAATGAACTACATAACAAGAAGAAGAAAAAGACTGAAAATAAAACTAAGTATGGGAATGGGAGCTCTCGGGTTGGGGGTCATCAAATTTTCAAATCCTCGCCAGAGTGGTTCTAAAATTATGTTGATGATACTAATGTCTTGTAATCATATATAAAATGAGTTGTGTGCTTTGAATGCATTAAAATACATCATATTCATACCACAATTCACAACTAACGAATTAGGAAAGTCTAATGACTAGACTTTCCAGAAATGGCATGTTGCTTAGGAAGAGCTTTCGTTAATCATGCATAGCTTTATGTGTATGTGTGCATACACCCATACTTAGAACAAGTGGTGTACTAACCCCTTACTATTTACTATTTTTTTATTAGTGCAGGTCAGAGGTCAGATTGACGACACTTGCAGCGGTTTGGACTTCAGCGTTTCTCCAAACCATTTGGTAGGTCCTCTTGATTTCGAGGATACTACAGTTTTAGTCTAGCCTTAGTTTTAGACATAGATAGTGGATGTTGTCCCTAGAGTTTTCTTCACTGTTTATTTCAAAACTTTTTGTAATAAGGCCGTTTTTGGCAAACGTATTTATGATATATTCATATTCTGTTTCGAATTGATTCTTTATGATAGATGGTTGTTCTCTTTTGTTGAGCTTAGTATATGATGTAACTAGTTAATAATTATATGAAGTCTATGTATACTTCATACGTTTAAAAAGTTTTAAATGTTCCACAAATTTAACTAGATGAATGTGATGAATGCAAAATGATGCTTGTCTGCGACCTCTGAGAGGTCAACGACACCGGTGGCGATTCGTATTTCAGAGTCCGGGCCGTTACATCCTAGAGATGAGATAAGTAGATTTTTGATCGGTGTTTCCGATCTAGTGAAGGAAGAGTGTCGTACTACAATAATCGATGATAACATAAGTCTATCTAGGCTTATTGTGTATGCTCAATCCATTGAGGTGTCTAAGCTTGAGAGGAGGGGTAAAGAAGTGAAGAGGGAAAGAATCGATGATCAAGGTCAACCTAGATTTAAGAAAAGGGCTCCAAATCAAGATTTTCCTAGTGCTGCTAAAGTTAACTACTAAAGAGGTTGTGGTTCCCAACTTGATAAACCCACTTCCTCAAATTGTAGGAAGAAACATTTTGGGAAGTGTCTAGCCGGTACTAGTGGATTCTATGGATGTGGGAAGAATGATCACAATGTCAGAGATTTTCCTACTATTGCTACTAGATGAAGAGATGTCAAGCAAACTTCTAATAATGGTCCAGTTGTTGGTGAACAAAAGAAGAATTTTTTCTATGTTATTGAAGCTAACAAGGAAGCAATCTGGATGAACGTGTCGGTGAGTTATAATTCCTCTTTGTCTAGTTATGGGATCTTGTTGTGTTGGATCATTATAATTTGAGATGGGTTGATCCCAAGTGAGGGAGAGTAGTGAATAGGTTGATAAATGGGATTTTGTCTTTTCTCTTTTATTCTATTTAAGCTTGAGATTTGGAATTTCCTAGTAGCATGTTGCATATTTTGGGGAGTCTTTGTGGAAAAGAGTTTCCTTGATCCCCTTATAATATTGCATGTTTTCATGAGTTCATGGTTATATAGTAAAAATGAGCTTTATTGACTTTATCCTTCATGTTGGTGTGCCTCTATAATAAACTGCATAAATGTTACATGAGTTGATTTATGAGCATGCCTAAATATGATCTTGCAAATGTTGCATAAATGGGCTTTTATGAGAAATTGGCATGATGTACTTAAAAATGATGTAGTAGCATGCTATAATGTGAAGAGGGAAATTCCTCCAAAAGTTAAATGAGAAAGGTGGAGTCTTAATACATTATGATTTGTACATGTTGTTCCTACGTTCTTGTTGTGTTTTGAGTCTATAGGTGTGAAGTTGATGTTCCTCCTAGGTATGTATATTGAATATATTGTTTTTATGATGGTGGGCTTCTAGTATTGAGTCTTTACCTCTTGAAAATGTTTTAAGTGTTTTAGTGTCATTCGAGGACGAATGTTCCCAGTTGGGGGAGAATATAACTACCCTCAAAATGAACTTGGATGAACTAGAGACTCACAAGTGTTTCTTGAGTTAAAAACTTGATAAATTAATGAAAAATATCTTCTAAGTTCTGGTTTGAGTGTTTTTGAGGTGAAACATCATGGAACGAATAAGACGTACGAAAACTAGTCTTTTGTGTGCTAGTGTGTGCTTGTGTGTTGTTCATGTTTTGGTGTGTCATTTGGATTCTAAAATGATGGTAGGAGACTCTAGAATTTATATGGTTTTGTTTAGGTCAAAACGTCCGGGTACGACTCCCCAAGGACCCATAAGATTCCCTTGATGAGGACCCCATCTCTCGGCCAAGAAGTTGCTAGGCAGCATTGTTGACGAATCCAATCGACAAACCATCTACCCGTTGACGGTGCGTCAATGGATTCCGTAGGTTGACACTTAGAATTTAGGAGTTATATCCGTTTGACCATTCTCAGTCACCATTGACACGTGACCAGGACAGACCGTAAATCCATTGATGGTCTGTCAATTGTGGCCGTCAATGGGCACCTGCAATTCTGCCAATGTTTTGGCCAAGCGAAGGGTGGTTTGATAAATTCCACCCTTGGCTAAATAAATGGGGGGACAGTTATATTAGGTTATTTAGGGTATTTTAAGTTAGATTAAATTGTAAAACCAATAATTAGACTTTATTCTTCAAAAATCAAAACCGTTCCCTCCGAAAAGTTCTCTCAAAACTCCATGGAAACATAGAGTCAAATTGGAGCTTGGATTGAGGGTTTCTATTGCTTTACTCTTAAATTTTGTGGGATTCTCAATACTAACATATGTTGACTCTTTATCTAGATTTATATTCCTCTCTAGAGCCAATTCTCAAATAGTTTTCAAGTTTCCAAAAGATTATCAAAACCCCAATTCTTTCTCAAACTCATGGATTATTGCATTAAATGGTTTCAAACAAATTGTTATGATTAAATTATTGTTTAATTGATAATTTCAAGAGAAAAAATCCATGAATCCATGATCCCTCTAATTCCTTAATTTTTGCTTGTAAAGTGGGTTTGATAATTGTGATTGTCTATGAATAGAATTGTATTTAGATTTGTTTATTGTGTTGATCATTGTTTTTATCTATCAATATATATAATTAATTATGGATGCAATAATGAGTTGGTGATCTTGGCCTTATGGGCATGAGGATGGGTAAATTCTCTTGTTATAATTGGAAGTTGAATAATGGTGAATTGTGATATTGGAGAATGGTGAGTTGATTCAATTGCTTAG
Organism: Solanum sitiens; assembly: GCA_016801875.1. Lineage (NCBI taxonomy): Eukaryota > Viridiplantae > Streptophyta > Magnoliopsida > Solanales > Solanaceae > Solanum > Solanum sitiens. The sequence goes on along the minus strand of JABWTJ010000283.1, from coordinate 630,363 downwards.
TATAATAGGATTGCTTTGTATGGTTTGATCCACTTCTAGTGGAGGTGCTTACTTCTTGTTCTTATTATGATTGTGATCTTGATAGCTCTATGATATGAATTGAAGGTTGGTTATGTTGTTGTGTGGGAGATAGGCATATTGTGAAGTTGCTATATGATGTTAAGATGAACTTGTATAAAGCTATGTGATAATGTGAATGAAAGCATGTTCCTCTAAATGTTGGTATGTGATGATGATAGACTATGAAGAGTCTCTATATGTTGATATGGTGTCTTCATTAGGTAGACATAGTTGTCCCTACTTGAGACATGAATGATAAATGAGGTATTCTAGAGTATGTCTTGAACTGGTAGACCTAAGAATGGTGCCCCTTCTTAACGAGTCTAGAACCCTAAGTGAATGTACAAACCTTGAATACGTAAAGAAGGTTCATAATGAAGTGAATTGGATAGACCTAGCATGGTACTCCTTTCATGAATGATATATCCTAATGAACTGTCACGAATTGAGAGTAACCCCTAGAAGTTAGGGCATTCTCGAACCAAAACACGGTGTACTCGACCTCTCGGAGGTCTTGTACAAGCCCTTTGACATCGTTCATTGCATACATGTATGAAAAGTAGTGCGGAATTAAAACTTTTCACACAAAATAATAATACTTCAAAATATCTCTTTTATAGAAAAACATAATGAAAGGCTAAGTCTCAAAGTCGCTATCTTAGACATACGAATATACTGGGAAACGTCCCATACTTCATCATATAGAAAATAGCTAAGTCTATTACAATACTTTCAATAAGGAAATCTAAACATCAAGATATCCTCGAATCTAGTGAGGACATACCAACTCTTTGCTTAAATGAACATTAATCCAAGCTTCAACTTCGAGACTCCTCGCAAATTCCACCTACACCTTTACAGATAGACAAAATCTATGGAATTCATACAAGCACTTGTACTAAATATGGAATAATGCATAAGATCATGATAAACGGCCTCTTGTATGAAACATGCTCTTTTTGAGAAAACCTTTTAAGACAAGTATAATCATAATTTAAAAGTCAAAATATATGCACATAAGTCACATTACACAATATAGAATCAACCTCACTTCAACCCATATAAATGTATACACCTCCCACCAAAGGTTATCCTAAGACTTACTTAAGTAAGACAAGAAGAGACCGCCCATACACCCTCTTCAGCGTACCTAAACAATCCTTAAGACTACCTAAGATAAGATTGTTCCCTTTCCTTTCATTTACACCCCACCTAAGGTTACTCGAAGATTCACCTATGTAGGAGAAGAAGAGACCGCCCATACACCATCTACAAGCTTAACTAAGCAACCCTTAAAGCTACCCTAGATATAGAACATTCTAGTAAACATACATTAGCTAAGGTCATAATCATTCATTAAGTTAATTAGAAGATATTTCGTTCATTAAGGATTTCACATGATTGTGTTGGAAAGACCTAGGGAACCTACACTCTAGCACTGTCAAAGCCTACTCGTGTCATGTCTAGATAGCGTCCCATTCTACTACCTAAACGTTGTAGAACTTATCAAATACTAGAATGTATCCCACATGATGAGAATAGACAATAACCGACATAGACCAAACACTTTTAGTAAGTATGACATAAGGCATAATATCATGATGAACAAACTTTTGTATGAAACATGCTCTTTTTGATAAAACCTTTTAAGACAAGTATAATCATCACTTACAAGTCAACATATATGCACACAAGTCACATTCCACAATATAGCATCAACCTCACTTCAACCCATATAAACGTATACACCTCCCACCAAAGGTTATCCTAAATCTTACTTAAGTAAGACAAGAAGAGACCACTCATACACCTTCGTCAAGCCTACCTAAACAATCCTTAAGAATACCTAATATAAGATTGTTCCATCCTTTCATTTACTCCCCGTCTAAGGTTACTAAAATAATTATATCCTTGGATTTGTCTTATTTTTAATATTTTATTTGGTATTGGGTAATTATATGTTTTAGTTTTTGCATTTAAATTTCTATAGTCAATAACCATCCTACTTTTTTCTCTTTTTTGTTCACTATATTTATTAACAATAAATGCCGGACTTGTATGTTTACTATTACTTTCTTGTATATATTCATTTTTTAGTAATTCACTTATATGTATCTTAAATTCGTTTAAATCATTAAAATTATATTTTAATGGTTTTTGTGTTATTATACTATTTTCATCAATCAGTTCAATTTTAACTTTTATTTTATGTTTTTCCCATCCTTGTAAAGGATCTTCATTATATAATAATTCTAATATTTCTTGGATTATTTTTACTTTATTTATAGAAAATATAATTAATTCTATTCTAAAGTCTTCTTCCTTTATATTTTCTAATTTTTGTGTAATTTTTTCACTGCCTTTAATCCATTCTGTTGTTTTTCTTCTTTTATTACCTACTATTTTCGCTCCTATTTTTTGTTTACATGGTGTTGTGAACCACCAATGTGTTTTTGTTATTATATGTGGATATAATTTATCTAAAAATGGCATTCCTAATAACATATCCTTTGTTGTCAATTCAAAATTATATATTTCTCCACAATAGGGACCTGATCATATTAAGTACCTTTAACAATTTGAGGAACTTGCACACCTTGTGGTACTTGTCCACCTCAGGGAGGAATTTCCGTATTCACATCATTCTCCTCAACCCTCCTAGCCAGTGTCCTCCTCGTATTCACCTTCCTAGAAACACAATGAAAACCATAAGAAAATAACTCTCATAACTTTTAATCTATACATCACGACATAGGGGTATAAAAGAAGGGAAACTCTAAAGTCTTATAGCCTCTCGCCCATAGGTGTGTAGCAACTCACACCGATGGTCGAGACTCTACATGACGTGGCTTTTTGAGACTTTTTGATTCCTAAGTACTACTTCATAACCTTATACTTTGATACCAAGTTTGTCATGACCCGAGAGTACCCCAAGAATTTAGGGCATTCTCGAATCAAAACACGGCATACTCGACCTCTCGGAGGTCTTGTACAATCCCTTTGACATCGTTCATTGCATACATGTATGAAAAGTAGTGCGGAATTAAAACCTTTCACATGAAATAATAATACTTCGAAATATCTCTTTTATGGAAAAACATAATGAAAGGCTAAGTCTCAAAGTCTCCATCTTAGACATACGAATATATTGGGACACGACATATACTTCATCATATAGAAAATAACTAAGTCTATTACAATACTTTCAATAAGGAAATCTAAATATCAAGATGTCCTCGAATCTAGTGAGGGCTTACCAACTCTTTGCTTGAATGAACACTAATCCAAACTTCCACTTCGAGACTCCTCTCAAATTCCACCTACACCTTTAGAGATAGACAAAATCTATGGAATTCGTACAAACACTTGTACTAAATATGGAATAATGCATAAGATCATGATAAACGGCCTCTTGTATGAAACATGCTCTTTTTGAGAAAACCTTTTAAGACAAGTATAATCATCACTTAAAAGTCAAAATGTATGCACATAAGTCACATTCCACAATATAGCATCAACCTCACTTCAAACCATATAAATGTATACACCTCCCACCAAAGGTTATCCTAAGACTTACTTAAGTAAGACAAGAAGAGACCGCCGATGCACCCTCTTCAAGCCTACCTAAATAATCCTTAAGACTACCTAAGATAAGATTGTTCCCTTTCCTTTCATTTACACCCCACCTAAGGTTACTCGAAGATTCACCTATGTAGGAGAATAAGAGACCGCCCATACACCCTCTTCAAGCTTAACTAAGTAACCCTCAAAGCTACCCTAGATATAGAATATTCTAGTAAACATACATTAGCTAAGGTCATAATCATTCATTAAGTTAATTAGAAGACATTTCATTCATTAAGGATTTCAGATGATTGTCTTGGAAAGACCTAGGGAACCTACACTCTAGCACCGTCAAAGCCTACTCGTGTCATGTCTAGATAGCGTCCCATTATACTACCTAAACGTTGTAGAACTTATCAAATACTAGAATGTATCCCACATGATGAGAATAGACAATAACCGACATAGACCATACTAGCTAGGCATGGAATCCGGAGTCTACCATACTCTGATGGAGGGTATTCGACTTGCCAAGGGTAGAATTAGGACACATCCCATGTAGGCACATGGTTAAGGAATCAAGGTCTTTTATGCACTTTAGTCTAACTCTCAAATGGAGATACATTGTACTCTAGTCTCCTTCTTAAGTAGCGCTACAAACCATAACATATTCACTTAGTGCTAGCCTTTGTTCTCATAGAGTAAGTTCAATAAAAAGGGGAATATGAAAAGGTACCATCTCTTAGTCATTACCTAGTCATAATGCACCTACCAAAGATGGGTCCACTAGGGCTTCCACTCAATGGTCTATAAGGATAGCTCATTCTTAACCTTCTACTATATAGAAGTTTTCACATATTAGTCATGCTTAGAAGGGCACCATCTTAGGTCTACCAATACTAGACTTTCACTCAACATTCATCCATACACATACAAGAAAAAGGTGAGTAAGCCTACTAAGTCAAGATGTTCATATTCATAATGTACATATATCAAGTAAGGGACACAAGTCTACCAATGCTAGACACACACATATTCACATATAGCATATCATTCTATAAGCACATAGGCATAGACAACATCATCTATAGGTCACCCTATTCGCTACTATAATATCATCAATATAACCATCATAAGAGTCACATAATCAAGTAGGAAAAATCATGCATCAACTCTAAGACTAGACACCTAAAGACATAGTCATAGTCTAACATGATCACCTAACATCAACAATAGAAGCACATATACATTCATCTGAATCACAAGTGGATAGATATGATCATACTTCACCTAATTAAACCATACCATCATTATATGTCAAGTAGTTGTCGAGCAGGCCATGATCATTATAATACACAAAGTAACGCCAATGAGGCCACATAATTCACAAGTAATGCGTATAACACCGCCACCATAAGTGGACCATTCCAATCACAACATTATTAATGACTAAATTACATAAAATAAAGAGAATTAGGGCAGCGTACCACCAATCCATTCTCACCACTTCAATCCATAGATAAATCATCTAATACAATACCAATACGCCCTTACCCATGGCCATGATCATAAATTAATTACAAAAATCATAATACTCAATGAGTCTAGGTCAATTAAATATTGATTTATCAATCTAATACAGTCTATGCATCAATATAATAAAATTCTTACATCATTCAATAGCCCAAAGAAAACTACACTAGAACTCATAAGCATTGAGACATGATCAAACCACCCATAATATAGTCAAAATAAGAAGCATGATTTGCATGGGTTTATAGGGATTAATACTTTAAAACATTGCATAACATCAATTCAGTCCTAAAACATTGATTCAAAACCTTTTATGCAAGAACCCATGGCTAGATCATAAAATTAGAGAATTCATGTTCTGATCATCTTTGAAAAATTATTGGAATTGACTCCTTGAAGAAAGATATTTCAAGGATGAATAACCATTCCTTAATTGTAATTAAAAGCCCACAAGATTTATGGAGAAAAACTTGAGAAACGTATCTTTTTCCTTGGAGCTTCAAAGCTTCAACATTGGAGGTTTTGGAGAAAATAATGGAGAGGTTTTGTTTTGAGTAGAGGGTTTTGCTTTGATTAGTGAATTTAGGGGTTTAAATAGGTGCTATAACCGTAAATAATGCACCCCTAATTTACCCAAAAGACCCCTACATTTATTGGACAAATTAACTTACTCAAATTTGACTTAAAAACGACGCAACAAAATCTGGGACTTTACTGCGCGTCGCCGGGGCATTTCCAAATCTTATTTTTGGAAAATTTTTGGACAGAATGGTTCATGACAGCCCCGCTTCGCAGGGCAAGAATTTTACCCACAGTGTGTCAGTTGCGCGACGCGCAGCCACTGCCCAAAACATGATGGCGCGGCTGCTTGGCAGTCGAAGTTTGGGTCCACTTTCGGGACCCTTTTGATGGTCCCTGGGGCGTCGTTCTTGGACATTTTGACCCTTTGTACATCAGGCTATGCATAGGAAGCATTGGTAAAGAATTTCAACTTCAAAACATCCCCCAAAATATCACTATGACACACTAGTTCAACTTCGACTAGTTTCCGAACGTCTTGGACGTTCTTGGACGTTTGACCTCCAAACACTTCCAAACTTTATATACTGCCTAAGAACACTATTGTTAACCATTTTATGACCTTAAAAAATCATGACACAAGTGTTAGGATCTATCTCAACCTATCTCATGTTTAGGGACGTTACGTGAACCTTGATCGGTAGACCCTTGTGGATCCCTTGTTGATAGTGGTATTATGAGTTGGTAAGACTTTGGGATGGTAAATTTACTAATATTATTATGTGAATGAACTTACTCTATGAGAACAAGGCAAAGCACCGAGTGGATATGCTTAAGGTTGTAGCTCTACTTGAAGTATGAGACTAGAGTACAAAGAAGCCTTTAGATATCCCTTAAACCATGTGCTACATGGGATGTGTCCTAGTTCTACCTTTGGCAAGTAGAACACCTTCCACGGTGTGGGTTCTTATGACACCGGATTTCATACCTAGCTAGTGTTATCTATGTCAGTTAATGCCTATTCTCAGCACGTGGGATGTACAATTTAGCTATTGCATAGGTTCTACAACGTGTAGGTAGTAGAATGGGATGCTATCTACACATGGCACGAGTAGGCTTTGAAGGTACTAGAGTAGGTTCCCTAAGTCTTCAAAGAGCATTATGTGAATTCCCTTAAATTTACGAATGTCTCCCTTAGTATCTCTATTAATGAATGTTGGCTTGTAGTGTTGTGTTAGAAAGGAAATATCCTTACTTAGGGTAGTCTTGAGGATCATATAGGTGTTTATGAAGGGGTTGTATGGGCGGCCGCTTCATATCTTACTTAGGTGGGTCTTACGATAACCTTATGTTGATGGTGTAAATGGTTAAATGGGTTACTTAATGAATATGGTCATATCTTGTGAATTATGTGAGTACTACCTTGTTTGTTGATGATTGACTTGTATGTTGTCTTTTATACTTGGTTTATGAGACTTTATCAAAATAGCATGAAAAACATATATCAACTATCATGTCCCTTTTTACATGATTTCTTGCGTGGTCATCATACTTAGTGCTTGATTGTACTAATTTCATTTTCCCTCTATTTTGTATAAAGTGTAGGTGTTGGCAAGTGAGGTGATCCTTAGAGTTGAAGCTTGGGACTGAGATATTCTCTCAAGATTGTGGTATATCCTCATATCCCGAGGACAAGACTTCTTGTTCTAGTTTCTTGTTCATTTAGACAATGTACTTTTCATTCAATGTAAGGGTCGTGTCCCTATTTTGAGATTCTTAAAGTTTGGGTCTATGTTTGACAATATGAGACTAGTATTCCTTTGCTTATAAAGATTTCTTTTGAAAAGTGTTGGCTGCTAAGCCTTATGATTTCTTTAGAAAGGTTTTAATTTCCATACTATTTTATGACAATGCAATGTATGAATTCTAAGGGCTTTTATAAGACCTCTGAGAGGTCGAATACGCCGTGTTATGACTAGTGGGTGCTCTCGGGTCGTGACAAGCATAAGCCTATAAAGTATACTCATGCGCAAGTTTAAGTAAAATCAGAAGGTACCTCCATAAGACCGACATGTACACAAAATAACTAGCCTACAAGAAAAAGGTGCCTGTAAACTAGATCTCGCAGGCGTAGGCTAGGCCTCAAACTTAAAGGGAATGCCTTTAACTAGAGGTGACGACCTCCAACCGTAAAACATCAGCTCTGGACTTAAAATACGACCTCGAATTGTGAACATCAGCTCGAACAAAAATAATCATAATGTCTAGTGAACTCCAAGCCCCGCTAGCAAGAGTGTCATAAGGCATGTTGAATTCGAAGAGGATTCCAACATCAAGACAAAGTCATTGTGGGACGACATCCACCCACATGCATCCATGGAAGTCTCCAAGCCTAGAAAAACCCAATGTCATGTCTTCACTAGACGTAATCCCTTCGATAACTCATCAAAGTAGTAGTGACGGGGAGAGAAAGTAGAAGTTCCACAAGGTTGTGCAACGACCTAGGCTAAGGCTCATATTATAAGACCCAACACCATTCTACAAGGACCTAGTCCATCTAAACGATGTCAGAGACATACCAAAGTCACAAGGTTGACGGGTCTAAGCAACACTATTTTGTCCTAGACTAAGGCCGAACATGTTTAAAAAAATATGTAACAACAAAATTAAATCACATAGCATGCGAAAACTTAAATACAACCCCAACTACTTGCTACGACCCTCATAACAATGTCGGTGAACCCTAAAACATGGAATTTAGAAGAGAAAGTAGGAATACTAGGCACCTGCCCCCAATTCACACTAATCATCATGAATAACACATTCAAGCTCAATTTAATCATAAAGGAAGTCTAGACTACCTATAGCCAACCACGTGCACTTCAAATCACAAGGTTGGAGCTTTTCCTTTCATAACAACCTCAAAACGTTGCCACACTATCAAGAATAGGATCACATTATCAGTAGGATCGTTTAGACACTAAAATCACATAAAATATAGACGAACCCATTTATAAGTCAAATATGAATCATGGGATTCGTGTCAAAATTCCGGAATTTACTTTGTCAAAAGGTCATAAATTACTCCTTGAACATATTTTCAAAATTTGAACACAATACGAATACTAAAATAGACAACACAACAACAAACAACAAAAACTCAAATTTAACCTTAAATCAATGAGAAGGACAACAACTATAAAGTCGAAATTCATCTCAAATGGAGGTTCTTCACTGCACTCCAACCAGTAAACATATGATCCACTACTAACGACTCACCTACGGGGGTTGACACATGCAACGACTGTGATATAGGCTCAAAACTCATACCGAAACGAGAAGCATAAGAAATAGACACATAAAAATAGGTAGATCCTAGATCACATAAAGTCGAGGTTGGTTGATGGCATAGGAGAATCGTACATGTGATCATATCATCCAAGGCCTCATCTTCAACCCTTGTTGGGACTGCATTGAAATGGCCCTATCACCTCTACCCTTGGCTATCAGTCCTACCACCGAACCTGCCACCCTTGGACCACCCCAAATACCTTGTTATCCACCATAATGGTCCCTACTATGACCTTGACCCCTCACTGGAGGTGCTGCTGGTGGAGCTAGAGCAATCTACCTACGAATGGTACAATATCTATGTAGACACGTAATTATTGACAGAGCTTAAGTTTTACACCATTTTTAGTCGTTAAATATTTCTTTTATGTTTAAGTTAGATATTTTGATTGTCATATTTTAATAAGTTTATTTAAAAAGAGTTGAAAATAACAAAAATAATGTTTTAATAAATACATCTAGTATTTCTTAACTATAATTTATTATTAGATTTTCAATTTTTGTGAGTTTAAAAAATAATTAAATAATATACTTATCGTATTATATTATATTAAATTAAATTATATATATTATATTATATTATATTATATTATAAAATAAAAAAAATAAAATGACCCCATTTTCTCCCACTCAACCCCACTTGCACACCCCACTTCCCCATGTTCTGCCACTACACATGACACACACTACTACTACATGATCAAGAGAAATAAAAAATTCAGCTACCAAAAAATACAGCAAAGAGACGTACAGAAAAAAGATCATACAATACCTACATACAAAAATCAGCAAACTTACTCACATTTTATTTTATATTTGTCTTTCACTCACAAACAAAAATTGAAGTTGAGGTTCACTTTCGTGGTTTCGAGTTCGTGGTTCCTTATTAGGATCGTTTCCTTTTCTTAAATTGAATTTTCGCAAAAGGTACCATTTAGTTTTTAGTGTATAATTTGATTTTTATGACTATACGAAATGTGATTCCAATGTTATGAAGTTTCTCAAATTTATGTGTTTTAATTTTTACACGATAATATGAAATAGTTTGACAATTTTTATATCATTAAATTTAAAGGAAAAAATTGTATATATAGTAGTTTACATTTTGTTAGCCACATTACACTAGTTTGTCAATATTTTTTTTCTTTATTTTTTTTTCGTTTGTACTAATATATATATATATATATATATATATATATATATATATATATATATATATATATATATATATATATATATATATATATATATATATATATATATATATATATGTATATATATATATATATACATATATATATATATATATATATATCAGGTGCTCTTAACTCGACATCATTGGTTCTGTTTCACTAGAACCCCTCGTTTTTGTTGTCTTGGAATGTAAATAGTCCATGATGGAGCTCGAGTAGAAAGTATTAATTTCTTTCTCGGGGCAAGGGTCTAGGGTTAATGCCAATCAATAAAACAATTGAAACAACTTCGTAAATATATCTAATATATCTTAGGTATGGAAATCGAAAGAATCCAATTCGAGCAAGTTTCAAATTAAAAAATTTATTGGAATTGATCAAACTTTTTCGATCCAAAGTGCACACACACACTAGTTTTACGGCACATATGTATCACATATATATTATACAATGTTGTAAAATAGAATTAATATTATTAAATTAATGTTTTAGTAAATAATTATAATTGAAAGAACATAGGACCAATGTTTTTAAATGATTAATACAGATTGTCATCGAGTTATTTGTAGTTTGAGATCATATTGACCATATATCAATGAAATATATCATAATAATACAATCATAATTTAAATATGGAGAGAAAATGACATTACTTTAATTTTGTAGTATTATTTTTACTTTCTTCAATTTTGTAAACAAATCTAACCAACAATATTTTTTAAAAAAAAATATCAATGGTCTTTGTTCGTGAGGTTATTAACATAAATGATGGACACCATTTAAGTACTTATTATCTTAAAAATTCATACTTGAAATTTAGTTTGTGCATGACACTGATAAGGCTTACCTTAAATATTTCAATATTTTATCTTTATACGTAATCTATCTTTTATGAAATATTATTACTCAATTTATATTTGAGTAAGACTAACATAGAGAGGTAATTTTAAAAAATAAAATGTACTTTCTTATTATAAGGAATGATGGTCAAATAGAGGCTTGAGTGTATGCCAAATAATTACCTTGAAGAATACTTTGTTATATATATATATACATTTTTGTAGCATAATTTAATTTAAATATATGAAAAACATCACCTTTGGTGAAAAATATTTCATTTCATTAAGTTTCTAGCTTATCTTTGTAGAATTGTAGTCTTCTCTTTTTTTCTGCCGCATATATATCATATATTTGTTGTCTAATGAAAGTATCTAGTAAGTTGTATCATGATAAAAAATATTTACTTTTTAAATAATAAAATTAATTGATGAATAAAATTTAAAGTGTTGTTTATAGAATCCTTAATTTAATTTAAGAATATTTTATGATCAATCACTATTTTCTTATCTATTTTTATATAGCTATCAAGGAGTGTATCTTGTGACATAATATTTTATAAAACTTAAATGAACACAAAATAATAGGAATTTCATACTTGAAAAATTGCATACTCAGTATATTATAAAAATGAAAAATATATACAGAACAATACATAGACAATGAATGAGGAATATGAAAATACATGTTCATGCTATATTCACTATAGTGTTCTATTTGATTGAAATATCTTCCCACCAACACGTTACTTTCTCCGTACATTTTTAGTTATATATCAATTAAAAGATAATTGTTATCATGATTATATTTATCATATTATAAGTAAAGTGTGTAGCGACCCTCATAATAAAATAGGTCTAACTAGAGCTTTGCAAGTGTCTCATGGAAGAATAATGTGTTAAAATAGTGAATTTTAGTGTTTGAGGTCAGTGTAACGACCCTAAAAATGAAATAGGTCAAACTAGAGCTTCACATGTGTTTCATGAGTTAATAATGTATTAAAATAGTGTATATTAGCATTAGAAGTCACTTAGTAACATTTGGGAGTGTTTGGAAGTCAAACGCCCAAGACGTCTGAAAACTAGTCGAAGTTGAACTAGTGCGTCGTGGTGTTTTGTAGTGAAGTTTTGGGGGATGATTTGAGAGTGAAATTGAGTGTCAATGGTTCCTATGCGTATATTGACATGTAAAGGGTCGAAGCGTCCAAGAACGACGCCCCGGGGACCACCCTAAGGATCCTCGAGGAGGACCCAAACATTGGACAAAAAGATGCCCAAGGCAGCGTGCAGGGGCAGGATCTTAAGCCCAACCTCGACGCGCCCTTGACACGGGGTCTACTGCTTCAGAATTATTGACAGGAAAAATTCTGTAGCTTGCCTCGCGATGCACAGCCAAGTTTCAGATTTGGCCGCGACATTTTTAAGTCAAATTTCAAGTTGGAAAAGGGTCCAAATGGTATGGGGGTCTTTTGGGAACTTTGGGGATCATTTGTGGACTGGTTTAGGTCATTTTAAACATCATTTCACCCATCATTTTAAATCCTAAAGATCAAATCAAATTTCTCTCCAAAAACCTCCATTGAAGAAGCTTCAAGCTCCAAGGAAGAGGCCCAAGTTCTTCACGTTTTCTTCACCAAATTCTTGTGGATTTCTTCATATTAATGTATGGTAGTTCATCCTTGACTCTTATTTCATTCAAGGAGCCATTTCAAATAAATTTCAAAAAGGATTTCAAACTTCAAACTTCTTTATTCCTTGACTCTAAGTATGGGTCTTTGCATGAAAATGTTTTATTGATTAAAATTAGTTGTTCTTAGGTTTAAATGATGATTTAATGTCAAAACCCCAATGGAATCATGTCTGTTCTTCTTATCAACTTTTGGCTTATGAAATGGGTTTTATGAGCATGATTATATAATGTTACTGTTATTGTTCTTGGTGGTTTTATTGAGTTTTAGCTACTGCCTTAAGGGCTATTTTATTATGGATTATTGTATAAATTGTGAATAGGATATAAAGGCTTGGATGAAGGGTATGTTATTCTATCTTGGTTAAGCTATATTGAAGTAATTCTTGAGTGGTATGGTCCACCTTTGGTGGCGGTGTTTACATGAACTTTATGAAGTTATATGTTTATTGTGAGAATGACCTTGGAGGAATGATATGTGAAGTGAAGTGATAATTTTGATATTTATAGGTATGGTATGTGTTGGAATGTTTATATGAGCATCTTGAAGGTTTATGTCTAAATAAAGTATGCATTTGATATGTGAAGTATCATAATGTGTGAATTATTATAAACGTGAGTTGAGCATGTCTAGAAGTCAATGTTATGAATAGTGGTCATTATGTGAATGGTGTGCTCACATTTTGCTCACGCACACACTTGAATGCATGAATGAAGTCAATGAATGAAAATGGGGAATTGTAGGGTAGACACTCTTCGTGAGTAGAGATAAAGTGTCTAGACCATCCCTACGATTCCTAAGTATGAAAAAGGGAGATTTTGGGGTGAATACTCTTCGTGAGTAGAGATGAAGTTTTTAGTAGCAACCTCACTATTTACAATGAGCTTTCCAAGATAGGTTAGAGGTTGGATACCCTTCGTGAGTTGAGATGGGGTGTTCAATAGTTATCTCCTAACCTATAGTCAATGAATGTTTAAGACTCCATGGGGGATTTATGCTTAGCACCGAGAGGATTTGAACAAGGGATGAATAAACTTCGTTAGTAGAGATGTTGTATCCAATGTACCTCTTGATATGGGTGATCCTCATTAGTACAGAGTGAGTTACTTAGTAGCAATCTCCTTATCCCTTAACTATGAGCCCGCGTTGGTGTAGCTATTGGATAACCCATGTAAAGGCTAAATAATATGACCCTACCTTAGGCAAGTAGGGATCCCTCATCCGGTAAGGGTAGTAACGGGATTCCATGTCAAGCTCTCATCTATGTCGGTTAAAGCTAGCCCCCACAAATGTATGCAAATGAACTAAGTCTTCATAAGGGTGTACTACTTAGGGTAGGTGGTGGAATGGGACATTACCTATCCATTGCACAAGTAGACATATGGAGGGAGTATTAGTGTGTCCTTATATGAAATGTATGAATGGGTCATGATATGATGTAAATGAAAGTAATGTGATTGTATGCCTAATGTTAAGAAAGCATGTTAAGGTTATGTCTTGTATGATGAAATTTATGAATGATTTATATAGTGTATCTAATATCATGGAATCCTCAAGGAGCACATAGTGGGGGTAGTATAATGGATGCTACTCTCACATTGCACTTTGTGTGACTTTTAAGTCCACTTGAGAAGGGTACTTATGTGAAGTTCTTAAATGCAAGTATGTTTCTCTAGTGTCTTTAGTATGGAGTGTTGATTTGTAAATGAGATGAAGTAAGCCTATCCCTATTAGTCTTAAGGATCTCTTGAGTAGGTATTGAGGAGGTTGTATGAGCGATCTCTTTATGTCTTACTTAAGGGAGCCTTTGGACAACTTAGGATAGGAGTAGTTCATGTGTGATTTTGGGTTCACTGTAAGTATGCTCATATATTAAGAAAAAAGGAAGTTTCACTTTATGTGTTAAATGATGACTTTATGATGTTTTTTTTAACCTAATTCAGTAAGGATTTTATCAAATTATCATAACTTGTATGTTTCAACTAAATTGTCACTTTTTGCATGATTTGCATAATGCCATACTTAGTACAATGTTTTTACTAACCCCATACATTTCTATACTCTATAAGTATAGGTTGGAAGCGAGTTGAAGGTTAGAAGTCAAGCTTGGGAAGTTGACTCTCTCAAGACTCGATATTTCCTCATATATTCGAGGACATAGTCTATGTTTCTTTTAGTTTCTCCTTAAGACTTGTAAAGACTTATTATGTATTTCTTTCAATTTAAAGGGCCATGTCCCTAAGATATTTATGTCGTGTCTATAAGTTGGATTGTGAGGATGAGAATATCCTTAGTATTTAGAAAAGAAGTTTCTTTATCATTATTTATCGTGAAAAGTTTAAATTTCCGTACTAGTTTTCACGTCTTATGTAATGAACAATAAATAATAGGCTTGTGTAAGACCTTTGAAAGGTCGAGCATGCCTTGTGACGACCTAAGGGTTGCCCTAACTTCAAGGGTACTCTCGGGTCGTGATAGTCAGTTTGGTGAGTCTGGAAGACAAACGCCAAAGAACGACCAAGACGTTCGGAATTGTGTGTGCTAGTGTATTCTTATTTGTTCTGCATGATTTTAGGTGTTGTTTGGAGTCTAAAACAAGTGGGGATGACCCTAGTACCTAGAGGGACATACCAAGGGGTCCCCAAGAAGGACCCAAACATTGGACAAGGAAGCTGCCAAAGGTAGTGTGCATCACCTCAATGTGGAGGCCACCTCGCGTCGCGTGCCTGAAGTTGAAAGTGCTTGTGCATCATGCGACTGGCACGAGCCTCACTGCCTAAACAATGTTGAGAGGCAAAATCAGGAGCTGCCTCCGGGACGCTGTAAGACCCCTTAAACTGAGTTAAGATGCCTAGAGACGAAAGTTTGTGTATTGATATTTTGAAATCCTGAAATGGGTTTTGAGGTTGTAATGAGGCAGTGTCTAATGATTTAGGTGGTTTGGAAGTCAAACATCAAGGGACGAGCAAGACGTTCGATGACCAGTCACCAAAAGGGGCTTATGTGCTTTTATGTGCTTATATGTGTGTCATGGGCTTATGAAGTCCTTATATGAGTAGTAATTATGATTTTAGGCCGTATGTAAAGTTTCATGAAGTTTGAAGGTCAAACGTCCATGACGTTCAAAAGTTAGCCCTTGAGACGTGCATGTGTGTCTTGAGTGTGCCTAACATGTATGAAGGTGTTGCGAGTGTTTGTTGTGGGTGAAACTGTTGTTGGAAACGTCCGGGTACGACTCCCCAAGGTCCCCCGCAAAAGGCCCTCAATGAGTACCCAGAGTCTGCCAAGACACTGCCTTGGCAGTGTCTACCAACGACCTTCAATCGACGGCCAGTAGGTTCACCTACGCCCCATCGATGGTGAGGCATCGATGGACACTTATCTTGGTGTGCTTCCCTCAAGGAAAACTAGTGCAAGGCATAGGTAGAGTCCCATACCGCTACCTAGGCTAAATCAAACCTCTTAAGTCACACTAGTTGGTTTGTACTTCATTACTTAATTTTAGTTTAGGGAACACTTGCCTTAACCGACATAGACCACAAGAGATAATTGTGTAATTCGGTGTTGTAAAACCTTACACCGATGGAAGGTGGTCTACCGGCCAAAGTAGAACCAAATAGGAACATAGCATCTAGGTGGATCCACTTGCTAGTATTACTATAGTGGCAACATAGTTTATGGAGCTTGGGGGCTATCATCGAAACATCACTCTATGCTCTTTTTGGACTGTGAGGCTATCCACCCCATGAGGACTATGGTGAACCCTACCTTCCCTCCTTGGGAAGGCGCCACCCCTCATCTACAAGTTCACTCGGTGTTAAGCTAAAGTCCCTTTTGAAATATCTTTAATCCCTTTATTAATGATCATATCTTAGTTAGGTCATATGGTCTATCCCTTATATAATCATCATCATCATATCTCAATAAGAATTGCATGAGTATTTTCCTTTCATTACAATTCATACATGTGAGGTTAGCACATATACATATTCCTTTATGACAAGGCACATTAGTAAGTTATCACCATCCTTATAATATTTACATCTTAACCAACACCCCACAAACCATAGTCAAGACATTTCAATTCAACATCTTACCAACCCTATCAATCCTAATATATTGTATACTTCAATACAACATCATCACTTAATCACAAGTAACCATAATTGAAGTAAAGAGTTGAGATCACAAGATTTACCAAGTGCACTTCATAAGACAACATCAAGGTCTTACCATAAACCCTCAAACTCAACCCAACAATGGGTGTAATATCATCACACCATAGTAACAAATATGATAATGAATTCAATTGAAGCACTACACAACAATTCATCACTAGTTCATAGCTTAAGATTAGAGACTTAGGTCAAATTCATAATCGACTTCACAACCTAGATCACTTACTCAAGAACTAGCATTATAGGAGTACAATTCATCTCAATCTATTGATAAATTAATACAATTACATAATAGGATACTAATTTAACCAATAACAAGGTCAATTGAACCAACACTACACAATTCAACTCAAGATCACAACCTAGGATTAAGGGTAAAAAGATTCATCGTGAATTATTCAAGAACTATGTCTAATCCCAACAATACAAGTTCCTAGGCAGACGATAGATTGAATAAGATGACTAAAATTATCAACACATTCATAATTCCTCTTCAATTTACCAGTAAGAACAAAGACTTGGGGAAATTGGGGAAAGAACATGTTCTATACAGAATTCCCACAATTAACATCAATTAAACAATAATATACACTAGATTAGTCATAGGCAATCATAATTTAACATAATGAATCATCAATTTTGACTTTAGAAGAAAACCCATTTATAGAGAAAAACCCTAAGAATATGAGTAATTGAAATTCATTTTTCATAGACCTCTTGGTGAAAGGAATGACAAGAGTGAAGAACCCATACCTTGTTGAAGATTTATTACCAAAAATTGAGTGAAAACCTTGGAGACTTTGTCTTCTTCGCCAAGCTTCTGGTTCTTCAATGGTGGATGAATGGAGAGAGATAAAGTAGAGAGAAGTGAGAGAAATTTGGGTTTCAATTTGGGTTTATGATTTTTAGTGGGAAATGAATGAAAATTGACCTAAAGTTAATATATAGTCCACCCCCAAAACACCCAAACTACCCCTCATTAAGTTGTACTTCCAAAAGTGAAGTCCAACTTAACTTCATTATGAGACCCCGATTCACTTCACGCCCCACTTCACAGATCGAGAAGACCTTGATGGGTTGTGGTGGTGGTTGTGAAGAGTTGAGGCAGTAGCTTCTCCAAAGGAGCCTCCTCCATTTATCCCACCAAGGAAATACCACGAAGGACCTTGCCCCTTTCGTGAAGATGCACCACGGCCCGTCAAGTGTGTCGTGGTGCTCTTAGACAGTAGCTCCCCCTCACTCACCAATTCCCTTTTCGCTATGGCCTTTTCATGGAAGCACCTTGCCTCCCGTCAAGTTCACCACGAGTCGTAGAGTAGCTCGTGGTGTGTTGGACAGTAGCTAGGCTTCCCTAGGCACTACCCCCATGGCTAAAACCTCATCACGAGCTCCCCACCTTGTCCGTGGTTGACACCACAAGCCGTGGTCATGCCCGTGAAGGGTGAGGCAGTAGCCTCCCTTCTTGGGCAGCCTTGGTCTCATAGCTTTGGCTTGACCTTAAAGGTTGGGACTCCCCACTTGGCCTTGCTTCCTTAAACCTCTCCTTGACACCTATGTTCTTCCTCATCATCACACTAAGATAAAACCATCAACACTACTTTCAAACCATCATAGCACCACACTAGTCCATGTGACTAGTTCACCAGACGTCATGGGCGCTCCTTGACGTTTTGATTTTCAAACTTCATAAATGACTTATGTTCATTATTTATGACCATAGAACAGTGTTTAAACCTTTTGACACTTATGTTAGGTTCTAGAACATGTCTTGGACTTTCGGAGTGTTACACCTATACATGAATTGTTGATGAAAGAGATGTATTGATCAAAGAGGATCAAAGGTTGATGAATTGGTAAGAATGACTCTTCCTCTTTACTTTCTTATAGAATTGTTATTTGATGAAACCTTGTATGGCATTGTGTGATATGGTCCACTTATGGTTGCGGTGTTTACTTTATTTCCAATATATTTATATATATATGTGATGTGAACATGGCTTTGAAGGCAATTGTATTATGAATATGTGGTGCTGATGATCACACTATGTGAAGCTTATGCCTAGTTTCCTATTCTAGCTATGATCTAGGTTTTAGTTGCTAATGTTATGAGCATGTAAATGGTCATGTTAAGTTTATGTATAGGTGTTGCCTATGATGAGGTCTTATAATGTTCTATGTGAAGTAAAGATGGTATATGTGCATAATCACTAGAGCTTACTGTAATGATATAGTAAGTCTTGAATGAATGTGTCTTATGCTATGTTATCCATTCTATGATGTTATGTGATGTATCATTCACTAGGATGACTTGATAGGTGTACTAGTATGGACAAGGGTATGGGACCTTGAATATGCATTGCACATGTGTGCCTTGATAGGACAGTTACTAGGTGTATCATATATGTACAAGAATATGAATGCATGAGTATGTTATGAACATGTCTTATATGCTACAATGTTAAGTATATGGTATGATGAAGTGTGATTATACCTAGAGTCTAAATGTGTTTATATGAAAGGATTGATCATATTGATACACTTGTACACTTATGCATGAATGAAATTAAGTATAAATATGTGTGGCCTTAATGTGTTATGTGAAAGGATTTCTCACATATATGTATACACACACATGTTTGATGATTTAGTCAATAGAGGGACACTTGAAAGGTGTTATCAAGAGTACCCTAAACTAGATAGGTGCTTCATTATGATATGTCCATGTGAAAGGGTTTCTCACATGATATAGGTTGATGAAATCTCATCTATGACCTATGAGCTAAGCATATGAGTAGTTAATCTACAAAAGCATAGTGTTTTATAAAGTAATGTAATAAAAAGGCTTTTCAATAAATGGAACTTAGCTTAGCACCGAGTTAACTTGAATATGAGGGGTGTACCTTCCCATTGTAGGAAGGTAGGTCACCATAGTCCTCACGAGGTGGTTAGCCTCATAGCCAAATGGCTTAGAGTGATATTTCCATAAGAAGATAAATGCAATGCCTCAATAGGCATAAAAAGGGTTTCCACATGTACCTCCAAGTTCTATAAACTATGTTTGCCACATAGGATCTAGCAAGTGATTTCACTTAGTATGCTAGCATGTGTTAATGTTCTACCTTGGCTAGATAGAGCAACTTTCATTGGTGTAAGGCTCTACAAAACCAAATTCCATGTTTAGCACTCATGGTCTTAGTGTTGGTTAAGGCTATAGTTTCCCTAAAGTAAAATGGAAAATGGATGTAAATTACTAGGACTCTAACTAGGATGACCTAAGGGAAGTTGCTTAGGATAGGTGAGAGTAATGAACTTACCTATGCATTGCACAAGTATCTCTTCAGGGAAGTTCTAGGAAGGTGTTATAATGTATATGTATATGTTTATGTTCCTTATAAATGACATTGTAGTATTGTCTACTTGTTGTGATGAGATGCATGGTATGAGTTTAAATGGATCTATATGAAGTGGTCTTATCCTTAGGTGCATAAATTTGGTCTTAATGACTATATTATTAGGGTCTTGCTTGTCATGAATGAAGTTGTCTATGCTTGACATGTTAATGTATGAAGTGAATGTTATGATGCTTGTGGTCTTATGATATGTTTACTATGTATGTGTGAGGTTATGGGGCTTCACATGTAAATTTCACTAGTAGAATTAGATTAGGATTGTGAGTCAAGTCTTATGTTAAGTCTAATGTAAAGTATGTGCCTTGTTATATGAAATTTTCCTATGGTTGTATGTGTTGAGTTGAAAGGTTGTATGTGTGGTTTCCTTGTGGTCTTAAGGTGATGCTTGAGTATGGATAGTGTCATGGGACATTATCTATGTATTGCACCAAGTGTCGCTAGAGTATTAATTAGGAAATTCAAGAAGTTAAGAGTATAAAGAAGATCACTGTAAATAGAAGAGAGTTCACTCTAAACAAGAAAATGCTCACTGTAATGTGACTCTAAAATGCCTTAAATGCAATGTATGAATTTATATGATTGATGACCATTGAATATGCCTATATGAAGTATGTCCCTTTTAAATGCATGTTTTTGCATGGTTGTCATACTTAGTGCATTCTTGTACTAACTCCATTCTTCTCTACCTTTTACACAAAGTGTAGGTTATGGATTGCTTAAAGGATGTCGTTAAATGGTGAGAGACTTGATATGTGATTCCAAAGCTCAAGGATAGGAATCCTTAAGTTTAAGGATTTCCTAAGTTGTGTCTTTACTGTAAAGTCTTTTAATATTGTACTTATTATTCATGTTGTCAGGGCCGTGTCCCTAATGTACTCTAATGATGTTGAGTCTAGGATGGCAGAAAGAGACTAGAGTCTTTAATTATGCATTTTGACTTATATTTTAGATATATATGAAGTAATGTTTCTAGCATATGATGTGCAATGAAAGTTTTAAATTTTCTGCTAAATTTACTATGAGAATGCAATGAATGATAACATGGACTTGTATAAGACCTCCGAGAGGTCAAGGACGCCATATTACTTCTAGGGGATGCTCCCCGGTCGTGACTGACGCGCAACACTTTCCAGATTTCGTCGCGTCGTTTTTAAGTCAGATTAGACTTTGGAAAAGGGTCCAATTAGTGTAGGTGTCTTTTCGAAACCTTAGGGATTATTTTTGGGAGGTTTTAGGTAACTTTAAACCCCAATTCATCCATCAATTTGAACCCTCTTCTCCAAAAACCTTCATTTTCAAGAAGCTTCAAGCTCCAAGGAAGAAGACAAAATTCTCCAAGTTTCTTCACCAAATCTCGTGGGTTTCTTCATATTAAGGTATGGTAGTTCATCCTTGAACCGTCTTTCATTCAAGGAGCCATTCCAAAGAGATTTCAAAAAAGGGTTTCAAACTCGAACTTCTTCTATCTTTGACTCTGAGCATGTGTCTTTGCATGAAAACGTTTTAATGAATGAAATATGTTATTTTTAGTGCTTGTTGATGATTTTAAGGTCAAAACCCCAATGAAACCATGCAAATGCATATTTACAACTTTTATCTTATGAAGTGAGTTTATTGTTTATGTCTAGATAATATCAGAGTAGAGTTTCTCATGTTGTATTTTCAATTTGCTACTGCCTATTCATGCTTTATAAAGATTTTTTGATTAAATGTTGAGAAAAAGTGGTAGAGGCTCGGATGAATGGTAAGTTGATTTATGTTGTTTAGTTCTTATTGAAGTGATTTTGAGTGGTATGGTCCACCTTTGGTGGCGGGGTTTACTTGAAGTATATGAATATATGTATGAAAATATGTATTGTGATTATGGCCTTGAAGGCATATCATGTGAAGTGAAGTGATGATTTTCAATGATATGCATGTTGTGCTATTATGAAGTTGTCAATGTGTGACTTAAAGATATCATGGATAAATGAAGTATATGTATATGTGAAGCGTGATAGTGTGTGAAGAATGATAGTATGTGAATTATGATGAATGAAGGTGTAAGCATGTTTATGAGTCAATGTTATTAAAATGTTGATTATGTGGAAGGTGTTCTCACATGTACTCTCACACACACACTTTGAATAAATGAATGAAGTTAATGAATGTGAATGGGGGACTGTAGGGTGGACACTCTTCGTGTGTAGAGATGAAGTATCTAGACCATTCCCTACTAATCCTAAAGAAATCTAGTTATGAAAAGGGGGATTTCGGGGTGAACACTCTTCGTGAGTTGAGATGAAGTGTTTAGTAGCAACCTCACTATTCCCATGATCTTTCTAAGATAGTTTGGAGGTTGGATACCCTTTGTTAGTTGACATGTGGTGTCAAAAGTAACCTCTAGGGATAAGTACCCTTCATTAGTTAAGATGTGGTGCTAAATAGCTATCCCTTAACCCATAGTAAATGAATGTTTAAGACTCTGTGGTGGAGTTATGCTTAGAACCGAGAGGATTTGAAGAAGGGGTGGGTACACTTCATGAGTAGAGATTTTGTATCAAATGTACCTCTTTAGATGAGTGCTCCTCGTTAGTAGAGCAAGAGTTACCTAGAAGCAATCTCGTTATCCCTTAACTATGCGCCCACATAGGTGTAGCTATTGGAGAATCCATGTAAAGGCTAAAGAAAATGACCCTACCTTAGGCAAGTGGGGATCCCTTATCTGGTACGGGTTAATACTGGGATTCCATGTCGAGATCACATGGTCTATGTTGGTTAAATCTAAAGCCCACAAATGAGTGAAATGAACTAAGTCTTCCAAAGGGTGTACTACGTAGGGTAGGTGGTGGAATGATGCGCTATCTATCCATTGCACAAGTAGGCATTTGGAGGAGTCTTGGTGTGTCCTTATATGAAAATGAATGAATGGGTCATTATATGATGTAAATGAAGTGATGACTTTTAGTCTAATGTTAAGGAATCATGTTGATATTTTGTCTTTTATGATGAAAGCTATGTATATGATGAATGTGATGTGCCTAGTCTAAGGGAATTCCTAAGGAGCACTAAGGTGGGAGTAGTAGTATGGGATTCTACTTTCACATTGCACTAAGTGTAACTTGTGGGTTGTTTTGGAGGATGGTCCTTATGTGAAGTTCCTAAATGCTTGTATGTTTCTCTAGTGTCCATAGTATTGAATGTTGACTTGTTAAATGAAATGAAGTATGCTTATCTTTGGTAGTCTTAAGGATCACTTAGGTGTGTATTGAAGAGATTGTATGAGCGGTTTCTTCATGTCTTACCTTAGTCAGTCCTAGGAGAACTCTTGATAGGAAAAGTCTATATGATGAATGGGTTTACTGTAAGTATGACATTATGTTGAAATTATGAAAGTTTTACCTTATGTGCTAAATGGTGACATATATGATGTTTTGTGACTTGTTTCATGATGGTTATACTAAAATGGCATGAAAGCTTTATTCTAATTAAAATGTCCTCTTTTGCATGTTTTTGAATAATTTCATACTTAGTACAATGTTTGTACTAACCCCATACTCTTCTATACTCTATAAGTATAGGTTGAAAGAAAGTGAAGGTTCTTGGAAGGCAAAGCTTGGGAAATTGAATCTCTCAAGACTTGGTATGTCCACATAGATTCAGGACATAGTCTATATTTCTTTAGTTTCTTCTTTAAGACTTGTATAAGACTGATTATGTATTTCTTTCAATGTAAAGGGCCGTGACCCTAAGATATTTAAGATGCGTCTTTAAGTTGGCTTGTGACAATGAGACTTATTCCTTAGCTTTTATAAATGAAGTTTCTTATTATTATTGTTGTGAAAAGTTTTAATTCCGCACTACTTTTCATACTTATGTAATGAATGATAGTTAAGAGGCTTGTACAAGACCTCCGAAGGGTCAAGTACGCCATGTGACGACTCAAGAGTGCCCTCTTCTTCTAAGTTGTACTTGTGGGTCGTTACAAAGTGAAAATCTATTTTTGAAATAGTAGATTTAACTTCAAAACTAATAATTCAATGGACTATGTTGATGCCCATTGTTTCAGTAAAATTAAAAAGAAACTCCTTCGTATGAGGGTGAAATATAAAAATTAAAAACAAAGAAGAAATATGTTACCCAAATCATGTGACTTTTTTCACATTTGTTTATTAGTCTTTCCCACAACATTTCGTCACTGTTAACCCATGAAAATGGTAAGAAAAATATTTTCTACAATTTGTTAACAGACTCTTTCTTATGTGGTACCTCGAATTTCGTTGAATTTTTAACTTAATCAATTGTTCCAAATAACCCTAGGGATTTTTTAAGAAGAAGAAAAGTAGAAAACTTAAAATAAAATCGTAGGTTAAAAGTGAGAGGAAACCCTCTATTTATAGTTAACAAATAGTAGTATGAATAGGTGTTAATTGTTCCTTATCACAAAAGTTACAACCTTTCGAAAAAGTCATTGCTTATCAGAAAAGTCACAACTCATCGGAAAAAGCACAACCCTTAGGAAAATTCAGAACTCTTTGGGAAAATCACAATCTTCCGAAAAAGTCATAACTTATCAAAAAAAGCACAACCCGTCAAAAAAGTCACAATCCTTTAAAAAAATCACAACCCTTTTATGTATTAATAAATAAAATAAATTGAATATTTTAATTTGGTGTGTTATAGTAATTCAACATTCAAGTTTTGAAGTTCATGCTTTTGAGGTAGTATATACATATATACATACATACATATATATACATATATACATACATACATATATATACATATATACATACATATATATATATATGTGTGTGTGTGTTTAGCTGAAGAATGCTATTTGCCTTTTTTGTTTTAGTTATAATAATGCTACAACTTAGTTGTGTCAAGGGATTATTTTTCTTTGAAAAGTTTAGTAGTTGGATAAAACTATATAAATAAAAAATTAATTCATTAGTGAGTTAGAAAAGCCGCGTAAAGTATGTTTTAGTCATTTTATTTTATTTACTTTTGATTAAGTAGTTTGCTTTTAGTTTTAACATAGGATGACTATCACTATAATTTAGATTGTTAAAAACTTTAGAGAAGGTATGAATTTTATTTAGAGATTTATTGTCGAAAACAAACAAAAATAATGAATAATAAGAATTGTACTAGAAGAATGAGGAGAAATAGAAGAAAATTTGCATTGAAAAAGAAGAAGCCAAAAAATAAAATAAAAAAGGGATTGTGTAAAGAGAACTTAAAAAATAAATAGAGAAAAGTCTAAGAATAAATTAAAAAATAACAAGAAAAAAAGAAAAGAAAAACGTAAAAAAATATAATAAAAGAAGGGAAAATAAAATGTGTCAAAAAACATAGTAATAATAATAATAAAATCAATAAATAAAAGAAATATGAAGCAGAAGGTGAAAGACAAAAAATATTACTAAATATTAAAAAGAGTAAAAGAAGGAAGTCAAAATAAAAGAACGAGGTTAAATAATTTTTTAATAATAATAATATAATATCTAAAAATTAAGCCAAGTCATAAAAAAGTCAGTAAAACAACCGTCCTAGAACCACGGGACTCGAGGGATGCCTAATACCTTCCCCTCGGTCAATAGAATTCCTTACTCGATCTTTCATTTCGCAAACCAAATAAAATAACGAATCTAATTTTTTTTATTGGGATTTAAATAAAGTGAATTGGAACACCAAAAGTCAAATTCAAGTGGCGACTGTGAATAATCAAAATATTCCCTTCTCAAATTGTTACTTTAATTGGAAAAACTCTTTTCTTTCAAAACATTAATTTAATTTTAAGGAAAAAATAGGGGTGTGACAATCCAAACCTATGATCAGAATGCCCACACTCACGGAAACATGAAGATGATCTATCCAGTAGAATTGTTTAACTATCCAATCCGAACGAACTACGGACACCTTATTCTCACATCGTTGAGATACGTAGGAAACCTTCTTTAGATTCAGTGATCTTTATTCGAGAACAAGAAGAAAAAGAAAAACAAGAAGCTCTAATGTAACACCCCAAAAATTTATATGACCTAGACTACAGCCACACTTAGTGAATGATGATGATTCAAGACCTAAATAAGTGGATTTAACTCTATTTTAAAGTGCCTAAACGTCAAGCGACGATCATGACGTCCGGTGAACTAGTAACCTAAGCTAGTGTGGTGCTAATGGTGTTAGGATGATTAAAAATAGGTGTCTAAGAAGTTGATCATGAGGAGATGAAGGGGGGTAGACATAAGTTCCTAAGAGGGGTCCCAAGGTTCAAGGCCAAGGGAGGAGTTCCCACCCTTGAAGGGTAAGCCAAATCCAAAACCCAAGGCTTCCCAAAAAGGAAGGCTACTTCCTCAACCTTCATGAGCATGACCGTGGCTCGTTGTAATGACCATGGCCAAGTGGGGGGCTCGTGAAGATGCATTGGACATAAAAGGGGGGGGGGTTCCATGATAGATTAACTATTGTCCAAGGCACCACAAGTTATTTCACGACTCGTGGTGCAGTTGACAGAAGGGGAGGCTTGGTCGTGGTATTGCCTTAAGGCATTTTGGCAAGAGGGGAGTTTGGAGAGGCTACTGCCCCTAAAGCACAACGAGCCACATGAAGGCCGTGGTGCATGTTCACGGGCAAGAGGGCTTGGTCGTGAAGGTTACATAGAACATTTTCTTGATGGAAAGTGGGGCAAGCTACTGCCCACACCTCACGAGCACCACTACGGGCCGTTGAGCTCTTCATGGCTCGTGATGTGGGGCGTGAATGTGGGGCGAGTTTTCACAGTCAAGGTTAAGTTGGACTTTCTTTTTGAATGTCCAACTTAATGAGGGTTATTTTGGGGGTTTCATATATATTTATTTTAGGTCAATTATCATTCATTTCCCACATCAAAACAACATCCCAAATTGAAACCCAATTACTCCCACTTCTCTCTACATTCTCTCTCTACCTCAACCTCCATTGAAAACACATTGAAGTTCAAGAAGAAGACCCAAACCTCCAAGTTCTTATTCAAATTTCGTGGATAAAGTCTCTATAAGGTATTGTTTCTTTTACTCTTGGGATTTCTTTCCCTAAGAGGTCCTTTCAAAGAGATTTTCAAACTTACCCAGAGTCATGTGTTTCTCTACACATGGGTCTTCTTCGAAAAACAAAATTAAAAATCAATTGTGACGAATTATGGTCAATTAATGTTGTTTAAGTATATATTAATGGTTAATTCTTGTGATTCACTCAAGATTCCCATCGACCCAAGTTCCTCCCCCAATTTAATGAAAACCTTGAATTGATATGGTGAATTGTGAAGATGATGAATATGTTATTTGACTACATTGATGTTAATTATGCAATTGTTTCTTGAATTGCCTTGTTTGTGTATTTATTATGCATCCTTGGGTGATTGAAGTGTAAAGTCCCATGAAAGGGCAAGAAGGTATGAATGTTGGTTCTTTCTTGAACTCCATTATGTTAGATGAATTACTTGGATAGTAATAATGTTATAGCTAATGTGTGGTTCTGGTGTTGATGCCAAGGTTTCCTCATACTTAACCCTATACCCTCAAAATAGCTATGAAATATGAATGTATGCTATTTTAGGTTGGTTATATGATTGAAAAGTAGTTTTCATGATTATAATGAATTGTTTAAGTGAAAGGTTTACTCACTTGCTAGTGTGTCAAAAGTGAAAGGATTGTTCTCACTTATGATCACCTATGAGCTATTATGATGAGATGTTTACATAAGGTTCTAGTAGAGGCTAATGTGACCCTAATTGATGAATAATGATGATTACAAAAGGGAATAGATGCTTAGCACCGAAAGGGACAAGATGGGAGTCTCAAGTTTAGTATGTCCGACTCCCCACATGGGTTTCCTCACGTTTAGCAAGTCTGGATTCCCAAAGTATGTGATAGGAACCCCCACGTTTAGCAAGTTATGATTTCTAGTAACAATCTCCTTAACCCTTAACTATGTGTCCACATCGTATTCTAGCTTAGTGGATCAACCTAGATAGCTATGTACGAAAGGTTACACCTCTTGATACCCAATTTTGACCCTCCCCAATAGAAATTAATTCACGAGCTTCTTGTTTCCCAAACGACTTAGAACAATTATATTTAGAAAATGCAAATACTTTTCAAAGTCATTTTAAGTGATCTTAGTCGATGCTCATAATTTATAAATAGTAAAGATTTCATATAGTTTTATCGATATAATTAGTATAGGTTATAATTATTCAAAAACCGTCTCAAAGTGATTTTGTTAAGCATTTGATTAACTAATTTAGCTGTATAATAGTTTATATTTTAAATTATTTATTTTACAATTAAGTTAATTACTTTATTTCGTTAACATTAAGAAGATCATTAATTAATTTCGTTAATTCGTCTTATTTAGCTTTTAGCCGAATCACCAACTATATCCAATTTGGCTAAAGTGTTAATGCTAAATGGCGACAATACAAATTCATATGGTTTTTCCTAAAAGTCCAAGTCATTTTCTTAGCTTGCCTTCTTGGTCCATTTAAGACTTTCGGCCTTTTGTTGAAATTTCAGTGACCCAACCTTTCCAGCCCAACTAACAATTCCCATTAATCCCTTTAACCGCCCCGGCCCACCTCTCAATCACAAAGAACCCAGAAATTACCAAACACTCGAACGTCTTAAAAAATAGCGACATCGGTAATTTCAACGCCAAGATACGGCGTCAATCGTGATTTTTCCAAACACGAAAGCAGAAACATACGTGAATGACACCACCAATCCCTACACGCCTCACCTTCTTCACGCGAGAGCAAGTTCACTACGATACACGGCGACCCAAGAGGAGAACAACGAGAAAAGGTATACACCATACGTTCTTTGTCTTCTTCCTTGGACGTCCCTTTCAAGTAGTACGACTCCAATAGTGGCAATAGCACGCGAAATCGTCCTTGGGGCTATGAGATGAAGCCACATCAGCTCCAAGGACGAATGGATCGATCTGGAGTGTCCACATCCCCTTTCCTCTTTCGGAATGGGTTGAAGGCTCGGAAAAAGGGTGTCTCCCCTCAATTGGAAAATTTTGGAGTTCAAATTTAGAATTGGTCCTTTTGTCTTTTGTATTATTCCTCACTGATTCCTTCCAAAACATCCCTATTTTCATCCTTAAAGGGGGATTGTTTTTTTTGTGGGATGGGGATGGGAAGGAAATTACAGAGATTTTAGTTGGAGATTTTTGGGTTTGCTTTTGGTTGAAAAATTCTTACAACAAAAAAAGGGTATTGAGAAAACAAAATATCTACAAGCTATAGATAAAAACAGAAACACCGTTCAACGAAACAGAGGAGAGATTTTTCTTTTCGTCCCTTCTTTGTTTTTGGGTTTGGTATTTCTGCTCAAACATCTTGGTTGCTGTTCGTGTTCGATACATGGCGTTGTGAAGGTGTCGTTCTGCTCATTCTTGTCTCAGCTTGCTGCCCTGAAAAAGGTAACTACTCTCCCATGATTTTTTTTACCTTCTTCTACTTTCACATGACATTTTTAGTGTAGTAAGATCACTCGTTCGTTCTTGTGTTGCTGTTATTTATGTTGAATGTTGGCAGCTTGCATATGCTTTACATATGTTCTTAGCGATGCCATGACTTGGTCAAGTCATAACTTTGTAGATTCATATATAATGTTTGTGCTTCTTTGCCATTATATTCGAGTTTTGTCCCTTTTTCCTTTTCTAAAATCCTCTGCTTAATATAACAGTTTTGTATAGCTTCATTTATGTGGTATATTTGCTGGTTTAGACGATTTTGTGGGTAGATGATATTAAATAAGTATCTTCTCACAAATATATTATTGTGAGTATATCCTGTTATGAGTAGGTTAATGTTTAAGTTTAAGTAAGTTTTTTGCTTATTGTTGATCTCCGTAGCCTTTGTGTTATTTTGCTATCACTCTAGTTATGTGTATCGTTTCCACTGTTTTAGGTTTTGGTTTTCATATTTTGAAAGTTTGATTTTTTTGAAGTTATAGTTTGAATAGGTTAAGGTTTGTCAATATGTTGATCCTTATGTTTAACAAGCTTATTATCTTTTAATGTCATTTATGTGTTTGCTCCCTCATAGTTTTCTTTTTATTTCCTATGTTTTGTTTGTTCATTTATGCTTGATATTAGTGTCCCACATCGTGTCTTTCATTCTCTTTTTGTACTAAATGTATGAATTAGAGTATATAGTTATTTACGTTTGCTTTCGTGTCTCTATTACATTCCATCTCGAGCTTTTTTACTGAAACAAATATGAGCTTCTTAGTTCTTGGGATGTAGTTTAAATTCAAAATTTTTGAAACAAGTTCATATTTTTTGATTTCATCTTGATTTAAGTACGTCTGATGTTTTATTTAGTGCATCCAATCTTCATGTTATATGTTATTTCTAATGTTAGCTTAATCTATGGACTTATAGTTTAAGCATGTGTCTTGCTGCAGATTATGTGTATTCTAGCCTAAGAAAGCTTGGCTTATTTGTTATGATATTTATCCACTTGGAAATGTATTAGTCTAATTTTGGATATGATCCTAATTCTGTGAGAATTTTTCCTAGTACTAATATGGTTTTCTAATCAACGGATAACAAATTGGTTAGTAGGTTTGCTTATTAAAGTTTAGTTAATATTAAAAGTTTTTTCCCTTATCTTAATTCTAAACACTGTTTCTTTCATGCTATTATTTGATAGTTGGGTACAACATTGTTTGTTAGTATATTTCAGGATTTTATTCTTTCATTGAAATCCTTGCACCTTTATGTCATACATTTTTTTAATTTAGACATATACCTTCCCAGATTTCAACCGAGTCATTGTGAGTTCACTAGTATATAATTCTTACATGCATTATCATCTATCTTTGTTTTATTTTTATTTAAAAATTTATGGAGTTATTACTTTTGTATTATTATTTACTATTGTCGCATGAGAAACTCTATTCGAGTCCCTTGTGGACTCCTTCCCTCCTTGCATATCCATTTGGGCCATGGAGGCCCAATTCCACTCTCTTATTGGGTCAGCCAGCTAAGAAGACAACATACAAGGCTAAACTACGAACATGTCTCGGAGACGAATACACAAAGTGAATTGGAGACTCGAAAGAAGATCGGGCCAAAAGATCCACTTTTTTTTTACATAGCCAAAATTGTATTTTGTTTATTATTAGGCCTAAACTCTCGTCTTTGTTTTTAGTATTTTATTAGAATTTCAGGACAGGTGAAAATTTGAGCTTAAGGCCCAAAACGAAATGGGTCCAAATACCGGTCCAGGAGGACAGAAACCAGATTTGGACCCAGGTCTCTCTTTCCTCTTTACTATACTGCCTTTACTTACTTGTCGATATTTGTCGTTATTCTTAGGGTCGAAACATACAAACCCTCGCAAGACGCTATCTAATTTTAAAGGTTTAAGCTAAAACTAACCAAGTTTAGACGGATTTTGAAAGATATAAATTTTGCAAAATAAAATAACTCACTTAGATATAAAGTTGATATTTCACCTTTTGAAGGATTTCAAATAAATTTAAATTAAGTTAAAATTTTAGCCAAACATGTTAATTGTCGTATAATCTCAAGCAAGCGAGTAGTTTAGGTGTTGTAAAAACCTTTCTACAATACAAATATGAACCTGCGAACCCCCTTAAAAGTTCTCACTAGATTTACTGTTGAAGTCTTTTGAAAAACAAAGGTTTCTTGATTTTTCTAAAATTAGGTGCGACTCGAAAACAAGTCTTAAAACCATAAAAATATATCTTTCCGAAATAAAACAGAATGGCGACTTCACTGGGGATTTGCAGGGTTCTAACCTTAAAACTAAGAAGTTTGACTACATGTAAATAACTGTCTACTTGCTCTCTTTATCGTATTATTGAACTGTTAAATTTTTCATGGCATCGATTCCGCCAAATGATAAATAGTTTGCATTAGGAAAAAAGGCGATTAAATGGCTTACCACGACTTCCTTCAGAAAAATACTCAAGTATGATCTTTGGAAGTAATAAATGAATAGTTTGCTTGCGGTCATCCAACGTTATTTATTAATCTTCACCCCGTTGTTTGTACGACTCGGGTAACCGTCATTTCTAAATCAATTCTAGTCAACTTAAGATAAAGCAAAATCAAATCTAAATATAAGCATTAGCCTAAGATGACCCAACACCCAAGGTGTGTTGGGCCCATTAAAGAGACCACCTTGAGTCCAAAAGGGCCCACGGCCTGAATGGACGATCATATTTATTTGTTTAAATTTGAAGGATGTATACGTTATCTGGAAAGTCATTGTCCTCGGTGTTGGAAGTAGATTATAGCTTATTCTAGTCAAAGAAAGATCTCACAAGTTACTAGTCCATCCTAGATGTGGGCATCTGAAGATGAGAAGAAATGAATAAGGAAGGACCTTCCATGGAAGCAAAGTTTAGAATCGTACCCCTGCGTCAGACTGATTATTTTGTTTCCCTTTTCCCTAATTATGTATCCCCATTTAGTTTTATTCATAAAATTTGTATGAATTTGAGTTTTGGGGGCAATGGAATATTTTCAATGACGTATACATCCATCAAATCGCTAGACCTACCTTTGGCACAAAAGGGTCGCACATCTGTTTAGAACGTGCATGATCTATTTATGTGTTATAAATGTTTGTGTGATTATGTTTCTTCATTTGGAAATGTTCTAGCCTACTCCTTCTCAAAATATATTTTCTAGATTTCCTTAAGCATAAATATCAAGTCACTATCGAAAGTACGTCCAAATAATGTTCGAGTCTTTAGTTTCCAAATAAAATTCAAAGTTTATTTTTCAAAATTACTCTCTCATATCAGAAAAAAAGATTCACAATTTCAAGTCAAAAACAAAGAAGATTCAAGTGGATCGAACTATGTAGGACCTGAATTCTCTTTTGTGAGATGCGTAGGAAACCTTTCAAGGTTCGATCCCTATTTTTTGAAAAAATTCTATCATTTTGATCTCTTAAAAAGTAATTAGAGTTACATCTCAATAAAAAATCAGAAGTACGACAATATACTCTGTCCTGACTTAAGTCGACATTTCTGACTCACTAGTCTTAAAATAAAAGTATGGCATATGCAAAAACATGTAAAAAGGAACATTTTTAGCAAAATAAACTTTCATGCCAATTTAATAAAACATCCATGAACTTATGAACAAAACAACATAAGAAGCATCATTAAAAACTTAAAGAAGAATTTCCATAATTTTAGCTTAAAGACATACTTTACAGTGAGCAAACCAAACCTTACAGTGAACCGACTCGAGCATACAATTTCACATAAGTACTCTCCTCCAATAGGACTCTTAGGTCACACTAAGTGGAATGTGAGAGTAGCATCCCATACTACCACTCCCACAAGCGTTCCTAATGGATTCCCAAGGATTTGAGCACGTTACAACAAGTTGACCAAAAGATACACTTAACAGTGAGCTATATCCTTAGCTTTACAGTGAACCACTTTTAGACATTAAAGTAAGTTTAATAGCTTTACGTTAAACTAAAGACTCCAACAATGGTAAACTTCCAAAGTATTGCAAATGAGGAAATGAGTCCATTTCCGTAGGAGTTTCCCTACCTAAGAATAATCCCAAGACTCTCTAAGGTAAGACATGAAGGAAACATCTAAACACTTCCTCCAACACACACCCAAGCGATCCTCAAGACTATCCCGTTCAGCTTTCTCGCCTCGGGATAATGAATCACCACTCAAAGATAATACCTTAGAATAAAACCCAACAAAACACCAAAGGCTTCCCTTTCGGAATGATTACTTAGTGCAATGAGTAGGATGGCGTCCCATACCACCACCTACCCTAAGTAGTACATTCTTTTAGAAGGTTTGGCACCAAGTTTTCCCTTTCGGAAGGTCCTACTTAGTGCAATGGATAGGTAGCTTCCCATACCACCACCTACCCTAAGTAGCACGTTCTTTTAGAAGACTTAGTTCAATCAAATCACATAGGTAACACATTAATTAGACAACTTATCATTTTCAATACTTTTGTGGGGGGTTAGCTTAACCGACAAAGACCATGAGAGCTAGGCATGGAATCTCGATATTCACCCCTATCGGATGAGGGATCCTCACTTGCCTAGAGTAAGGTCATACTTCTTAGCTTTTACATGGCTTTTCCAATAGCTATACCTATGCGGGCACATAGTTAAGAGATAGAGAGATTGCTACTAAGTGACTCATTCTCTACTAACGAGGAGTACTCATCTCAAAAGGTATAAGGGAATACGACATCTCAACTCACGAAGCATATTCCACCTCTTCTTCCTATCCTCTTGGTGCTAGGCATAAATCCCCACGGATTCTCACATTATAGTCTATAGGTTAAGGATAACTAGCGAATGCAACATCTCAACTCACTAAGTGAATTCATCCTCCGACCTATCTAGGAAAGCTCATTAGGAATAGTGACTCTTACTAAACTTAGCTTCATTCATTCACTTAAAGTGTATGTGTGTACACGTAAGCACACCTTGCACATAAGCATCATTTCATACACATTTCTTCTAAACATGCTTTAGAATTCCATTTATCAACTTACACACTTTACATACTTCACTTAGTCACATTCTTTAATTAGATCAAAATCTAGGTCAAACATCCGTTCAAGCTTCACAATCACAAAACAAGACCCATTTACAAATTCTATTCATTCTATGCTTTAGACTTTCTAGATCCTATTCTCAATACATAATAAACACCACAAATTTATCAAATAAGCACAACCACCAAGAAGGTGGACCATACCACTCAAGACCAATTTATCATAAGCATAATATAAAAAGCAACTCTTCAATTTACCAAGCCATAACAACCGATAAACATTTTTATCATTAATTCAATATAATAAGGCCCTTAGGGAAGTAGCTAAACCACAATTATAACACAATAAAACCAAAGTTCATTTTATACATAAATATGCTCATTTGACCCATTTCATAAACCACAACTTGAAAAGAATCTTTAACATGATTTCATTAGGGTTTTAGCATTAGAATCATCAACTAACATTAATAATATCATTAATTTGTCAATAGAAACATTTTCATGCAAGACCCATATTGGGTTGAAGATAATAGAAGTTAGGGTTGAAAACCCCTTTTTGACATTCATTGGAAATGGCTTCTTGAATGAAAGGGTATTCAAGAATGGATACCATACCTTACTAAGCAAGCAAAATCCAAGAGTTTTTGATGAAGGAATCACTTCCAACCAGTTAAGACTCTTTCAATGGAGTCTTGAGAGAGTTTGTCTTTATAGAGAGAGAGTTTGAATTTAGAAGTGAGGGGTCTTGTCTAGGTCTAGGGTTTAAAACTAACTTAGTAAAACCTAAAAACACTAAAAATATCAGCCTAGGGTCTTAAAATACTTGGGGTGGATTTACATAAAACACCCCAAGTTTGGCAGCAACTTCACAGATTTACAGGCCTCACAGACGAGACCTTAACAACCGGACCATTTGTGCATCAATGGACCATTGGTAGGGTCTCGTGGTTTGGGACTTAGTACCAAATGGAGCCTGTCCACCTTGACCTTATGGGCCAATGGACACCCTAGGTCGATGGACCGTTGATGGACCAACGGACCGTCCTTAGGGTCATTGTTGGTCACTGCTTTTTGGCAGTTTTGCCCAAGTCTTGGGCCCTTTATCTAGGGCCCCTTGTGTGTCCTAGGTGGGGTCGTGCCCGGACGTTAAACCCCTAAACTAAGTCGTCTAGGTATTTGGAACATCCTACCTTAGTTTCAAGGAAACCGAACACGTAAAACTAATCCAAACACAACAAGACACACTAGTACATTCTAGGGCACACCTTCCGAACGTCATGGACGTTTTTGGTCAATTGACCTCCAAACTCAACCAAACTTCACACACACCTTAGGAATACTAAACTAACTTAGTTTAACACAAAATTCACTCAAGCAACACATACGAAGATCTAGTTCACCTTAGTTTGTTTTAGGGCGTTACATTCTCCCCAGAATTTGAAGCCCAAAAAACAAGGTAAGAAAGGTGGGGAACAGCGGCCTCACATTGGGATAACATTCGTCCTCGAATGACACTTAAACTTAAAGAACAGCAAGGACTCACTTATACTCACATAAAACACTGCAATAATGATCAAAACATTAAAATTCAAAGCATCACTAACAAGGAGCATCATTTCACTCTTTCAAACACTTAGCAACAAAAGCAACTTTTGCCAAACTTCACAAATTTGAAAACTCATTCTTAACATTCTCTTATGGAGGAACTACCTTCTCCAATTAAACATGATCATATACAACACCTTTGAACACATTTAAACTTCAATTCAAGGAAAACAAATTTTTTCTCAGAAATGAGAAATCTTACAGTGAGCATCACTGTACACTGCCCAACATACTCAAATTTTTCAAAAATTCATTCTTTGAGCAATTCATCAAGATGACATGATCATATAAACTATAAAACCACATAAAATCATTTCATAACATAAAAGCAATAATCATAAAGAGTTAAGACTTACCAAAATCATCAAAGCCGGATTAGTTATCCTTCCTAGCCCCCATCCCAAAGGAAGGATCCTTCTTGGGAGCATTAGGATCTAGAGAAGCTTGATTGACATCTTTCCCCCTTGACTTGAGGTTTGGGCATTCCCTCATCTTTTGTCCCTTATTACCACATGCAAAACAACCATCCGTCCCTTCAAGACACTTACCCCCATGTTTCTTTCCACAAGTAGGGAACCTACCCCTTTCAAAAGTATGACCACCACCTTGAGAATGTTTGTTTGGAGACCTATCCTTGTTTCCCATGGAAGAATATTGGTGATAGAACCTCTTCTCAGGATTTTGGTGACTAGAATCATCCGACCTAGGCCTTTTTCCCTCTTGCCTTATCTCCTTAATTTTGGACTCCTCAATTTGTTGTGCATAAACCATGAGCCTAGAGATATTCATGCCATTAAGAAGCATTGCCGTACGGCACTCTTTTTCCACCAAGATAGACACTCCCATCACAAATTTCTTCATCCTAGCCCTAGGGTTGGCTACCATAGTCGGGGCATACTTAAAGAGTTTGGTAAATTTGAGAGAGTACTCTTGCACACTCATTCCCCCCTGATGAAGGTTCATGAACTCAACCATTTTCTTCTCCCTCCACTCTAGGGGAGAGAACCTATATAGGAAAGCCTCTTTGAACTCCTCTCAATAAACCAAACCCCTTTCTAAGGGTCTCTCACCTCTCCATTGCTCATACCACACTTGAGCAACATCCTTAAGTTTGTAAGTGGCCAATTCCGCTTTCTCTCACACCCATAACATCTACCACCTTGAAAACCTCATCTATTAAGCCTTGTTGATCTTCATCCACCTTAGTGCCATGAAAAGTTGGAGGGTTCATCTTTATGAAATTACGAATTCTAGAGGCGGGTGTACTAGCATTTGGTTGGGGCCTATCTCCTTGATTAGCTTGGGCAACAAAGTGATTGTTGATGACTTGAGCTTGAGCCATCATGAGTTGGGTCAAGTTCATTAGGGCAGTTCTCAACTCCGTATTAGTCATATCACCTTCAACAAAAGGAGCTTGAGGCATAGGAGGCACTTGAGGCCCTTGAGGTTCCAAAGCCACTTGAGGTTTTTGAAGGGGAACCTCCACATTTTCTTCTTCCTCTAGGCCAACAATATGAACTTGGTCACGGAGAGGGATCCTCTCATTAGCTAAACCACCCTCCTTCCTTCTAGCGGTCGATCTCCTCGTATTTATGTCCTAAAAACACAAAGAGAAGAGATTACGAAAAGATACCTTATAAACTCAACTCTAAGGCACTATACTAGAATAGAGAAGAAAGTGAAACTTCTAGCATCCTATAGCCTCTTGTCCATGGATGTGTCGCGACTCACACCAATAAACAAGATACTACTAGATGTGGCTTGCGAGACCTTTAGACCTTAAACTATTTCCCAAAACCTTATGCTCTGATACCAAGTCTGTCACGACCCGAAAGTACCCCCTAGAAGTTCGGGCTAACTCTCAAATCGTGGCTGGGCGTACTTGACCCTTTGGGGTCTCTTACAAGCCCTTCAACTCTCATTCATAACATAAAGCATGAAAAGTAGTGCGAAATTAAAACTTTTCACGATAATAATAATAAAATAAGTATTTCATAAAACTAGGAAATCTTATCGTCATAAGCCAACTTAAAGACACACTTTTAGAATCTTAGGGACACGGCCCTTTACAATAAAAGGAAATACAATTTAAGTCTTAATTAAAGAAACAAAGAAACATAAACTATGTCCTCGAATATATTAGGACATACCAAATTCTTGAGAGATAGAATTCCCAAGCTTCAACTCCGATCCTCCAAAAGGCTTCCAACCTATACTCATAAGGTATATAAAAGCATGGGGTTAGTACAACAATGTACTAAGTATGGCATATGCAAAAACATGTAAAAAGGGACATTTTTAGAAAAATAAGCTTTCATGCCAATTTAATAAAACATTCATGAACTTATGAAAAACACAACATAAGAAGCATCATTAGACACTTAAAGAAGAATTTCCATAATTTTAGCTTAAAGACATACTTTACAGTGAGAACACCAAACCTTACAGTGAACCGACTCGAGCATACAATTTCACATAAGTACTCTCCTCCAATAGGACTCTTAGGTCACACTAAGTGCAATGTGAGAGTAGCATCCCATACTACCACTCTCACTAGCGCTCCTAATGGATTCCCAAGGATTTGAGCACGTTACAACAAGTTGACCAAAAGATACACTTAATAGTGAGCTATATCCTTAGCTTTACAGTGAATCATTTTTAGACATGAAAGTAAGTTTAAAAGCAATACGTTAAACTAAAGACTCCAACAATGGTAAACTTCTAAAGTATTGCAAATGAGGAAATGATTCCATTTCCGTAGGAGTTTCCCTACCTAAGGATAATCCCAAGACTCTCTAAGGTAAGACATGAAGGAAACGTCTAAACACTTCCTCCAACACACACCCAAACGATCCTCAAGCTACCCCGTTCGGCTTACTCGCCTCGGGAGAATGAATCACCACTCAAAGACAATACCTTAGAAGAAAACCCAACAAAACACCAAAGGCTTCCCTTTCGGAATGCCTACTTAGTGCAATGAGTAGGATGGCGTCCCATACCACCACCTACCCTAAGTAGTACATTCTTTTAAAAGGTTTGACACCAAGTCTTCCTTTTCGGAAGGTCCTACTTAGTGCAATGGATAGGTAGCGTCCCATACCACCACCTACCCTAAGTAGCACGTTCTTTTAGAAGACTTACTTCAATCAAATCACATAGGTAACACATTAATTAGACAACTTATCATTTTCAATACTTTTGTGGGGGGTTATCTTAACCGAAAAAGACCATGAGAGCTAGGCATGGAATCCTGATATTAACCCCTATTGATGAGGGATTATCACTTGCCTAGAGTAAGGTCATACTTCTTAGCTTTTACATGGCTTTTCCAATAGCTATACCTATGCGGGCACATAGTTAAGGGATAGAGAGATTGCTACTAAGTGACTCATTCTCTACTAACGAGGAGTACTCATCTGAAAAGGTATAAGGGAATACGACATCTCAACTCACAAAGAGTATTCCACCTCTTCTTCCTATCCTCTCGGTGCTAGGCATAAATCCCCACGGATTCTCATTTTATAGACTATATGTTAAGGATAACTAGCGAATGCCATATCTCAACTCACGAAGTGAATTCATCCTCCGACCTATCTAGGAAATATCATTAGGAATAGTGAGGTTGATACTAGACACTTAATCTCAACTCACGAAGAGTGTCCACCCCAAGACTCCCCTTCTTACTAAACTTAGCTTCATTCATTCACTTAAAGTGTGTGTGTACACGTAAGCACACCTTGCACATAAGCATCGTTTCATACACATTTTTTCTAAACATGCTTTAGAATTCCATTTATCAACTTACACACCTTACATACTTCACTTAGTCACATTCTTCAATTAGACCAAAATCTAGGTCAAACATCCTATTCAAGCTTCACAATCACAAAACAAGACCCATTTACAATTTCTATTCATTCTACGCTTTAGACCTTGAAGATCCTATTCTCAATATATAATAAACACCAGAAATTTATCAAATAAGCACAACCACCAAGAAGGTGGACCATACCACTCAAGATCAATTTATCATAAGCATAATATAAAAAGCAACTCTTCAATTTACTAAGCCATAACAACCGATAAACATTTTTATCATTAATTCAATGTAATAAGTCACTTAGGGCAGTAGCTAAACCACCATTACAACACAATAAAATCAAAGTTCATTTTATACATAAACCTGCTCATTTGACCATTTCATAAACCACAACTTGAAAAGAATATTTAGCATGATTTCATTAGGGTTTTAGCATTAGAATCATCAACTAACATTAATAATATCATTAATTTGTCAATAGAAACATTTTCATGCAAGACCCATATTGGGTTGAAGAAAATAGAAGTTAGGGTTGAAAACCCCTTTTTGAAATTCATTGGAAATGGCTTCTTGAATGAAAGGGTATTCAAGAATGGATACCATACCTCAATAAGCAAGCAAAATCCAAGAGTTTTTTTATGAAGGAATCATGTCCAACCAGCCCTCTTTCCTTCCTTGACCTCTAGCTTTCAATGGAGTTTTGAGAGAGTTTGTCTTTAGAGAGAGAGATTTTGAATTTAGAAGTGAGGGGTCTTGTCTAGGTCTAGGGTTTAAAACTAACTTAGTATAACCTAAAAGTACTAAAAATATCTGCCTAGGGTCTTAAAATACTTGGGGTGTATTTACATAAAACACCCCAAGTTTGGCAGCAACTTCACAGATTTACAGGCCTCACAGACGAGACCTTAACCAACGGACCGTCTGTGCATCAATGGACCGTTGGTAGGGTCTCTTGGTTTGGTACTTAGCTCCAAATAGAGCTTGTACAGCTTGACCTTCTGGGCTAATCGACGCCCTAGGTCGACAGACCGTTGATGGACCAACAGACCGTCCTTAGAGTCTTCGTTGGTCACTGCTCTTTGGTAGTTTTGCCCAAGTCTTGGGCCCTTTATCTAGGGCCCCTTGTGGGTCCTAGGTGGGGTCATGCCCAAACGTTAAACCCCTAAACTAAGTCATCTAGGTCTTAGAAATGTCCCATCTTAGTTTCAAGGAAAACGAACATGTAAAACTCATCCAACCACAACAAGACACACTTGTACATTCTAGGGCACACCTTCCGAACGTCATGGACGTTTTTGGTCGATTGACCTCCAAACTCAACCAAACTTCACACACACCTTAGGAATACTAAACTAACTTAGTTTAACACAAAATTAACTCAAGCAACACTTATGAATCTCTAGTTCACCTTAGTTTATTTTAGGGCGTTACAAGACAACACAACACATACTAGCATTGGAGACAAGCTAACTTCAATACTTGCATTCAAGACTCCTAACCATGGCTAATCACACATTCATATATGGGTACATAGGTAAGGGGTCAGTAACCATTCACACTTCGTCATTGCCAACATATAGACCATACCAAACATAGACACCCACATGTTCATAATATTGTTAATACAATATAACCATAAGCTAGAAAGGGAACTTGGCATGATACTTCACATTGGGTTATCATCACTACCACATATTGATAATACAATTTCCTTCAAGTCCATGATCACATCACATATATATTGGCAATGAAGTAAACACCACAACCCTAAGTGGACCATACCACACAATGCTATACAAGGCTTCATCAACTAACAATTCTATAGAAAAGTAGAGAAATAGAGTAGATCTTACCAATTCATCAACCTTTTATCATCATTGATCAATACTCATATTTCATTAACAATCCATATCTAGAGAAGTAGCTAAAAGTACACTAACATAATCGAACTCATACATAAATCATAACAAGATCAAGATCATATCAAGTACACTACATCATCAATCTATAGAATGTGGATGAATGTAGATCATCCTTACCAAGACTCCCTTGCTTTGATCATCAATGATTTACACACAAAATTCATCAATAATATAAATATAAGGCAGTAGCTACAAGTATCTTTACATAAACGAAATCCTACATTTATGTACTATATGGTCGAGATTGAAGTTAATACCATACATTAACAGTCGATAGAAAGTAGAGATCAATTCGTCAAGCATCAATCCACATTGGACAAACAACACATAATTCATCATCACATTACATCACAGGCAGTAGCTAAACATCACTTTAACATAATTCAATCACATTATAATCCTCCTAACATCAAGATCATAATAACCAATACATAGTTTAAAGGAGAGTTTGAAGGGAACATGTCTTCATCATGAAATTGGATTGAAATTCATGTTATAATAACTACATTAACATAAATTCATCATGAGGAAGCCTTTGAAAATGTTTTGAGAAAGAACCCATGGCTAGATTGCAAGATAAGAGGTTTGATCATATTTTCTCTATGAAAACTTTGAGAAGAACTCTTTAGGTGAAAGATCATCTAGAGATTAAGGATTACCATACATTTATTCGATGAAGGAACCACGAAAACTTTGTGAAGAAACGATGGAAGTACCATCTACAAGCTGACCTTGAGTTTCATCTCCCATGGAGGTTTCTAGAGAGGATATTTATGGAGAGGGAAGTCTTATTTTGAATGATGGATTGGGAATGGGGTTGTCACGTTTTTAGCCAACTTAATATAACCAAAAATAACAAAATAAACCACCTAGGTTCAGGTTAGGACGAGGGGTGAATTTCCCATTCACCCTTAATGAAAACAGCATGCATGGCAGTTGTTGCAGCTTGCATCGGCGGACCTAAACCCTTAATGAAAACAGCATGCATGGCAGTTGTTGCAGCTTTCATCGACGGACCTAACGACACCAAGTAGGTCCATTGACAGATCGTACTGCAGGCCATGATTTGGGTCTGGGGATTGTCAATTGACTTGAGCCTTCACCAGGCTATGTTCCGATCGACTCCTCACCACCGACGGGGCATAGGTGAACCTAATGGCCGTCAATTGAGGGTCGTACGTAGACA
The DNA here is from genome assembly GCA_016801875.1 of Solanum sitiens. Lineage (NCBI taxonomy): Eukaryota > Viridiplantae > Streptophyta > Magnoliopsida > Solanales > Solanaceae > Solanum > Solanum sitiens. Next base: position 586,931 of record JABWTJ010000283.1, on the reverse strand, counting down.
CTGTCAAGGAAATGTCTCGGTAGTCTTTGGATCCTCTTTGAGGGACTCTTGCGGGGACCTTGGGGAGTCGTACCCGGACGTTTCCAACGTAAATACACACCTCAACATGACAAGGACCTTTCACATCAGTTTCACTCAAAACAAACTCTCGCAACATATCCAACAATTCTAGGCTCACTCAAGTCACACATGAACGTCTCAAGGCCTAACTTTCGAACACCTTGGACGTTCTTGGACGTTTGACATCCAAATGACTTCAAATCAATCATGCATAGTTTAAAACACTTAATTAAAATGTTAACAAGCTTATAGGAACATGTGAGGCTCTGGAGACCCTAACTCATTTTGGGGGTCTTACACTTCATAGATACATATACTTTACATGCATAGTAGTAGACATTAGTGCATATGAAAATACCCTTTCATTAAACACCATGAACCTATACTACTTGTAAGCATGCATGATGTGAGAGTGTGTGTACGTTGGTCAAAATGATCACATAATTGCTATCAACATTACCTTGAGGCAGCCACCCTCTTAGGACCACAATGCACTTTCAAGCATAGACCACACAACACATACTAGCGTAGGAGACAATATAAACTCAATACTTACATTCAAGACTCCTAACCATAGCTAATCACACATTCCTATAGGGGTAAATAGGTAATGTGACATTAACCATCACAACATATCAGTGGTAGAACCTAAACCTATGCCTAACATAGTTAATACATGTTTATACAATATCCATACAACCTAGATCACAACTAGAATAGAAGACTAGGCATGAGACTTCACATTGGGTGATCATCACCACCTCACATTCATACCACAATATCCTTCAAGGACATGATCACATCACATATATAATGACAATAAAGTAAACATTGCCACCATAAGTGAACCATACCACACAATGCCATAGAAGGCTTCATCAACTAACAATGCTATAGAAAAGTAGAGGGGAAGAGACATTCTTACCAATTCATCAACCGTTGATCATCATTGATCAATACTCCTTTTTTTAATCAACAATACAATTATAGGGCAGTATCTAAAAGAATCTTAACATGGACGAAATCATGCACAAACCACAATAAGATCAGATACTATTATGTACACTACATCAGCAATTCAATAATGAGTAGAGAGACATCGATCACTTACAAAACTACCTTGATTTGATCATCATGTTCAACATTCATAATTAATCAGAATAATATATAGGACAGTATCTAAGGAGATCAGAACCTAAATGAAATCCTACTTCAATTGCCCTAGAATCGAGATCATACAAGTGTTCTATTTTAACAATCAATAGAAGATAGAAGAACATAAATCAATACTACCTAATCTTCGAGATTTGATCCACATTGGGTCCATTACATCTAATTCATAATAAATTTACATTATAGTCAGTATAATAACAATCAATTTAACATAATTTAATAACATTATAATCCTCCTAACATCAAGATCATAATAACCAATACATAGGCTAAAAAGAGAGTTTGAAGGTGGCATGGGTCCATCACACAATTGGATTGAAATTCACTTCATAATCAATACATTAACATCAATTCATCATGATAAATCCTTTGAAAACGTTTTGAGAAAGAACCCATGGCTATATTGGAGAATACACAATTTGATCATGAAATTTCTTTGAAAACATTGAAGAAACTCTCTAGATGAAAGATTATCTAGAGATTAAGGATAACCATACCTAATTATAAAATAAAAACACTGAAAATTGATGAATAAATCTTAAGAATCCATCATCATGGTTGTTCTTGAGATTCATCTCAAATGGAGGTTTCTAGAGAGGATATTTTGGGAGAGGGAAGTCTAATTTTGAATCATGGATTGTGATTGGGGTTATCACGTTTTTAACCAACTTAATATACCCTAAAATAACCAAATAAACAACCTAGGGTCATGTTCTAACGTGGGGTGAATTTCCCATTCACCCATTTAATAAAACAGTTGCATGACAGTTTGACAAAGCCTGCATTGGCGGACCCATTGACGCCCAGTAGGTCCAACGATGGACCGTACTGCTGGCCGTTGTTTGGGTCTGAGGCTTGTCCATTGACTTAAGCCTTCACCAGGATAAGTCTTGGATGATTCCCACCCATCGACGGGGCGTAGGGGCACTAATGAGGCATCATTAGGCTCCGTCAATTGACATAGCCAAGGCAGTTTCTCGACAGCCTTTTTGTCCTCCTTGAGGGTCTTTTTCGGGACTGTTGGAGAGTCGTATCCGGATATTTCCAATGTAAATATAAACCTTAACATGTCAAGGACATTCCACATCAGTTTGAGCATCAAACAACACTCACAACACATCCAAACATGCTAGGCACACTCAAGTCACTCATGCACTTCTCAAGGGATAACTTTCAAACATCTTGGACGTTTGACTGCCAAATTACTTCAAATCAATCATGCATACTTTAAAACACTTAATTAAAATGTTGAAAAGTGTATAGGCACATGTGAGGCTCTAGACACCCTAACTCATTTTGGGGGTCTTACATCTCCATTGGACTTTTACGGAGGCAACCTATTTATTCCTCAATATCTTGACTTGACGATCTAAGATCTCGACCGGAACCACTTCATAAGAAATATTCTCATTCACCCCTAAAAATTCTAATGGGATAATAGTTACTGAGTTGCTTATACACTTCTTAAGCATAGAGACATGAAATACCATGTGAACCAGGGCTAATTCATTTGATAAATTCAACTCATAAGCAACATTCCCGACTTGCTTCAATATTTATTACGGGCCCACGTACCTGGGACTATGTTTTCCCGTTTTAGTAAACCTTATCACCCCTTTCATGGGTGAAATCTTTAAGTATACCCAATCACATATTTCAAACTCAAGGTCCGTCCTTCTATTGTCGGCATAAGAATTTTGCCGACTATAGGTTGTTTTTAACCTTTCTTTTATCATTCGAACTTTTTCTATGCACTCATAGATTATTTTGGGACTAATATGTGCAAATTCACTAACCTCAAACCACCCGATCGGAGACCGACACCTCCTACTATAGAGTGCTTCAAATTATGCCATAGAAATACTCGAATGGTAGCTATTGTTGTAGGAGAATTCTATCAAAGGTAGGTGGTCATACCAATTACCCTTGAAGTCAATGGAACACTCTCTCAACATGTCTTATAAGGTTTGGATGGTGCGTTCCTCTTGACCATCCGTTTGAGCGTGGAAAGCGGTAATAAGTTTCACTTGAGTACCCAGCCCGTTTGGAAGGATCTCAAAACGTGAGAAGTGAATTGGGCACCTCTATAAAAAATGATGGACAAATGAGCCCCATGCATTATCACAATCTTCTTGACATACAACTTAGCATATTCTTCCGACTAATAAGTGATCTTGACGGGAATGAAAATTTTGTCAACCTATCAACAATAACCCATATCGAGTCATTTTTCCTTCGTGTACGAGGCAAAGCCACAACTAAGCCCATGTTGACATCTTTCCACTTCCAAGTAGGAATAGTTATATCTTGAGTTAACCCTCCCTATATTTGATGTTATTACTTGACTTGTTGACAATTAGGACATTTAGCCACAAAATCCGCTATATCCTTCTTCAAACTGTTCCACCAATAGACCTCTTGTAGATCACGATACATTTTTGTAGCACCCAGATGAATAAAATATCGGGAAACATGAGCCTCTTCCATAATTTGTCTCCTTAAGTCATCTACATACGGTACACACAACCTTCCATTGTACCTAAGAACACCATCCCCCCCTTAGGAGAATGACTAATTTAGCTTACTAAGAATCGATTCCTTGAACTCCATCAATAGGGGATCAAGATTTTGCTTAGAATTGACCTCAATCACTAAAACTGATTCAGAGTTATGATGAACCATGGATCCTCCTTTTGGAGAATCTTATAACCGAACACCCAACCGAGCAAATCTATGCACCTTTTTCACTAACTCTTTCTTACTGTCAGGAACATGGGCCAAACTACCCATTGACACTCGACTTAAAGCGTCCGCAACCAAATTGGCTTTGACGGGGTGGTATAGGATACTCATGTTGCAGTCTTTTAAAAGCTCCAACCACCTTCTTTGTTAGAGATTTAACTCCTTTTGAGTGAACACATATTGGAGACTCTTATGGTGGGTGAACACATTCACATGTACCCCATATAGATAATTTCTCCATATTTGGAAAGAAAACACTACGACTGCTAGTTCAACATCATGAGTTGGATAGTTCTTCTCATGCACCTTTTATCATGACCCAGATTCTAGAATTCGGACCGCGAACGGCGTCGTTGACCTCTCAGAGGTCGCAGACAAGTCTCTTCTTGAATTCATCACATTCATATAGTTAAATTTGCGGAAAATTTAAAACTTTTTAAACGTATGAAGTATACATAATGTTTCAAAAATAAAACATCTGAACAAAACCAATTCTAAACAAAAGATGAATATATCATAATAAGTTGCCAAAACGGCCTTACATCAAAAAGCTTCGAAAATAAAACATCTGAACAAAACGCTAGTGACAACATCCTCTAGCTATGTCTAAATACTAGGCTAGACTAAAACTTTAACATCCTCGAAATCAAGAGGACATACCAAATGGTCTGGGGAATGCTGAGTCCAAACCTCTGCAATGGTCTTCAATTTGCTCTCTGACCAGCACCTATAAGATATTAAATTGTATAGGGTTAGTACACCACTTGTACTATGTATGGGTGTATGAACACATACACATAAGGCTATGCATGATCAAGGAAAGCTCTTCCTATACAACATGCCATTTCTGGAAAGTATAGTTACTAGACTTGCCTAATTCGTTAGTTGTGAATTGTGGTATGAATATGATGTATTTTAATGCATTCAAAGCACACAACTCATTTTCTATATGATTACAAGACATTACAATCATCAACATAATTTTAGAACAACTCGAGCGAAGATATGAGATTTTGATCCTTTTGAACCCCAGAGCTCCTCTTTGTACACTTAGTTTGTTTTTCAGTCTTTTTATTCTTCTTGTTGTGTAGTTCAATAATTCCTTTGGTCCTATGGTTTACTTACAAGTGCAATGATTCATTGTAGTCCCATACCCACAATGAATCAAGTAAGTAATTCAAGTGATTAAGGAAATGATTTAACTACAATTTGGGGCATGAAATCTTCATAAACCAATCTTTAGTGACTATTCCTATTATTGTATTATTGGCCTAATGTAAGAAGTCATTATAAGAAAATCTTATTTGGCTAATATCTTTTGCCAATTATATCAAGTCATTATAAGCCAATTTATTTGGCTTTATCATTTTCATAACATGAGGATTCATTATTAGCTATGCCCTTTACTTATTGTAAACTTCATTGGACACGATTTGACTATCCTTACAACAAGTCATTCATTACATCAAGTATTCATTAATACTTCATAAGCCAGTCTCTATAGGCTATGCCACTTGTTTCATCATTTTCATGTTAGGTAAGTTATGAGGTTTTTAGTTGTTATTATGTTTCTACTTCCCTTTATTGGCATCATATAAGAAGTCATTATAAGCCAATCTTATTTGGCTTTGCCCATTATTTACTGAAACTTCATTGGTATTGATATTGGCAATTGACATTCTTAAGCTCTTACTTTCATAGCTCACTTTGAACATACGTTCCATCATATTTCTTTCTTGCTTCTTAGAGACATCTTTAGAAGTAAGATCATGCAAGCTAACATGAAATCCAGTGTCTTCCCCACACCAAAAAGTGGTGATTCACCGATCAAAATGAATTTATATCATTTGAGCTACTCATGAAATCCAGTGTCTGCCCCACACCGAAAAGGGGTGATTCCCGGCTAAGGCGAATCCGTATCAAGTGTTAACTCCACACCGAAAAGGAGTGGCTCACGACTATAGTGAACCAAGAACATTCCTTTGAGCATTAACCGACATAGATTATGTGAGCTAAACATGAAATCCAGTGTCTATCCCACACCGAAAAGAGGTGATCTCACTGGCCAAGGTCAGATCGACACATACCTAGCTCTCTTAGGTGGAAACCACATGCTAGTTCCTATGTTGGCTAGACATAGTTCGAAGACTAGGGACTTAACAAGAATACTTATCCACCTCAGTGGTAGCCTCGTCTCATGAGACTTACACGTGCAAGCACATGCTCATAACTAGTCTATCGGTGCTTTGCTCACTTCCATTATCTTCTTTATCTTTTAGAGTTGACTCAAACATTATGGAAGCTTGCTTCTAGATTGAGGTTTACTTACTCTATTGATGACTGGTCATCCTTTTATTTACATTGATGAAATGTGAATTGTCCTTACATAACATCCTTTGGTGTTAATGAGACTGGTCTCACACGTTCTAACACCTTCATTCATGAGTATCTTTAACATAGTAGCTTAGGTGTAAGTGAGGCTTGTCTCACTTATTTTAACACCTCATTCTCGTCACTTACTTAACTTAAACATCTTTAGCTATGTTATTACTCACGTTACTTACTTACTTTCGTTTAGTAGCTTAATATCATCGTTTATGGACGATGAGTACTTCGTTCAATGAGTTACATATGTTCATAGTTCATTATTTTAGAGCATGTTGGAAGTTGTCCCAATGAATGGCATACCCTTGGGTATGTATTCATTTAATAACTTTTGAAGTACTGGAGATGTCATTTCATTATTTTGACTACACAAGATTGGCATATGATTAGTGTTGGCATAACAATTGGGTAAGGATTGCATAACCATCTTTGTTGGCATAAGCCAATTTTACATTCGTTCATGCTTAGTTTGGTATATAGATATTGTTCATTAGCCAATCTTTCATTTATTTAAATATTACATTATAACCAATCCCATTTAAATTTTGAAGAATGTACTGTTAGTCATTTTATTGGCGTAAGCCAAACATTCACTCAAATTATGATTTCATGGAGATCTTTTTAGCCAACCTTATAACATAAATTTTAGGCATAAATTTTTTTAAACATCTTGTAAATCATCATATTAGCATAATCAAGACTAATCTATACAACATGTAATCGTAACGAGGATACTAGGGATAGGGAAGTTCGACGAGAACTTTGGGAAACAACCCTAGTTTTCTAGATTTCATGGATTCATTCGAAGGAATGTACTCTTGGAGAAAGAATTCCAAGAGAGAAACACATACCTTAAGTAGAACTTAATCTACGAAGACCACCTTGAATGAAAACTTGAAGAAACCTTGAAATCGCCTAGAACGTCTATGAACTTTCTGCCTCTTTCTTTCGTTCGTTTTAGCATTGTGTTCTCTGAGTGTTTGATCGTGAGTTTTAGGTTTAGGAACTAATCTTGACTCATTCAACTAATTCTTAATAAGTTAATTAAATAAATTAATTACTAAAAAGCCCCTCCTAGATTGACTAGAATTAGAAAAACACAACACTTAGTCAAATCTGAAATTTTTTTCTAAGAATTTCGTTTTGACCCTTTAAATTAATTAATTAAATGGCTAGTTTAATTAATTAAGGGACCTAGGTAATTACTAAAGTACCCCTAAGTCATTGGAACCATAACTAACCCTATTGGACCATCCTAGGTTAAGTACTAGGATGTTTCTTGAATTATACTAGGTTAGTGTAAGGATTTCGGTTTGACCATTTAATTTAATTAATTAAATGGATAATTTAATTAATTAACTGACTTATGGTTATTACTAAAGTACCCCTAAGTCTTTGGGACCATAACTAACCCTTTTGGACAATCTTAGGTTAGGTACTAGGTTGTCTTTTTCTTATCTGAACCGAAATCTGGAAATTGCTTTGTGATTTCGGTTTTGTCCATTTAAATTATTTAATAAATTGCTAAATTAATTAATTAAGTAATCTAGGGTAATTACTAAATTATCCCTAAGTTGTTAGGACCAGAACCAACCTTTTGGACCATCCTAGGTTAGGTACTAGGTTGTCTCTTTAACTAGTTACTAGGTTAGAGTCACCCGGTTAAGTCTTAGGTTGTAGGGTGCACTTATTGGTCCATTTAGGTTAGTACTAGGTTAATTAGCTAGTTAGCGCAATTAGTTAGAGTCTAGAGTCTGTTAGGAAGTTAGGCCCCATATGGAGGGACCCGTCCGCACATGCTGCCCTTAACTACCCTAACCAAATTCGGTTAGGGTGGTCCCCTCCTTTGGCCGATTCCCACATGCTTTGCCCATGTGCTTGATCATGGGTTGGTTGTACTTACCTAACTAACTATTCTTTATATCCTATTTGGAATATTTACTTATTGTCCCAAGGGCCCTCACCATGTCCTTGGGCACTGCTTAATTTACATGATCATTTTAAATGGTCATGTGCTATGGTGCGTAGGCTTGACATATGGATGCCTCATATATATTATGTGAATAATATTATTTAATATTAGGGTCTTCCTTGGTGCATTTCTCAAACAACAATCTTTGATTTGGTAGGACAACCCAAATGTACTTTCATTGTTCATATATAAAATTGGCTAATATCCCCTTAGCCAATTTTTCTGTACTATACCCAATATTTCTCAATATTGGGCATTGGGGTGCCTATGTACTTCTAATACGCATTCTTTCAGACCTACAGGGCTCTTTACTAGACATGAAATTTTTCTGGAATGTTACACCTTTAGTGGTTAGAGGCATATGCTACAACCTTACCATGTTGAATGATGACACAACCCAAACCTACTCGAGAAAAATCACAATACACTACATTCACTTTGGTACCCTCCAGTAGGGTAAACACCAGAGTGGAGGGAAGCTTATCTTTCAATTTCCCATAATACTCTTTCACAAGCTTCCATCCATTCAAACTTGACTTTCTTTTGGGTCAAGGTAGTTATTGGAGAAGCGATAGATGCAAATGCGTCAACTGATATCTTATAATACCCGGCTAAACCCATGAAACTTTGAATATCGATTGGAGTCAAAGGTCAAGGCCAATTCTTAACCACCTCCATTTTCTTTGGATCGACCTTTATACCCTCACTTGAAACAATCTGACCAAGAAAAACAACCGATCTCAACCAAAATTCAAAATTACTAAATTTACCAAAGAGTTGATGTTCCTTAACGACTTGCAATACTACCCTCAAATGACCCATGCGTTCATCCTTTCTCTTAGAATATACAAAGATATCATTAATAAAGACAATTACAACTGAATCAAGATAATTTTGGAACACCCTATTCATAAGGTCTATGAAAGGCTCTGGGGCATTAGTTAGATAAAAAGACATGACTAGGAACTTATAATGAAATTATCTAGTTCGGAAAGCCGTCTTACGAATGTCAACTCTTGTAACTCTAAGTTGATGATACCCCTACCTCAAGTCAATTTTTGAAAAGTAACTCACACCTTAGAGTTGATCAAACAAATAATCGATTCAAGGAACATGATATTTATTCTTTATAGTAACCTTGTTTAATTGTCGATAGTCAATCCACATTCTAAGAGACCCATCTTTCTTTTTCACAAATAATATCGGAGATCCCCATGGAAATATTCTTGGTCATATAAAACCCTTATCTAGCAAATCTTATAGTTGAGCCTTCAATTCTTTCATTTTAGTCGGAGCCATCCGGTAAGGAGGAATTGATATGGGTTGAGTATCCGGCATAAATCTATGCCAAAATCTATTTCCCATTCTGGAGGAATTTTGGGTAAATCATCGGGGAAGACTTTGAGAAAATCCTTCACTACGGGGACCGACTCTAATGGAGGGGCCTCGAGCCCTAGGTCCTTGACCCTCACAATGTGATAAAGACATCCCTTAGAAATCATCTTATAAGCTTTTAGACATGAAATGATTTGACCTCTAGGGATTGAGCTTCCCACCTTCCATTCTAAAATTGGTTCATTAGGAAATTGGAATTTAACTACCCCTGTTATACCATCAACTCAAGCAAAACAAGAATGTAACAAATCCATCCCCAATATGAAATCAAAGTCCAAAACATATCAAGTTCTACCAAATCAACTAATGTAACACTATTGGACAATAATATGGGACAAGTCCTATAGACTCTTTTAGAAACACATGAGTAACCCACCAAGTGGCACCTGTATCTAGCAATGCATAAACATTAATTGAAACTACTTGCAACATAAAGGTAACATCATCAAGAGAATCATCTTGATCACCCCTAGATCGGAGAGCATAGAAGCGGTTCTTCATAGGAGAATTAGAATCAAGATTGCTTGCTTGTGCTTTATTATTCTCCTTTCCTTGTGCCTTCGCTATGGTAAAATATCTCACCTTGTAGACACTCTATCCAAAACCAAAACAATTATCTGTTCCCATTAGAAATTTACCAACATGCTTTTTGCCATATTTGGTACATTGTGGGGTCTCACTTGGTGAACCACCACTACCCCCCCACCACCTTTAGACCTAGGGTTAGACTCCCAATCCTTACGAGACTTGGGGAAATTAGAAGGAAACTGGTTGGAAAATATTTTCTTAAAGTTGGGTTTGTCTTGAATTTCCAACTTACCCTTAGAAGTACCTCCATCATAGGGTCTTGCCCTCTTAGCATCCCTATTTTTACTCATAAACCTACTCTCCTCAACTTATTGATCATGCACTATCAACCGAGAAATGTCCATGTTGTCATTAGGCATTGCCAAATGACACTCTTCCACAAGATCATCAGACACACCTGTCACAAAATGGTTCATTTCATCTCTAAGATTAGACACCAAAGAAGAGGCATATTTAGAAAACATAATGAATTTCAAAGAGTATTGTTGAACACTCATACCTCGTTGATGAAGGTTGATGAACTCTTCCACTTTTGCCTCTCATTTATCCCGTGGGAAGAACCTATCAAGAAATGCCCTCTTAAAGACTTTCCAACTTATGGGACCCGCTCTCAAAGCCCTATTGTGCTTGCATTAAGTGTACCAAGTTTGAGCCACATCCTTGAGTTGATAAGCGGCTTGCTTGGCCTTCTCATTTGAACTCATTGTATAACATACACGATCTTATAAACGTCATCTAGAAAGTCTTGGGGATCTTCATTCACCTTATACCTTATGAAAATGGGAGGGTTCATCATTGTGAAGTCCCTCAAGCGAGAAACCATGGTACTAGAATTTTGATTCACATGGGGTGCAACTTCCCAGTTTTCTTGAGCCATCATAGCTTGAGCTTGAGTAGTTACAGCTTGTGCTCAAGTAGTCATGGTTTGTTTTAAGCCTAGGAATACCCCTGAATCTCTCCATCCTTCATGGCCGGAGGATAGAACGGAGATTGTTCTTGAGAAGTATCTTGGTTGTCTTGGGAAGGAACTCCCGCATTAGCAATCTCCTGTTCAACCCTTCTTTTTGTTGTCCTTCTAGTAGTCATAGCCCATAACAAAAAGAAAAAGATTAGAAGAAAAGGACACACATAGAGTTAATACTCTTGAGGCACGACTGAGACCACAACGTGAGAATTTTCTAAGCATAACATAATGCCTCATTCATAAGTGTGACACGCTTCACAATTATGAACAAGACTCTACATAGACGTGATTTTGTGAGACATCATTCCTATAATTATTCAACCTCATTCTCTGATACCAATTTTGTCACAACCGGATAGTAACCCCTAGACGTTTACCGATGTCTTCGTCCTCAAAGAGGTCTTAGACAAGCCCTTAGCTTACACCATTGCATCATAGGTAAATAAAAAGCGGAAAATTAAAAACTTTTCGTTGAAGTTCAACTTCATTTAACATATATCGAAGTAGTTTTTATAAGTGTCTCACAAGATCATTTAAACGTACAAATAGAAGAGTTGGGACTTAGCCCTTACATCATTACAATATGTATTATAAGAGAATACAACGTAGTTCTTGAATTAAAAGAGATAGAACAATGTCTTTCATAGAAAAATAACAAAGCTAGATTCATAGGCTTCGTCCTTGGACTTGAGGACTCACCCACTTGGGAAAAATGAAAGCTTCTTTGAAAATAGCCTTGAAGCACCTCAATGGCCTGAACCTACATTTTTATAAAAATATAAGAAATATGGGTTAGTTCAAACCACATGTACTAAGTATGGAAACATATGCAAGTAAATCATTTGAAGATATGCACAAAAGGACATTTTAGTATAAACATGCTAAATTATGTTTAAAAGCCTTTATGGACATTTTAAGATCATATGCAAGTCCATACCACAAAACTAATAAGGCATAGTCATATTCATGTTCAAGAGTAACATCTTAATAAGGCAATAATTAATATTTCTTACTTTAGAATCCTTTTCATCAATATATAACACGACCTTACTCATAATCCCTATCCAATCCAATTAGTACAATGTGTATGTGAATCCCCATAACCCTACATAAACCAACACAACTATAAAAGAGACCATAAGCATTGCCTTTACCTCATATAACATCAAAACAAAAGTAGTCATCATCATACATAACAATTTAGACCAACATCAAGTATATCTAGTGCAGCCAACATCACATAAGACCAACATTATATAGGACCAATATTATGCATTTAATTCATAACACACACATCACATAAGACCAACATTGCATAGGACCAAAATTATGCATTTCATTCATAACACAACACACACACACACACATACACACACACATATCCTAGAACTCACCCTAGAACTCGCTTCATGGTCCACTTGTGCAATGTATAGGTAAAGTCCCATATCCTTACATATACTAAGTAACACCTCTAAAGTCATCCTAGTTAGTGTTAATCTTCTTACTTTCATTCATTCATTTTACTTTCTAGAACATTCGCCATAACTGACAATAGACCATGTGAGCTAATTATGGAATACGGTGTCAACCCCTCACATCTAAAGGAGGGCACCCTACTTGCCAAGGTAGGACATATACATGATCATAATATCTAGGTGGATCCACTACTTAGGTTTTGCTATGGGGAACATAGTTAAGGACTAGGATATTGTTACTAGAAACTCTGTTTATGCTAATTCACATTGTAGTTTCCACCTCGTGAGAATGTTTGGTGAACCTACCTTTCTTTTTGGAAGGGACACCCCTCATTGTCAAGTTCACTCGATGCTAAGATGAATTCCCTTTTTGAAGTATCTTCAAGTCTTTCTTAACATTAATTCATAACATAGGTCTTAGGAGTTTCTCCCCTCATATAACATGCCCATAGCTTATAGGTTCTAGGATAAGAAAGTCCTTTCATCACCAACCCAATATCATGTGAGAACATTACATCGTAACATAGTAATAAGATGCACATGAGAAATCACCTCAAATCCCTCATAACAATACACCTATCAGCATCTCACATCCATATGTTCATAGAATAATCATACATGCATAACTTCATCATTGAATCTTCAATTGAACAACATTACCCTGAATAGACCAACATTAATACAATAAAGTGTTCATAACCTTGAAAGTCTTACCAATAGCCTCCAAGAAACTCCTTCAAGACTTCACACCTAAATCCATAATATTTATACAATAATTCAATCATCATCATCATTATATAATAGTAAATTATGCAAAAACAGTTTCAATTACATCATCCCTAATCATCAATCAACCTAAGTCATAAGTTATGGTTAAGAAAAGGGATATTCATGGGTCTTTTAGGAAATTAGCTTAAAGCTTAAGGTATGACATCAATAAACTCCTAAACAATCATAATCCAACACTATTAATAAAATCAATACCAAATAAATCACATTTGAAAGAAGACCCACGAAATTGAATCAAAACTAGGCTTTTGAAGAACATTTAAATCAACTTTTGAAGAACCTCTTAGGTAAAGGAATCCCAAAAGTGAATAGCCTCTATACCTTAACAATCCTTTGAGATTGGTGAGGAAACTCTTGATATTGAAGCCCTAGTGAAACATTTATTTCTTCTTCAATGGGGTCTTTGGAGTAGTGAGAGAAACTAGAGAGAAGTGGGAGCTATTTAAGTTTTGGGATTTTGAAGTTTGAAGACTTATTCACTAAGTTAAAATCCTTTAATATACTTAAAATAACTTAATTATACCGCCTCTACATTTAATTGGCCAAGGGTGGAATTTACCAAACCACCCTTAGCTTGGCCGTGTAGTGCACCAGGTAGCATGCACAAAACGACGCCCTCAATCGAAGATCCGTCATACCATGTAAGGACAATCTTGGTTGTCGTGGTTTGATTTAGAGAGTTCTAAAAATGGACCAAGGCAACATATTATATGTATGGAATCACAACCTACATTGATGAGGTGTGAATCCATCTACGGACCATCATTTTCATCGTCAAATGCACAGTCTTTGACAAATTTTTGAGTCAAATGTTTGGGTCCTCCTCGAGGGACCTTAGGGTGGTCCTTTGGGAGTCGTACATGGAAGTGTTTACCCTAAACATTCACTAAGGTGTACCCTAAAATGTTCTCAAAGTTAGACCTTAATACGACTCTTAAAACCCTGTACAAAACCTAAAGGCACACTAGATCACTTTCACTAGTCTCCGGACGTCCAGGTCGTTCCTTGACGTTTAGGCTTTAATACATTCTAATCAAGTTAATTACATTAGTTTAGGTCTAGAGTCATCATTATTCACTACGTGAGGCTCTAGTCTAGGTCATAGAACTTCCGGGGTGTTACACATTACTGACCTAGTCTCAATATAGGTATGCCACCATTACATGGTTTTCCTATCTAGTTGATAAACAATAAAGTTGTATCCTCTCTAATCCACTCCATCGTCTAGAGCCGTTTACGGCAAGTAGAAATAAACTCGTGGGCATCCTCACCAACAACCCAAAAAAAACATTATAGGTTAAAGCCTAAAAAACACTCCAAGAATCTTTTGCTCCTGTAGAGGCATAGCTCCAGTGTCAATCATAGGTCCACCAGGTGGTACCTAGGCTTGAGTGCCTTTAGTGCAAGATTGTCATGCTGACCTGTTGTAGGTGTAGGTGTAGGTGTTAGTACTATCACCAATGTTAGGGCCTACTACATGCCACCAAGCATAGTCAAGAGTTGATTAATGTCTTCTTGGAGATCAGGAGCCATAGCTATTCCGCGTGGTGGTTAAATATGTCTTGGGCCTACTAAATGCTATGGAACATGGGATAATTGAGGATTTAATGCGGTCTTTTTACCGAAAACTACAACTCGGGCAATGCCGAGATCCTACGTGGCAAGAGAGGTTATTACCTACCCCGAGTTGCCTCAAGGTGCATAAGAGCCATCTGGTGAAAAGAGTGAAACAAGTGAGATTCCAAGAAACCAATAAAACAGATTTTGCACAAAAGTGGTACAAAGAACAAGAATCCCTAAGTACATCCTATAGCCTCCAAAATATAGGACATGAACCTATTTGCATTGATATGTAGAGCTCTACCATGCATTAGTTTCATAGAAGTGAGACTAGTGAACTTCGGGCTCTAATACTAACTTGTCGAAACCCTACCCCAAGCCACCTTGCCGAGCACATGCGCCATTCTTAAAAAACAGTGAAATAAGTGAGATTTCAAGAAATAAGTAACACAAATGCTTCACTAAAGCGATATAAAAGAGAAGAATTTCTAAGGACACCCTGTAGCCTCCCAAAGATAGCACGTTGATGTCTATGCACCGACCTATAGGATTCTACTAGGCATTAGCTTTATACATATGATACTAGTGAACTTTGTGCTCTAATACTAACTTGTCACAACCCAACTTCCTGAGTGATGATGACACCTACTAAAACCTACTAGTTAGTAACAGCCAGAACAAAAAGTAATGAGTACAAGGGTAGAACCAACTAGGAAATAACACTAACATTACAAAGAGACAAAAGTTGATACAAACCAAAAAGATATACAACGAAAACCCTCATATAAACTTAAAGTCAGGAGTACATACTTGTCTAATATGAACAAGTACAAGTTCTGTAAGTGGACAGTAAAAAAAGTTATATCAATAGTAAAATACTAGCTAACATATATATAGAATAAGACATGATGTCAAGGATGTCAAGTTCTCATCCTCATCTTTGATATCCATAAGTTGCAAAAGATGGCACAAATGATCACAACTGGTAACTGGTATTAGGACATGCATCATGAAAATGATGCAGCGTGTAGCATAAGTACCAACGAAAAGATACTAATTTTAGATCGTTGGCCGACTAGGCATGCAAGGTATAGACAAAGAGAAAAGACATAATCGAGACATCTCCTACCATACAAGGCCTCAAAAGGAGCCATGGATATAGTCGAATGGTAACTATTGTTATAAGAGAACTCAACCAAAGGCAAATTTGCATCCCAATTTCCCTTGAAATCAATTACACAAGCTCTAAGCATATACTTAAGGGTTTGAATCGTACACTCCGCTTGACATCCGTTTGGGGATGAAAAGCGGTGCTTAACTTCACCTTTGTACCCAATCCTTTTGGGATTGACCTCCCAAACATAGATGTGAATTGTGCACACCTATACAATATGATGGATAGCGGAATACCATAAAGGAAGACAATCTCATCTATGAAGATCCTTGCATAATCCTCCGCCGAGTAAGTGGACTTGACGGGAATAAAATGAGCGGACCTTGTCAATCTATCCACCGCCACCCATATCGAGTCATTTTGCTTTCTAGTCCAAGACAATCAAACTACGAAGTATATATTAATGTCTTCCCACTTCCAATTGGGAACTTTCATTTCTTGGAGTAATCCACCCGGCTTTTGGTTCTTGGCTTTTACTTGTTCGCAATTTGGACACTTTGCAACAAATTCCGCTATGTCCTTTTTAAAGACATCCCACCAAAACACTTGTCTAAGGTAATGATACATATTAGTAGGGCCCTAATTAATGGAAGAACGGGAACCATGAGCTTCTTCAAGAATGTGGTTTATCAAGTCATCAACATTGGGCGCACACGAACTCTCTTTATATCTCAAAACACCATCCCCCCAAGGAGTATGACTGATTAAGCTTACCAAGAACCGATTCCTTAAACTACACCAATGATTGTTCAAGGTGTTTCTTAGACTTCACATTAACCACAAAAGATGATTCACAGTTATCATGGACCATAAAACCACAATTTGGAGAATCTCCAAATCTAACACCCAAACGACCCACCCTATGGACATCTTTCACTAGGTCTTTCTAGGCTTCCTCAAAATGAGACACACTACCCATGGTCATACGACTTAGAGCAACCGCAACAACATTGTCCTTGCCGGGGTGGTAGAGAACACTACTATCGTAATCTTTCAATAATTCCAACAATCTTCTTTGTCGGAGATTTAAGTCCTTTTGAGTAAACACATATTGATACTCTTATGGTCAATATACACATCAACATGAAAACCATAAATATAATGTGTCCGTATTTTCAAGGCAAATACCATGGCCATTAACTCAAGATCATGAGTCAGATAATTCTTCTCATGCACTTTAAGTTGTCAAGAGGCATAAGCTACTACTTTTTCGTGTTACATAAGGACACACCTCAAGCCCAATCGTGATGCATCACAATATACCACAAAGCCGTTGGTACCCTACGGTAAAGTCAACACTAGAGCGAAGGTAAGCCTATCTTTGAAGATTTTGAAGATTCTTTCACATTCCTCCGACCACTCAAATTTCACACTCTTTTGGGTCAAGGTAGTAAAAGGAGATGCAATGGACTCAAAACCATCCTCAAACCTACTATAGTATCCCGCTAGATCCAAGAATCTCCTAATGTCGGTTGGCGTCAATGTTCTAGGCCAATTTTTCACCGCCTCGGTTTTCCTTGGATCAACCTAAACTCCATTAATACAGATGATATGACCAAGAAACGCCACCAACCTCAACCAAAACTCACATTTCCTATACTTGGAAAATAGTTGGTTTTCTTTAATAACTTGTAATACCACTCTCAAATGGTCTAGGTGTTTACCCTCATTTTTTGAATATACCAAGATGTCATCAATGAAGATAATGAGAAATGAATCTAGGTAACTTCGGAACACCCTATTGATGAGGTCTATAATAGCTGCCGAGAATTAGTGAGACAAAAGAACATTACTAGAAACTCATAGTGACCATATATAGTTTGAAATGCCATTTTTTGTATATCCTCACCTCTCACCCTAAGTTTGTGATATCGCGATCTCAAGTAAATCATAGTAAAGTAGCTTGCCCCTTGGAGTTTATCAAACACATCATCAATCCGAGGGAGAGGGTACTTGTTCTTAATGGTGACTTTATTAAGTTGGCGATAATCGATGTACATTCTAAGGGACCCATCCTTCTTCTACACAAACAATACCGGTGCGCCCCATGGAGAAATACTAGGTCTAATCAAGTCTTTGTCTAGTAAGTCTTTTAGTTTAGCCTTCAACTCTTTCAATTTGGCTGGAGCCATCCGATAAGGAGGAATTGAAATGGGATTGGTATTCGGTAGCAAGTCAATACCAAAATCAATTTCCCGTTTGGGAGGGATTCCGAAAATATCATTAGGAACGACCTCCGGAAATTCCCTCACTACGGGAACCGACTCAATGGGAGGATTTGCGGATTCTAAATCTTTGACTCTTACAATATGGTATAAACACCCATTTGAGATCATCTTGCAATCATTTAGACAAAAAATGATACAACCTATTGGAATAGAATTTCCCCCCTTCCATTCTAAGACGGGTTCATTATGAAAATTGAACTTGAGAACTCTTGTTCTACAATCTATGGAAGCAAAACAATCATGCAACCAATCAATCCTTAAGATGACGTCAAAATCAACTATCAAGTTCTACTAATTCATCATGAGTAACTCTGTGGGCAACATTATAGGACAATTTTTACACACCCTCTTTGCAACCACCAACTCACCTACTGGGGTAGTTACCATAAAAGGTTCATTTAGAATATCGAGCAAAATATCAAACTTTCTAACTATAATAAGAGAAACAAAAGATAATGTAGCACCCGGATTAAGTAAAGAATATAGATCAATAGATAAGACTCGTAACGTACCAGTCACCATATCAGGAGAACTCTCTTTGTAATGCCCTAAAACAAACTAAGGTGAACTAGAGCCTCGTGAGTGTTTATTAAGTTAATATTGTTTTAAAATGATTTAATTTAGTGTTCTTAGGAAGTTTGTGAAGTTTGGTTAAGTTTGGAGGTCAATCGACTAAGAACGTCCATGACGTTCGGAAGGTGTGCCTTAGAAAGTACTTAGTGTGTCTTGAGGTGTTTGAGTGAGTTTTACGTGTTCGTTTTGCTTGAAACTTGCATGCGATTTCTTAAGACTTGGACGACTTAGTTTAGGGGTTTAATGTTAGGGCACGACCCCACCTAGGACCCACAAGGAACCCTAGATTAAGGGCCTAAGACTTAGCACCAAACTGCAAAGAACACTGCTCCATCGATGAGGCAGTCTACTGGGCGTAGTCCCATCGACGCCCCATCGATTGGGGGCGTAGTACCATACTAAGTGGGAAGTATATCCCCCATGGTGCAGTATCTGAAGCGATCGATGCCCAACAGTATGGACCGTCGACCCATAGACGCCTAGTAGCTTGGGTCGTCGATTGGCTCCTTCAAAAAGCTGATGGAGCTTGCTACCTACTTGGGGTGTTTTGTGTAAATTCACCCCAAGTATTTTATAACCCTAGGTCAATATTTTTAGTGTTTTTAAGTTATATTAAGTTAGTTTTAAGCCCTAGACCTAGACAAGACCCCTCACTTCAAAATTCAAACTCTTTCTCTAAAGACAAACTTTCTCAAAGACTCCATTGAAGTTAGAGGTCAAGAAAGATACGAGGGGCTGTTTGGAAGTGTCTATTCATCAAAAACTCTTGTATTTTGATTAACTATTGAGGTATGGTATCCATTCTTGAATACCCTTTCATTCAAGAAGCCATTCCCAATGAATTTCAAAAAGGGGTTTTCAACCCAAACTTTTATTATCTTCAACCCAATATGGGTCTTGCATGAAAATGTTTCTATTGACAAATTATTGATATTATTAATGTTAGTTGTTGATTCAGATGCTAAAACCTTGATGAAATCATGTTAAAGTTTACTTTCAAATTTTGGTTTATGAAATGGGTCAAATGAGCATGTTTTATGTATAAAATGAAATTTGGTCTTATTGTGTTGTAATGATGGTTTAGCTACTGCCCTAAGGGCCTCATTATGATGAATTAATGATAAAATGTGTATAGGATGTTATGGCTTAGTAAATTGAAGAGTTTCTTATATTGTATTGTTCTTATGAAAATTGATCTTGAGTGGTATGGTCCACCTTCTTGGTGGCGGTGCTTATTTGATTAATTGGTGATGTTTATTATATATTGAGAATGTGACCTTGAAGGTCTAAATGGTAGAATGAATGGAAATTGTAAATGGGTCTTGTTTTGTGATTGTGAAGCCTGAATTGTATGTTTGACCTAGATTTTGGTCTAATTGAAGAATATGACTATGTGATGTATGTAAAGTGTGTAACTTGATAAATGAAAGTCTAAAGAATGTTTAGAAGTGATGTATATGAAATGATGTCCATATGCAATGTGTTCTCACATGTACACACACTTTAAATAAATGAATGAAGCTAAGTTTAGTAAGAAGGGGAGTCTTAGGATGGACACTTTTCGTGAGTTGAGATTAAGTGTCTAGTAGAAACCTCACTATTCCCAATGTGCTTTCCAAGAATAGGTTGGAGGATGAATGCACTTCGTGAGTTGAGATGTGGCATTCGTTAGTTATGCTTAACCTATAATCTATATTGTGAGAATCCGTGGGGAGTTATGCCTAGCACCGAGAGGATAGGAAGAAGAGGTGGAATACGGTTCGTGAGTTGAGATGACATATTCCCTTATACCTCTTGAGATGAGCACTCCTCGTTAGTAGAGAATGAGTCACTTAGTAGCAATCTCTCTATCCCTTAACTATGTACCTGCATAGGTATAACTATTGGGAAAGCCATGTAAAAGCTAAGAAGTACGACCTTACTCTAGGAGAGTGAGGATCCCTCATCCGATAGGGGTTAATATCGGGATTCCATGCCTAGCTCTCATGGTCTTTGTCGGTTAAGCTAACCCCCTACAAAAGTAATGAAAATGATAAGTTGTCTAATTAATGTGTTACCTATGTGATTTAATTGAACTAAGTCTTCTAAAGGAACGTGCTACTTAGGGTAGGTGGTGTTATGGGACACTACCTATCCATTGCACTAAGTAGGACCTTCCGAAAGGGAAGACTTGGTGTCAAACCTTCTAAAATAATGTACTACTTAGGGTAGGTGGTGGTATGGGACGCCATCCTACTCATTGCACTAAGTAGGCATTCGGAAAGGGAAGCCTTTGGTGTTTTGTTGGGTGTTCTTTTAAGGTCTTGTCTTTGAGTGGTGATTCATTCTCCCGAGGAGAGTAAGCCGAACGGGGCAGTCTTGAGGATCGCTTGGGTGTGCGTTGAAGGAAGTATTTATACATTTCCTTCATGTCTTACCTTAGAGAATCTAGGGATTATCCTTAGGTAGGGAAACTCCTACGGAAATGGGCTCACTTCCTCATTCGCAATACTTTGGAAGTTCACCATTGTTGGAGTCTTTAGTTTAATGTAAATCTTTTAAATCTACTATAATGACTTAAAATGGTTCACTGTAATGTCAATGGAATAGTCCACTGTAAATGCATCTTTTTGGTCAACTTGTTGTAACGTGCTCAAATCCTTGGGAATCCATTAGGAGCGCTTTTGGGAGTGGTAGTATGGGATGCTACTCTCACATTTCACTTGGTGTGACCTAAGAGTCCTATTGGAGGAGAGTACTTGTGTGAGAGTCGTATACATGCGTAGTTCACTGTAATATGTGATGACTTTACTGTATAGTGGGGTTTTGAGGTAAAATTACGGAAATTCTTCTTTAAGTGTTTAATGATGCTTCTTATGTTGTTTTGTTCCTAAGTTCATGAATGTTTTATTAAATTGGCATGAAAGCTTATTTTGTTAAAAAAGGCCCCCTTTTACATGTTTTTGCATATGCCATACTTAGTACATTTTTGTACTAACGCCATACTTTTATATACCTCATAAGTATAGGTTGGAAGCTTTTGGAGGATCGTAGTTGAAGCTTGGAAATTCTATCTCTCAATATTTGGTATGTCCTCATATATTCGAGGACGTAGTTTATGTTTTCTTAGTTTCATTATTAAGACTTAATTTGTATTTCCTTTTATTGTAAAGGGTTGTGTCCCAAGATTCTAAGTTGTCTTTAAGTTGTCTTGTGACGATAAGATTTCCTCGTATTTATGAAAAGACTTCTTTTATGTAATTATCGTGAAAAGTTTCAATTTCCGCACTACTTTTCATTATTTATGTAATGAGTAAGAGTTGAAGGGCTTGTACGAGACCCCAAAGGGTCAAGTACGCCCGTCCACGATCCGAGAGTTAACCCTAACTTCTAGGGGGTACTTTCGGGCCGTGACACTCTTGTTCACCCCTAGAGCGAAGAGCATAAAAGCGATTATTTTTTGGAGCATAAACATTAGAACCACTTGCTTGAGCTTGACCACTCCCTTTGTCTTTCCCTTTCACATTAGGGCAATCTTTAACATTGTGGCCACTATTTCAACATCCAAAATAATTGTCCTTCCACACAAGGAACTCACCAAAATGCTTCTTACCACACTTTCTACAAGTTGGCTTCTTACTTGGTGAACTAGTACCTCTTCCCTTTTAAGACTTAGGGTTCGACACCCTATCATCACGAGGCTTGCGAAATTTGGAGGGAACGTGATTAGAGAACCTCTTCTTGAATCTAGGCTTGTCTTGAATTCCCAACCTCCCATTTGAAGAACCACAATCATAAGACTTGACCCTCTTGGACTCTCTATTATTTCTCTTTAATCTACTTTCTTCCACTTGTTCTGCATGATCAATTCAACGAGAGATATTCATATTGTCATGAAGCATAACCAAATGACATTCTTCTACCAAGTCATCGGACACTCTCGTAAGAAAATGACTCATCTCATCCCTTGGGTTAGACACAAGGAATGGAGCATACTTCGACAATTTTGTAAAGTTCAAGTTGTAGTCAAGTACACTTATACCTCCTTGAGAAGGTTGATGAATTCTTCCACCATAGCTTACCTCAACTCTCTAGGAAAGAACCTATCAATGAAGGCCTTCTTGAAAAATCTCCCAAGTCATCGAACCACCTCTTAGTGCCCTGTTATCCCTCTATTGTATGTACCAAGTTTTGGCCACATCTTTGAGTTGATAGGCCGCCAACTCTGCCTTCTAAATTGAATTCAAACTCATAGCATAGAGGATATTCCAGAACTCATCAAGGAAATCTTGAGGGTCTTCATCCTCTTTTGACCTGAAGAACATCGGTGGGTTCATCCTAGTAAAGTCTCTCAAACGATAGGCTATAGTTCTAGCATGTTGAGGCACTCGGGGTCCAACCTTTCTATTCACTTGGGTCGTCATAGCTTAGACTTCAGAAGTAACGGCATTAGCTTGAGATGTCATAGATTTTGAAAAGTTGAGAAAAGTTTCCCTTATCTCTCCATCGGTCATCGGTGGAGGAACAACCGGAGCTTGATCACCCATAGAAACTTCTTCAAGTGGAGGCACTTGGTTGTCTTGTGGAGGCACTTGGTTGTCATGAGCCCCCACATTAGTCATATCTTCCTCGTCCATTCTAGCAGCTACTCTTTTAGTATTCATACATATAACCATGGTAAATGGTTTAGGTCAAAGAATATAATAAGACTCTAGAGGTATGACATAGGATTACAAGGCAATGAGAGTTTCATAAGCATCACATAGTCTCTCATTCATAAGTGTGGCGCGCTTCACAATTATGAATAAGAATCTACATAGTATTGGTTTAATGAGACATAGAACCTAAAGATATTCAATCTCATGCTCTGATACCAAGTTTGTCACATACGTGGAACACCCCCTAAATGTAACCAGCGTCGTCGTCCTTGAAGAGGACTAAGACTAGCCTTTTAATATTCATCATTACATTCATAGGTTAAAAAGTACAAAAAATTAAAGCTTTTCATCTACACCTACTTCATGAGGTTTAGATAGACCTCTCGCGTACAAATAATATATACATAGGGAGTTTACATAGACTCCTCACATAAGAAGCTTACATAGACTTCTACTTTTATGTCACACATACAACATACACAATATACAGTCTAATAGAAATGTCTCATATAAAACCATCTAAGTCGGAATAGAACAATTCAGGCATAGCCCTTACGCAAATGGATAATTGCCACTTAGGGCTTACAACAATGTCTTGAACTATAATAATGAAAAGAATGTCATTAGACTATAGCAAGTCACATACGTAGAATATAAAAAGGCACCATCCTCGGATCTTGAGGACATACCCACACTTCGAGAAATGTTCCAAGTTTTCTTGACAATTGTCCACGAACCTTTCAACGACCGGAACCTAAAATGTTTAGGAAAAAGGGAGAAATAGGGGTTAGCACATCACTTGTACTAAGTATGACAACATATGCACACACATATTTTGAAATCATGCTATGAGGGGACATTTGATAAAAGAATGTCAAGTTACTTTTAAAAGCCTTATGCATAACCCAAGAACACATATGAGACCATAATCATATATTCCTTAACACAAAAGCATATTGAACATAAAACCAACATATTCAAGTGAAGCCAAGTCAACATGTGTATAGCATAGTCGAACCATAGCCAAAAGAAACTATAACATCATGTTATAACAACAAAGCACGTTCATGAGTTCATAACATTATAAAATAAGTAAAACCCTTACTCATAACCCCTTACAAAGCCTACTAGTCAATGGTCAAGTGTAGCCCCATAACTCCACTCAAACCAGCAAACCAAGCAAAGGATCATGAATAATGTCTAACTTTACATAACATAACATCATGAGTATTCATCATCATATTTAACAATATAGATCATTAACATTAAGAATCAACATAAGCATATCATACGTTTCATAAGAGCATCACAATCATGAGAATCACTTTCTACGAGTTCCCTTAGAGCCAACTAGTACAATGTATAGGTAGAGTCACATACCCCTACCTAGACTAAGTCAAACCCCTTAAGTCTACCTAGTTAGAGTTCACTTTATTACTTCATTTTACTTTCTAGAACATGTTGCCTTAACCGACATAGACCACATGAGCTAATGTGGAATCCGGTGTCATGGAACCCTACACCAAAAAAAGGTGGACTACTTGCCAAGGTAGTACCAATACATGAACATAGCATCTAGGTGGATCCACTAGCTAGTATTCTTATGGGGGCAACATAGTTCAAGAAGTAGGAGATGTACTTCGGACCCTCTTTATGCAACATGCTTTATAGTCTCCAATCTCATGAGTACAATTGTGAACCTACCTTCCCTACTTGGGAAGGGACACTTCTCACTACTAGTTCACTCAGTGCTAAGATAGAGTCCATTTTGAAATGTCTTTCCTTAACAATCATAACTTATGTTAGGTCATAGGAGTCTACTCCTTGTATAGTCATGGTCATTACCTAAACAGGAATTGCATGAGAACATCCTTTCAATACAACCCTCATATGTGAGATTAGAACATTATTATCATTAGATCATAATAGGTCATATAGGAAATTCATTACCTACCTTTTATCATTATATCTTAAGCATAATATCACAATCACATAGTTAAGACATTTCAATTACATCATCATACCAACACCTACTTAATCCATCGCAAGCTATACTTCAATTGAACTTCATCGCCAAGTACAAGCCATCTTAATTAGAGTAAAGGTTTGAGATCACAAAGACTTACCGAATCTCCTTCAAAAGCCATCATCATGGTCTTACCATCAACCAACTAATATCATCCAATAATAGATGTAATAGGATCATATAATAGTAATTAACACAACAACTAAGTCAATTGTATTATCACTATCCAAATTAACTTCAGTTCATAACCTAGAATTAAGAAAGAAGGGTTCATCATGAATTCTTCAGGTAATCAATCCAATCCCAACAATAAATGAACCTAGGCAGTCCATGAATGAACTAGAATAGCTAGGACTAGTCTAATGATCAATACATTCTTCAATTCCCATCAATTCACAAACAAGATCCAAGATTTTGTAATTGGGGAAAGGACATGAATCAAACAAAACTATCATTAATAAACTTCAGTTTCTCAATAATATATACTTAATAAGTCATAGTCAATCACAATTAATCCTAATCAATCATCAATTTCAAGTTTAGAAAAAAAACATTTGTAGAGAAAAACCCTAAGAATTGGGTAATTTAGAAATCAACTTTGAAAGGACCTCTTGGGGAACAAATACCAAGAGTGAATAACCCATACCTTAATGAAGCTTAATCAACGAAATTCAAGTGAAATCCTAGAGAAATTGGTCTTCTTCTTCGAGCTTTCTTGGTCCTTTAATGCAGGATGATGGAGAGAGAATTTAGAGAGAGAGGAGAGATTTTTGGTTTTTATTTGGGGATTTGATTTTTGTGACTGAAATTGACCTAAAATCAATATATAATCGTACCCTAAATTACCCAAAAGACCCCTCACTTCATTGGGTTGTTTTGTGAAGTAAAATTGACTTACAATCGACACGAACGAATCTTGCAAGTGGCTGTATGTTGCGAGGGCAGTTTCATATCTATTTTCAAAAATCCGGGTTGAGGCAGTGGAACTCGTGGAGGCTAAGCGTCGTAAGGACAAATTTACCTAGCCAGTATTGGCTGCGCAACGCGTGGCAGCCTCCAATTCTTGGCTGCACACATGCTGCTTTGGCAGCCTGCTCGCCAAAGTTAGGGTCCTCCTCACGGACCGCAAGGACCCTTTGGGCGGTCCTTGGGGAGTCGTGACTGGAAGATTGGACCCTAAATACTATATTTTACCTATTTAATGGCTTTTTACAAGTTTTAGACTTCATATGACACTCCCAAACCTTCACCAAACATAGGGACGTCTACTAGTTCAATTTACCAAGTTTTCGGACGTCAAGGTTTTGTTGTTTTGGCTCTAACCTATTCTAGCTGTCTTTATTAACTTAATATAGATCTGTAAGAATCATTTTAACCATTATTTAATAGACGATGCTCTAGTATAAGTCATGGAACGTCCGGAGTGTTTCAAAAGTAGCCTCATTACCTGAACAATCCTTCCTACATTGTTGGGAAAAAGGGAAAAGAATATGTGTTACTACACCACTTGTACTATGTATGGAAACATATGCACACATAAACTTAGAAATCATGCAAAAGGGTACATTTTGATCAAAACCATGACAAGTTACTTCGAAAAGCCTTATGCACAACCAAGAACACATAAAAAACAATAATCATATATTTCTTGAGACAATAGAGTATTCAACACAAGACCAACATCATCAAGTTAAGTCAACATATGTAATAACATACTAGAAATGATAGCAAAGGCAACTCGAACAACATGTTATGACAACAAACCAAGCATAGGAGTTCATACATAATAATATATGGAAGACACTTACTCCTAACCCCTTTCCAAGCTTACAAGTGCAATGACCAAGTGAATCCCCATAACCCCACTCAATCAAGTAAACCAACCAAAGGATCACAAATAATGTATAGCATCATATAACATAGCATTATGAGTATTCTTCATCATGTTTAGAAATATAGACCAACAACATATTCATAAGAGAAACCAACATCATATTGAATCATCAACATGTTTATAAGTCAACATATGCACATCATTTACTTCATAAGACATGAATACACCCTCCTAGGACTTCCCTCAAGGCCAACTAGTGCATGTATTGGTAAAGTCACATACCCTTACCTAGACTAAGTCAAACACCTTAGGTCCTCCTTGTTAGAGTTTAGTTTCTTACTTTACTTTACTTTCAGGAAAACTTACCGGAACCGACATAGACCAAATGAGCTAAATGTGTCCGGTGTCATGAAACCATACACTGAAATAAGGCGGACTACTTGCCAAGGTGTACCAAAACATGAACATCGAATCTAGGTGGATCCATTAGCTAGTATTTTTATGGGGGCAACATAGTTCAAGAACTAGGAAACATGTTTGAGACCCTCTTTATGCCATTGGGATTGTAATCTCTATCTCATGAGTACAATACTGAACCAATTTTCCCTACTTGGGGATGGACACTCCTCACTACCAGTTCACTCGGCGTTAAGCTAGAGTCTCTACTAAAATGTCTTTTAAGTCTTCCTTTAACAATCAGAACTTAGTTTAGGTCATAGGAGAATATCTCCTTGTATAGTAATATTCATTATATCAATAGGAATTGCATGAGAATATTCTTTCAATACAACCCTCATACGTGAGATGAACACATTATCATCATCATGTCATCGTAAGGCACATAGGTAATTCATAACCAACCTTATATCATTATATCTTAATCATAATCTCACAATCCACATAATCAAGACATTTCAATTGTGTCATCATACCAACACCTACTTATTTAATCACATGATATGCTTCAATTGAACTTCATCATCAAGTACAAGCCATCACAATATAAGAAAAAATTTAATATCACAAAGTCTTATCAATTCTCCTTCAAAAGCCATCATCAATGGTCTTACCATCAACCAGCCAATTTCAAACAATTATAGGTGTAATAGCATCATGAAATAGTAATTAGCACAATAACAAAGTATATTGCATCAACACTAATCAATTATACAGTAGTTCATAACCTAGGGTTAGGGAATTGGGGTCAATTCATCACCTCATCTACATACTAGGTTTAACATCAAGAACTACTATAATTAACAATATTACATCATAATATATCAATAATAATCATTAGAAATCAAGAAAAAAACAATTTGAAAGATCAATCTCGGATTAGAATGAAATCCATGTTCAATTCATCTTTTGGAAATCAATTTTGGAAGTATCCTTTGGGAAAAGGAATCCCAAAGGTGAAGATTTCCCATACCTTGATATCCCTTGAATATTGATGGATAAAAGTTGACTTCTTCTATATCCCTTAGCCCTTGGTCTTCTATGGAGTTCTTCTTTCAGAGAAAAAGAGTATAGAGATGGAAGAGTAATTTGAGTTTGGAAAATGTCGGGTGTTAAGTTGGGTTTAGTATTAGACTAGTTTATATAGTCACTTAACTAACTTAACTAACCACCCTTTAGCCCCTAATTAACCAATTAACTAATTAAATCAAGTCACTTAATACTTAATAGAAAATGCAGGTCTAACCTATGAGACCCCGACCTACGGTCCGTAGGTTAGTCGACGCCCTTGCCCCCACCGTCCTGCACTTCCCTAGTTTTGATCAAAGATTCAACATGTTGGCCATTTCTTGAAAATGGATAAGTGTTTGTCGACGGAGGCATCGATGCCCCGTCACCTAGGCGACGCCCGTAGTTTGGCAGGCGTAGGTGTTGTTGTCTACACTGCCTAATTTGGCTGGTTTGGGTCAAGTGGTCCTTGGGTAGTTGTACCCAGACGTTTCTACCCTAAACACGTTCTAACACTAGTTTTACACCTTTTCACCAATTTTCATCAATTAATTTACTCCTAAAACCCTGTGAAATAGGCTAATGCACACGAGCACCTATTTCATTAGATTTCGGACGTCTTGGACGTTTCTTGATGTCTTGACTCTAAAACATCCTAAATGGATTATAACAAATATTTTAGGTCTTATAACAGTGTTTCATGTCTTGTACACTCATGTGAGGCTCTAGATTAGGTCTTGGACTTTTGGAGTGTTACATTATCCCCCCTTTATGGAAATTCGTCCTCGAATGACACTGAAATCTTTTTACGGGAAAGGATAGACTCAATACTAGCAGCCCAACAAACAAAATACATAATCAACATGAGTTAAAACTCAAAGGAATGCTTCATAACTTCATTCAGCACATAATTATGGCGTTTACACATAGCAACCCAAAAAATCATTTTCTACGCATAAGATCTCAAAATCACAACATGAAGAACTACCTTGTCAACAACAACATGAGTTCAAAATAACATTAAAGAGTCACTTATTCCAAACCCTTTTCAAAAATATCAACATGCTCAAAATTACAACATGAAGGCAACAACATACCATATACATAAATAAGTGCAAAACAATCAAAAGAACATTTTCCCCTTGAAAACTCATTTTAGCAAAACCTTTACCGTGAAAATGCTTACCTTTGCAAAACAAGTCAAATTCTAATTTACTCATTATTTTCATCATTAATAGAAACAAGTAACTTTAATTAGCAAATAGATGATTGTAAGACCCCCAAAATGAGTTAAGGTGTCTAGAGCCTCACATGTGACTATAAGCTAGTTCACATGTTAATTAAGTGTTTTAAAGTATGCATGATTTATTTGAAGTCATTTGGAAGTCAAACATCCATAAACGTTCAAGACATTCGAAAGTTAGCCTTTGCACGTACTTGAGTGTGCCTAGCATGTTTTGATGTGTTGCGTGTATTGTTTGATGCACAAACTGATATCGAAGGTCCTTGACATGTATATGAGTGTATTTAGGTTGGAAACGTCCGAGAAAAACTCCCCAAGGACCAACTAAAGGTTCTTTGAGGAGGACCCAACTTGTGGGCAAAAACTGTCCCAACTTGGCAGCTTACTGCCTTAGTGTTACGGACGATTTCACGGCCAGTAGAGTGGACCATGGTCCGTGATGTTGGTTGTGCAAATTACTTAGACATTTGGAGGCTTGGAAAGGCGACGGAGACACTGCCTCAAGGACCACAGACCTTCATAAGGGTCATGAACCGCCTTCACAGACTGTGAAGGTGGCCGTGGTCCCTAGGCGTGCTTGCCATGTTTGGTTTTCCAAATTATTTCCATTCGGTTATTTATTAATTGGGATTTATTTTAAAGGGTTTATAAATTAAATATAAGTAGTTTAATTTATTTTCCCAAGTCAAAAAACTCAACACCCATTAAGAAATCAAAATCCCAAATCTCTCTTCTCTTCCAAAAATTCTTTCAAACCACCATTGGAGGGAAAAATCAAGTTCAAGCTAAAGGTTGGATTTTCATGGTTTCTTCTTCAATTTCTTGTGGGATTATCATGTACAAAGGTTTGGTGATCCTTCATCTTTAGATAACCTCTCATCTAAAGAGTTCCTTCAAAGCTTTTCAATGAGATTTCATGATCAAACATTCAATCTTCAAATCCAACCATGGGTTCTTTCTCAAATTGATTTCAAAAGCATGCTTATGATGAATTTATGTTTATGTACTGATTTTAAAGTGAATTTCAATCCAATTCCATTATGAACCCTTGTTCCTTTCAATTCTCAAATTATCCTATATTATCGGCATTGTGATCTTGACTTTATGTTGATTGAATTATGATTCTAGCATGTTGAATTGTCTATTGCTACTGTTTTGTATTAAAATTGATGGTGAATTATTTATTAGTTATCAATGATGATCAAGTCTTGGAATTTTGGTAAGGTTGACCTATACTCCTATATCTTCTATAGTTTGGTGAAGTAGTGTACATGATATGGCCTTAATTATATGATGATTGAATCATGATTTCGTATTTGATTAGTGTATTGTAGATACTTCCTGTGATGTACTGTAATGGTGAATTATGTGAAATTGATCCATGTGGATCAAGGTTTGAAGGTTGACCTATGTTCTTCTATTTTCTATTGATTGTTAATGTGGAGCACTTTTCATGATCTCGATTTTAGAGCAATTGAAGTATGATTTCGTTTATGCTATGTTATCTTTAGCTACTGCCTTATAATTGTATCATTGATGGATTATGAGTATTTATCATTTTTTATCAAAGCAAGGGAGATTTAGTAAGGTTGGTCTATTCCTCTACATTTCTTATAGAATTGCTTGATGATTGGCCTTGTATGACATTGTGTGGTATGGTCCACTTATGGTGGCGGTGTTTACTGTTTATTATGATGATTACACTATATGGAGCTTATGCCTAGTTCTCAATCTAGTATCATGTTCTAGATATTGATGATGGCTTCTATAATTTAATGAATTTGTTAGGGTGAGGATTAGGTGCTTCCATTGAAGATAAAAATGGTTAATGACCCTTTACCTATGTACCCCTATATGAATGTTTGATTAGCTAATGTTAGGAGTCTTGAATGCAATGTGAAGTTATATAGTCTCCTATGCTAAATTTGATGTGTGGTCTATGCTTGAATGTGCATTGTGGTCCTAAGAGGGTTGCTGCCTCAATGTGTTGTTGATAGACATTAGGTGATCAATTTAACCAATGTACACACACTTACACTTCATGTATGCTTACAAGTAGTATAGGTGCATGGTGTCTAATGAAAGGATATTCTCATATGCACTTGTGTCTATTATTATGCATGTAAAACTTATGTATATGAAGTGTGTTATGTATCCCTTAAGTAGGATGACTTGATAGGTGTACTAGTATGGGCAAGGGTACGGGACCTTGTCCATATGCCTTGATATAATAGTTCCTAGGTTTGTGATCTTTGTACATAAATATGAATTCATAAGTATGTTATGAATATGCATTATGTCTAAATGTGTTTATATGAAAGGGTTACTCATGTACTTACACTTGCACACTTATGAATTAATGAAGTGAAGTATGAATAGGTGTGGTCTAAAGGTGTTATGTGAAAGGTTTTCTCACATGAATGTACACACACACATTTATGATGAAGTCAATAGAGGGGTCTTGAAAGGTGTCCTTAAATGTACCCCAAGATAGATGGTGCTTTACATATGCTATGTCCATGTGAAAGGATTTCTCACATGATTTAGGTTGATGAACTCTCATCTATGACCTATGAGCTAAGCATATGAGGGTTTAACTCTTCGAAACCTATGTTTTATAAAGTAATGTTAATAAAGGCTTTTCAATAAAGGGAACTTAGCTTAGCAACGAGTGAACTTGACAATGAGAGGTGTTGGCATCCCTTGGAGGAAGATTCACCATTGGGTTCTCATAAGGTGTTGACTTCCCTTGGAGTAAAATTCACCTATTGTTCCACAAGAGGTGTTGACTTTCCTTTGAGGATTATTCACTCATGGTTGCTCATGAGATGAGGACTCCAATGCTTATAAGCATGTGGAGGGTTCAAGTACATATCTCTTAGTTCCATTAACTATGCTTGCCCCATAAGATCTAGCAGGTGATATCACCTAAGATGCTAGTATAATGTTAATGTTCAACTTTGGCTAAGTAGGGTACCTCTTCTTGGTGTGTGGTTGTAAAACACCAAATGCCACGTTTAGAACCCATGGTCTTACTGTCGGTTAATGCTATAGATTCCCTTAAGTAAAATGTATAGTGGAATTAAAGTAAAGTAAATGACCCTATCTAGTATGACCTAAGGGAAGGTACTTAGGATAGATGAGAGTAATGAACTCACCTATACATTTCACAAGTAACTCTTAAGGGAAGTCCTAGGGAGGTGGTCTAATGTTTATGCATATGTTTATGGTTCTTTTGCATGACATTGTGTTAGTGTCTACATGATGTGATTATATGCATGATATGAAGTTCTAATGTGACTATGTGACTAAGGTCCCACTTGAAGTGTATGTAGTTGACTATAGAATAATGGTTGGTGTATGAAGTATATGATAGGATTCTTGTGGTCTTAGGATAGATTTACTAAGTATGCATGAGGTCATGGGGCTTCACATGTACATTGCACTAGTAGACTTAGATTAGGATGGTTAGTAATGTCTTATAATGGTCTATGTGAAGTAAGGTTATAATATGTGAGTATGGACTATGGTTTACTCTAATGGTATTGTTAGTCTTGACGTAAATGTGTCTTATGGTGTTATACTTCTATGATGGTATGTATTGGCTTATGTAGGTTGTATGTACACTTTCCTTGTGGTCTTAAGATGATGCTTGAGTGTGGATAGTGTAATGGGGCATTATCTATACATTGCACCAAGTATCACTAGAGGGTTACTTGGGAGGTTAAGGAAATAAGAAGAAAAAGGGGAGTTCAGTGTAAAGGAAGAATTTGGTCACTGTAAAGAGAAAAGAGTTACTGTAAGGAAATGGTAGTTACTGTATAATGATGGAAAATATGTCTTAAATGTAATGTGTTTTTATGGGATATTATGACTATTGTACATGCCTAAATGAAGTAGTGAATTGTATGATTCTCATTGTATCAAGATTTATGAAGTTTTCACAAAAAAGGCATGATGCATGGTTTCAAGCAAAATGACCCTTTTAAATGCATTTTTTTTGAATGGTTGCCATACTTAGTGCATTCTTGTACTAACACCATTCTTCTCTACCTTTTTACACAAAGTGTAGGTTATGGATTCTTGAAGGATGTCTCTATGGCGAAGAGTTTGATGTATGTTTGCCTAAGATTAAGGAATGGAATCCCTAAGATTAAAGGATGTCCTATGTAAAGTTTATGTTTAAAGTCATGTAATAGTTTACTATGTTTTATGTTGTAAGGTCCGTGTTCCTAATGTACACTAATGATGTTGAGTATAAGACGGCAAAGAGACTAAGAGTCTAAATATGTAAATATTGTATTTTCTATATACAATACGATGAATGATGACGAATGGCTTGTATAAGACCTCCGAAAGGTCAAGTACGCCATGTTACTTCTAGGGGGTTCTCCCCGGTCGTGACAGTGAGGATAACGGGTCTTCATGTGGGCCTTGACCTCCCATGTTGCTCCCTCAACTAGGTGGTTTCTCCATAGAACTTTTACAGATGCCACCTCTTTGTTCCTCAACTTCTTTACTTGATGATCAAGGATTTCCATCGGAACTTCTTCATAGGAGAGGTTATCATCCACACCTAGAACCTCAATATGAAGAATGGATTCGATATTAATGCACTTCTTACGAATGGATACATGGAATACTGGATCAATCGAAGCAAGCTCACTAGGTAATCTCAACTCGTATGCAACCTTGCGAACCTTTTGTAAAATTTCTTAGGGACCCACATAGCGAGGACTCAACTTCCCTTTCTTTCCAAATCTCGTTACCCCTCTCATGGGTGCAATTTTTAAATATGCCTTATCACCTTTGTAAAATTCAAGTTGTCTTCTCCAATTGTCGGCATACAACTTTTGTTGACTATAGGCTTGATGTACCGTGGTTTCACGGTATTTCTAATACTTTTTCCTTAAGTTTAGTGTGTGTCGAGAGCCTTTTCGTGTTGATTTTGATATAAGTTTATCTTTGTTTGCAGAAAATCTGTCTAAGGAAGAACGCGGGAGTTTTTGAGAAAGAATTGCAGAAGAGACCACCTACGGAGCCTATGACGGTCCGTCGAGGCTGTGACGGTCCGTAGGTGGCATCGTAGTGAAGGAAGAAGTTGCTGAAGGAAATTTGGGGAAGTCTGACCGTGTGGGATTACGGAAGTTCGTGACGGACCGTCACATATACGACGGTCCGTCCTGCATGTTCGTCGTAATTATCAGAGAGTAATCCCAGTACCCAAAATTCCAAAGTTCAAGTGTATTGGAACGAAGACCCTCGACGGGCCGTCATCCTTGCGACGGTCCGTCATACCTGTCCGTCGGGGGGAATGAAGAAAGCAACGTGAGAAGATGTGAAGTATGGGACGACGGAGTCTATGACGGTCCGTCGTGTCCATGACGGTCCGTCACGTGGTCCGTCGACCCAGACGCGTTTGGACAGATTTTTAGTAAATAGAATCCTTATTTGATTAGGTTTTTATTTTTCTTATAAATAGTTGGAAAAACCTCGTTTTTGAGGTTAGACTTTCTGGATAATTTTTAGTTTATAGTTCTTCGATTATATTAGTAAACTCTTGATTTTGGAAATTAAGATATTTTCCGGGAATTGATTGTTGTGGATTTCGGTGATTAATCAAGTTGAATTCTGGGAAATTATTCGTTTTCATAAAAGTAAGTGCATGAACTTTTCCATTAACATATGAATTGTGTAATTACGAACATGGGTAACTAAACCTCATAGCTAGGGTTGTGGGAACCATGGGTGAATAACAAGGTAGAAATCTAACTTCAATAACAATTTCTAGAGTGGTGTCTTGCATGTATTGATAATTCTTTCGTTTAGAATTCTTTTTAACGGTGGCCAACGTTAGAACTCGCCTTAATGCTACTTGCCGGACCAAGGAGGTAGATAATAGGAAAAGAATTATCAACATAGATTTAGTGTAGACTATCTAATAGACTAGTATTGGTTGGTACGAGTTAATAGCTTAGTCAAATACCGAATACGATGTTTAATATGAGGTAAAGATAAGGGTTAGTATAGCAACACACGTAGCCGGACCAAGGTGCGGAGTGAAATTCTCTAGATGCCGGACCAAGGATTTAGAGATACATAACTTATCACTTTACATGCAAGATATCAGGATAGAGATGTTATAGTTAGATTTACCAAGTTAGGAACCTGTGGGGAACACTAAAACCCTAGTTACTTTTATAATTTGATTAAACTCTGAAAGTTAAAATTGTTAGTTGTTCATTCTTATTTAGTTAATTATTTTCATTAATTTAGAAATAAAACCCCCCTTTTTGTCTTTTGGTTTATTGGAAAACAGTTGGCTAAATAATAGTAATAATAAAATAAAGTTAAGTCTGAACTATTTTCCTTGTGGGATCGATCCCAACCTCATTAGTTGGGTTCTTTACTTGATACGACCGCTTTACTTCTTATTTGAGAAGTAAGTTTGAGCGTATCAAATTTTGGCGCCGCTGCCGGGGAAAGTAGCTTTTAGATTAACTTTAATTTATTACTAAAATTTAGTTAATATTTTCCTGATTTTACTTTTTCTGTTGTTTTTGATTTTTTTTAGGTTTGACGTCCTTGTATGCCAAATACACGGAGCGGAAGAGAACCCTTGTTTCCCTACGATCACGAGTTAGAGCGTACACTACGAAGAATGAATCGAAACTTGGGTATAAATGATGATGATCCAAACCTGAACAACCCAGCTCCGGTTGATGCTCATGGTCGATTATTACCTGATAATCCTAATCCAGGTGCACAAAGGGGACAAAATCCCGCACCACGTCCTCAAGAATACTACAGAGGCTATGACAATATTGCAGATTCTGATGGGCCACTTGTATTGCCCCCTCTACCTGAAGGTCACACCTTTGTAGTCACTAGTAGTCTAATGCAAATGCTCACTGCTAGAGGTTTGTTTTCCGGACTACCGTCCGAGGATCCACATGCTCATATAGCTAAGGTGAGGGCAGTGTGTAAAA
Organism: Solanum sitiens; assembly: GCA_016801875.1. Taxonomy (NCBI): domain Eukaryota; kingdom Viridiplantae; phylum Streptophyta; class Magnoliopsida; order Solanales; family Solanaceae; genus Solanum; species Solanum sitiens. The sequence continues at coordinate 549,660 of JABWTJ010000283.1, read as the reverse complement.
GCTGTGTAGGGAGGCCTGATTTGAATTTGGATGTAATAGGGCTAAGAGTATTTCCTCTTTCACTGACGGGAGAGGCTGCCATTTGGTTCACTGAGCTTCCTTATAACTCAATCTTCACTTGGAACCAATTAAGGGACGTTTTCTTAGCACGTTACTACCCGGTCTCCAAGAAACTAAATCACAAAGATAGAGTTAACAACTTTGTGGCACTACCAGGAGAATCAGTTAGTAGTTCTTGGGATAGGTTCACTTCATTTCTGAGAAGTGTCCCCAATCACCGCATAGATGATGAGTCACTCAAAGAATACTTCTACCGGGGACAGGATGATAATAATAAAGCGGTATTGGATACTATAGCAGGTGGTTCTTATGGGGAGTGTCCTTATGCTGAAATTGCCGAAAAATTAGAGAAAATTTCCCGAAATAATAAGGCATGGAGTACTAGAAAGACAGATACTGGGAGAAATACTTTTGCAGTGCAATCCACACACAACCCAGCCACAGATGAGATTCGTGAAGAGATGGCACAGATGAGAACTGAGCTTGGGTTAGTGTTAAAACATGTCACTGGGGGTGCAGAAAAGATAAACGCAGTGAACTACTTGTCTAAACCACCACCACCAACTGATGAATATTATTATGAGGAAGATTCTTATGCAGTAAATGATCAGACGGGGGGTTTCCGACCAAATGCCCAAGGCTCCAATCAGGAGAATTGGCGCCAAGGTCAAGGAAATCAAGGTCGGAACTATGGTAACTACAACCGCGAGGGTAATTATGTTCGTGATGGAAATTACAACCGCGACAACAACTTCAACAGGGGTAACTATGGTAACAGAAATGAGAGGAGTGGGCCCTATGTTCCTCCTCAAAATCGTGAAGTTGCTCCTAGGGATGGTGGAGGTAGTATGGCGCGAGTTGAGGATATGTTGCACAAGATGATGAGGAGGTTCGATGCTAGTGATTAGCACACCAAAGAGTTAAGGAATGATGTAGCAGGTATTGGACAGAAAGTTGATACACATGCCATATCAATCAAGCAGCTTGAATTGCAAATGGCTCAATTATCTGCAACTGTGAACACACGGCAACCGGGCACTCTTCCTAGCAACACTGTCCAAAATCCGAAAAATGATGGACACTGCATGGCAATTACTACTCGTGGTGGTAAACAAACTATTGACCCACCTATGCCGTCTATTGTGGAAAAGGTGATGAAAGACAATGATGAAGTGGTAGAGGTTAGTGATGAAGTAGAAGATAACACTGAGGAAGTTGCTGAAGTGCCTAAAAAGGTAACTCCCATGCCTAGACCTCCACCCCCCTTTCCTCAAAGATTAGTGAAAAAGACCGAAGATGGCAAATATCGGCGTTTTATAACAATGTTGAAGCAACTTTCTATCAATGTTCCTTTGGTAGAAGCTCTTGAACAAATGCCCGGTTATGCCAAGTTTATGAAAGATTTGGTTACAAAGAAAAGATCGGTCACTTTTGAGGATGATGACAGAATGCAGCATTGTAGTGCTATTGCTACAAGGTCGTTAGTGCAAAAGAAAGAAGATCCGGGTGCATTTACTATTCCTTGTACAATCGGGTTATTACATTTTGCGAAAGCATTATGTGATCTGGGGGCAAGCATAAATCTCATGCCCTTCTCGATTTATAAGAAGTTGGGTTTGGGTGACCCAAAGCCCACTGCGATGCGGCTACTGATGGCCGATCGAACAGTAAAAAGGCCTATAGGGATACTCCATGATGTGCTAGTAAAAGTGGAGTCGTTCATATTTCCAGCAGATTTTGTCATTCTTGATTGTGAAGTCGATTTTGAGGTGCCTATTATTCTTGGGAGGCCATTCCTTGCTACGGGTAGAGCTTTAGTTGATATGGAAAAAGGGCAGATGAAATTTCGGTTGAACAATGAAGAAGTGACTTTCAACATTTGTAGGTCCATGCGGCAGAGTGGTGAGCTCCAATCGGTATCTGCCATATCCTACAAAATTGGTGAATCATCCAAGACACAAATAGAAGAACGACTAGGTGTAGAAGCACTGGCGGCAGTGATAATGAATCTTGATAATGAAGGCATTGAAGAATATATGTCATTAGTTGCTGCCCTTGATCGTGGTAATGTCCGGTTTAAACCGAAGAAATATGAGCTAGACATGAAGAATCGCGAGTCTCCACCCGCTAAACCATCCATTGAGGAGGCTCCAAAGCTAGAACTAAAAGCTCTCCCACCTCATCTAAGGTATGAATTCTTAGGAACCGGTGACACATTACCGGTAATCATTGCATCAGATCTAAATGAACAACAAGTTGAGAGTCTGGTCAAAGTGCTAAAAAGGTTCAAAAGAGCTATTGGGTGGACCATTGCGGACATTATTGGGATCCCTCCTGGTATTTGTTCTCATAAAATCCAACTCATGCCCGATCATAAGCCAAGTATTGAGCACCAGAGACGCTTAAACCCACCTATGCAAGAGGTCGTGAAGAAGGAAATCATAAAGTGGTTAGATGCAGGAGTAATTTATCCAATCGCCGATAGTAGTTGGGTATGTCCTGTTCAGTGTGTACCTAAGAAAGGGGGAATGACTGTGGTCCCCAATGAAAAAAATGAACTGGTTCCAATGAGGCCGGTGACTGGATGGAGGGTGTGTATGGATTATCGGAAATTAAATGCATGGACCGAAAAGGACCATTTTCCCATGCCCTTCATGGATCAGATGTTGGATAGACTCGCCGAAAAAGGGTGGTACTGTTTTCTTGATGGTTATTCAGGGTATAATCAGATCTCTATTGCACCAGAAGATCAAGAGAAGACCACTTTTACCTGTCCATATGGGACCTTTGCGTTCAAGAGAATGCCGTTTGGGTTGTGCAATGCACCCGCCACATTTCAGAGATGTATGATGTCTATATTCTCCGACATGGTGGAAGATACTATTGAGGTCTTTATGGATGATTTTTCAGTGGTTGGTGAAACTTTCGAGCAATGTTTGAGCCATTTGTCTGAGGTTCTTAAGAGATGTGAAGATTGCAATTTAGTTCTCAATTGGGAAAAATGCCACTTCATGGTCAAAGAAGGTATTGTTTTGGGCCATCGTATTTCAGAAAAGGGCATAGAAGTTGATCGAGCCAAAGTCGAGGTGATAGAGAAACTTCCTCCACCTATCTCCGTAAAAGGTGTGAGAAGCTTTCTTGGGCATGCAGGTTTTTACAGGAGATTCATCAAAGATTTCTCGAAAATTGCACATCCATTGTGCAAACTGTTGGAGAAAGATTGTAAGTTTTCTTTTGATGAATCCTGTCTGAAAGCATTCGGCGATCTCAAAGAAAAACTGGTATCTGCACCTATCATTATTTCTCCGGATTGGAACAGTCCATTTGAGGTAATGTGTGATGCGAGTGGGGTTGCCCTTGGTGTGGTATTGGGACAAAGAAGGGACAAAATCCTTCATCCCATTTACTATGCTAGTAAAGCCCTCAATGAAGCTCAGAAGAACTATACAGTCACTGAACAAGAGCTCCTTGCTGTAGTATTTGCGTTTGAAAAATTTCGCTCCTATTTGCTAGGTACTAGAGTCATAGTGCATACTGACCATTCAGCCCTGAGATATTTGATGGCGAAGAAGGACGCAAAACCAAGGTTAATTCGTTGGGTATTACTACTGCAAGAATTTGACTTTGAGGTAAGGGATAGAAAAGGGACCGAAAATCAAGTTGCTGATCACTTGTCCCGTTTAGAAGATGAAGCTATGAGAGAGTTGGGGGATAAGACTGATATTGATGACACGTTCCCCGATGAGCATGTCTTGGCTGCCTCACAAGACCTGATTCCGTGGTTTGCAGATTTTGCGAACTACCTAGCTAGTGATCTTGTTCCATCGGACTTGTCTTTTCATCAAAGGAAAAAGTTCATGTACGATGTGAAGAAATTCTTTTGGGATGAACCATACTTATACAGGAGTTGTGCTGACGGGCTTATTCGGCGTTGTGTGCCAGAAGTCGAGATGTTGAGTATTTTAGAGGCATGCCATTCCTCACCCTTTGGTGGACATCATAGTGGTGTCCGGACTGCTCACAAGATCTTCCAAAGTGGTTACTATTGGCCAACTATTCATCAAGATGCTCATGAGTTCGCCAAAGCATGTGATAGATGTCAAAGAGATGGCGGCATTTCAAGAAAGCAAGAGCTCCCTCTAAATCCCATTCTTGTAATTGAGTTATTTGATGTTTGGGGTATTGACTTTATGGGTCCGTTTGTGAGTTCTCATGGAATGAAGTATATTTTAGTAGCAGTGGATTATGTATCCAAGTGGGTGGAAGCTATCGCCCTCGCAAACAATGAAGGGAAGAGTGTCACTGCATTCTTGAAAAAGAATATATTTTCTCGATTTGGTACCCCACGGGCAATTATTAGTGATGGGGGATCCCACTTTTGCAACAAATTGTTCAAGGGATTATTGGAGAAATATGGGGTTCGCCATAATGTGGCCACTCCTTACCATCCTCAAACTAGTGGGCAAGTTGAAGTATCAAATAGGGAAATCAAACAGATTTTGTCGAAAACAGTGAACGCTAGTAGAACAGATTGGTCAAGGAGGCTTGATGATGCTCTTTGGGCTTACCGGACAGCATATAAGACTCCCATAGGTATGTCCCCATACCAACTAGTATATGGGAAAGCATGTCATCTTCCGGTTGAATTAGAGCATAAAGCCATGTGGGCTATGAAGAAGCTAAAAATGGACTGGAACGAAGCTGCAGAACAACGATTAAATGGGTTAAATGAACTCGATGAATTTCGCCTTAAGGCTTATGAAAGCTCAGCCCTCTACAAAGAGAAGATGAAGAAGTACCATGACCTAAAAATCGAGAAACGAGAGTTTATGATTGGGGATTCGGTGCTTTTATTCAACTCTAGATTGCGCTTGTTTCCGGGCAAGCTAAAGTCTAAATGGACTGGACCGTACTTGATCACCAAATTATTCCCTCACGGAGCCGTTGAGTTGGAAAACAAGGAAGGTGTGCGGTTTAAGGTGAACGGACAACGTCTCAAAATCTATATTGGTCATGCGGAATCAGCGAATGAGGTGGTTGAGGCATATTATCTTGATGAAGTCTGAGTAATCAAGTGTCCTCAGTCGTGCCGCGACGTTAAATCAGGCGCTAGTTGGGAGGCAACCCAATAGTTATCATCTAATCACGTTTATAGTTTTTGTGTTTTTTTCTCTTTCTAGTAACAGTAGCATTTTCTATTTATGGGTTGTAAATTTTCAGGTAGCACATCTACAGGAAGTACTGCAGACAAGTTACTCTACATCAGTCACTGACGGATACATCGACGGACCGTCACTCCTGTGACGGACCGTCGCATGCCTCCGTCGTGCCAGGTACGCTCTCTTGTAATTTTGAAAAACTAGGGCACAGGCGACGGACCATGTGACGGACCGTCACAACTGCGACGAACCGTCATCGGGATTTCGTCACGCCATTACCCGGCTACCCGACCCGACCCGGCTTCAGAATTTTAAAAGTTTAAAACGTTTTAACCCCCCCCACCCCTTCATTATCAGTTTTCACTTAATCTTCCCTCCATTTTCTCCCCTTCCAACTTCACTCTCTTCCCAAATTCCCCATCTTCTCCCATTGTTCATCCCAAAATTTTCCCTCTTGGTCGGAATTTGCTGCAGTGATTCTTAACCTTCTAACTTGAGTGCCATCATTTGTGCATTATTGTCTCCTCTTCCAAGGTATGTATTCCTGAAACTCTACCCTTTACTATTTTTTTTGGTTGTTTTACTGTTTTTCCCTATTGATTGCATATGGGTTTCTGCTTTTGCCTAGATATTATCTAACTTAGGTCTGTAATTCCACAAACTGCCTGGACAATACTAGAGAAATTAGGGCTTTAAAACTTACCAATTTGGGTTGTCATTCTGACTCACATGGGGTAAAACTTGGCACCCCTCAGTTCTGTCTCTGTTTCACAGCACGACAACCCGATGACGGACCGTCATACCCATGACGGTCCGTCCTGCACAACCGTCGTGACGGTCAGAGACCCCTGTCCTAGGGGTCTCAACACTTTTTCTAAGTGTCCACTGACGGACACATGTGACGGACCGTCGTATCCATGACGGTCCGTCCTGCACAGCCGTCGTGACGGTCAGAGACCCCTGTCCTAGGGGTCTGAACACTTTTTCTAAGTGTCCACTGACGGACACATGTGACGGACCGTCATATCCATGACGGTCCGTCCTGCACAACCGTCGTGACGGTCAGAGACCCCTGTCCTAGGGGTCTCAACACTTTTTCTAAGTGTCCACTGACGGACACATGTGACGAACCGTCGTATCCATGACGGTCCGTCCTGCACAACCGTCGTGACGGTCAGAGACCCCTGTCCTAGGGGTCTGAACACTTTTTCCAAGTGTCCACTGACGGACACATGTGACGAACCGTCGTATCCATGACGGTCCGTCCTGCACAACCGTCGTGATGGTCAGAGACCCCTGTCCTAGGGGTCTGAACACTTTTTCTAAGTGTCCACTGACGGACACATGTGACGGACCGTCATAGCCACGACGGTCCGTCCTGCTTAACCATCGTATCGGTCAGAGACCCCTGTCCTATGGGTCTCAACACTTTTTCCAAGTGTCCTCTGACGGACACTTGCGACGGACCGTCATACCCATGACGGTCCGTCCTGCTTAACCGTCGTATCGGTCTGAGACTTTCCCTCAGATATTTTATGTTGCCAAGTATTATATGACGGTCCGTCATACGCACTATGGTCCGTCACCAGGTCCGTCGTGACCTACTGCTACTTCAGAGCTGTTATCACTGGTTTGAGTGTCTGAGTATTATTGTCTCAAATGTTTATTTCTTTTGTGTCATACTTCATCCTTCAAGTACTAATGATGATTCGTTACAGGTACTACCTATCATGGCACCTAAACAAGATCGCGTTTACGCACGTGGGCGTTCAAAATCTGTCGCCCCGTCTGCCCGATTGGTGATAGGCTCTGATGATGAGCATGATCCAGAATACGTGCCCCCTACTGCTACTCCAGCACGAGCTCCACGTGTACCGCGAGTCACGCCCAAGAAGGTGGCGCCCGGCGTAGTCACTGCCTCCCAGTCTGATGAGGAGCGCACACTGACCGGCACTCCTTCTGGGTCAGCTGCCCAAGACGAAGGAGCATCTGGCTCCTTAAGAGTTTCGTGGTCAGAGGAAGCCTCTGGGTCTGCAGACGCCTCTGCTCCTGCCACAGCTACACAGTCTGCTTCAGATGATGAGGCTGACAGCACCGACTCCACCCCTGGCTCACCAACAGGAGTCCCTGCCCCGGTTGCCGATCAGCCCAACCGGTGGTGTGTTGACGGGCAATACAAGGTATACTTAGACGCCAAGGTTCTCAATGACAAAGGCGTCATGACACGGACTCTTACACTGGAGAGGCGGGTCCTCACGGGAAGTCTCCCCACCATGCCAGATATTCACACCCTCTTCACCAGACACCGGCTAGAGTGGACGGCTCGTTCTTTGGGTCGCTACAGTGAGGAGCTAGTCCGCGAGTTCTATGCCTCTTATGTGGCTACTCTTCGCTCGCAGATCGATAGGCGGTCTGCCCCCGCCAAACAGGCCCCACTTGAGCACGTCCGAGTACGAGGCATCCAGGTTGACATCTCCCTACCAGCCATCCGCCGATATCTGTACGGCACGGATTCTGACTCCACCAGCACACCTCTCACCGCCGAGTTTGATTACCGGTGGCAAATTGTTAAAGAGGGCCGGTTCTTACGTGAGCCTTCACTGAGAGAGACCACCAAGAGGTGGATGGCACTGCACCTATCTATTGATGGAGAGGCTGCGGATTGGGTGATGGAGCCGAAGGGGGCCATCAGGAAGGCCAACTTGACCTTTACGGCCAAGTTTCTCTGGTTGATCGTCCGCCATTGTCTCTCCCCCACTGCTGCGGATAACATAGTCACCTGGGATCGTGCAGTGCTGATGGCTGCTATGATGGCAGGGTTCGAGGTCGATTTCGCTTGGCTTCTCCAAGCGGTCATGCACGAGAGGGCCTTCAAGGTCACCACAACTTACCCTTTCCCTTGCATGATTTTCTCTTTGTGCAGATCAGCAGGTGTGCCCATTTGGCACATTGACCAGCTCAAGACCCCGCCAGGAAATGTTGACATCGGCCTCATCAGGGATGAGGCCAATGAGTTGGCCCCACGCAGAGGGCCCCGTCCAGAGGTGGCCCCATTTGGTGAGAACCTGGCCGACACCGTAGAGCATGCTCATGATGCTTCCCGTGCTGCTTCTGCACACACTGACACTACTCCGGTCGAGTCTATCCCGGGTAGTAGCACTGCCCCGAGCTCCTCTCGCTGGGCTCCTTCTGCCACTCTGGTCCCACTAGCTCGGGTTCAGAAACTTGAGGCACAGATGGCTACTCTTCTGCATCACATTCAGCCGTGGATGCAGAAGACTATTGCTGAGGCAGAGGAGCGCATGGAGCGCAAGATGATACAGCACACAGAGAGGCAGATCGCCGGGGTACACCAGCGCTTAGACGCATTTGAATTACGAGTACTAGCCCGACCAGCCCCTCCGGTGGACATGTCGACTCTCCAGGCTGCGGTTGAGAGTCTGCGGGCGGATCTTGATATGATTTTAGAGGCGAGGGTGCCTGAGTCTGAGGCCCCTTCTGCGGAGCCTGCCGATGACACCGTGATGGCCGCCCTGTTTACCACTTCTGATGTTCCACCACCTCCCCCACAAGAGCATGTCAAGAGACGCAGGGGTCGAGAGGAGGATGAGGCTAGGGCAAGGAAGAAGGAGCGCCGTGAGATGGAATCTGCGAGGAGAGCCTCGATTGCCGATGAGGAGGCCCGTAGGTTGAGGGCTGTAGAAGTAGCTGCCGGGGCGTCTAGCTCCAAAATTGTAGATTCTGTGGGAGGCGCTACTGATGGTGCTGTGGTTGCTGCGGACATTACTGAGGATGTCCAGACTACGCAGGGAGCAGGTTCCGGGGAACCGGACCCACCAGCTTGCTGATCACCGGCGCTTAGCGCCTCAGGTTTGCTTCACTTACCCTTTTACGTAGTTTAACTTTTCTATGCATTGGGGACAATTGCATATTTTTTTGTAGGGGGTGGGGTAAATGGAAAGTGAACACTTGGGTGAATTTTGAGTAGCCCAAGTTCACGATCCTCTTTTGGGGTTTTCTTGCCTGTGTTCTTTTTCCCCAAAAGACTGATTACTTTTACTGTTGAACCGGCATGTCATATCTTATGTACACAGTATAAATCTGAAGCATGATGGCTAATATAAATATGATATCTCGATAATCATTTGCATGACTAGGCACAGTAAGTGATAATTGTGTGGTTTGAAACATGAAACAAGGATACACTTCTGCATGATCCTGAATCTAAGATTTGAACTAGGTGTCTAATACTCTGGGAATGCAAGGAATGTCATGTGAGTGTGAGGTAAAGTCGAATGACCACCATTAATACTGAGCTAGAACTTGCCTGGTTAGTCCTACTGAAAGTGAGTCAAAACAATCACTTAGGAAAGGATCATAGGCCCTTGTTCGAAATAGTCAATCTTGAGCCTAAAAAAAAATAACAGAAAACCAAATGAAGTTAATCCCTTTTTGATCCAAATGAATTGAGCCTAAACTAGATTTTTTTTTTTACCCCAAATGATCTTCTCTGGGAGCAATGTGTTGGCCCTGGTCCCTCCTAGGACATGTGCACCTCAGCTTATGCCAAAAGCATAAGTTGAGGGTGGCTAATGCAGAAAGCAACCTTGTTTTGGCCCTGACCCAACCATGGGTATTGTGAACCTTGACTCATGGCAAAATCATGAGTTGAGGGTGGCTGCTATAAGGAAAACCACGGAAAGTGGGGTTGAAAGAATGAAGAGAAAGAAAGAATAAAACAGAAGTGACTAAAAAAAAAAAAGTTAATAATAACCAAAAGCAAAATAAACACAAGAAAAGAGAAAAGTCACTTACACATAAGGATAAGAAAGGGAAAACAGCAAAGTGAAAAGAAAATTGAGTAATAGGGCGAAATAAGAATGATATGTCAAGGAGGGCAACAAGTCACTAAAGTATATCTAAATACACCCTACCTGATCCTGAGCCTATGTTACAATCTAAAAAAGTCCTATTGTGATCCTAAGTGTGTATGAGGAATTTGAAGTAGTGAAAATAAGGGCAAGCCTATGGCAATATGTATAAATGAGTGGTGAATTTGTTCTGAGAGTGAGTGTCGAAACGTGATCCTTATACTCAAACTAAAATCATTGTGTGAAAAATGAGGATGTTATTTGAAGTAAGGACAGGAGTTGTAATACCAGAAATATTAGCATCTCGGTGAGAAATTGAAGAGGATAGGCATCATTGCGTAGTAAATCTGGGTTATGGTTTGATTCTACACAAATCAATGCCTAATAGTGAGACCATGCATGAACATAATGAGAATAATCGAGGTTGATAGCCAAATGATTGCTGAAATTAAAATATGGATACTTTTGTACAAAGAATTTGTAGTGAGTCATAGTGCGTCGCTTGAGGACAAACAACGAATTTAAGTTGAGGGTGTTGATGTACCGTGGTTTCACGGTATTTCTAATACTTTTTCCTTAAGTTTAGTGTGTGTCGAGAGCCTTTTTGTGTTGATTTTGATATAAGTTTATCTTTGTTTGCAGAAAATCTGTCTAAGGAAGAACGCGGGAGTTTTTGAGAAAGAATTGCAGAAGAGACCACCTACGGAGCCTATGACGGTCCGTCGAGGCTGTGACGGTCCGTAGGTGGCATCGTAGTGAAGGAAGAAGTTGCTGAAGGAAATTTGGGGAAGTCTGACCGTGTGGGATTACGGAAGTTCGTGACGGACCGTCACATATACGACGGTCCGTCCTGCATGTTCGTCGTAATTATCAGAGAGTAATCCCAGTACCCAAAATTCCAAAGTTCAAGTGTATTGGAACGAAGACCCTCGACGGGCCGTCATGCTTGCGACGGTCCGTCATACCTGTCCGTCGGGGGGAATGAAGAAAGCAACGTGAGAAGATGTGAAGTATGGGACGACGGAGGCTATGACGGTCCGTCGTGTCCATGACGGTCCGTCACGTGGTCCGTCGACCCAGACGCGTTTGGACAGATTTTTAGTAAATAGAATCCTTATTTGATTAGGTTTTTATTTTTCTTATAAATAGTTGGAAAAACCTCGTTTTTGAGGTTAGACTTTCTGGATAATTTTTAGTTTATAGTTCTTCGATTATATTAGTAAACTCTTGATTTTGGAAATTAAGATATTTTCCGGGAATTGATTGTTGTGGATTTCGGTGATTAATCAAGTTGAATTCTGGGAAATTATTCGTTTTCATAAAAGTAAGTGCATGAACTTTTCCATTAACAATATGAATTGTGTAATTACGAACATGGGTAACTAAACCTCATAGCTAGGGTTGTGGGAACCATGGGTGAATAACAAGGTAGAAATCTAACTTCAATAACAATTTCTAGAGTGGTGTCTTGCATGTATTGATAATTCTTTCGTTTAGAATTCTTTTTAACGGTGGCCAACGTTAGAACTCGCCTTAATGCTACTTGCCGGACCAAGGAGGTAGATAATAGGAAAAGAATTATCAACATAGATTTAGTGTAGACTATCTAATAGACTAGTATTGGTTGGTACGAGTTAATAGCTTAGTCAAATACCGAATACGATGTTTAATATGAGGTAAAGATAAGGGTTAGTATAGCAACACACGTAGCCGGACCAAGGTGCGGAGTGAAATTCTCTAGATGCCGGACCAAGGATTTAGAGATACATAACTTATCACTTTACATGCAAGATATCAGGATAGAGATGTTATAGTTAGATTTACCAAGTTAGGAACCTGTGGGGAACACTAAAACCCTAGTTACTTTTATAATTTGATTAAACTCTGAAAGTTAAAATTGTTAGTTGTTCATTCTTATTTAGTTAATTATTTTCATTAATTTAGAAATAAAACCCCCCTTTTTGTCTTTTGGTTTATTGGAAAACAGTTGGCTAAATAATAGTAATAATAAAATAAAGTTAAGTCTGAACTATTTTCCTTGTGGGATCGATCCCAACCTCATTAGTTGGGTTCTTTACTTGATACGACCGCTTTACTTCTTATTTGAGAAGTAAGTTTGAGCGTATCAAGGCTACCTTCAACCTATCCCTTATAACACAAACTTTCTCCAAAGTTTCATATATAAATTTAGGACCAAGGAGTGAATAATCACCAACTTCAAATCACCCAACCGGATATCAACACCTCATACCGTATAAAGCCTCAAAAGGAGCCATGGATATCATCGAATGGTAACTATTCTTATTAGAGAACTCAAGCAAAGGCAAAAGTTCATCCCAAAATCCCTTGAAGTTTATAAAACAATATCTAAGCATATCCTCAAGGGTTTGAATAGTACACTCCGCTTGACCATCCGTTTGGGAATGAAAAGCGGTGCTTTACTTTACTCTTGTACCCAACCTATTTTGGAACGACCTCAAAAATGTAGATGTGAAATGTGCGCCCCTATCCAATATGATGGATAATGGAATACCATGAAGACACAAAATCTCATATATGAAGATCCTTGCATAATCCTCTGCCGAGTAAGTCGACTTGACGGGGATAAAATGAGCGAATTTTTTCAATCTATCCACCACCACCCATATAGAGTCATTTTGCCTTCTAGTCGAGGCAAACCCACTACGAAGTCCATATTAATGTCGTCCCACATCCAAGTGGGAACTTTCATTTCTTGAAGTAAGCCACCCGGCTTTTGGTGCTCGACTTTCACATGTCGGCAATTTGGAAACCTTGCAACAAATTTCGCTATGTCTCTTTTTAAGCCATACCACCAAAACAGTCCTCTAAGGTCATGATACATCTTAGTGTAACCCGGATGAATCAAATAATGAGAACCATGAGCTTCCTCAAGAATCCGGTTTCTCAAGTAATCATCATTGGGAACAGACAACCTCTCTTGATACCTCAAAACACCACCCCTAAGGAGAATGACTCATTAAGCTAACAAAGAACTGATTCCTTCAACTCCATCAATGATGAATCAATGTTTAGCTTAGACTTCACCTCAACCACCAAAGATTATTCGTAGCGATGATGGACCATAACACCACCCTTTGGAAAATCTTCCAATCTATCACCCAAATGAGACAATCTATGAACATCTTTCACTAGGTCTTTCTTGGCTTCTTTCACATGAGACACACTACCCATGGTCATACAACTTAGAGCATCTGCTACCACATTTTGTTTGTCGGGGTGGTAGAGAACATTCATGTCATAATCTTTCAGCAATTCCAACTATCTTCTTTGTCAGAGATTTAACTCCTTTTGGGTAATCACATATTAAAGACTATTATGGTTGGTATACACATCAACATGAACACCGTAAAGATAGTGCCTCTATATTTTCAGCGCGAACACCACGGCCGCTAACTCAAGATCGTGAATTGGATAATTCTTCTAATGCACCTTAAGTTGTCTAGAGGCATAGGCTACTACCTTACCATGATGCATAAGGACACACCCCAATCCCACTTGGGATGCATGAAAATATACCACAAAGCCCTTGGTACCCTCCTGTAAAGTCAACACCAAAGCAGAGGTAAGCCTATCCTTCAAAATTTGGAAGCTTCTTTCACATGCCTTGAATCACTCAAATTTCACATTTTTTTCAGTCAACGTAGTCAACGGACAAGCAATGGATGCAAAACCATAAATAAAACTTCTATAATACTCGGCTTGACCGAAGAAACTCCTAATGTCAGTTGGAGTCAATGGTCTAGGCCAATTCTTAACCGCTTCCGTATTTCTCGGATCAACCTCTACTCCCTCACTAGAGATGATATGACCATGAAATGCCACCTACCTCAACCAGAACTCACACTTGCTATACTTGTCAAATAGTTGGTGTTCCTTAAGAAATTGTAATACCACTCTCAAATGGTCCATGTGTTCACCCTCATTTTTAGAATATACCATGATGTCGTCGATGAAGACAATGACAAATGAATCAGATTATTTCGAAACACCCTATTAATGAGGTCCATAAAACCCATCGGGTAATTAGTGAGACCAAAGACATTACTAGTGTAATACTCCAAAAGTCTAAAGCCTAATCTAGAGCCTAACATGAGAGTCTAAGAGTTATAACAATGTTTAAAGCCAATTATAATTTACATAAGTCATTTAGGAAGTTTTTGAATAAAAACTTCAAGGAACGTCCATGACATCCGGAAACTAGTTCAAGAGGGGCTAGTATGTCTTAGCCTATTTGACTAACTTTTAGGAGTCGGAAAATGATGATATTTGGTGGTAAGGTGTCTAAAATTTATTTAGAGTTGGTTTATAGTTGAAATGTCCGAGTACGATTCCCCAAGGACCAAACAAAGGGTCCTTGAGGAGGACCCTTGCATTTTGGCAAAAAGCTGCCAAGAGGCAGTGTCTACCTACGTGCGCAAGGCGACGAGGCGTGGTTGGATCGACAGGGCGTCGATGCCTCCGTTGACCAACACTAAGACATTTTTGCTAATGGTACATTTGGACAAGTCTCTGACACCAGCGAAGGGTGTGTAGGATGGAGGGGCACTAGGTCGTCGACTGACGTACGACCCATCAGTCGGGGTCTCGTAGGTCAGGACACTGTGTTGCTGCCATGTTTTAGTAAGTTCAATTAAATTAATTGGGTGGTTATTTAAGTAGTTAAGGGTTAAGGGAGGCCTAATTAAGTTATTTAATACATCTATATATACCCCAAACATAATTAGACTAAACCTAACATTCATAATTCCCAAAACCCAATTGCTCTTCCTTCTCTCTTCTTTCTCTCTCCCAGAGAAACTCCATATAAGACAAAGAAAATAAGGGTTGTAGGGATGAAATGAGGGGGGGGGGGGGTTTCTCCATCAAACTTCATCAATTAGTAATATATGGGATTCCTTTCACCTTTGGGATCTCTTTCCCCAAAGGTTTCCTCCAAATTTCAAAAAAATGAAATTCAAGTGGGCTTTCTTCCAATACGAAATTGATCTTGTGAATTACTTTGTTTATGATTCATTTTGTTTATTATGAGTATATTAACATATATTATGATTCAATTATACTACTTCTTGATGAATTTACTAAGTTTGTGGAAGATGACTCTAACAATTTAAAAATCTAAGACGTGTTCTAGACCTTAACATAGGTGTCAAAGGGTTTAGACAATGTCTTAAGGTCCATTTCATGTATATAAGTCATTTAGGAGGTTAAGAAATCAAAACGTCACAGAACGTCCATGACGTCCGAAAACTAGTTCAATGAGGTACTAGCGTGCCCTAGCCTATTTGACTAGCTTTTAGGAGTCGTAAATTGATGAATTTTGGTGGAAGGGTGTCTAACATGTATTAGGGTTGATTCATAGTTGATATGTATGGTTAATACTCCCCAAGGACCAACCAAGGGACCTTGAGGAGGACCTTAGCATTTTTGGGTCAAAGGCTGCCCAAGGCAGTGTCCACCAATGGATGCAACCAAAGATCTGTTGTCCAATCGATGGGGCATGTACTATTTCAGTCGATGGACACTTAGCAAAATTTTTGGAAGCCTTCAAATGGAAAGTCTGTGAAATTATTGACGAGTGTGCAGCACGGAGGTGAACAGTGCCCGTCGATGGACACACGATCCGTCGATCGTGGTCTCGTCTGTAGATCCACTGTTTTGCTGCCCGTTTTTATTTAATTCATTTAATTAGTTGGCTTATTTAGGAGGTTAATTAGGGTTTAGGGGAGGTCTAATTAAGGTTATTAACAACCTATATAAAGACCCTAACCTAATTAGACTAACCTAAGCTCTTATAAATTCCAAAAGACAAACTCTCTTCCTTCTCTCTTCTTTCTCTCTCATGTTGAAGAACTCCATAGAAGACAAGGTCAAAGGTGGGTTTTAGGGTTGCATCACAATTATTTCTCCATCAATCTTTATCAAACATTAAGGTATGTGATTCCTTTCACCTTTGGGACTTCTTTCCCTTAAGGGTTCCTTAAAAGTGATTTTAAAATATGAGTTTTCATGTGGGTCTTTTCCAATCTCGAAATTGATTTTGTCAATTGGTTTGTTTATGTTTTACTTTGTATATTATGAATACATTTATATGTATTGTAACTCTTAGGTTATTTCATGATTGATTTGTTTAGTTTGTACAAGCTGACCTTTTTCCCTTAACCCTAGGTTGTGATCTTGAATTGAATTGTATATTATTGTTGCAATTGGTTTGGTTAGTGTGTTAATTACTATCATATGTTGTTGTGATACTAATCATAAGTATATTATGATATATTATAGTTTAATTATTCTAGTTCTTGAGTAATTAACCTAGATTGTGAAGTAGGTTGTCAACTTGGTCTAAGACTCTAATTCTAGGCTATGAACTAGTGGTGAGTTGTTGTATAATGACTCAATCGGCCTTGTTATTATATTTTTTACTACTGTATGGTGATATTACACACATTGTTGGGTTGAGTATGAGGGTTGATGGTAAGACCTAGATGTTGGCTTATGAAGCAGACTTGGTAAGTCTTGTGATCCCTATTGTTTACTTTAATTGTGGTTACTTGTGATTAAGTGATGATGTTGCATGTAACTATACCTTATATTAGGATTGATAGGGTTGGTATGATGTTGAATTGACATGTCTTGACTATGGTTTTGTGAGGTGTTGGCTAAGATGTAAATGTTATAAGGTTGGTGATAACTTTCAATGTGCCTTATCATGAATGATTATGTAAATGTGCTAAAATCACTTGTATTGTTTGCCAAGTATAGCAAATGTGAGTTTTGTTTGAGGTCGGTAGTGTTTCTTGGTCATATTATCTCTAGTGAAGGAGTAGAGGCTGATCCAAGGAAGAACGAAGCGGTGAAAAATTGGCCTAGGCCTTTGGCTTCTACAGATATTATGTGTTTCTTAGGTTTAACCGGTTATTATAGAAGGTTTGTCGACGAATTTGCATCTCGTTCTTCTCTCCTGACAACCTTGACCCAAAATATAAGACACCCAAAATGAGATAGGGTGTCTAGATCCTAACATGTTTGTTTTAACATTCTAAAGTCCTAAAAGGGCTCATAATATGGTTAAGAGGCAGTGTGCAAAGCTTGAGGTTATTTGGAAGTCAAACGTCAAGGGTCGACCATGACGTTCGATTAGTCACCTATGTGCCTCATGTGTCTATGCATGCTTAATATTGTATGAAATGAGCCTAAAGAGTATTAAAATGAGTTATAATGATTTTAAATGGTATCATATGAAGTTTTAAGAAGTTTGGAGGTCAAACGTCCAAGACGATTGAAAGATAGCCTCGAGACATGCATGTTTGTGTCTTGATGGGGCCTTGCATGTTTGGACGTGTTGCAGGTGTTTGTTTTGCGTTAAACTTATGTGGAAGGTCTAAAAATTGTGTATTTATGTGGGAAATGTCCTTGTACGACTTCAAAAGGGCCCCGCAAAAGGGCACACAAGAAGGACCCAAGGCTGGTAAAGACACAGCCTTGGCAGTGTCAATCGACGGACCAAATGACGGCCAATTGATCAACCAACGGCCCGTAGGTGAGGTCTCGTCGATTGGTACTTATATTGGGCAGGTATAAATCCAAAAAAATTGACCAAGTACCTATCGACAGAAGCTAATGTACGGCCCGCCGACTGACCAACGGCCAATAGATGGTTCCGTCGATGGTGCCTGCAACCTGTGCCTGTGTACTGGTTTATTAAAGGGGTGAATGCGAAATTCACCCCACGTCCTAAACTGACCCTAATTGATTTATTACCTAATTTTGGGTGTATATAAGTCATCAAACACGTGAACTTCCCATACCAATCTCATCCACACGTAAGAAACCTTTCCCTCCAAACATCTTCTCCCTAGAAACCTCCATTGTTGTTGAAGCTCAAGAACAGCTTGGAGCTTGGAATTGCATGATTTCTTCACCATGTTTTAGAGGTATTCATGTAGATAAATGTATGGTGATCTTCATCTCTAGTTATCCTTCCATCTAGAGATTTAATCTCAAAGATTTCAAAGAGAAAAATATGATCAAACATCTTCTTCTTCAATCTATCCATGGGTTCTTTCTAAAAATGTTTTGAACAATTTAATCATGATGAATTGAAGTTAATACAGTGGTTTTAACGTAAATTTGACTCCAATTGCATGATGAACCCATGTCCCTTCCAAACTTGATTTAGTCTTTGCATGGGCTTTGTGATCTTGACTTATTATCTACTGTTATTTACGTGGATTAATGTTGAATTGAGGATGAAGGGTCCATGTGGATCAATGTATGAAGATTTGAACATGTTTAGCTTAGGTTTCTATGATTCACTTTAACATTGGCCTTCTAATGAATAAAAGTGAATTTCGATTATGTTGTGGTTCTTATAGCTACTGTTTTAGGTTGATGTTATAAATGAATTATGGGTATAAACCCTTAATTATCAAATCAAAGGAACCTTGGTAAGGATTGATCTACATATTTTAACCTTAAAGTTGTTAAAGCTATGAACATAATGTGATATCGATTTAGGGTAGATGAAGAATGATTTAGTCTTGATTATTATGGATAGAGCTACTACCCTAGGTTGGTATTATTGGTATATTATGAATGTTTATCATTATAAACAAAGTAAAGTATACTAATGAAGTTATCTATGACTCTCTACTTTCTAATATATATGTGATGCCTTGTATCATGTTATAGTATGATCTTGTAGCTACTTGTACATGGTGTCTTTTATGATTAAACTACATATAGCTACTGCCTTATATATGAATTGTTGAGAACAAGGTGTATTGATCAATGATGATTAAAGGGTAAGAAATTGGTAAGAATGATTATCTCTTCTACTTTCCTTATAGTAATATAGTTGATAAAGCCTTGTATGGCATTGTGTGGTATGATCCACTTATGGTGGCGGTGTTTATTTTATTGTCATTATATATGTGTTGACCATGGCCTTGAAGAAAAATTTATGAACATATGAACATGTGCTCATGATGATACTATGAGAAGTTTATGCCTACCTTCCTATTCTAGTTGTGATCTAGGTTGTATGGCTATTGTATAAGCATGTGTATATCCATGTTAGGTAAAGTATAGGTGCTTCCATTGATGTGTTAAAATGGTTAATAATCCCTTACCTATGAACCCTATGTGAATGCATGAATAGTACAAGTTAGGAGTCTTAAGTATAATATATAGTTGACTTGTCTCCTATGCTATTGTGTGTTGTGTGGTCTATGCTTGAAAGAGTATTATGGTCTAAGAGGGTGGCTGCCTCATTGTGTTGTTGATAGCCATTATGTGATCATGTTGACCAATGTACACACACACTCACTTTACATGCATGTTACAAGTAGTATAGGTCATGGTGTCTAAATGAAAGGTAGTTCTCATATTCACTAGTGTCTACTACTATGTATGTTAAGATGATTTTTATGAAAGTATGATATGTGTTTCCTTAGCTAGGATGACTTGATAGGTGTACTTGTATGGGCAAGGGTATGGGACCTTGTCTATACATTGCACATGTGTACCTTGATAGGATAGTTCTTAAGTTTGGTTTCTATGTGCATGAATATGAATGTATAGTCATGTGTGGTTTTAAGATGTTGTGTGAAAGGTTTGTTCACATCTATGTATACACTCACACACTTATATGATGGTCTAGTAAGTAATGGGGCCTTGAGAGGGGTGCCCAAGATTACTCTAAAACTAGATAGGTGCTTGAGTATGCTATAAGCATATGAGAATCAAATATTATAAGCCTATGTTTTATGAAAAATGTAATAATGGATTTTCGATAAAAGGGAACTTAGCTTAGCACCGAGTGAACTTTACATTGAGAGGTGTTGACTTTCCCTTGAGGAAGATTCACCATTTGTCCCTTATAGAGTGTTGACTTCTTTTAGAGGAATACTCACCTATGGACCCACATGAGGTGTTGATTTCCCTTTGAGGAAGGGGTTCACCCATGTTTTCTCATGATATGAGGCCCCAATGCCCAATGGCATGTAGAGGGAACTATCTATCTGTTAGTTCCATAAACTATGCTTGCCACATAGGATCTAGCAAAGTGAATTCACTTAGGATGCTAGGATATATGTTAATGTTCTACCTTGGCTAGGTAGGAACACCTTCCATTTGTGTAAAGCTCTACAACACCAAATTCCATGTTTAGCACCCATGGTCTTAGTATCGGTTAAGTCTATAGTCTCCTAAGGTAAAATGGACAATGGAAGTAAATGACTAGGACACTAACTAGGATGACATAAGGGAGGTTACTTAGGATAGGTGGAAGTAATGAACCGATCTAGACATTGCACAAGTAGCTCCATTAGGAAGTCTTAGGAAGGTGTTCTAATACATGTAATTATGTATATGTTCTTTATGCATGACTTTACTTCTTCTTGCTCCCTTCCGTTACTTTGCCCAAGTTTACTTAGTATTCCATCCCGGAACTCGGTCCGTCAGCTCAATTGGTATCAGAGCCAAGTTGGCCGGGGTGGTAAGTTCGGACTTTGGTAGTTGTTGTTCTTCTTCCACTTGTCTTCTTAGTTTTATTCCTTGAAGTGGGGTAACCGGATATTCCCGGTTTAGACGTCGGCAAGCCCGTACATTCCGTTGTATAAGCTTAGACTGTGTGTGTCGTAGAGCCGAACCCGGAGGGTGTTCCCTTTCTCCAAGCCTAGCGGAATAAGATGAAAGAAAATTAGTGAAAAAAGGTAACAACAGTTACTACACAAAGAATTTCTTACTCCGGTAGTAATCTTTAAAGTAGACATTTAAGCCCAAGGATAGAGTTCTTCTCCCCGTTAGATTCCCCATCAACTTAAAATGAGACCACCTACTAGATACCGTAATTTTATTAAAACTTATGATAGTAAAAATTTTGAATCTACTATTACTATTAATAAAAATATGAGACTATTAAATTGCTAACATTTAACAAACTCAATAGTTATAAGAAAAAATATAAATTTCTTCATATAGGACTTGTCCAAGTAATAGTAAACCCATTATATAGATTGGATTCATAGATACCCATATGTCTTTTGTTAAGAGACAATAGGTTATTAAATTTTAATGAATCTTTATTAGCAGTAGTACAAAGTAACCTTGCCAATGGTCCATTATACTTTAATTGTTATCCAAATTATTTAATAAATATTAAGGATCCAAACATAATTGATACATTAAAATTAAAAGTTAAAACTAAAAATATGAATAGTAAGGATACTACTGGGAAAGTAGCTATAATATATAGAATATATTATAAATTAATAAAAACTACCTTCGCCCCTAATGCTAAAATATTAAATAATAAAGGAGTTACTATACTCATGGAATCATATTATAACACCTTTATTGTAATACCTCGAAAATAGCTTAGGTGCTCTCGAGCCTAATATGTTGGTCTTGGTGTTCTAATTTCCTAAATATGCCTAAAATATAGTATATAGGCAGTAGCTAAAATATTAGAGGTGTTGGAAGTCAAATGTCAAGGGACGACTAAAACGTTTGACGACTAAGTCACCAAAATGTCTAAAATATGGTTATATGTGTTTATGTGTGTTTGATTGTGTTTTAAGGTTATTAATAGAGTTAATATAGCATGTATAGGCAGTGGTTAAAGTTTCATGAAGTTTGGAGGCCAAACGACCAAGAACGTCCAAGGCGTTCGAAAGATATGTCTTGAGTCGACCTTGTACGTCTAGGAGAGTTTCATTGAGTTTTACGTGTTCATTTTGGATGAATTTCATGTGAGAGGTGTTAAAATCATATAATATTGTATTTGGGTTGTAAACGTTCGAGAAATTATCCCAAGGACCATCAAAGGGTCCTTGAAGAAGGACCCAAAGTCAGTGTGCAGGCTATCCCAGGCAGACCTTGGCGACGGAGCAGTCAACGGCCAGTCATGGCTGTGACGCCCCATCACAGGGTCCCGTCGTGGGGGACTTAGCCTTGGGTGAAGTTTTCAACCTTGCCAGGTCATTGTTGCCAACGACGGAGGCCTGTGATGCCCCGTCATGGCTGTGACGCCCCGTCATGAGGCTGTCGTCGTGCACACCTGAGTTCTGCGCAGGCTGCTGCCAATTAAGGGGTGAATTGGTAAATTCACCCCACTTCTAAATTATGTGTTGGAAGGTTATTTGAGGGTCTTATGGGTATTTTAGTTAAATATATAAGTAGTTAACAACCTAGAGACTTCATTCTTCCAAATTGAAAACCCAAAATACTTAAAAAATATCCCAAAGACTCCATTGAAGACCCTATTGAAGAGGCAGCTTGGTGAGGGGTTTTTGTGTTGAAATTCTTCATCAAATTGAAGAATTATCATCCTTGAGGTATGGATTTTGATCCTTGAAACTTATTTCATGAAGGAGACCAACTCTCAAGATGTTTTTCAAAGTTTTCTAAAGTGAATTGTCCAATTTCGGGATTCTACCATGGGTTCTTGCATAAATGATTTCTAAACATTGAATTATGATCTAATTGATATTTTATTGATGATTTTAACATAAATTACCTATGAACGCATGTAAATTGATGAACCCTAGTTTTGACTACTTATTGGGTTACTTGATATTAAGCTAATATTGATGAATTGTTGTGTAGTTTCTTACGGGCTTTATAATGATATAAGAATTGTATTCAATTGATATCTAATTGATCTTAGATTGTTAAACCTAGATTGAATTGATGTAGATTCATTGGGTTTTATGTTTATTGCTTTAAATTATCGATCATGGCCATGGGTAAGGGCCTTGTGATGTTGAATTGGTTGATTTGGCATTGAATTGAAGTGTGGATGAGGGGATGAAGGTATGCTGCCCCATTTTATTTAATTTGATATTAATTATACTTCGATTCTATTGTACTTGGTATGGTCCACTTATGGTGGCGGTGTTATGTATTTTACTTGCAATTGACGTGGCCTTGTCGGCGTTACTTTATGCAATATTATGAGCATGGCCTTATTGGCAACTACTTGAAGTTATATGGCTATTTGTGTAGTTGGATTATGTGAAGCATGACATTACCTATCTACATGTGGAGTTTTATAGTCATGTATGTATTCTTCTAGTTATGTTGCCTTAAGTGATCATGTTAGACTTTGACTTGACATTATGAGAGTAGTGTTAGGTTAAGTCTTGGTTATTCCTACTTCACTTTATGAGTCTATGTGGAGTATATTAATGATGTTATGATGATATATAGGGTGACTTGAAGATGTTAGGTTGTTTTAGAGGTGTTTCTAGAATGACTTGTATTATGTGTTAAAAGTGAAGTATGTGGTGTCTTGTCTTGGTTGACTTGTATCTCTTGCTTGATGTATATATGATTATGGATATGTGATGTCTTGATCTAGGGTGTTATAACTCTTAGTCTTGAATGTATGAATGACATGTGACTTTAAATGATGTTATGAGAGTCTCTCATGTGAAAACCTTTACTTAAGGGGAATGTTACGATTGATTGAAGTGTAAGCTGTAATGGTATCCTTCAAAGTGAAGGAATGATGGACTTAAGGTTAGTTGACTGGAACGGCATCATGTTAGCACTTAGGAAAGTCATCATGAGCTTATTATCTCCATTGTGAGGTAGACCTATTGGACCTTCCTTGGTAGGGTAAATGTAACTAGGTTATGAATTAGATATGGAACCCTTTTATGCAAACCTAATGTATGAAATACTATATGAGCAACAAGGCTAGCACCGAGTGAGTATGGAAAGGGAAGTAGTTCTAGTTAAGTATGAGACTAGAATACAAAGAAGCCCTTCATATTCCTTAACCATGTGCCTACATGGGATGGGTCCAAGTTCTACCATTGGCAAGTAGATTAACCTCATCGGAGTAGGATAGAACTCCGGATTCCATGTCTTGCTACCATGGTCTATGTAGGTTATTGCCTATTCTCATCATGTGGAATACCTATTAGCATTAGATAAGTTTATGAGGTTTAGGTGGTGGTATGGGACGCGATCTAGACATTTCACAATAGGCTTTGAAGGTGTTATGTTTAATTTTCTAGGTCTTGTCTAAGACCATTATGTGAGTGTCTTATGTGATGTATTATGTGAGTGTCTTATGTGATGTATGAGTCTTAATGAACTAATGAACTAATGACCTATGTTAGTAACTATGTAAATGAATGAGTACCTAATCAAAAGTGGCTTAAGCATTCCTTAGCTAAAGTGTGAGGAGGGCATGGAAGGATGATCTCTTCATGTCTTATCTTTGGAAGTCTTGAGGATGACTCTAGTTAGGGAAGTTGGTTAATCTTGTTGACATGATATAAGCCTTAGGTAGTCTTAAGGACTAGTTAGGTAATCTTGAAGAGGTCACTATGGACGTTATCTTCTTGATTTACTTAAGTAGGTTTTTTGATAGCCTTTGGGTAGAGAATGTCATATCACCTATGATTGGTGATTTAGTGAGAATGATTCTACTATAAGGAGTCCATAGGATCACTTGAGTGTATGTGTAAGGGATTGTATGGGAGGTTCGTTCACATTCTACTTATGGGAGACTTAGGATTCATGATTGGTAGAGAAATCTCACAATGATGTTTATGATTGCTTTGTAAGTATGTATGTTACTCATTGTAGGTAATCTTAAGGGTCGTTTAGGCTCATCTAGAGAGGGGTATGGGCGGTCTCTCTTTGTGTGACTTAAGTGAATCTTAGGATGACTTTAAGTGAGGGAATTACATTCTAGAAGTTGGTTATTAAAGGAGTTAGTAAGTCACTGAAACAGTGAAGTCAATTCACTGTAAAGTTAATTGGACTTACTGTAAAGTGATGATTAAATTTGGTATTCTTGATTAATTGCTTTCTTATGTGTTTCTAAATGGATTAATGATGTTATTATGATTAAAATATGATTTGTAAAATTAAAAGATGCATATTTCCAATAAAGTCCGTTTTCATGATTTTTATGCATAATGTCATACTTAGTACATGTGATTGTACTAATTCCATGCTTTATTTTTTATCTATAGTTCTTAATAGGCGAAGAGCTTTGTGAAGTGAAGAATTGGATATAGTAGGATCGTCGAAGGAGAAGTTGAAGTATGTCCTCAATTGACTCGAGGTCATATGACTTTTATGTTTTCTTTGAAGTATTGTAATAGACTATGTATTTCTATTTTCGTATTGAAGTATGGACCGTGTCCCAAGTATTCTTGTGTCTTAAGATGATGAGATTGAGACTTAGTGTTTTCCTAATTTCTACTTATATGAAAAAGTTTAAACACTTCTATATTATTTTATGAAATATTTTAATTCTGCACTACTTTTCACTATGTATATGCAATGAATGATATGAAAGAGGCTTGTCTTAGAACTCCGAGAGTTCGACGACGCCGGTTACAATCCAATATTGTGCTCTAACTTCTAGGGTATGGTTTTGGCATGTGACATTTATCCCAAGAATACTAAAATGGGATGAGTTATCAATAAAGGATATTTGGCATTTTGACTCTGTAACGGAGTAAGAATTTGAAAAAGAAAAATCAAAGTTTCACCAAGTATGTCAACCTCTAGATAAAGAAATAAATAAAAAATTAAAGGGGGTAGATTTCTTAGAAACTATTTCCAAAATACAACATAGGAATTCTAAGCCCATAAAATCCCCAAGTCCCACTACTCAAATTCAAGAAATAAAAAATTATATTGGCGTGATTCATTTAGACGAACCTTTTGAATCGGACTATAATTATTTAAATAAACTTTGGACTAGTCCAGAGAATTCTATTAAAAAACAATGGTATATACAAAGATATTCTTTATCAGATAGATTAACCTTTAGAAATAAATGGTTTAGTGATATGAAAAGATTAAAATGTAACATGAAATTTTTTAAGTGGTTTGGATACACAAGAAAATTAGATGACCAAAAAGAGTCATTAAATATGTTGGTTAATAAATGGTATACCACTAATAACAAAGTAGTTGAATCTAAAATTCCTCCTTTAGAAGAAATTAGTCTACCCGTTGACGGTAGAATTATTACTTCCTCACCTTTTAAAATTGATATAGTTGATACTAAAGGAGACCCCAAAAATAAAGATATAAATAGAATTCTGCAACAAAATAGTTATACAAATCAACTACTTTATGTGGTCTCTAACCAAATTCTTGAAGTCGATTTTAAAGCAGTTTTTAAGGATAAACCAAATCCTTCGTACAATGATAAAAACCAAAAACTAGAAACTCATCCAATATTTAAACTACCAGAATTTTCTAACAAGAAATTCCCTTTCGAGAAAATTTTGAATCACTAATGATATTATAGAAATAATTAATAAAAAAATAAAAATGACAAATATTAATACCTTGTACGAAAATGATAAAGATATTAATAAATTAAGTTCAAATTATTCTAATAAAAAGAATTATTATAAGAAACATTCTTTTTCGGATATGCAATACGAAGAAAATGAGTTTCTATCTCATATTTCGCATTCGGAAAGAGAAATAGCTGAATGGAATATTGATGGACTAGCGGAACATGGAATTTCTGATAAATTACATGTAATGGGAATGAACATTACAGCTTATAAAATGAAAATTTTATCAGATAAACAATCCGCTATTCTAATTACAGCTAAATTTACTGGCACATTAAAAAATTGGTGGGATAATTATCTCACAGAAGATAATAGGCAAAGTATATTAAATACTACAACTATTAACACAATTATTAAAGATGAATCTTCAGGACAAACTATAGAGAATATAGTCCTAGAAGATGCCACTACCACCATACTTTATAACATAGCTAAACATTTTATTGGAGACCTCAACTTTTCCAAGATAGAAGTTTAGAAATATTATCTAATCTATCTTGCCCAAAGTTGGACGATTTTAGATGGTATAAAGATTTTTTCCTCAACAAAGTTATGATTAGAAAAGACTATAATAACGATTATTGGAAAGAAAAATTTATTAGTGGTCTACCCAAGTTATTTGCTGAAAGGTTAGAATAAAATCAAAAGATAGATTTAAAGGAAAAATTCCTAACAATCAATTAACCTATGGTGATCTCATAATTTTTATAAATATTACTAGACTAGAATTATGTACAGATATAAAACTTAAGAATCAACTAAAAAGAGATAGTGAAATATCTCAAAAGGAACTAGGAAACTTTTGTCAAGACTTTGGTTATATTAAACTGTCCTCCTCATCAAGAGAGACTTTTGAAAAAGATAAAAATAAACATAAATCAGAGAAACCTTGTCGTTACAAAAAAAGGTTAAAAAATCTAACCATGACCCTAGTAAAAATAGTTTTAAACCAAACAACACTGAAAGATGGTGGGGTTGTGGAAAAACCGGACATCAAGCCAGAGACTGCCCAACCACTAATAAAAAGAAAGAAAATATTAATATGTTAATTCCGGAAGAAGAAGTTAAGGATAAATTATATTCTATTTTGAAAGAAAATAATTTCTCCTCCGATAATAATCTTAGCAACGACGATGAGGTAGACATGACATATAGTTCTTAAGATAGTAAGTCATCCGACACTTGCGAATGTGATAGTAGAAGTTGCACCTGCAAAAACCAAAATCATTCCATAAATGTCATTACTAGTAGTAATAAGAAAACATTCTTTGATAACATATATCATATGAAAAATCTTGATTTTAGGATAAAATACTTAACTATCTTAAGAAATTTACTCCTTGATAAACAAGATGACACAATTATTAAAAAATCACCACCTAATTAGAAATTGAAAATTTTTAAATTCGAACCTAAAGAAACATTACAAAAGGTAGAGTTTCTTACAGAATTTCTACCTAAATTAAAAATTAGTACCATTACGATCATAAGATTGCAAGGCATCCATACCAGACGCTAGATAAAAATCTTATATTTCCCTACATAAATTATATATCAAAAGAAGATAATAATTTCTTAAAAGAAGAAAATACTTTAAAAATAAATCTATTTTCACATCAAGAAAATTATACAATAAAAATTATTAAACCTTCTCTTCCTCCTAGGTTTTACTTAACCTTCTTTATAAAAGTAGGAGTTACTCAACTTCAAAATAATGTAAAAACAACTCAATATATTTTCCATTAAAATTATACCTTTTTTAGTTGGAAGAAAATTATTATGCAACTTTATTTTTCAAATAAAGGGAGAAAAACTCTCAAAAATTTTAATAAAAGAAATTTTCAGGGAAATAATGAGGTCAGGAATAAGACTTTTCCCGACATTCAAACCCGAAGAAAAAATGAAACGACCATTTTATGAAGAAGATCAAACAAAACAAGAAGATATATACATGTATTTCCTCCTACCAAAATATACTATACCCTCACCATTAGAAGGACCAATAACCAGCTCACTAAAGCTACAACCTCTTCATTCAATTTCCAATAAAACTCATCCTCCTCGGTCAATTAAAATATTTTGATCCAAACCAAGGATAGTTACAAGATGGAAGACACAGAGACATACCAACAAAAAAATCTCGGGGCCACCTCTCAAAATAAAAGGGATAAGGTTCCAAATAAAAAACAATTTGAGTTAACAATGTTACAGGTACTACCAATTACCGCACTTGATAAAAAATGTGGGAATTATGAAATTCAGGATTTACTAAAGCCCTGCTACACCAACAAAAATTATGTGGAGACGGAAGATCCCCTCAAGATCCGAAGGTATTATGAATTTATTTTAACAGATACCGATTCGGTAAAAATTGAGCATATATTTGACGAAAATAATTCAGATAGTATACAATATTTCAAATTCACTATCAAAAGAATCTTCAGTCCATTTGAATTGTTTGAGGATCATCTACATGCCCCTATTCACTTATCAAAAACTCATCGATCCCAGACATATAACTGGTATGATTATAAAGCAGCCTGGTATAACTTTATTTTTGTTAGACTAAATACCCACACCTGGTTTATCAAATATTCAGAAGAATTCAAGAACGCAATTATTCCCCGAAGATTTTACGAATGGTGAAGTCAGTTTGGAGGAAATAAACAGGTATTATCAAGTCAACATCAAATACAATTCAAAAAGTTTCAGGTAAAGAGATATATATCTACCTTATCAGAAAATATTAAATTATGCAAGTTCTTTATGGACAAAAGAATCTCTTATATTTTTAGTATGTCCTTCAACATTCGTGAAATTGAGAGGATCAAATATTTAAGCAAAATCATTAAGATCAAAGGATGGGAGCCAGCTGTCCGCGAAGATAAGTTAAGTATAAGTTCATCACCCCAAAGATATTATGACAACTC
Organism: Solanum sitiens; assembly: GCA_016801875.1. NCBI lineage: Eukaryota > Viridiplantae > Streptophyta > Magnoliopsida > Solanales > Solanaceae > Solanum > Solanum sitiens. The sequence goes on along the minus strand of JABWTJ010000283.1, from coordinate 520,255 downwards.
CAATGAAAGATTAAAAAGAAGGCTCGAAGAAGTCTTACTTAACCTCAACACTTATACGAAATCAAAATTTGAGTTATTAGATACTGCTGCCTCTCATGACGAGCTTAGCAACGGAGATATGTTAGATCTACAAGGAATAGCCTTCTTAATTAAAAGAAAGTGCCAACACACTTTAATGATAAACAAAAAAAATATCAAGAAAAGAAATATTCAAGAGTGGACCCTACATGCAAAGATATGTTATACAAATTTCAAAGACAATTATAAAAATCAGCATTTGAACAAGGCAAGCTTATTCACTATGTCAACAATTTCACCAACACGTGGACCCCGCAGGAATAAAGCCACAAAGTAACAAGAGGATAAAATATCATGATATACTTTGAAGATAATATTTCAACAAAAGAAGATAAACATGAAGTATAGGCTACGTAAGTAGTTCCAGCTAACGTGGCATCTATCTCAAGCCACGTATAATTATAATCTATTATTTGTAATATATAGTAGTTATGTGTAAGATAAATAATGTGTATTAGTGTATGCACACATGTAAAATAGATAGCATAATAAGTTAGATTAATCAACACTTTTGAGTCCTATTTAAGGCTTTCAACTTGTATTAGAAGAGGAATTCAAAATCACACGACTTTGAAAAAACTCTACAATTCTCTCCAATTTCCCTTCTCCCATCCATGTTCTCTCTTTCCCTAAATCAATAAAAAGTTTTATTATAAAAAACCTTCTTTTCCGGATATGCAATACGAAGAAAATGAGTGTCTATTTCACACTTCACATCAGCAAATAGAGTTGGTAGGCTAAGTTCTTATGCTGTCCTTGGGAGGACGGCGTCGAAACTTAGGTTGCGGTCGGGGTGGTAAGTTCTGACTTTGGTAGTTGTTGTTCTTCTTCCACTTGTCTTCTTAGTTTTATTCGTTGAAGTGGGGTAACAGGATAATTCCCAGTTTAGACGTTGGCAAGCCCGTACTTTCCGTTGGATTAGCTTAGACTGTGTGTGTCGTAGCGCCGGACCCAGAGGATGTTCCCATCGCCAGCCTAGAGGAATAAGATGAAAGAAAATTAGTGAAAAAAGGTAACAACAATTACTACACAAAGAATTTATTACTCCGATAGTAATCTTTAAAGTAGACATTTAAGCCGAAGGATAGTATTCTTCTCCCCGCTAGATTCTCCATAAACTTAAAATGAGACCACCTACTAGATACCGAAATTTTATTAAAAATTATGATAGTAAAACTTTTGAATCTACTATTACTATTAATAAAAATACTGAGACTATTAAATTGCTAGCATTTAACAAACTCAATAGTTATAAGAAAAAATAAAATTTCTTCATATAGGACTTGTCCAAGTAATAATAAACCCATTATATAGATTCGATTCAGATATACTCACATGTCTTTTGTTAAGAGAAAATAGGTTATTAAATTTTAATGAATCTTTGTTAGCAGTAGTAGAAAGTAACCTTGTCAATGGTCCATTATACTTTAATTGTTATCCTAATTATTTAATAAATATTAAGGATCCAAACATAATTGATACATTAACATTAAAAGTTAAAACTAAAAAAATAAATAGTAAGGATACTACTGGGAAAGTAGCTGTAATATATAGAATATATTATAAATTAATAAAAACTACCTTCGCCCCTAATGCTAAAATATTAAATAATAAAGGAGTTACTATACTCATGGAAGCATATTTTAACACCTTTATCCCAAGAATAATAAAATGGGATGACTTATCAATAAAGGATATTTGGCATTTTGACTCTGTAACGGAGTCAGAATTTGAAAAAGAAAAATCAAAGTTTCACCAAGTAAGTCAACCTCAAGATAAAGAAATAAATAAAAAATTAAAGGGGGTATATTTCTTAGAAACTATTCCAAAATACAACATAAAAATTCTATGCCCATAAAATCCCCAAGTCCCACTACTCAAATTCAAGAAATAAGAAATTATATTGGCGTGATTCATTTGAACGAACCTTTTGAATCGGACTTTAATTATTTAAATAAGCTTTGGACTAGTCCAGAGAATTCTATTAACAAACAATGATATATACAAAGATATTCTTTATCAAATAGATTAACCTTTAGAAATAAATGGTTTAGTGATATGAAAAGATTAAAATGTAACATATAATTTTTTAAGTGGTTTGAATACAAAGGAAAATTAGATAACCAAAAAGAGTCATTAAATATGTTGGTTAATAAATGGTATACCACTAATAACAAAGAAGTTGAATCTAAAATTCCTCCTTTAGAAGAAATTAGTCTACCCGTTGACGGTAGAATTATTACTGCCTCACCTTTTAAAATGGATATAGTTGATACTAAAGGAGACCCAAAAAATAAAGATATAAATAGAATTCTGCAACAAAATAATTATACAAATCAACTACTTTATGTAGTCTATAACCAAATTCTTGAAGCCGATTCTAAATCAGTTTTTAAGGAAAAACAAAATCCTTCCTACAATGATAAAAACCTAAAACTAGAAACTCATCCTATATTTAAACTACCAGAATTTTCTAACGAGAAATTCGCTGGATTTCAAGAATAATTTGAAATCACTAATGATCTTATAGAAATAATTAATAAAAAACTAAAAATGATAAATATTAATACCTTGTACGAAAATGATAAATATATTAATAAATTAAGTTCAAATTATTCTAATAAAAATAATTATAAGAAACTTTCTTTTCCGGATATGCAATACGAAGAAAATGAGTTTCTATCTCATACTTCACATTCGGGAAGAGAAATAGCTGAATGAAATATTGATGAACTAGCGGAACTTCAAATTTATGATAAATTACATGAAATGGGAATGACCATTACAACTTATAAAATGAAAAAATTATTAGATAAACAATCCGCTACTCTAATTACAGCTGGATTTATCGGCACATTAAAAAACTGGTGGGATAATTATCTCATAAAAGATAATAGGCAAAGTATATTAAATACTATAACTATCAACCCAATTATTAAAGATGAATCTTCAGGACAAACTATAGGGAATATAGTCCTAGAAGATGCCACTACCACCATAATTTAAGACATAGCTAAACATTTTATTGGAGAACCGCAACTTTTCCAAGATAGAAGTTTAGAAATATTATCAAATCTATCTTGCCAAATGTTGGACAATTTTAGATGGTATAAAGATATTTTCATCAACAAAGTTATGATTAGAAAAGACTATAATCACAATTATTGGAAAGAAAAATTTGTTAGTGGTCTACCCAAGTTATTTGCTGAAAAGGTAAGAATAAAATTAAAAGATAGCTTTCAAGGAAAAATTCCTTACAATCAATTAACCTATGGTGATCTCATAATTTTTATAAATATTACTAGACTAGAATTATGTACAGATATAAAACTTAAGAATAAACTAAAAAGAGATAGTAAAATATCTCAAAAGGAACTAGGAAACTTTTGTAAAGGCTTTGGTTATATTAAACTATCCGCCCCATCAAGAGAGACTTTTGAAAAAGGGAACAATAAAAATAAACATAAATCAGAGAAACCTCGTTGTAACAAAAGAAGGTTAAAAAAATTTAACCATGACCCTGGTAAAAATAAATTTAAACAAAACAACACTGAAAGATGTTGGGGTTGTGGAAAAACCGAACATCAAGACAAAGACTGACCAACCACTAATAAAAAGAAAGAAAATATTTATATGTTAATTCTGGAAGAAGAAGTTAAGGATAAATTATATTCTATTTTAGAAGAAAAGAATTTCTCCTCCGATAAAAATCTAAGCAACGAATATCAGGTAGAGATGACCTATAGTTCTGAAGATAGTAAGTCATCCGACACTTGCGAATGTGGTAGTAGAAGTTGCACCTGCAAAAACCAAAACCATTTCCTAAATGTCATTACTAGTAGTAATAAGGAAATATTCTTTAATATGATATATCATATGAAAAATCTTGATTTTAGGATAAAATACTTAACTATCTTAAGAAATTTACTCCTTGATAAACAAGCTGACACAATTACTAAAAAATCACCACCTAATCAGAAATCGAAATTTTTTAGATCCGAACCTAAAGAAACATTAAAAAAGGTAGAGTCTCTCACAAAATCTCTATCTCAATTAAAAAATAGCACCATTACGGTCATTAGATTGCAAGGCATCCATACCAGGACGCTAAGTAAAAATCTTATATTCCCCTACATAAATTATATATCAAAAGAAGAGAATAATTTTCTAAAAGAATAAAATACTTTAAAAATAAATCTATTTTCACATCAAGAAAATTTAACAATAAAAATTATTAAACCTTCTCTTCCTCCTAGGTTTTACTTAACCTTCTTTATAAAAGTAGGAGTTACTCAACTTAAAAAAAAAAAAAAAAACTCAATATATTTTTCATAAAAATTATGCCTTTTTTAGTTGGAAAAAATTATTATGCAACTTTATTTTTCAAATAAAGGGAGAAAAACTCTCAAAAGTTTTAAGAAAAGAAATTTTCAGGGAAATAATGAGGTCAGGGATAAGAAATTTCCCGACGTTCAAACCCGAAGAAAAAATGAAACGACGATTTTATGAAGAAGATCAAACAAAATAAGAAGATATATACATGTATTCCCTCCTACCAAAATATACTATACCCTCACCATTAGAAGGACATATAACCAGCTCACTCAAGTTACAACCACTTCATTTAGTTTTCCAAGAAAACTAGTCCTCCTCGATCAATAAAAAAAATTCGATCCAAAACAAGGATAGTTACAAGATGGAAGACACAGAGACATATTAACAAACAAATCTCGGGGCCACCTCTCAAAAGAAAAGGGATAAGGTTCCATATAAAAAACAATTTGAGTTAACAATGTTAGAGGTACTACCAATTACCGCACTTGATAAAAAATATGGAAATAATGAAATTAAGGATTTACTGAAGCCCTGCTACACCAACAAAAATTATGTGGAGAAGGAAGATCCCCTCAAAACCCGAAGGTATTATGAATTTATTTTAACAGATACCGATTCGGTAAAAATTGAGCATATATTTAACGAAAATTATTCAGATAGTATACAATATTTCAAATTCACTATCAAAAGAATCTTGAGTCAATTTGAATGGTTTGAGGATCATCTACATACCCCTATTCACTTATCCTAAACTCATCGACCCTAGACATATAACTGGTATGATTATAAAGCAGCCTGGTATAACTTTATTTTTGTTAGACCAAATACTCACACCTGGTTTATCAAATATTCAGAAGAAATGAAGAACGCAATTATTCCCTGATGGTTTTACGAATGGTGGAGTCAGTTCGGAGAAAATAAACAGATATTATCAACTCAACATCAAATACAATTCGAAAAGTTTCAGGTAGAGAGAAATATATCTAACTTATGAGAAACTATTAAATTATGCAAGTTCTTTATGGCCAAAAGAATCTCTTATATTATTAGTTGGTCCTTCAACATTCGTGAAATTGAGAGGATCAAATATTTAAGCAAAATCATTAGATCAAAGGATGGGCGCCAGCTGTCTGCGAAGATAAGTTAAGTACAAGTTCATCACCCCAAAGAGATTATGACAACTCCAAAGAAAGATTAAAAAGAAGGCTGAAAGAAGCCTTACTTAACCTCAACACTGATAGGGAATTAAAATTTGAGTTATTAGATACTGTTGCCTCTCATGACGAGCATAGCAACGGAGATATGTTAGATCTACAAGGAATAGAACAAGCATACCTTCTTAATTAAAAGAAAGTGTCAGCACACTTTCATGATAACAAAGAAAAATATCAAGAAAAGAAATATTCAAGAGTGGACCCTATATGCAAAAATATGTTATACACATTTCGAAGACAATTATAAAAATCAGCATTTGAACAAAGCAAGCTTATTCACTATGTCAACAATTCCACCAACACGTGAACCCCGCAGGAATAAAGCCACAAAATAACAAGAGGACAAAATAACATGATATACTTTGAAGATAATATTTCAGCAAAAGAAGATAAACATGAAGTATATGCTACGTAAGTAGTTCCAGCTAACGTGGCATTTTTTCCAAGCTACGTATAATTATCATCAATTATTTGTAATATATAGTAGTTACGTGTAAGATAAATAATGTGTATTAGTGTATGCACACTTGTAAAATAGATAGAATAATAAGTTAGAATAATCAACACTTTTGAGGCCTATTTAAGGCTTTCAACTTGTATCAGTAAGAGGCATTCAAAATCACACGACTTTGAAAAACCTCTACAATTATCCCATTTTCCCTTCTCCCATCCATGTTCTCTCTTTCCCTAAATCAATAAAAAGTTTTATAACAAACCTTCTTTTCCAGATATGCAATACGAAGAAAATGAGTTTCTATTTCATACTTCTCATCAGCAGATAGAGTTGGTAAGCTAAGTTCCTACGCTGTCCTTGGGCGGACGAAGTTCAAACTTAGGTTGCAGTCGGGGTGGTAAGTTCAGAGTTTGGTAGTTGTTGTTCTTCTTACACTTGTCTTCTTAGTTTTATTCCTTGAAGTGGGGTAACCAGATAATTTCTTGTTTAGACGTTGGAAAGCCCGTACTTTCCGTTGGATTAGCTTAGAATGCGTTTTATCTATGGGGTGTTACATTATCTCCCCTTTGGGAACATTCGTCCTCAAATGAAGACTAAACTAGCTGGAATAGAGGGAGAGATCTGCAAACCCCACTACTAAACACTGAGAACTAGATTTTTTGACTGAATTGAGTTCCGAGTATATGCAAATACGCTAAAAATGCAAGTAAAAACTGGGGGAACATGATTCTAAGACTGAATTTATGCATGAATGACTGGAAAACTGAAGAGGAACTATTACCTCAAGCTGGAGTGGAATCGGAAGGAAATATGTGAGGATACTTGGCTTTCATGGCTGCTATTGCTTCCCAAGTAGCTCCTTTTACGGACTGACTTCTCAACAAAACCTTGACTGAAGCGACTTCTTTCTTTCTCAACCTTCTAACCAGACGGTCAAGAATCTCAATTGGTACATCCTCATAAGAAAGACTATCTTTCACCGCCACAGTCTCTAATGGCACTATAGAGGCTGGGTCACCCACACACTTCTTCATGAATGAGATGTGGGAGACCGGATGCACTGCTGCTAATTCTGCTGGCAACTCTAACTCATATGCCACCTTGCTAACCCTTTTCAAGATCTTGTAAGGGACTACATATCTAGGACTGAGCTTCCCTTTATTTCCAAATCTCATCACCCCTTTCATAGGTGAGACTTTTAGAAAAACCCAATCATCAACTTGGAACTCTAGTTCCCTTCACCTTACATCTGCATACGATTTCTGATGACTTTGGATTGTCTTAAGTCTATCTATAATGAGTTGCACTTTATCCATAGCATAAAGGACTTAATCTAGCCCTATCAGGACTGCTTCACCTACTTCAAACCAACCAACATGAGATCTACATCTACGCCCATACAAAGCCTCATAAGGGGCCATCTGAATGCTGGAATGGTAGCTATTGTTGTAGGCAAACTCAATCAGAGGAAGGTGATCATCCTAACTACCTTTAAAATCGATCACACAAGCTCTCAACATATCCTCTAGGGTCTGAATAGCACGCTCTGCCTGTCCATCCGTCTACGGATGAAATGCTGTTCTAAGGTTAACTTGAGTACCAAGACCCTTTTGAAACGACTTCCAGAAATTAGAGGTAAACTGAGGACCTCTATCTGAGATGACAGACAATGGAACCCCATGCAACCTCACAATTTCATTAATGTATAGATTGGCATAGTCCTCTGCTGAATCTGTAGTCTTGACCGCCAAAAAGCGAGAAGACTTAGTCATCCTATCAACTATCACCCAAATGGAGTCATGCTGTCTGCGAGTACGCGGTAACCCTGTGATAAAATCCACATTGATCACTTTCTACTTCCAAGTAGGAATGTCGATCTCTTGAGTCATACCCCCTGGTTTCTGATGTTCTACCTTGACTCGTTGACAATTGGGGCACTTACTCACAAAATATGCTATATCCCTCTTCATGCCATTCCCCCAATAGACTTTCTGCAGAACGCGGTACATCTTAGTGTCACCTGGGTGAATATAATATCTTGAGTTATAGGCTTCTGCAAGAATATGTTGTCTCAACTCGCCCACATCAGGAACACACAATCTACCCTGGTAGCGAAATACACCATCTCCCCCTTGGGAGAAAACCTCCACTCTCTGGTTCTGGACTGCACCCTTAAGTTCAAGCAAGATTGGATCACTGTCTTGCTTTTCCTTAACCTCCATTACCAAGGACGATTCTGCCCCATTCTGAACTGTTACACCGCTATCTGATATGCTCATAAGGCGAACTCCCAAGCGAGCAAGACTGTGAACATCCTTCACTAGATCCTTTCTTTCTTCCTCAACATGGGCTACACTACCCATAGATAATCTACTAAGAGCGTCTGCTACTACATTTGCCTTACCAGGATGATAATGCACACTCATATCATAATCTTTAAGGAACTCAAGCCATCTCCTCTGGCGAAGATTCAACTCTTTCTGGGTGAACACATACTGAAGGCTCTTATGGTCAGTGAAAACATCTACATGAACACCATACAAATAGTGTCTCTAGATATTGAGTGTAAACAACACTGATGCAAGCTCGAGGTCATGAGTTAGATAGTTCTTCTCATGCATCTTAAGCTGTCTAGAAGCATAAGTTATAACCTTATCTCGCTGCATCAATAAACAACCAAGGCCAACTATGGATGCGTCGTAATAGATCACATAACCATCTGACCCCTCTCGTAGAGTCAAAACAGGAGTTGTAGTCAATCTAGTTTTCAACTCTGCAAAACTATTCTCACAATCATCTGACCATTAAAACTTGACCATCTTCTGTGTCAACCTAGTCAATGGTAAGGCTATGGATGAAAATCCTTCCACGAACCTTCTGTAATAACCCGCTAGCCCTAAGAAACTTCTGATATCTATAGCAGATGTAGGTCTGGACCATTGTTTCACTGCTTCTATCTTCTGTGAATCCACTCGAATCCCTTCTCTAGACAAAATGTGACAAAGGAAAGCAACAGATTGCAACCAGAACTCACATTTGCTAAACTAAGAGAATAAGTAGCGATCCTTGAGAGTCTGTAGAACAATTCTCAAATGACTCACATGTTCTTTCTCATTCCTAGAGTAAATGAGGATATCATCAATAAAGATGATAACGAACAAGTCCAAGTACTATTTGAACACTCTGTTCATCAAATCCATGAAAGCTGCAGGAGCATTGGTTAGTCCAAACGACATAACTACAAATTAATAATGACCATACCGAGTTCTGAAGGATGTTTTCGGAATGTCACTATCTCTGACTCTGAGCTGATGACAACATGATCTGAGGTCTATCTTTGAGAAATGACTAGCACCCTAAAGTTGGTCAAACAAGTCCTTAATCCTGGGGATGGGATACTAATTCTTGATTGTGACCTTGTTCAACTGTATATAGTCACTGCACATTCTGAGAGAACCATCTTTCTTCTTTACGAACAACACTGGTGCACCCCATGGTGAAATACTAGGTCCGATGAAGCCCTTATCTAGAAGGTCTTTCAACTGCTCCTTCAATTCCTTAATCTCTGTTGGAGCCATTCTATAAGGAGGAATAGAAATAGGCTGGGTATCTGGAAGGAGATCAATTCCAAAGTCAATTTCCCTTTCAGGAGGAACTCTAGGTAGATATTCTGGAAACAATTCTGGAAACTCATTGACTACTGGAACTGACTCAATAGTTGGGGTTTCAGAGCTAGAATCCTTAACCCAAACTAGATGACACAGGTAACCCTTGGAGATCATCTTTCTAGCCTTAAGGTAAGAAATGAATCGACCCATAAGCACTAAGCTACTACCCTTTCATTCTAAGATTGGTCGTCTAAAAACTGAAAAATGAACAATTCTAGTTCTACAATCGATTGAGGCATAACATGAGTGTAACCAATCCATGCCTAGAATGACATCGATGTCTACCATTTCTAACTCTACTAGATCTGCTGAGGTGAGTTTCTGAGAGACTGTGATAGGACAATTTCTGTATACCCTTCTTGCTATAACTTGGTCACCGAATAGAGTAGAGACTGAGAAAGATTCTGAGAGAGTTATTGGATTGACACTGAATTGGACTACTATGTAAGGAGTTACAAAAGAAAGAGTAGCCCCTAGATCTAACAATGCATAAACATCAAGGTCAAAGACTCGTAACGTACCAGTGACTACATCAGGAGAACCTTCCTGATCCTGGCGAGCCTGAAGAGCATACAGTTTGTTTTAGCGTTGACCGCCACCTGTACCAGATGAGTTACCCTGCTGAGGCGGGCAACTTGCTGGTGCTGATGAAATTGTAGACTGAACTCTACCATTTCCACCTTCTTGACCCAGTCTAGAAGGACAATCCCTCAACCTGTGACCAGACTGACTGCACCCAAAACATCCTTCTTTTCCTGTAAGGCACTCGCCTAGATGGTTCTTACCACACTTATGGCAAGTGGGGTAAGTCTTGGTGCCTGAAACACTTCCCTGAGACTTAGACCCTGATGCTCTACCCTTCTGGTCATACCTATTCTTGGAGGATGGAACACTAGCTGAAGAAGGGGCTGGAGCTGAAAACTTCTGCTGACCCTGAGAGCGATTTCTACCACCCGATTTCTGCTGAGAATAGTCATAGTTCCCAGTCCTAGCCTTCTTATTCTCCTTGGCCAGTTCCCTAAGCTTATCACCCTCAACCTGCTGAGCATGAGTCATAAGCCTAGAGATGTTCATATCTCCCAGCAACATAGCATTTCTGCACTCTGTCTTCATCAAATCTGAAACTCCATACAAGAACTTATTCATCTGATCCCTCGAGTCAGCAACCATGTGAGGAGCATACCTTGAGAGTTGGTTAAACTTCAGCCTATACTCTTGGACTGTCATGTTACCTTTCCTCAAGTTCATGAATTCCTGAGCCTTTGCCTCTCTGAACTCTATTGGGTAAAACCTGTCAAGAAAAGTCTCACTAAAACAATCTCAAGTGATAAGAGCTGTATTTGCACCCCTATTCTCCTTTCACTAAGTGTACCAGATATGAGCCACATCTTTCAGCTGGTATGATGCAAACTCAACTCGATCATTCTCAGTAACCTTCATCACCTCAAAGATCTTCTTGATTACGTCCAAGAAATTCTGAGGATCCTCATTAGTCTGCGATCCTAAGAACTCAGGCGGATTCATCCTAACAAAGTCACGGACCCTTGCTGCTGCTGATCCACCATTTTCATTCAGAGGAGTATGAACTCGATTGTTCTAGAGGGTCATACTCTAAGCCAACATCTGTATGGCATTCCTGAACTCAGCATTGGAGACTTCTTCATCTGGGACTGGAGGAGCTGCATTTGCATTCCTAGCGTTAGCTCTACGAGGAGGCATGATCTAAAATGTAGAACGTCAAGTTAGAATGGAATAAGATCATACCTTACGCACGATAAGAGTAACAAGAAAGTGAAGTTTTCCTAAAACACTTTATAGCCTCCCTCTCATTAGTTGTCGTGCACTTCACACCCATGAATAGGACTCTACTTAGTGCGGTTTTTCATATATCCTATGACTCTTGAACCTAGTGCTCTGATACCAAGTTTTGTCACGCCCCGAGCGACCCCCGAGACGCGGACACGGAACCTAGGACCACAAGTGATCCCAAGCTAACCCTGCTGGCATGGTCATGAGCATACTAAAGATAATAAAGTGATGCAGAAGCTAAATCATAATTTAATCTGAAAAGATGGGGAATACCCATATGCTAAAACTGATATAATATGAAGACTGATGAGTTTAATACAATGAAGTTACTAACTCAACACTAAGCTGAAACTAACTATGTCTGAAATAAGCCTATAAACTTGACTAGAAATACTGGGACAAGCCCCAGCTAAATCTATCAAAAACTAAAACTAAATGACTAAAGACTGAAATGACACTCATGACTGTTGTCCTCGGAGAATGAGGACTCACCACTGAATCTGCTGAACTAGAGATCAAAAATTGATCTATGCGTGATCTGGATGTTGAGAACCTGAACCTACATCACGAGAAGATGTTGCGCACGTATCCGTCAGTACTTGAAGGTACTTAGCATGTAGGATAGAGTAAAGCTGAAATAAAATATAACTGAACAAGCACAAAAGCAAATATAATAATCTGAACATGATATGGTGATTTCTGAGCTAACTTGATGCAATGACCAATTTATAACATGCTGAAATTGAATATTGAATATAATGATAAATGGTCAATGCAGAGAGTCTGACTGAACTGTGGGAGCTACTAATAACCGACAATAAAACCATATGAGCTAAATATGGAGTCTGATGTATACACCCCATCGAGAGGACCCAATATACCCTGCCAGAGGTATAAAGGCATGCTGGCGTGATCACTAAACTGATTGCCTACAGAGGGGACTTACAACCTACTTGGTTAGTAGTTCTGGGACTATTGGGTACGCTAAACTCTAGTCCAACTCGATATTATGCTACTCCTAATGAATTATGTAAGTTAACTGATTATGTCTGAGTTTCTGTAAATACTGGATAGCTCTAAACAGAACATGCAAACTGAGAATGCAACAATTAATCTGGTAATTATGCATTATACGTGAGTCATGTATATCTGATGTGTCTGAAATACAAAGCTAGGGTTCTTAAATTCATGAGATAATCTGAGTAATAACATGATAATCTGATTTGGAACATATATTTAATAAATTCATGAAGTTCTATAAATGTTCTAGAAACCCTAGGTTTAATCATGATAAGAGAATCAAGAATCTGACTGAAAACTAGGGACCCAATGGGTGAAAGGAACCCACTAGTGAAATCCCACATACCTGGTGATGAAATCCACAGAAAAATACTTAAGTTTCGGGGATGGAACTGCTGGAGCTTGTGGCATTCTTGAACTAGGGTTCTTGAGCTTTTTCTCCTCTCTTGCTTCTAATTTTCTAACTTTTGATTTATGATTTGACTTATATATGTTTTAATTATATTTCTAGGCTTAAACTGACTAAACTCTGATGACTTAGGGTCAAAATGACGTATAATAGGGTTTAAAAAAAGTGGGGAAAGGTCCAAAAGACCCATGGAAAAGTTGTTGTCGGACCAACCTACGGCCAGGTTAGACGGTCCGTAGGTGGATCCACGTCCCGTTGGTTGGTCCGTCGGTTGGGCCTGTTCGACAGGCCTTTACTACAACGGGCTTAACTTTTTACTCGGAGGTCTGATTTTAGCAAGATTGGTGGCTAGGGAAAGATAATTCAATTATATATCTGTGGGTAGTTCATGGGGCACCTAATTCATTTTGTGCTAAGATTTATGACCATTTGAAGTTGACCCAACTGCACTTCTCCCTGAACTGTCTGCTAATTCCACCCTACGGTCAGACCTACGGACCGTGTTGGTCATCCGTGGCTCTTTCCAGAGAGTGGGTGAAGGGGGTCTTGATCGACGGTCATGGACTACGAACCGTAGTCTGACCTATGGACCGTAAGTCCGTCCGTCGACCAACACTTAACCAATTTTCCTGGGCTGAGATTTTTGGGAGTTTCTGATGCCGTCGATGGTTGTGCAAGACGGACCGTGGGTCAGGCTATGGTCCATCGATGGTCACGTCAGTTGCACCTGCAGATTTTTCTAAAAAATAGAATTTTTTTGGTTTGTGTTGGCAACGGGGTGTTACATTTCTTCACCAAGTTTTAGAGTTCTTCATATGGATAAAGGTATGGTGATCTGCATCTCTAGTTATCCTTACATATAGTGAGTTAATCTCAAAGATTTCAAAGAGAAAAATATGATCAAACATCTTCTTCTTCAATCTATCCATGGGTTCTTTCTAAAAATGTTTTGAACGATTAAACCATCATGAATTGAAGTTAGTACAGTGGTTTTAACATGAATTTTACTCTAATTGCATGATGAACCCATGTCCCTTCCAAACTTGATTTAGTCTTTGCATGGGCTTTGTGATCTTGACTTGTTATCGATTAAATTGTGATTCTATTATGTTGAGTGGTTATATATACTGTTATTTACGTGGATTAATGTTGAATTGAGGATGAAGGATCCATGTGGATCAATGTATGAAGATTTGAACATGTTTAGCTTAGGTTTCTATGATTCATTATAACATTGGCCTTCTAATAAATAAAAATGAATTTCGATTATGTTGTGGTTCTTATAGATACTGTTTTAGGTTGATGTTATGAATGAATTATGGGTATAAGCCCTTAATGATCAAATCAAAGGAGCCTTAGTAAGGATTGATCTACATGTTTTAACCTTGAAGTTTCTAATGCTATGAACATAATGTGATATCGATTAAGGGTAGATGAAGCATGATTTAGTCTTGATTATTATGGATACATATACTTCCCTAGGTTGGTACAATTGGTATATTATGAATGTTAATCATGATAAACAAAGTAAAGTATACTAATGAAGCTATCTATGACTCTCTACTTTCTAATATATATATGATGCCTTGTATCATGTTATAGTATAATCTTGTAGCTACTTGTACATGGTGTCTTTTATGATTAAAGTACATATAGCTACTTCCTTATATATGAATTGTTGATGAACAAGGTGTATTGATCAATGATGATGAAAGGGTAAGAAATTGATAAGAATGCTTATCTCTTCTACTTTCCTTATAATATTGTAGTTGATAAAGCCTTGTATGGCATTGTGTGGTATGGTCCACTTATGGTAGCGGTGTTTACTTTATTGTCATTATATATGTGTTGACCATGGCCTTGAAGGCAAATTGATGAACATATGAACATGTGCTCATGATGATACTATGAGAAGTTTATGCCTACCTTCCTATTCTAGTTGTGATCTGGGTTGTATGGCTATTGTATAAGCATGTGTGTGTCCATGTTAGGGTAAAGTATAGGTGCTTCCATTGATGTGTTAAAATGGTTAATAATCCCTTAGCTATGTACCCCTATGTGAATGCATGAATAGTACAAGTTAGGAGTGTTAAGTATAATATGAAGTTGACTTGTCTCAGATGCTATTATGTGTTGTGTTGGTCTATGCTTGAAAGAGTATTATGGTCTAAGAGGGTGGCTGCCTCAATGTGTTGTTGATAGCCATTATGTGATCATGTTGACCAATGTACACACACACTCACTTTACATGCATGTTACAAGTAGTATAGGTCATGGTGTCTAAATGAAAGGTAGTTCTCATATTCACTAGTGTCTACTACTATGTATGTTAAGATGATGTTTATGAAAGTATGATATGTGTTTCCTTAGCTAGGATGACTTGATAGGTGTACTTGTATGGGCAAGGGTACGGGACCTTGTCTATACATTACACATGTGTACCTTGATAGGATAGTTTCTAGGTTTGGTTTCTATGTGCATGAATATGAATGTATAGTCATGCGTGGTTTTAAGGTGTTATGTGAAAGGTTTGTTCACATCTATGTATAAACTCACACACTTGTATGTTGGTCTAGTAAGTAGAGGGGCCTTGAGAGGGGTGCCCAAGATTACTCTAAAACTAGATAGGTGCTTGAGTATGCTATAAGCATATGAGAATCAAATATTCTAAGCCTATGTTTTATGAAAAATGTAATAATGTATTTTCAATAAAAGGGAACTTAGCTTAGACCCGAGTGAACTTGACATTGAGAGGTGTTGACTTTCCCATGAGAAAGATTCACCATTGTCCCTTATAGAGTGTTGACTTCCCGTGGAGGAATACTCACCTATGGACCCACATGAAGTGCTGACTTCCCTTTGAGGAAGGGGTTCACCCATGTTTTCTCATGAGATGAGGCCCCAATTGCCCAACGGCATGTAGAGGGAACTACCTATCTCTTAGTTCCATAAACTATGCTTGCCACATAGGATCTAGCAAAGTGAATTCACTTAGGTTGCTAGGATATATGTTAATGTACTACCTTGGCAAGGTAGGAACACCTTCCATTGGTGTAAGGCTCTACAACACCAAATTCCATGTTTAGCACCCATGATCTTAGTGTCGTTTAAGGCTATAGTTTCCCTAATATAAAATGAACAATGGAAGTAAATGACTAGGACCTTAACTAGGATGACTTAAGGGAGGTTACTTAGGATATGTGGAAGTAATGAACCCATCTAGACATTGCACAAGTAGCTCCATTAGGAAGTCTTAGGAAGGTGTTCAAATACATGTCACTATGTATATGTTCTTTATGCATGACTTTGTAGTATTGGTATACTTGTTATGAATATGTGCATGGTATGAGTCCATATGCATGATGTTGATATTATTGACTATGTGATGAAGGTCTTGTATTGACATGAATGAAGTTGTCCTTGCTTACTTGTTGATGTATGAATTGGATGGTAAGGCTTGTGGTCTTATGATAGGTTTACTAAGCATGTGTTAGGTTATGGGGCTTCACATATACATTGAACTAGTAGACTTAGAATAGGATTGTGAGTAAGGTTTTATAATGCATGAATGTGAAGTGAAGTTGGTATATGTGCAAGTTAAAGGTAGTTACTGTAATTGTCCTATGGTATTGGTTTAAATATGTCTAAGTTGTACCATACTTCTATGATGATATGTGTTGGATTATGTAAATGATAAGTATGTTCCCTTGTGGCCTTAAGGAGATGCATTGCACCAAGTATCACTAGAGGGTTACTTGGGAAGTTAGTGAATAAATGGAAATAAAGCTCACTGTTAAGGGAAAGATAACTCACTGTAATGTGACTAAAAAATGTCATAAATTCTATATGTGATCTTATGTAATGTTTGGTGTTTGAATATGTTTATATAAAGTATGTCAATGATATAAATATTATTTAAATAAGGTTTTATGATGATTTACTCAAAATGGCATGAAGTATGATTTCAAAGAAAATGTTCCTTTTTAATGCATGTTTTTGCATGGTTGCAATACTTAGTACATTCTTGTGCTAATCTCATTCTTCTCTACTTTATACACAAAGTGTAGGTTATGGATGCATAAAGGATGTCTTGAATGTTGAAGAGCTCGATAGATGATTCCCAAGCTCAATGAAAGGAATCCTTAAGTTCAAGGATCTCCTACTTATGTCTTTATTGTAAAGTCTTTAAATATTGTATAGTTATGTAATGTGTCTTATGGGCCATGTTCCTAATGTACTCTAATGTTGTTGAGTCTAAGATAGCAAAGAGACTTAAGGTCTATATATGTATTATGACTTATGTTTCATCTATATATGAGTTGAAGTTTCTAGCATAAGATGTGCTATGAAAAGTTTTAAATTTTCCGCAAAATTTACTATATGAATGCGATTAATGATAACTATGGGCTTGTATAAGACCTACGAGAGGTCAAGTATGCCATGTTATGTCTAGGGGCTGCTCCCCAGATGTGACACAAAAAAATGTGAAGTTTGAGTGGTCAGAGGCATGTGAAAAGATCTTCCAAATATTGAAGGATAGACTTACTTCCACTTTGGTATTGACTCTACCAGAGGGTATTGAGGGTTTTGTGGTCTGTTGTGATGCATGCCGATTCCGGTTCGGGTGTGTTCTTATACAACATGGCAACATTATAGCCTATGCTTCTAGGCCACACAAAGTCCATGAGAAGAATTATCCGACTCATGACCTTGAGTTAGAGACCATGGTATTTTCCTTGATAATACGGAGGCATTATCTCTATGGCGTTTATGTTTATGTGTATACGGACCACAAAAGTATTCGATATGTATTTACTCAAAAGGAGTTGACTCTCCAGCAACGGATATGGTTAGAGTTGTTGAAAGACTATAACATGAGTTTTTTCTATCACCCAAACAATGCTAATGTGGTAGTGGATGCTCTAACTCGGTTGTCCATAGGAAGTGGGTCCCATGTGGAAGAATCCAAGAGAAACCTAGTGAAAGATGTTCATCGATTGTCTCATTTTGGGGTTTGAATTGAAGATTCTTCAAATGGTGGTATGGTGGTGGATCATAAATCCGAGTCATCATTGGTGGTTGAGGTGAAGTCCAACAACACCTTGATCAACCATTGATGGAGTTGAAGGAATTGGTTCATGGAAAACATATTGAGTCATTCTCTTTGAGAGGATGGTGTCTTGAGGTATCAAGGAAGATTGTGTGTTCCTAATGTAGATGGTTTGAGGAACCAGATCCTTGAGGAAGCTCATGGGTCCCGTTACTCCATTCATCTGGGTTCGATGAAGATGTGCCATGACCTTAGGAAAGTGTTTTGGTGGGAATTTTTGAAGAAGGACATAGCGGAATTTGTCGCAAACTGTCCAAATTGGCAACAAGTGAAAGCCGAACACCAAAAGTCAGGTGGTTTACTTCAAGATATCATAGTTTCTACTTGGAAATTGGAAGATATCAATATGGATTTTGTCGTAGGTTTGCCTCAGTCACAAAAGCAATATGACTCTATATGGGTGTTGGTGGATAGGTTGACTAAGTCCGCTCATTTTATTCCCGTCAAGTCTACTTATTAAACAGAAGATTATGCAAAGATCTTCATAGATGAGATTGTATGTCACCATGGTATTCCTTTATCCATCATATAAGATAGGGGTGCACAATTCACATCTTGGTTTTGGTGGTCTTTCCAAGAAGGCTTGGGTACCAAGGTCAAGTTAAGCACCTCTTTTCATCCCCAAACGTATGGTCAAGCAAAGCGTACTGTTAAAACCCTTGAGGATATGCTTAGAGCTTGTGTCATTGACTTCAAGGGAAATTGGGATAAGCACTTGCCCTTGGTGGAGTTTGCTTATTATAATAGCTTCCATTCATCCATATCCATGGCTCCTTATGAAGTCTTTTATGGTATGAGGTGTAGGTCTCCTATTGGGTGGTTTGAAGTTGGGGAGTCTTCGCTTCGTTGTCCTAATTTGATTTATAAGACTTTGGAGAAAGTTAACATCATAAGGAACCGGTTGTAAACAGCCTATAGTCGGCAAAAATCTTATGTCAATCTTAGGTGAAGGGATTTAGAGTTTGAAGAGGGTGATAAGGTCTATTTAGAAATTTCGTCTATGAAAGGGGTGGTTATATTTGGCAAGACAGGGAAGTTGTGTCCTCGTTATATGGGTCCCTATGAGATCTTGCAAAGGGTTGGGAAGGTTACTTATGAACTTAAGCTCCCTAGTGAACTATATTCGGTTCATCCAGTTTTCCATGTTTCTATGCTTAAGAAGTGTATCGGTGATCCCGAGTCTATTCTTCTTATTGAGGGTCTTGGTGTGAAGGATAACCTCTCCTATGAGAGGGTTGCAGTTGAAATCCTTGATTGTCAAGTGAAGAGGTTGAGGAACAAAGAGGTGGCCTCCGTAAAAGTATTATGGAGAAACTACCTAGTTGAGGGAGCAACAAGGGAGGCCGAGGCCGACATGAAGTCCCTTTATCCTCATCTCTTTCCTAATGAATATTAGTAGTTCTTGATAATAATTCATATAGTAATTAAATTGGAGGTTGCCTTATTTTTTTTGAAATTTTGTGAAAATGTGCAATTGATAGTGTCATTACAATGAAATTACAGTGAAAATGTACATATTGACTTGAATATTTACAATTCTTCTTGTTTTGAGTTATGTTGTGAATTTTGATATCGTAAGAAATGGTATTGAACATGTTGGTAAGTTGAACTTTGGTATAATTGACTCATATATGGTATGTTGAGCACATTTTGTTGTTGTGAGAAGGAAACCCCTCATAATGTGATTTTGAGCCTTACAAGTGGTAATGGATGTTTTGAATTTGCTATGACTAAATGGCATGATTGATGTTGAAAATCATGTTGTCATGTATTGTTGATTTGTTGGGCTGCTAGTCTTGACTCTATTCCTTCCTTTAAAAATATTTTTGTGTCATTCTGGGACGAATGTTCCTAAGGGGGGGGGGGGATAATGTAACACTTCGAAAATTGAAGACGTGTTCTAGAGACTAACATAGGTTTCAAAGGGTTTAGACAATGTTTTAAGGTCCATTTTAATTTATATAAGTCATTTAGGAGGTTTAGAAATACAAATGTCAAGGAACGTCCATGACGTCCGGAAACTAGTTCAATGAGGTACTAGCGTGCCTTAGCCTATTTGTGTAGCTTTTCGGAGTCGAAAATTGATGAATTTAGGTGGAAGGGTGTATAACATGTATTAGGTTTGATTCATAGTCGAAACGTGCAGGTGCGACTCCCCATGGAACAACTAAGATCCCTTGAGGAGGACCCTAGCATTTTGGGGTCAAAGGCTGCCCAAGGCAGTGTCCACAAACGGATGGAACCCGTAATCGTTGTCAAATCGACGAGACGTGGACTGCTTCAGTTGATGGACACTTAGACAAATTTTTGTAAGCTTGAAAATTGACAGTCTCTAAACTCATTGACGAGTGTGCAGCACGGAGGTGAACAGTGCTCGTCGATGGACACATGATCTGTCGATCGTGGTGTCGTCTCTGGAGCCACAGTTTTGCAGCACATTTTTATTTAATTCACTTAATTATTTGGTTGGAGGTTAATTAGGGGTTAGAGTAGGTCTAATTAAGTTAATTAACAATCTATATAAAGACCCTAACCTAATTAGAGTAACCTAAGCTCTGATAAATTCCAAAACACAAACTTTCTTCCTTCTCTCTTCTTTCTCTCTCAAGTTGACAATCTCCATTGAAGACAAGGTCAAAGGTGGGTTTTAGGGCCTCAATAACAAAGGTTTATCCATCAATATTCATCAAACATTAAGGTATGGGATTCCTTTCACAGTTGGGACTTCTTTCACCAAAAGGTTCCTTCAAAGTGATTTCAAAATATGAGTTTTTGATGTGGGTTTTTTCCAATCTCGAAATTGATCTTGTGAGTTGTTTTGTTTATGATTTCTTTTGTATATTATTATTAGATTAATATCTATTGTAACTCAATTAGTTTATTTCTTGATGGATTGGTCTAGTTTGTAAAAGGTGACCTTTTCCCCTTAACCCTAGGTTGTGATCTTGAATTGAATTGTATATTATTGTTGCAATTGGATTGGTTAGTGTGTCAATTACTATCCTATTTTTTTGTTATCTAATCATGGGTATATTATTATATATTGTACTTAAATTAAGCTAGTTCTTAGGTAATTAACCTAGATTGTGAAGTAGGTTGTCAACTTGATCTAAGCCTCTAATTCTAGGCTATGAACTAGTGGTTAGTTGTTGTATAATGATTCAATTGGGCTTGTTATTATGTTGTTTACTATTTTATGGTAATATTACACCCATTTTTGGGTTTGTTATGAGGGTTGATGTTAAGACCATGATGTTGGCTTATGAAGGAGACTTGGTAAGTCTTGTGATCCCTATTTTTTACTTCAATTGTGGTTACTTCTGATTAAGTGACGATGTTGCATTGAATTATACCTTGTATTAGGATTGATAGGGTTGGTATGATGTTTAATTGAAATGTATTGAATATGGTTTTGTGAGGTGTTGGCTAAGATGTAAATGTTATAAGGATGGTGATAACTACCAATGTGCATTATCATGAATGATTATGTAAATGTGCTAACCTTACTTATATGAGTTGTAACGAAAGGAAAGTACTCATGCAATTCTTATTGAACTATGATGATGATGATTATATAAGGTGTAGAACCTATGACCTACATTAAGCTATGATGGTTAATAAAGACATTAAAGACATCTCAAAGGGGGCTCTAGCTTAGCACCGAGTGAACTAGACTGAGGAGTGTCCCTTCCCACATAAGGAAGGTAGGATCACTAATATACATTTGAGATTGGATACTATAATGCATGTAGCATAAAGAGGGTCCCAATTACATCTCCTAGTTCATGAACTATGTTGCCCTCATAGGAATACTAGCTAGTGGATCCATGTAGTTGCTATGTTCATGTTATGCTAGTACCTTGGCAAGTAGTCCGCCTTTTTTCGATGTAGGGTTCCATGACACCAGATTCCACATTAGCTCATGTGGTCATGTCGGTTAAGGCAAGATGTTCCCAAAAGGTAAAATAAAGTAAATAATGAACTCTAACTAGGATTACCTAAAGGATTTAGCTTATTCTACGTAGGGGTATGAGACTCTACCTATACATTGCACTAGTTAGCCTTGAAGGGAGTCTTAGGAGGTTATTCTTATGTATGTATATGCTTATGTGTAAATGATGATAATGTGATGACCTTACACGTCAATGACACTATTTGAAGTTGGTTACTCTTATGAACATGTATTTGGTTTCTATTGTTAAAGAATAATATTATGTACTCTTGATGATATGTTATGTGGAGTTTGGACATTAGTTATGGTTCTTGATAGGTTGACTTGATTAAGTAAGGTTATGGGGCTTTTCTTAGTTATTGCACAAGTGGACTTAATGAGAGTCATGAGTAATGGTCTTGCTTTGTTATACTATGATGAACTTTTATTCATACTTGTGATGTTGTGACTTGATGATAGAGTTGTATTTGGTCATGGGTTCAAGTATGTTGATATGCATGTGACTTTATTGGACTTAGGGTGGTTTATTCTTGTGTAGTACATAGTATTGACTTGGTAAATATGCATTAATGACTTGTATTGGTTCTTGAATGTGCATAAGGCTTTCCAAATATTCAGTAGCATGTTTTAATGAAATATCCCCTTTTAGCATGATTTGATATTATATGTGCATATGGTATCATACTTAGTACATGTGATGTGCTAACCCCATTTTCTCCCTTTTCCCCAACTTTTTAGGTTCCAGTCGTTGAAGTCTTTTGAGATGACTTTGAAAAAGACTTTGAATTTCTCAATCATCCATGTTGGGTAGGTCCTCACTTTCCGAGGTCAATGCCAATATCAAGCTTATGAATGTTTTAGTTTTAAGAGTCCTATGTTCTTCCTTTTCATTTGAGTATGAATTTTATAGCCTATATGTGGCTCTATTACATTGATGTATGGAATATGCCCAAATTGATATACTCGTGTTTTAGATGGTTATGAGATGAGATACTCTTTTAACACTATGTTAAGTATCTTATATATCTAATAAAAGTAGAAGACTATGTAAAGTTCTTATATGAAGGGTCTATGTATACTCGATATGAATATATATAATGTGTATGTAGAGGTATATGTAAACCTCAATGTAAAAGTAATGAAAAGTTTTAAATTTTTCCGCATTTTGAACTATGAATGTAATGATGTAACCTAAGAGGCTAGTCCTAGTCCTCAAAGAGGACGGCGATGCCGGTTACGTCTAGGGAGTGCTCCCCGGATGTGACAATGATCTTTTCCCTTTAACTTTAGGTTGTGGTCTTGAATTGAATTATCTAGTAATGATACAATTTGCCTTGTTAATGTGTGAATTACTATTCTATGTTGTTATTATGCCAATTATTGTGATGTATTGTAATCCAATTATGCTAGTTCTTGATTAATTAACCTAGGTTGTGAAGTAGATCATGAATTTGACCTAAGTCCCTAACCCTAGGCTATGAAATAGTGATGAATTGTTGTGTAGTGATTTAATTGACTTCATTATTATGTTGATTACAATTGTTAATGATATTACACCCATTTTTGGGTTGAATTGGATGGTTGATGGTAAGACCTTGATGATGGCTTGTGAAGGAGATTGGGGTAAGTCTTGTGATCTCAATTCTTTACTTCAATTATGATTACTTGTGATTAAGTGATGAATATGAACTTTTATTGAAGTATACCTTATGTTAAGATTGATAGGGTTGGTATGATGTTGAATTGGAATGTCTTGAACTATGGTTTGTGAGTTGTTGGCTAAGATGTAAATGTTATAGGGATGGTCATCACTTACCAATGTGACTTATTATTATGTGATATGTAAATATGCTAACCTTACATGTATGAATTGTAATGAAAGAAAAATACTCATGACATTCTTATTGAGCTATGATGATGATTATATAAGGGATACATCCTATGACCTATATTAAGCTATGATGATTAATAAAGGCATTAAAGACATTTCAAAAGGGATTCTAGCTTAGCACCGAGTGAACTAGAGTGAGGAGTGTCCCTCCCATAGAGGGAAGGTAGGATCACTAATGTACTCATGAGATTGGACAATATAATGCATGTAGCATACAGAGAGTCCCAACTATATCTCCTAGTTCTTGAACTATGTTGCCCCAATAGGAATACTAGCTAGTGGATCCACATACATGCTATGTTCATGTGTTGGTACTACCTCGGCAAGTAGTCCGCTTTTTTCGGTATAGGGTTCTATGACACCGGATTCTATATTAGCTCATGTGGTATATGTCGGTTAAGGCAAGATGTTCCAAAAAGGTAAAAAAATGAAGTAATGAAATGATCTCTAACTAGGATAACGTAAGGAGTTTAACTTATTCTAGGTAAGGGATTGTGACTCTACCTATACATTGCACTAGTTAGCCTTGAGGGAAGTCTTACAAGGATGTTCTTATGTATGTATATGCTTATAAATGTAAATTATATGTATAGGATGATATTACATGTTAATGATATTATGTGATGTTGGTTTCACTTATCAACATGAGTTTGTTCTCTATTGCTAAAGTATGATGTTTACTCTTAATGATATGCTATGTGAAGTTGGACATTGTTCATGGTTCTTGTTAAGTTTACTTGATTTTGTGAGGTTAAAGGGTTTTGCTAAGTCATTTATCTAGTGGACTTAATGAGGGTTCATGCGTAATGGTCTTGCTTTGGTTATGATGTTATAAACTCTTAAGCATGTTTGTTGATGTTATAACTTGATGATAGAGTTTTCTTGATTATGTGCTCAATTATGTTGATATGCACGTTGACTTGACTAGACTTAGTATTGTTGGTCTTGTGATGTACATGGTCTTTACTTAATGAATGTGTACTATTGACTTGTATTGGTTCTTGAATGTGCATAAGGATTTTCCAAGTAAATAACATGCTTTAATGAAATTTCCCTTTTTAGCATGATTTCTATGTTGTCTGTGCATATGGTCCTATACTTAGTACAAGTGATGTGCTAACACCATTTCTCCCTTTCTCCCATACATTTTTGGTTTTTGTCATTGAAGTGTTCGTGACGACGTTTGAAGGAAGACTTGGATTCTCATTCTCCATGTTTGGTAGGTCCGCACCACTTCTGGGACAATGCCACTTTCTAGCATTGGATGTTGATTAGTCTTTAAGACACTTTGTTCATTTCCTTTCATTTGAGTACTAACGATTGTATAGCCTATATGTGGCTCTTATTGTATTAATGTATGTGTTACTCCCAATTTTTATACTCTTGTTTAGATGGTTATGAGATGATAAATCCTATTTAAGAGTATGTTATATCTTATATATATAAGTGCCATAAAAGTAGAAGACTATGTAATCTTCTTATATGAAGGGTTTATGTATACTCGATATGAATATATTATGTGTATGAGAAAGGTCTATGTAAACCTGACGATAGATAGAAGAAAAGTTTTAAAAACCTATGAATGTAATGATGTAAGATAAGGGGCTTGTCTTAGTCGTCTTCGAGGATGCCGACGCTGGTTATGTCTCGGGGGTGCACCCCGAATGTGACAACTAAAAACTCATAGTGACCATATCTAGTTTGAAATGTTGTTTTAGGTTTATCCTCGCATCTCTCCCTAAGTTGGTGATACCCCGATCTCAAGTCAATCTTAGAAAAGTAGCTTGCCCCTTGGAGTTGATCAATCAAGTCATCAATCCGAGGGAGAGGATACTTGTTCTTAATAGTGACTTTAATGAGATGGCGATAATCAATGCAGATTCTAAGGTACCCATCGTTCTTCTTCACAAACAATACCTAAGCACACCATAGAGAAATACTAGGTCTAATGAAGCCTTTGTCTAGTAAGTCTTTGAGTTTAGCCTTCAACACTTTCAGTTCGGCCGGAGCAATCCGATAAGGATGAACTGAAATGTGGTTTGTATCCGGTAGCAAATCAGTACCAAAATCAATTTACCGTTATGGAGGGATTGTGAGAAGGTCATTCGTAAAGTTCTTCGGAAATTCCCTCACTATGGGGACTAACTCAATGGGAGGATTTGCGAAGTCTAAATCTTTGACTCTTACAATATGGAATAAACACCCTTTAGAGATTGTTTTACAAGCCTTTAGGCAAGAAATGATACGACCTGTAGGAATAGAATTTCCCCCTTTCCACTCTAAAACGGGTTAATTAGGAAAATTGAACTTGACTATTCTTTTCCTACAATCTATGGAAGCAAAACAATTATGTAACCAATCCATTCGCTAAATGAATCAAAATCAACCATATCTAGTTCCACTAATTCAACACGACTAGCTCTATCAGGCAACTTTATAGGAAAATTTCTATATACTCTCATTGCAACCACCGACTCACCTATCGGGGTACTTACCATAAAAGGTTCATTTAGGATATCAGGCAAAATATCAAACTTCATAGGTACCAAAGGA
Organism: Solanum sitiens; assembly: GCA_016801875.1. Classification (NCBI taxonomy): domain Eukaryota; kingdom Viridiplantae; phylum Streptophyta; class Magnoliopsida; order Solanales; family Solanaceae; genus Solanum; species Solanum sitiens. The sequence continues at coordinate 493,762 of JABWTJ010000283.1, read as the reverse complement.
ATAAAGAAATATAATATAGAACCCTGATCAATTAAAGAATAAACATCAATAGAAAAGACTTGTAACGTACCGGCACCACATCAGGAGAACTCTCTTGTTCACCCCTAGAACGAAGAGCATAAAATCGATTCTTTCTTAGAGCATCAACATTAGAACCACTTGATTGAGCTTTCCCACTCCCCTTGTCCACTCCCTTTGTCCTCCCCCTTCAAATTAGGGCAATCACTAACCTTGTGGTCACTCTTACCACACCCAAAGCAATTGTCCTTTCCAACTAGGCATTCACCCATATTTTTCTTGCCATAATTTCCACATGTTGGATTCTTACTTGGTGAACTAGTACCTCTTCCCTTTTGAGACTTAGGGTTATACACCCTATATTCATGACCTTGGGAAAATTTGAAGAAACTTGATTGGATAACCAATTCATGAATCTAGGCTTGTCTTTGATTTCCATCCTTCCCTTTGAAGAACCACTTTATAAGACTTGGCCCTCTTTGACTCTCTATTCTTCCTCCTTAGTCTACTTTCTTCCACTTGTTGAGCATGAACCATTAGAACAGAGATATTTATATTATTATGAAGCATAGATGAACGACATTCTTCAAAAAAGTTATCAGAAACTCACATAAGAAAACGACTCATGTCATCCCTTGGGTTAGACACAAAGGACGGACAATACTTGGACAATTTAGTAAAGTTAATGGAGTAATCGAGTACACTCATACCTCCTTGAAGAAGGTTGGTGAATTATTCCACCTTAGCTTCCCTCAATACTCTAAGAAAGAACCTATCAAGAAAGTCCTTCTGGAAGATCTCCCAAGTCACCGTACCACCTCCTAGCACCCTTTTATTCCTCCATTGTGTGTACCAAGTTTGGGCCACATCTTTGGGTTGATAGGCTGCGAACTCGGCCTTCTCATTTGAAGTAACACCCATAGAAAATAGGATCTTATAGACCTCATCAAGGAAATATTGAGGGTCTTCATCCGCTTCTGACTCGAAGAACATAGGTGGGTTCATCCTAGTAAAGTGTCTCAAACGATAACCCATAGTGCTAGCATGTTGAGGCACTCGCGGTCCAACTTCACGATTCACTTAGGCCGTCATAGGTTGATCTTGAGAAGTGACAACATTAGCTTGAGAGGTCATGGCTTGGGCAAAATTGAGAAAATCTGACCTTATCTCTCCATCCGTCATAGGTGGAGTAACAACCGAAACTTAAACACCCATAGGAACTTGCCATAGTGGAGGCACTTGGTTTTCTTGTATAGGAGCTTGGTTGTCATGAGCTCCCGCATTAGCAATCCCTTCTTTGGCGCTTCTTGCGGCTGCCGTTCTAGTAGTCAAACCTATAACCATAATAAGAGGTTTAGGTTAAAGAACAAATAAAGTAAGACTTTAGAGGCACGACATACGAATACAAGAGTATGAGAATTTCCTAAGCATCACACAGTCTCTCATCCATAAGTGTGGCGCGCTTCACAAATATGAATAAGAATCTACATGGACGTTTAATAAGACATCGATCCTAAAGATATTCAACCTCATGCTCTGATACCAAGTTTGTAACATCCGGGGAGCACCCCCTCTACGTAACCGGCGTCGGCGTCCTCTGAGAGGACTAAGACTAGCCTCATAGCATTCGTATATAAAGTGTAGAAAATTAAAACTTTTCATATACATCTACATAATAAGGTTTACATAGACCTCTCGCTTACACATAATATATACATAGGGAGATTGTTAGACTCCTCGCATAGGAAGCTTATATAGGCTTCTACTTTTATTCCACATATACAATATACAACATATTGTCTAATAGGAAATTCTCAAATAAACCATCTAAAACATAATAGAAAAATTCTAGCATAGCCTTTACACAAATGTATAATTCCCACTTAGGGCTTACAACAATATCTTGAACAATAAAAGTGAAGCGAATGTCTTTAGACTATAGCAAGTCACATAGTTAGAATAGGAAAAAAACATCATCCTCGTATATTGAGGACATACCCAAACATGGAGGAAGATATCCAAGACGTCTTAAAAGTAGACTCAATACCTAAATGGCCCGAACCTACATTGTTTGGAAAAAAGGGAAAAGAATATAGGTTAGTACACTACTTGTACTTATGGAAACATATGCACACATAAACATAGAAATCATGCAAAAGGGGACATTTGTTCAAAACAATGCCAATTTAGTTTGGAAAACCTTATGCACAACCAAGAACACGTATAAGACAATAATCATATATTCCTTAAGACAATAGCATATTCCACAAAAGACCAACATCATCAATTTAAGTCAACATGTGTAACAACATACTAGAAACCATAGCCAAGGCAACTCCAACATCATGTTCTGACAACAAAGCATGCACAAGAGTTCATACATTACAATATATATAAGACACTTACTCCTAACACCTTACCAAGCTTACAAGTGCAATGACCAAGTGAAGCCCCATAACCAAGTGAAGCCCCATAACCCCACTCAATCAAGTAAACCAATCAAAGGACGACAAATAATGTCTAGCTTCATCTAACATAGCATCATGAGTATTCATCATAATATTTAGCAATATAGACCAACAACATTTTCATAAGAGAAACCAACATTATATATAATCATCAACATGTTCATAAGTCAACATATGCACATCATTAACTTCATAAGACATGAGAACACCCTCCTAGGACTTCCCTCAAGGCCAACTAGTGCATGTATTGGTAAAGTCCCATACCCTTACCTAGACTAAGTCAAACACCTTAGATCCTCCTAGTTAGAGTTCTGTTTCTTACTTCACTTTACTTTGAGGAACACTTACCGTAACCGACATAGACCAGATGAGCTAAATGTGGAATCCGATGCCATGAAACCATACACTTAAAGAAGGAGGACTATTTACCAATGTGTACCAAAACATGAACATATCATCTAGGTGGATCCACTAGATAGTATTCCTATGGGGGCAACATAGTTCAAGAACTAGGAGACATGTTTGAGACCCTATTTATGCCATTGGCATTGTAATATCTATCTCATGAGTAGAATAGTGAACCTACCTTCCCTACATGGGAAGGGACACTCCTCACTACTAGTTCACTCGGTGCTAAGATAGAGTCCCTTTTGTAATGTCTTTAAGTCTTTCTTTAACATCATAACTAAGTTTAGGTCATAAGAGACTAGCTCCTTCCATAGTCATAGTAATTAGATCAATAGGAATTGCATGAGAACATCCTTTCAATACAACCCTCATATGTGAGATTAAGACATTATAATCATCATGTCAAAGTAAGGCACATAGGTAATTGATAACCGACCTTATATCATTACATCTTAATCATAATCTCACAATCCACACAATAAATACATTTCAATTGAATCATCATACCAACACCTACTTATCTAATCACAAGATATGCTTCAATTTAACTTCATCATCAAGTACAAGCCATCACAATTGAAGTAAAGGTTTAGGATCACAAAGTCTTACCAATTCTCCTTCAAAAGCCATCTTCCATGATCTTACCATCAACAAACCAATTTCATCAAATGATAGGTGTAATAGCATTATACAATAGTAATTAACACCAAAACTAAATCTATTGCATCAAACACTAATCAATTTTACACTAGTTCATAACCTAGGGTTAGGGAATTGGGGTCAATTCATCACCTCATCTACATACTAGGATTAACATCTAGAAATTCCCTAATTTAACAATAATACATCATAACATAACCATAATAATCATTAGAAATCAAGAACAATACAATTCATCTACATACTAGGATTAACATCTAGAAATTCCATAATTTAACAATAATACATCATAACATAACCATAATAATCATTAGAAATCAAGAACAATACAATTTAAAATATCAATCTCGGATTAGAATGAAACCCATGTTCAATTTATCTTTTGGAAATCAATTTTGAAAGAACCCTTTGGGGAAAGTAATCCCAAAGGTGTAGAGTTCCAATACCTTCATGTCCCTTGAATATTGATGGAGAAAAGTTCACTTCTTGCTGCCCTATATCCCTTAGCCATTGGTCTTCTATGGAGTTCTTCTTTGGGAGAGAGAGAGAGAGTAGAGAGATGGAAGAGTAATTTGAGTTTGGGAATTGTGGGGTGTTAAGTTGGGTTTAGGCTTAGGGTAGTTTATATATTAACTTAACTAACTTAATTAATCACCCCTTAACCCCTAATTAAAAAATTAAATAATTAACTAATTAAATGAAGTCACTTAAATCTTAACAGAAAAGCAGGCCTTACCTACAATACCCCAAACTACGGTCCGTATGTCAGTCGACGCCACCGTCCTCTACGTTCGTATGTTTTGTCAGAGAGTCTGTATTTTGGACATTTCATGAAAATGTCTAAGTGTTGGTCGACGGAGGCATCGATGCCCCATCACCCGGCGACGCCCCATCATTTGGCAGGCGTAGGTGCTGCTGTCTACACTGCCTAATTTGGCAGGTTTGTGTCAAATGCAAGGGTCCTCTCCAAGGACCCCTCGGGTGGTCCTTGGGAAGTCGTACACGGACGTTTCGACCCTAAACATGTTCTAATGCTAGTTTGATCCCTTTCAACAATTTTTTATCAATGTACGACAACGAAAACCCCGTTAAATAGGCTAAGGCACACTAGCACCTATTTCACTAGTCTCCGGATGTCATGGAGGTTTCATGACGTCTTGATCAAAAACTTCCTAAATGGATTATAAAAATTATTTTAGGTCTTATAACTGTTTTTCAAGTCTTGGACACTCAAGTGAGGCTCTAGATTAGGTCTTCAACTTTCAGATTGTTACAATATTTTTCTTTCAAATAAGAGTATTGTCAAAACTTGTCGCTTTGTCGTCAAAGAGGGGCAAACTTCAGACAGATAAATTTTGAACAAACTTAAGTTTTACACCATTTTTAAATATTTCTTTTATTTTTAAGTTAGATATTTTGTTTCTCTTGTTTTAATAACTTTATTTAAATGATTTGAAAATTAAAAAAATACACTTTTTAATAAATATATCTAGTATTTCTTAATTATAATTTATTATTAGGTTTTGAATTGTTTTAATTCAAAAAATAATTAAATTATATTTATATTATATTATATTTTATTATATTTTAATTATAATATTTTTTTAAAAAAACTTAAGACTAACTCCATTTTCTCCCACTCAACCCCACCTGCACACCCCACGTCCCCCTATTCTTCCACTACACACGACACACACTACTACTACAGTACTATATTATATACACCACACATAGACACACAAGGGGAGAAGTAAGAGGAATAGAAAAATCAGCTACCAAAAAATACAACAAAGAGACTTACAGAAAAAAACAACATACACTACCGACATACAAAAATCAGCAAACATGCTCACATTTATTTTATATTTTTCTTTCACTGACAAACAAAAGTTAAGGTTTACTTTCACGGTTTTGAGTTCGTAATTCCTTATTAGGATTGTTTCCTTTTCGTGAATTGAATTTTCACAAAAAGTACCATTTAATTTTTATTGTATATTTGATTTTATGACTATACGAAATCTAATTCGAATGTTATGGAGTTGCTCAAACTTATGTGTTTTAATTTTTACATTATAATATGAAATAGGTTGAATTTTCTTATATAATTAAATTTGAAGGAAAAAATTGTATGTATAGTAGTTTACATTTTGTTAGCCACATTATTGTAGTTTATCAACATTTTTTTCGTTAATTTTCTTTTGTTTATCCAAATATATATATATATATATATATATATATATATATATATATATATATATTTGTGTATAGCTCAAGAATGTTATTTGCCTTTTTTGTTTTAGTTATAATAATGCTACATTATAGTTGTGTCAACGGATTATTTTTCTTCGAAAAGTTAAGAAGTTGGATAAATTTATAAAAATCAAAATTTAATTCATTAGTGAGCAAGAAAATCCGCGTAAAATATGTTTTGTCCTTTTATTTTATTTACTTTCGATTAAGTACTTTGACTTTAGATTAAACATAGGATGACTATCACTTTAACTTAGATTGTTAAGTATATAGTTTAGAGAATGTATCAATTTTATTTAGAGATTTATTGTAGAAAAAAAAACATGAATAATAATAAATGTACAAGAAGAACGAGGAGAAATAGAAGAAAAATTACATTGAAAAAGAAAAAGCCAAAAATAAAAAAAAAGGGACCGTGTAAAGTGAAACTAAATAATAAATAGAGAAAAGTCTCAGAAGAAATTAAATACAAATATTAGAAAATAAGAAGAAAAAGAAAAAGGACAACGTAAAAATATATAATAAAAAAGGGAAAAGAAAACGTGTCCAAAACAAACATAGTAATAACAATAAATAATATCAGTAAATAAAAGAAAAATGAAGTAAAAGGTGAAAGCAAAAATACTTATTATTAAAAATTCAAAAGAGTAAAATAAGGAAGTCAAAATAAAATAATGAGGGTAAATAATTTTTAATAATAATATAATAGCCAAAAATTAAGTCAAGTCATACAAAAGTCAGTAAGGCGACCGTTCTAGAACCAAGGACTCGAGGGATGCGTAATACCTTCCCTTCGGTCAATACTCGATCTTTTATTTCGCAGACTAAATAAAATAACGAGTCAAAATATTGTTTGATTAGGGATTTAAATAAAGTGACTTGAAACACCAAACTCAATTCCTTGTGGAGACTATTCAAACTAATTCCTTTTGAAAATTCAATTTGATTAGAAAAACTCTTTTCCTTCAAAACATTAATTTAATTTTGAGGAAAAATAGGGGTGTGACAATCTAAACCTATGATCACGATGCCTAAACTCAAGGAATCTTGAAGATGATCTACCCTAGAAGAATGGCCACCAAAGCCGAAAGCACTAGCTTGGAACCCATGACTCTAACTAGAGTCAACCTCATTCTTGTTGTAGCGATAACCCTCTAAAGGCTGCAATGAGGCCTAAACAGACCTTTTGGGCTAACCATGCTAAACCGTTTTCTAGGCCTAGCATAAGAGTCCCTCTTCCTAAAATGGGACCCATTATAACTACCCTCTGATTTTTGCCCCTCGAGCCTCATGACAGAGTTTCACAATAGTGAGGGCCTGATCAACAATATCATACAAGGAACAACCCACAGAGACCATAATCTGAGCCTCAATCCGCAGTTGAAGGCTCAACAAAAGAAAAAATCATGAACTCTCTCCTGTTTAGTAGGTGAATTAGGGTTGTATGGTGGGAGAGCTAGTGAAATCGTGCTTCATACTCACACATAGTCGTATAACACTTCTCTAACCGACAGAACATATCCCTCAGATGATCTCTGACATTGCAAGGGACGAACTTTGCCAAAGAGTCCTCCGAAAATTTGGTCGAGGTGACTGAATGAGACTTAACTTGCCTAGTCTCAATAAAGGTATGCTACCATTTCATGGTTGTCCAATCAAGCTAATGAACAATAAAGTTGGCTCCTCCCTACTCCACAAAACCCATCATCTATAGCCGCTCAGGGCAAGTAGGAAGAAACTCGTAGGCATCCTCACCTACAACCCAAAAAAAAACTTAAAGGTTAAAGCCTAAAAAACACTCCAAGAATCTTCTGCTCCTATATGGGCATACCTCAAGTCGCAATCAATTGTCCACCAGGTGGTACCTTCGCCTAGGTGCCTTTGGTGCAACATGGTCATGTTGACTTATTTTAGGTGTAGGTGTCAGTACTATGACAAATGTTGAGGCCTACTGCATGCCACCCAAAATAGTCAAGAGTTGAGTAATGTCTTCTTGGAGATCTGGAACCATTGCTGATCAGGGAGGTGGTTGAATTGGTCTTGGGCCTACTGAATGCTTTGGAACATGGGATATCGGAAGATCTGATGCGGGATCTTTACTCGACTTTCTAACTCGGGCAGTGCCGCATTCCTATGTGGCAAGAAAGGTTATACCCCGAGCCACCTTGAGGTGCGTAAGATCCATTCAGTGAAACAGTGAAACAAGTGAGATTCCAAGAAACCAATAAAACACATGTTGCCCAAAAGTGGTAGAAAAGAGAAGAATTCTTAACGACACCCTATAGCCTCCAAAATATAGGACATGAACCTCTTCACATCAATATGTAGATCCTTACTATGCATTAGTTCTATAGAAGTTAGACTAGTCAACTATGGGCTGTGATACCAACTTGTCAACCCTACCCTGAGACACCTCGCGGTGCACTTGAGCCATCCTAAAAAAGATTTAAATAACTGAGATTCTAAGAAATAAATAACACATATGTTTCACAAAAGCGATACAAAATAGAAGAATTCCTAAGAACACCCTGTAGCCTCCGAAAGATAGGACGTGGATGTCGATGCACCGATCAATAAGATTCTACTAGGCATTAGCTTTATACATATGAGACTGGTGAAATTGGTGCTTTAATACTAACATGTCACACCCCAACTTCCTGAGTGATGATGACACCTACTATTACCTACTAATTAGTTATTACCAAGAACAAGAAGGAATGAGTACAAGGGTAGAACTATCTATGAAATAACACCAACATTACAAAAAGAAAAAAAGCTGATACAAACCAATAATATATACAACGAAAACCCTCGTATAAACTTAAAGTAGAGAGTACATAGTTGTCTAATATTATCAAGTACAAGTCCTGTAAGTGATCCATAAAAAAATCATTGCAATAATAAAATACTACCTAACATATATATAAAATTAGACAGGATGCATGGCATGTCAAGTGCTCACCTTATCTTTGCTATCCATAAGTTGCAAAAAAAGGCACAAATGATCACCGCTGGTATCTGGTGCTAGGACCTGCATCATGGAAATGATGCAACTTGTATCATAATGTAACGACCCGAGAGCAACCCCAACTCGTTTTGGCGTATTCGACCTCTTGTAGGTCTTATACAAAATCTTAGACATCTTTTATCGCATATATATGAAAAGTATTACGGAATTAAAACATTTCATCACAATAGTCAAACTCTTTTATAGATATATAAGAAAGAACTAAGTCTCGTCATAGCCATCTTAGAAACATATAATATCATAGGGTCACAACTGTTACATCAATTTGAAAAAAAAACTATAGTATATTAGATAGTATTTTTGAAAAAGGAAACTAAAACATAAGCCATGTTCTCGAACAAATGAAGAGATACCAATCTTGAGAGAATTCTATTTCCCAAGCTTCAACTTCTAAGAGAATCTCACTAACCACCTACAATTTTAGAAATAGAGAAATATATGAATTAGCACATTGAAAGCACTAAGTTTAGTGAATATGAATGAAAACCATGCAAAAATGGACATTTGCTTTATGAAATACTCTTCAAGCTCTTTTGATATAAAACCTCATAAAACAAGTATATGAACCTTCTTAAAGTCAATATTCACATATAAGACATATTCAAGTAGTCCACCATGCATAAACATAGTCACTTAGAACCCTTTTAAGAATTTAGACTCCCTACCCCAGGTTACTCTAAGACCTACCTAAGTAAGACATGAAGAGACCGCCCCTACACCCTCTACAAGCACACTTAGGTAATCCTCAGAGCCATCCTAGATAAGCCTTTCAATCTAACATCCTTTACTAAGAGAACACTATTTGAGTCATTTAAGAGACAAGTAAACAATTAGAATATTTCACATAATGGTCATGGAGGACTCATGGAACTCACTCTAGCATCTTCAAAGCCTACCCGTGCAATGTGTAGATAGTGTCACATTCCACTACTCACACATCGTAGAACAGATCCAATAACTAGAGTGTACATCCCATATGATGAGAATAGGCAGTAACAGACGTAGACCACACTAGCTAGGTACGGAATCCGGTTTCATAAAGACCCTACACAGTGGAAGGTGTTCTACTTTCCAAAGGTATAACTAGTACTCATCCCTTGTTGACACATTGTTAAGGGATATCAAGGGCTTCTTATTACTCTAGTCTCATCTTGAAGTAGAGATACTACCACAAGCATATCCTCTCAGTGCTTTGCCTTGTTTCTCATAGAGTAATTCAGTCCCTTGGTGTATTAGAAAAGGTACCATTACTAAGTCCTACCAACTCATAATACTCTTTTCAAGGATAGCTCATTATAACTTTCTTTTCATATTCAAGGTTCCATACAATTATTTCATAGAAGGGAACCTACTTTAGGTCTTAGATCATAAGATTTCATTCTTTCGTTCATTTATAAATGTACATGACAAGGGTGCCTAAGCTGACTAAGTCAAGAGTTCATAATCTATAAGCTTTCATGCATCAAGAAGAGGGACCTAAGTATACCAACCAAGACGCAACATCATCATACCATCATTTTGAGGGATCATACTCTCACATCACACATGCACATACACAATATCATCCTTAAAATGTTATAATTCATATAATAATGTTAAAAAGGCAATAATCATATCACATCTAACAATTAAACACCGCCACCATAGGTTGTCACATCCGTGAAGTACCCCCTAGACGTAATCGGCGTCGTCGTCCTCGAAGAGGACTATGACTAGCCTCTTAGCATTCATCATTACATTCATAGGTTAAAAATGCGGAAAAAGTTAAAACTTTTCTTCTAAATGTATCATGAGGTTTACATAGACCTATATCATACAGATTATATATTCATATGGAGTATACATAGACCCTTCGTATAAGAAGATTAAATAGTCTTCTACTTGTTTGGCACATATATATATATATACAAGATATAATATAGTCTTAAAACGGATGTCTCATATCATAACCATCTAAACGAGAGTATAATAATTGGGCATATCCCATATATCAATACAATAAGAGCCACATATAGTCTATACAATCTTAGTACTCAAACGAAAGAGAGTGAACAAAGTGTCTTTAAGACTAATAAACATCCAATACTAGAAAGTGGCTTTGTCCTCAAACTGGTGAGGACCAACCCAACTTGGAGAATGAGAATCCAAGTCTTCCTTCAAAAGTCATCACGAACCTTTCAACGACCGGAACCTAAAATGTTGGGGGAAAAGGAAGAAATGGGATTAGCACATCACTTGTACTAAGTATATGACCATATGCACACACAACATAGAAATCATGCTAAAAAGGGACATTTCATTAAAGCATGCTAATTTACTTTAAAAAGCCTTATGCACTTTCAAAAACCTATACAAGTCAATAATACGTATTTATTACGTCAAGACCATTTACATCACAAGACAAACAATACTAAGTCTAGTCAAGTAAACATGCATATCAACATATTGAGCATATAATAAATACAACTCTATCATCAAGTTATAATGTCAACAAGCATGTACAAGAGTTCATAACTTCATAACCAAAGCAAGACCATTACTAATGAACCCTCATTAAGTCCACTAGTGCAGTGACTAAGCAAATCCCCATAACCTTAATCAATCAAGTAAACCTAACAAGAACCATAAACAATGTCCAACTTCACATACTATATCATTAAGAGTAACGATTTTCATGCTTTAGCAATAAAGACAAACCACATGTTCAAAAGTGAAACAAACATGACATAATGTCATCATCATGTAATATCATCATATACATATCATCTACATTTATAAGCATATACATACACAAGAACATGCTACTAAGACTTCCTTCAAGGATTACTAGTGAAATGTATAGGTAGAGTCCCATACCCCTACCTAGACTAAGCTAAACCCCTTAGGTTATCCTAGTTAGAGTTTACTTCATTACATCATTTTATCTTTTGGGAAAATCTTGCCTTAACCGACATAGACCGCATTAGTTAATGTGGAATCCAGTGTCATGGAACCCTACACCAAAAGAAGGAGGACTACTAGCCAAGGTAGTACCAAAACATGAACATATCATCTATGTGGATCAACTAGCTAGTATTCTTAAGGGAGAAACATAGTTCAAGAACTAGGAGGTGTAGTTGGGAACATGTTTATTCTATATGCATTATATTCTCCAATCTCATGAGTACATTAATGATCCTACCTTCCCTATTAGTAAAGGGACACTCCTCACTCTAGTTCACTCGGTGCTAAGCTAGAGTCAATTTTAGATGTCTTTAATGCCTTTATTTATCATCATAGCTTAGTTTAGGTCAAAGGGTCTATCCTTTATATATTCATCACAATAGCTCAATAAGAATTGCATGACTATTTTCCATCATTACAATTCATATATGTGAGGTTAACACATTTACATATCACATTATAATAAGGCACATTGGTGAGTTATCACCATCCTTATAACATTACATCTTAGCCAACAACTCACAAACCATAGTTCAAGAAAATTCCAATTCAACATCATGCAAATCCTATTCAATCTTAACATAAGGTATACTTCAATATAACTTCATGACTAAACACGAGTAATAATAATTGAAGTAAAGAATTGAGATCACAAGAGTTACCCCAATCTCCTTTACAAGCCATTATAAAGGTTTTACCATCAACTATCAAATTCAACCCAACGATGGGTGTAATATCATAACGCACTAGTAAATAATACAATAATGAAATCAACTGAATCACTACACAATAATTCATCACTAGTTCATAGCCTAGGGTTAAGGACTTAAGTCAAATTCATGATCTACTTCACAACCTAGGATAATTAATCAATAATTAGAATAATTGGATTGAAATACATCATAATTACTCCTAATTATTCAAAGAAATCATAAACAAAGCAATGTAGAAAGTCAAATTCATAATAGAAGAATACCCACTTGAAATTCATTCTTTTGAAATTAATTTGGAGGAACCCTTTGGGAAGGAGATCCAAAGGTGAAAAGAATCCCATACCTTACTAATTGATAAAGTTTCATGGAGAAAATACCCCTTCTTGCAGCCCTTAGACCTTGACCTAGACTTAAATGGAGTCCTTCTATTTTGGGAGAGAGAACTAAGAGAGAAGGAAGAGCAATACGGTTTTGGGAGAGTTGGGTTTAGTCTATTTAGGTTTGGGATCTTTATAGAAGTAATTAACTAAGTTAATTAGACCTCCATTATCACCTAAATAATTAACTAACCACCTAATTAACTAAATGTATTAATTAAAACGTGGCAGCCAACACAGGGACCTGACCTATGAGACCCCGACCTACGGGTCGTAGGTCAGTCGACGGCCAGTGTGGCCTCCGTGCTACACATCTGTGGTTTGTGACAGAGATTTCTCCAAACATGTCCTTGGCAAAAATGGCTAAGTGTTGGTCGACGGAGGCATCGACGACCCATTGATCCAACCAGGCCTCGTTGACTGGTGGTCGTAGGTGTGCACTGTCCAATTGACAACTTTTTGCCAAATTTCAAGGGTCCTCCTCAAGGAGCCTTTGGTTGGTCCTCGGGGATTCGTACCCGTACGTGTCGACTATAAAACAACTCTAATACATGTTAGACACTTGAACACCAAATTTCATCATTTTCCGACTCTTAAAACTTAGTCAGATAGGCTAAGGCACACTAGTACCGCTTGAACTAGGTTCCGAACGTCATGGACGTTCCTAGATGTTTTGATTCAATTAAACTTCTTAAATGACTTATATACATTATATTTGACTTTAAAACAGTGTTACAACTCTTAGAATCTCATACTAGGTTCTAGATTAGGCATTAGACTTTTGGAGTATTACATTACCCCCCGTTATGAACATTCATCCCTGAACGACACTAAAATTCTTTAAAGGGAAGGAATATACTCAAGACTAGAAGCCCAACCAACAACAACATATCAAAACATGAGTCACAATCAAAATTAGCAAAACACATGACCTTTTACACAATGCAACTCAAAACATCATTTTCAACACATAACTGTTAAACCTTCATTACATGCTTATTCACTTATGCTAATGCTTTGTTCATCACATATTAACATGCTCAATATAACACATGAGGGCACAAGATAAAAAAATACACCACATAATTTAAAATCAAGTAAAAGAGCATTTTCTTGAAAACTTTGATTTTAATCGGCATAATTCTTTGTAACGTACTGTAACAAGGCAAATAATTCAATATTTTACCAAAAAACAAGGAAACTTCAAATAAACTCATTATTTTCTCTATAAATAGGAAAAACTAACTTAATTATCAAATAGATGAGGGTAATGAGACTTCATATTGACCTCGGCCTCCCATGTTGCACCTTCAATTTGGTGGTCATTCCATAAAACCTTTATGGAAGCCTCCTCTTTGTTCCTTATCTTTTTTACTTGTCTATCAAGGATTTCAATCGGAACCTCCTCATAGAAGAGGTTCTCTTGAACACCTAGAGCTCAATAGGAAGAATGGACTCGAGATCACCGATACACTTCTTAAGCACGGAAACATGGAACACTGGATGAACCGAAGCCAATTCACTAGGTAACCTCAACTCATATGCAACCTTACCAAACTTTTGCAAAATTTCATATGGACACACATAACGAGGACACAACTTTCCTTTCTTGGCAAATCTCACCACCCTTTTCATAGGTGAAATTCTTAGATACATTTTATAACATAATGAGGACACAACTTCCCGTTCTTAACTCTAAGTATCTTCTCCTATGGTCGGCATAAGACTTTTGTCGGCTATAGGCTGTTTTCAAGTGGTTCCTTGTAATATGAACCTTCTCCAAAGTCTTATAACTCAATTTGGGACCCAAATGTGAAGGCTCGCCACTTCAAACCATCAAATTGGAGATCTACATCTCCTAAAATATATGGCTTCATAAGGAGCCATAGATATACATGAATGGTAACTCCTGTTGTAAGAAAACTCAACCAAAGGCAAGTGTTTATCCCAATTTCCCTTGAAATCAATTATACAAACTCTAAGTATATCCTCAAGGGTTTGAATAGTACGCTCCGCTTGACCATCCGTTTGGGGATGAAAAGCAGTGCTTAACTTTACCTTAGTACCCAACCCTTTTTGGAATGACCTCCAAAACGTAGATGTAAATTGTGCACCCCTATCCTATATGATGGATAACTAAATACCATTGCGACACACAATCTCATCTATGAAGATCCTTGTATAATCCTCGAACGAGTATGTACACTTGACGGGAATAAAATGAGCGAATTTGGTCAACATATCCATCACCACCCATATAGAGTCATATTGCTTTTGTGTCCGAGGAAAACTTACCACAAAATCATATTAATGTCTTCCAACTTCCACGTAGGAACTTGGATTTATTGAAGTATACCACCCAAATTTTGGTGTTCAGCTTTCACTTGTTGGCAATTTGGACATTTTGGAACAAATTTCGGTATGTCCCGTTTCAAGCGTTCCCACCAAAACACTTCTCTAAGGTCATGGTATATCTTTGTATAACCTGGATGGATAGAGTAACGGGACCCATGAGATTCCTCAAGAATCCGGTTCCTCAAGCAATCTACATTGGGAACACACAACCTTCCTTGATATTTAAAGACACCATCCCCCCCTAAGGAGAAAGACTCATTAAGTTTACCAATAACCGACTCCTTCAACTACATCAATGGTTGATTATGCTGTTGTTTGGACTTCACCTCAAAAACCAAAGATGATTTTGAGTTATGATGGACCATAAAACCACCATTAGGAGAATCATCTCATCTAACACCCAAACAAGCCAACCTATGAACGTCTTTCACTAGGTATTTCTTGGATTCTTCAACATGAGACACCTATCCATGGTCATATGCCTTAGAGGATCCGCAACCACATGGCCTTGCTGGGGTGGTAAAGAACACTCATGTCGTAATCTTTCAACAATTCCAACCACCATCATTGATGGAGATTCAACTCATTTTTAGTAGACACATATTGAAGATTCTTATGGTTTGTATACACATCAACATGGACATATTACAAATAATGACTACATATTTTCAAGGCAAATACCACGGCCGCCAACTCAGGATCATGAGTTGGATAATTCTTCTCATGCACCTTATGTTGCCTAGAGGCATAGGCTACTACTTTCCCATATTACATAAGCACACACCCTAAACCCACTTGGGATTCATCTCAATATACAATCAAGCCCTTGGTACCCTCCGATAAAGTCAACACCGGAGCAGAAGTAAGCCTATCTTGCAAGATTTGGAAGCTTCTTTCACATGCCTCCGACCACTCAAATTTCATACTCTTTTGGGTCAAAGTAGTCAAGGGAGATGCAATGGACGCAAAACCATAGACGAACCTCCTATAATAGCCTGCTAGATCCAACAAACTCCTAATGTCGGTTGGAGTCAATGGCCTAGGCAAATTTTTCACCGCCTCGGTTCCTTGGATCAACTTCAACTCCCTCACTAGAGATAATATGACCAAGAAACACCACCGACCTGAACAAAAATTCACATTTGCTATACTTGGCAAATAGTTGGTTTTCCTTAAATCATTTGTAACACCACCCTCAAATGGTTCATGTGTTCACCCTCATTTTTCGAATATACCAAGATGTTGTCAATGAAGACAATAACAAATGAATATAGGTAATTTCGAAATACTCTTTCATGTGATCCATAAATGTCGTTGGGGCATTAGTGATACCAAAGGACATTACTAAGAACTCATAGTGACCATATCTAGTTCGAAATAGTTTGATTTTACGACTATACGAAATCTAATTCTAATGTTATGGAGTTGCTCAAAGTTATGTGTTTTAATTTTTACATTATAATATGAAATAGGTTGAATTTTCTTATATAATTAAATTTGAAGGAAAAAATTGTACGTATAGTAGTTTACATTTTGTTCGCCACATTATTGTAGTTTATCAACATTTTTTTCGTTAATTTTCTTTTGTTTATCCAAATATATATATATATATATATATATATATATATATATATATATATTTGTGTGTAGCTCAAGAATGTTATTTGCCTTTTTTGTTTTAGTTATAATAATGCTACATTATAGTTGTGTCAACGGATTATTTTTCTTAAAAAATTAAGAAGTTGGATAAATTTATAAAAATCAAAATTTAATTCATTAGTGAGCAAGAAAATCCGCGTAAAATATGTTTTGTCCTTTTATTTTATTTACTTTCGATTAAGTACTTTGACTTTAGATTAAACTTAGGATGACTATCACTTTAACTTAGATTGTTAAGTATATAGTTTAGAGAATGTATCAATTTTATTTAGAGATTTATTGTAGAAAAAAAAAAACATGAATGATAATAAATGTACAAGAAGAACGAGGAGAAATAGAAGAAAAATTACATTGAAAAAGAAAAAGCCAAAAATAAAAAAAAGGGACCGTGTAAAGTGAAACTAAATAATAAATAGAGAAAAGTCTCAGAAGAAATTAAATACAAATATTAGAAAATAAGAAGAAAAAGAAAAAGAACAACGTAAAAATATATAATAAAAAAGGGAAAAGAAAACGTGTCCAAAACAAACATAGTAATAACAATAAATAATATCAGTAAATAAAAGAAAAATGAAGTAAAAGGTGAAAGCAAAAAAACTTATTAATAAAAATTCAAAAGAGTAAAATAAGGAAGTCAAAATAAAATAATGAGGGTAAATAATTTTTAATAATAATATAATAGCCAAAAATTAAGTCAAGTCATACAAAAGTCAGTAAGGCGACCGTTCTAGAACCAGGGACTCGAGGGATGCGTAATACCTTCCCTTCGGCCAATACTCGATCTTTCATTTCGCAGACTAAATAAAATAACGTGTCAAAATATTGTTTGATTAGGGATTTAAATAAAAAGACTTGAAACACCAAACTCAATTCCTTGTGGAGACTATTCAAACTAATTCCTTTTGAAAAATCAATTTGATTAGAAAAACTCTTTTCCTTCAAAACATTAATTTAATTTTGAGGAAAAATAGGGGTGTGACAATCTAAACCTATGATCACGATACCCAAACTCAAGGAATCTTGAAGATGATCTACCCTAGAAGAATGGCCACCAAAGCCGAAAGAACTAGCTTGGAACCCATGACTCTAACTAGAGTCAACCTCATTCTTGTTGTAGCGATAACCCTCTAAAGGCTGCAATGAGGCCTAAACAGACCTTTTGGGCTAACCCTGCTAAACCATTTTCTAGGCCTAGCATAAGAGTCCCTCTTCGTAAAATGGGACCCATTATAACTACCCTCTGATTTTTGCCCCCTCGAGCCTCATGACAGAGTTTCACAATAGTGAGGGCCTGATCAACAATATCTTACAAGGAACAACCCACAGAGACCATAATCTGAGCCTCAATCCGCAGTTGAAGGCTCAACAACAGAAAAAATCATTGAACTCTCTCCTGTTTAGTAGGTGAATTAGGGTTGTATGGTGGGAGAGCTCGTGAAATCGTGCTTCATACTCACACATAGTCGTATAATACTTCTCTAACCTATAGAACATATCCCTGAGATGATCTCTGACATTGCGAGGGACGAACTTTGCCAAAGAGTCCTCCGAAAATTTGGTCGAGGTGACTGAATGAGCTTAACTTGTCTAGTCTCAACAAAGGTATGCTACCATTTCATGGTTGTCCAATCAAGCTAATGAACAATAAAGTTGGCTCCTCCCTACTCCACAAAACCCATCATCTACAGCCGCTCAGGGCAAGTAGGAAGAAACTCGTAGGCATCCTCACCTACAACCCAAAAAAACCTTAAAGGTTAAAGCCTAAAAAACACTCCAAGAATCTTCTGCTCCTATAGGGGCATACCTCAAGTCGCAATCAATTGTCCACCAGGTGGTACCTTCGCCTAGGTGCCTTTGGTGCAAGATGGTCATGTTGACTTGTTTTAGGTGTAGGTGTCAGTACTATGACAAATGTTGAGGCCTACTGCATGCCACCCAAAATAGTCAAGAGTTGAGTAATGTCTTCTTTGAGATCTGGAACCATTGCTGATCAGGGAGGTGGTTGAATTGGTCTTGGGCCTACTGAATGCTTTGGAACATGGGATATCGGAAGATCTGATGTGGGGTTTTTACTCGACTTTCTAACTCGGGAAGTGCCGCATTCCTATGTGGCAAGAAAGGTTATACCCCAAGCCACCTTGAGGTGCGTAAGATCCATTCAGTGAAACAGTGAAACAAGTGAGATTCCAAGAAACCAATAAAACACATGTTGCCCAAAAGCGGTAGAAAAGAGAAGAATTCTTAACGACACCCTATAGCCTCCAAAATATAGGACATGAACCTCTTCACATCAATATGTAGATCCTTACTATTCATTAGTTCTATAGAAGTTAGACTAGTCAACTATGGGCTGTGATACCAACTTGTCACAACCCTACCCTGAGACACCTCGCGGTGCACTTGAGCCATCCTAAAAAAGATTTAAATAACTGAGATTCTAAGAAATAAATAACACATATGTTTCACAAAAGCGATACAAAAGAGAAGAATTCCTAAGAACACCCTGTAGCCACCGAAAGATAGGACGTGGATGTCGATGCACCGATCTATAGGATTCTACTAGGCATTAGCTTTATACATATGAGACTGGTGAAATTGGTGCTCTAATACTAACATGTCACACCCCAACTTCCTGAGTGATGATGACACCTACTATTACCTACTAATTAGTTATTACCAAGAACAACAAGGAATGAGTACAAGGGTAGAACTATCTATGAAATAACTCCAACATTACAAAAAGAAAAAAAGTTGATAAAAAACAAAAATATATACAACGAAAACCCTCGTATAAACTTAAAGTAGAGAGTACATAGTTGTCTAATATTATCAAGTACAAGTCCTGTAAGTGATACATAAAAAAATCATTGCAATAATAAAATACTACCTAACATATATATAAAATTAGACAGGATGCCTAGGATGTCAAGTGCTCACCTTATCTTTGATATCCATAAGTTGCAAAAAAAGGCACAAATGATCACCGCTGGTATCTGGTGCTAGGACCTACATCATGGAAATGATGCAACTTGTATCATAATGTAACGACCTGAGAGCAACCCCAACTCGTTTTGGCGTATTCGACCTCTTGTAGGTCTTATACAAAACCTTAGACATCTTTCATCGCATATATATGAAAAGTATTATGGAATTAATACATTTCATCACAATAGTCAAACTCTTTTATAGAAATATAAGAAAGAACTAAGTCTCGTCATAGGCATCTTAGAAACATATAATATCATAGGGTCACAACTGTTATATCGATTTGAAAAGAAACTATAGTATATTAGATAGTATTTTTGAAAAAGGAAACTAGAACATAAGCCATGTTCTCGAACAAATGAGGAGATACCAATCTTGAGAGAATTCTATTTCCCAAGCTTCAACTTCTAAGAGAATCTCACTAACCACCTACAATTTTAGAAATAGAGAAATATATGAATTAGCACATTGAAAGCACTAAGTTTAGTTATGAATGAAAACCATGCAAAAATGGACATTTGCTTTATGAAATACTCTTCAAGCTCTTTTGATATAAAACCTCATAAAACAAGTATATGAACCATCTTAAAGTCAATATTCACATATAAGACATATTCAAGTAGTCCACCATGCATAAACATAGTCACTTAGAACCCTTTTAAGAATTTAGACTCCCTACCCCAGGTTACTCTAAGACCTACCTAAGTAAGACATGAAGAGACCGCCCCTACACCCTCTACAAGCACACTTAGGTAATCCTCAAAGCCATCCTAGATAAGAGCCTTTCAATCTAACATCCTTTACTAAGAGAACACTATTTGAGTCATTTAAGAGACAAGTAAACAATTAGAATATTTCACATAATGGTCATGGAGGACTCATGGAACTCACTCTAGCATATTCAAAGCCTACCCGTGCAATGTGTAGATAGTGTCACATTCCACTACTCACACATCGTAGAACAGATCCAATAACTAGAGTGTACATCCCATATGATGATAATAGACAGTAACAGACGTAGACCACACTAGAAAGGTACGGAATCCGGTTTCATAAAGACCCTACACAGTGGAAGGTGTTCTACTTTCCAAAGGTATAACTAGCACTCATCCCTTGTTGACACATTGTTAAGGGATATCAAGGGCTTCTTATTACTCTAGTCTCATCTTGAAGTAGAGATACTACCACAAGCATATCCTCTCAGTGCTTTGCCTTGTTTCTCATAGAGTAATTCAGTCCCTTGGTGTATTAGAAAATGTACCATTACTAAGTCCTACCAACTCATAATACTCTTTTCAAGGATAGCTCATTATAACTTTCTTTTCATATTCAAGGTTCCATACAATTATTTCATAGAAAGGAACCTACTTTAGGTCTTAGATCATAAGATTTCATTCTTTCGTTCATTTATAAATGTACATGACAAGGGTGCCTAAGCTGACCAAGTCAAGAGTTCATAATCTATAAACTTTCATGCATCAAGAAGAGGGACCTAAGTATACCAACCAAGACGCAACATCATCATACCATCATTTTGAGGGATCATACTCTCACATCACACATGCACATACACATTATCATCCTTAAAATGTTATATTTCATATAATAATGCCAAAAAGGCATTAATCATATCATATCTAACAATTAAACAGCGCCACCAGAGGTTGTCACATCCGTGAAGTACCCCCTAGACGTAACCGGCGTCGTCGTCCTCGAAGAGGACTATGACTAGCCTCTTAGCATTCATCATTACATTCATAGGTTAAAAATGCAGAAAAAGTTAAAACTTTTCTTCTAAATGTATCATGAGGTTTACATAGACCTATCTCATACAGATTATATATTCATATCGAGTATACATAGACCCTTCGTATAAGAAGATTAAATAGTCTTCTACTTGTTTGGCACATATATATATATACAAGATATAATATAGTCTTAAAACGGATGTCTCATATCATAACCATCTAAACGAGAGTATAATAATTGGGCATATCCCATATATCAATACAATAAGAGCCACATATAGTCTATACAATCTTAGTACTCAAACGAAAGAGAGTGAGCAAAGTGTCTTTAAGACTAATAAACATCCAATACTAGAAAGTGGCTTTGTCCTCAAACTGGTGAGGACCTACCCAACTTGGAGAATGAGAATCCAAGTCTTCCTTCAAAAGTCATCACGAACCTTTCAACGACCGGAACCTAAATTATTGGGGGAAAAGGAAGAAATGGGATTAGCACATCACTTGTACTAAGTATATGACCATATGCACATACAACGTAGAAATCATGCTAAAAAGGGACATTTCATTAAAGCATGCTAATTTACTTTAAAAAGCCTTATGCACATTCAAAAACCTATACAAGTCAATAATACATATTTATTAAGTCAAGATCATTTACATCACAAGACAAACAATACTAAGTCTAGTCAAGTAAACATGCATATCAATATATTGAGCATATAATAAATACAACTCTATCATCGAGTTATAATGTCAACAAGCATGTACAAGAGTTCATAACTTCATAACCAAAGCAAGACCATTACTAATGAACCCTCATTAAGTCCACTAGTGCAATGACTAAGCAAATCCCCATAACCTTAATCAATCAAGTAAACCTAATAAGAACCATAAATAATGTCCAACTTCACATACTATATCATTAAGAGTAACCATTTTCATGCTTTAGCAATAAAGACAAACCACATGTTCAAAAGTGAAACGAACATGACATAATGTCATCATGATGTAATATCATCATATACATATCATTTACATTTATAAGCATATACATACACAAGAATATCCTACTAAGACTTCCTTCAAGGATAACTAGTGAAATGTATAGGTAGAGTCCCATACCCCTACCTAGACTAAGCTAAACCCCTTAGGTTATCCTAGTTAGAGTTTACTTCATTACATCATTTTATCTTTTGGGAAAATCTTGCCTTAACCGACATAGACCGCATTAGTTAATGTGGAATCCAGTGTCATGGAACCCTACACCAAAAGAAGGAGGACTACTAGCCAAGGTAGTACCAAAATATGAACATATCATCTATGTGGATCAACTAGCTAGTATTCTTAAGGGGGAAACATAGTTCAAGAACTAGGAGGTGTAGTTGGGAACATGTTTATTCTATATGCATTATATTCTCCAATCTCATGAGTACATTAATGATCCTACCTTCCCTATTAGTAAAGGGACACTCCTCACTCTAGTTCACTCGGTGCTAAGCTAGAGTCAATTTTAGATGTATTTAATGCCTTTATTTATCATCATAGCTTAGTTAAGGTCAAAGGGTCTATCCTTTATATATTCATCATAATAGCTCAATAAGAATTGCATGACTATTTTCCATCATTACAACTCACATATGTGAGGTTAACACATTTACATATCACATTATAATAAGGCACATTTGTGAGTTATCACCATACTTATAACATTACATCTTAGCCAACAACTCACAAACCATAGTTCAAGAAAATTCCAATTCAACATCATGCAAATCCTATTCAATCTTAACATAAGGTATACTTCAATATAACTTCATGACTAAACACGAGTAATAATAATTGAAGTAAAGAATTGAGATCACAAGAGTTACCCCAATCTCCTTTACAAGCCATTATAAAGGTTTTACCATCAACTATCAAATTCAACCCAACAATGGGTGTAATATCATGACACACTAGTAAATAATACAATAATGAAATCAATTGAATCACTACACAATAATTCATCACTAGTTCATAGCCTAGGGTTAAGGACTTAAGTCAAATTCATGATCTACTTCACAACCTAGGATAATTAATCAATAATTAGAATAATTGGATTGCAATACATCATAATTAGTCCTAATTATTCAAAGAAATCATAAACAAAGCAATGTAGAAAGTCAAATTCATAATAGAAGAATACCCACTTGAAATTCATTCTTTTGAAATTAATTTGGAGGAACCCTTTAGGAAGGAGATCCAAAGGTGAAAAGAATCCCATACCTTACTAATTGATAAAGTTTCATGGAGAAAATACCCCTTCTTGCAGCCCTTAGACCTTGACCGAGCCTTAAATGGAGTCCTTCTATTTTGGGAGAGAGAACTAAGAGAGAAGGAAGAGCAATAGGGTTTTGGGAGAGTTGGGTTTAGTCTATTTAGGTTTGGGATCTTTATAGAAGTAATTAACTAAGTTAATTAGACCTCCATTATCACCTAAATAATTAACTAACCACCTAATTAACTAAATGTATTAATTAAAACGTGGCAGCCAACACAGGGACCTGACCTACGAGACCCCAACCTACGGGTCATAGGTCAGTCGACGGCCAGTGTGGCTTCCGTGCTACACATCTGTGGTTTGTGACAGAGATTTCTCCAAACATGTCCTTGGCAAAAATGTCTAAGTGTTTGTCGACGGAGGCATCGACGACCCGTTGATCCAACCAGGCCTCGTTGACTGGTGGTCGTAGGTGTGCACTGTCCAATTGACAACTTTTTGCCAAATTTTAAGGGTCCTCCTCAAGGACCCGTTGGTTGGTCCTCGGGGATTCGTACCCGTACGTTTTGACTATAAAACAACTCTAATACATGTTAGACACTTGAACACCAAATTTCATCATTTTCCGACTCTTAAAACTTAGTCAGATAGGCTAAGGCACGCTAGTACCGCTTGAACTAGGTTCCGAACGTGATGGACATTTCTAGATGTTTTGATTCAATTAAACTTCTTAAATGACTTATATACATTATATTTGACTTTAAAACAGTGTTCCAACTCTTAGAATCTCATACTAGGTTCTAGATTAGGCATTAGACTTTTGGAGTATTACATTACCCCCCGTTATGAACATTCATCCCTGAACGACACTAAAATTCTTTAAAGGGAAGGAATATACTCAAGACTAGAAGCCCAACCAACAACAACATATCAAAACATGAGTCACAATCAAAATTAGCAAAACACATGACCTTTTACACAATGCAACTCAAAACATCATTTTCAACTCATAACTGTTAAACCTTCACTACATGCTTATTCACTTATGCTAATGCTTTGTTCATCACATATTAACATGCTCAATACAACACATGAGGGCACAATATAAAAAAATACACCACATAATTTAAAATCAAGTAAAAGAGCATTTTCTTGAAAACTTTGATTTTAATCGATATAATTCTTTGTAACGTACTGTAACAAGGCACATAATTCAATATTTTACCAAAAAACATGGCAACTTCAAATAAACTCATTATTTTCTCTATAAATAGGAACAACTAACTTAATTATCAAATAGATGAGGGTAATGAGACTTCATGTCGACCTCGGCCTCCCATGTTGTACCTTCAATTTGGTGGTCATTCCATAAAACCTTTATGGAAGCCTCCTCTTTGTTCCTTATCTTTTTTACTTGTCTATCAAGGATTTCAATCGGAACCTCCTCATAGGAGAGGTTCTCTTGAACACCTAGAGCTCAATAGGAAGAATGAACTCGAGATCACCGATACACTTCTTAAGCACGGAAACATAGAACACTGGATGAACCGAAGCCAATTCACTAGGTAACCTCAACTCATATGCAACCTTACCAAACTTTTGCAAAATTTCATATGGACACACATAACGAGGACACAACTTTCCTTTCTTGGCAAATCTCACCACGCTTTTCATAGGTGAAATTCTTAGATACATTTTATAACATAACGAGGACACAACTTCCCTTTCTTAACACTAAGTATCTTCTCCTATGGTCGGCATAAAACTTTTGTCTGCTATAGGCTATTTTCAAGTGGTTCCTTGTAATATGAACCTTCTCCAAAGTCTTATAACTCAATTTGGGACCCAAATGTGAAGGCTCGCCACTTCAAACCATCAAATTGGAGATCTACATCTCCTAAAATATATGGCTTCATAAGGAGCCATAGATATACATGAATGGTAACTCCTGTTGTAAGAAAACTCAACCAAAGGCAAGTGTTTATCCCAATTTCCCTTGAAATCAATTATACAAGCTCTAAGCAT
Organism: Solanum sitiens; assembly: GCA_016801875.1. Classification (NCBI taxonomy): domain Eukaryota; kingdom Viridiplantae; phylum Streptophyta; class Magnoliopsida; order Solanales; family Solanaceae; genus Solanum; species Solanum sitiens. The sequence continues at coordinate 467,865 of JABWTJ010000283.1, read as the reverse complement.
ATCCCCAAGGGTTTGAATAGTACGCTCCGCTTGACCATCCGTTTGGGGATGAAAATCAGTGCTTAACTTTACCTTAGTACCCAACCCTTTTTGGAATGACCTCCAAAACGTAGATGTAAATTGTGCACCCCTATCCTATATGATGGATAACTAAATACCATTGCGACACATAATCTCATCTATGAAGATCCTTGCATAATCCTCCAACGAGTATGTGCACTTGACGGGAATAAAATGAGCGAATTTGGTCAACATATCCACCACCACCCATATAGAGTCATATTGCTTTTGTGTCCGAGGAAAACTTACCACAAAATCATATTAATGTCTTCCAACTTCCACGTAGGAACTTGGATTTATTGAAGTATACCACCCAAATTTTGGTGTTCAGCTTTCACTTGTTGGCAATTTGGACATTTTGGAACAAATTTCGGTATGTCCCCTTTCAAGCCTTCCCACCAAAACAGTTCTCTAAGGTCATGGTATATCTTTGTATAACCCGGATGGATAGAGTAACGGGACCCATGAGATTCCTCAAGAATCCGGTTCCTCAAGCAATCTACATTGGGAACACACAACCTTCCTTGATACTTAAAGACACCATCCCCCCCTAAGGAGAAAGACTCATTAAGTTTTCCAATAATCGACTCCTTCAACTACATCAATGGTTGATTATGCTGTTGTTTGGACTTCACCTCAAAAACCAAAGATGATTTGGAGTTATGATGGACCATAAAACCACCATTAGGAGAATCTTCTCATCTAACACCCAAACAAGCCAACCTATGAACGTCTTTCACTAGGTATTTCTTGGATTCTTCAACATGAGACACCTATCCATGGTCATACGCCTTAGAGGATCCGCAACCACATGGCCTTGCCGGGGTGGTAAAGAACACTCATGTCGTAATCTTTCAACAATTCCAACCACCATCATTGATGGATATTCAACTCATTTTTAGTAGACACATATTGAAGATTCTTATGGTTTGTATACACATCAACATGGACATATTACAAATAATGACTACATATTTTGAAGGCAAATACCACGGCCGCCAACTCAGGATCATTAGTTGGATAATTCTTCTCATGCACCTTATGTTGCCTAGAGGCATAGGCTACTACTTTCCTATATTACATAAGCACACACCCTAAACCCACTTGGGATTCATCTCAATATACAATCAAGCCCTTGGTACCCTCCGATAAAGTCAACACCAGAGCAGAAGTAAGCCTATCTTTCAAGATTTGGAAGCTTCTTTCACATGCCTCCGATCACTCAAATTTCATACTCTTTTGGGTCAAAGTAGTCAAGGGAGATGCAATGGACGCAAAACCATACACGAACCTCCTATAATAGCCTGCTAGATCCAACAAACTCCTAATGTCGGTTGGAGTCAATGGCCTAGGCAAATTTTTCACCGCCTCGGTTCCTTGGATCAACTTCAACTCCCTCACTAGAGATAATATGACCAAGAAACACCACCGACCTGAACAAAAATTCACATTTGCTATACTTGGCAAATAGTTGGTTTTCCTTAAATCATTTGTAACACCACCCTCAAATGGTTCATGTGTTCACCCTCATTTTTCGAATATACCAAGATGTTGTCAATGAAGACAATAACAAATGAATATAGGTAATTTCGAAATACTCTTTCATGTGATCCATAAATGTCGTTAGGGCATTAATGATACCAAAGGACATTACTAAGAACTCATAGTGACTATATCTAGTTCAAAATGCCGTTTTTGTTATATCCTCACCTCTCACCCTAAGTTGGTGATACCCCGATCTCAAGTCAATCTTAGAATACCTTGCCCCTTGGAGTTGATCAAATAACTCATCAATCAGAGATAGAGGATACTTGTTCTTAATAGTGACTTTATTGAGTTAGCGATAAACAATGCACAGTCTAAGGGACCCATCCTTCTTCTTCACAAACAAAACCGTAGCACCCCATGGAGAAATACTATGTCTAATAAAGACTTTGTCTAGTAAGTCCTTGAGTTGAGTCTTCAAAAATTTCAATTCGTTCGGAGACATCCGATAAGGAGGAATTAAAATGGGATTGGTATCCGGTAGCAAGTCAATACCAAAATCAATTTCCCGTTCGGGAGGGATTCCGGGAAGATCATTAGGAAAGACCTCCAAAAATTCCCTTGCTACGCGGACTAACTCAATGGCAGGGTTTTTGGACTCGAAATCTTTGACTCTTACAATGTGATGTAGACACCCTTTTAAGACCATTTTACAAGCCTTAATACAAGCGATAATACGACCTCTAAGAATAGAATTCCCCCCAATTCACTCTAAAACATGTTCATTTGGAAAATTAAACTTGACAATTCTTGTTCTACAATCAATGGAAGCAAAACAATCATGTAAACAATCCATCCCTAAAATGACATCAAAATTGACCATATCAAGTTCTACTAATTCAACATGAGTAACTCGATTAGGCAACATTATAGGACAATTTCTATATACCCTCTTTGAACCACCGACTCACCCACCAGGGTAGTCACCATGAAAGGTTCATTTAGAATATTGGGCAAAATATACAACTTTCTAGATATAAAGGGATTAACAAAAGATAATGTAGCAACCGGATCAAGTAAAGCATATAGATCAATCGAGAAGACTTGTTACATACTACTCACCACACTGGGAGAACTCTCTTATTCACCCCTATAGTGAAGTGCATAAAAGTGATTCTTCTTTGGAGGATCCATATTAGAACCACTAGCTTGATCTTGCCAGATACCTTTGTCTTGCCCATTCAAATTTGGGAAATCCCTAACCTTGTGGCCACTCTTGGCACACCCAAAGCAATTGTTTGTCCCAATAAGGAAATCACCATATTGTTTCTTGCCACACTTTCCACAAGTTGTCTTCTTGCTTCGTGAGCTAGTACCTCTTCCTTTTTGAGACTCAGAGTTAGACACCCTATCATTACGAGCCTTGGAAAATTTGGTAGGAACTTCATTAGAAAACCTCTTTTTGAATATACGCTTGTCTTGAACGTCAACCCTACCCTTTGAAAAACCACCATCATAAGACTTAGCCTTCTTGGCCTCCCTACTCTTTATCCTTGTCCTTATTGAGCATGAACCATGAGCAAGAGATATTCATATTATCATGAAGCATATCCGAACGACATTCTTACACCAAGTCATCGGACACCCCCATAAGAAAATGAGTCATGTCAGCCCTTGGATTTGAAACCAAGGATGGAGTATACTTCGACAATTTAATGAATTTCAAGGAATAGTCAAGTACACTCATACCTCCTTGACGATGGTTGATGAATTCTTCCACCTTAGCTTTCCTCGTCTCTCTAGGAAATAACCTATCAAGAAAAGCCTTCTTAAAGATCTCCCAAGTCAACGGACCACCTCTTAGTGCCCTATTATCCCTCCATTGCACACACCAAGTTTGGGCCACATCTTTGAGTTGATAAGTTGCTAAATCGACCTTCTCAATTGAGGTCACACCTATAGCATAGAGAATTTTATAGACCTCATCGAGGACATATTGAGGGTCCTCATCCGACCTCGACCCAAAGAATATAAGTGGATTCATTCTAGAAAAGTCTCTCAAACACGAGGCCATGGTGTCAGCATGTTGAGGCACTCGAGGTCCAACCTCCCTATTCATTTGGGCCGTCATAGCCTGAACTTGAGAAGTGAAGGTATTAGCTTGAGAGGTCATTGCTTGAGTTAAAGTGAGAAAAGATGCCCTTATATCTCCATTAGTCATCGGTTGAGGAACAACCAGAACTTGATCTCCCATAGCAAATTCTTCAAGTGGAGGCACTTGGGTATCATTCCCACATTAGCCATTTGTTCTTCGGACCTTCTAGCAGCTTCTGTTCGAGTATTCATACCTATAACCATGATTCAACGTTTAGATAAAAGAACATAATAGTACTCTAGAGGGACGACATAGGAATACAAGAAGATGAAAGTTTCTAAGAATCACACAGTCTCTTATTCATAAGTGTGGCGTGCTTAACAATTATGAATAAGAATCTACATACACGTGGTTTAATGAGACATCTTTTCTAGGGATATTCAACATCATGCTCTGATACCAAGTTTGTCACATTCGAGAAGTATCCCCTAGACGTAATTAGCGTCTTCGTACTCGGAGAGGACTAGGACTAGACACTTAGCATTCATTATTACATTCAGAGGTTAAAAATTTGGAAAAATTTATAAATTTTATTCTATATCTATCGTGAGGTTTACATAGACCGCTCACATACACATAATATATTCATATCGAGTATACATAGACCCTTCGTATAAGAAGATTACAGAGTCTTCTACTTTTATGACACATATATATATAAGATATAACATAGTCTTTAAACGAATGTCTCATATCATAACCATCTAAACGAGAGTATAACAATTGGGCATAGCCCATACATCAATACAATAAGAGCCACATATAGGCTATACAATATTAGTACTCAAATGAAAGAGAATGAACAAAGGGTCTTTAAGACTAATCAAAATCCAAAACTAGAAAGCTGCATTGTCCTCGATGTGGTGAGGACCTACCCAATTTGCAGAATAAGAATCTAAGTCTTCCTTCAAAAGTTGTCACGAACCATTCACCGACCGGAACATAAAATGTTGGGGAAAATGGAATAAATGGGATTAGCACATCACTTGTACTAAATATAGGACCATATGCACACACAACATAAAAATCATGCTAAAAAAGGGACATTTCATTAAAGAATGTTAATTTACTTTGAAAAGCCTTATGCACCTTCAAGAACCAATACAAGTCAATAATACATATTCATTAAGTAAAGACCATGTACATCACAAGACAAACAGTACTAAGTCTAGTCAAGTCAACATGCATATCAAATTGAGCACATAATCAACACAACTCTATCATAAAGTAATAATGTCAACAAGCATGTACAAGAATTCATAACATCATAACCAAAGCAAGAGCATAACTCATGAACCCTGATAAGGTCCACTAGTGCAAATACTAAGCAAAGCCCCATAACCTTAGCCATTCAAGTAACCCTAAGAATAACCATAAACAATGTCAAACTTTACATACTATATCGTTAAAAGTAACCATCATCACGCTTTAGCAATAGAGGACAACCACATGTTCATAAGTGAAACCAACATCACATAATGTCTTCAACATGTAAGATCATCATATATAATCATTTACATTTATAAGCATATACATACACAAGAACATCCTTCTAAGACTTCCTTCAAGGCTAACTAGTGCAATGTATAGGTAGAATCCCATACCCCTACCTAGACTAAGCTAAACCCCTTAGGTCATCCTAGTTAGAGTTCACTTTATTACTTCATTTTATCTTTTGGGAACATCTTTCCTTGACCGACATAGACCACATGAGCTAATGTGGAATCCGGTGTCATGGAACCTTACACCGAAAGACAGAAGACTATTTGTCAAGGTAGTACCAAACATGAACATAGCATCTATGTGGATCCACTAACTAGTATTCTTATGGGGGCAACATAGTTCAATAACTAGGAGATGTAGTTGGGACCCTTTTTATGCTACATGCGTTATAGTCTCCAATATCATGAGTACATTAGTGATCCTACCTTTCCTATGTGGGAAGGGACACTCCTCATTCTAGTTCACTCGGTTATAAGCTAGAGTAGCTTTTAAAATATTTGTAATGCCTTTCTTAATCATCATTGCTTAGATTAGGTCATAGGGTCTATCCCTTATATAATCATCATCATAGGTCAATAAGAATGGCATGAGTATTTTCCTTTCATTACAGTTCATATATGTGAGGTTAGCACATTTACATATCACATTATAATAAGCCACATTGGTAATTTATCACAATTCTTATAACATTAATCTTAGCCAACAACTCACAAACCATAATTTAATACATTCCAATTAAAATCATACCAACCATATTAAATATTAACATAATGTATACTTCAATATAACTTCATCATTAAACACGATTAATCATAATTAAAGTGAAGAATTGAGATCACAAGACTTACCCGAATCTCCTTCACAAGCCATCATCAATGTTTTACCATCAACCATCCTATTCAATCAAACAATGGGTGTAATATCATCACACAATATAAAATAATACAATAATGAAATCAATTGAATTACTACACAACAATTCATCACTACTTCATAGTATAGGGTTAAGGACTTAGGTCGAATTCATGATCTAATTCACAACTTAGGAAAATTAATCAAGAACTAGAATAATTGAATTACAATATATCATAATATACTCCTAAGTATCCAAATAAATCATAAATAAAGCAATGTATAAATTCAAATTCGTAATAGAAGAAAACCAACTTGAAATTCATTCTTTTGAAATCAATTTGGAGGAAGCCTTTGGGGGAAGGAGATCCCAAAGGTGAAAGTAATCACATACCTTACTAATTGATGAAGTTTGATGGATAAAATACCCCTCCTTGCAGCCTTTAGACCATGACCTGTACTTCAATGGAGGTCTTCTATTTGGGAGATAGAAAGAAAAGAGAAGGAAGATAAATTGAGTTTTGGGAATTATGAGAGTTGGGTTTAGTCTATTTAGGTTTGGGGTCTTTATAGAAGTCATTAACTAAATTAATTAGACCTCCCTTAACACCTAAATAATAAACTAACCACCTAATTAACTAAATGAATTAATTAAAACGTGGCAGCTAACAGAGGGACCTGACCTCCGAGACCCCGACCTACGGGTCGTAGGTCAGTCGACGACCAGTGTGGCCTCTGTGCTGCACATCTGTGGTTTGCCACAAAGATTTCTCCAAACGTGTCCTTGTCCAAAATGGCCATGTGCTGGTCGACGGAGGCATCCACGCCCCATCGATCAAACCACGCCTCGTCTACTGGTGGTCGTAGGTGTGCCTTGTCTAATTTACACTAGCACCTCTTGAACTAGTTTCCGGATGTCATGGACGTTCCTAGATGTTTTGATTCTAAAACTTCTTAAATAAATTGTATACATTATATTTGACCTTGCAAAATTGTTACAACTCTTAGACTCTCATGTAAGGGTCTAGATTAGGCTTTAGACTTTCGGAGTGTTACATAAGTGGACCATACCAGTCAATGATAATTCAATATCAATTCTATGCTAAACAAAGGAGTAAGGTCAACTCACCACCTTCCAATCACCATCATCACCATTCCTTATTCTTTTTATTCAACTCACACATACAGCTTATTACCAATGATAATATACACAAGACTAAGCCAACGATCCATCCATATCAATGATCCAACAATACTCGATATAGACATCAACATTATAAAACAAACTATGAATAATTCTACAATAATCAATACATAATTTAATATCCCACAACAATATACACATGAATTCAATAAGATTAAGCTATGATGAATTCACCCACATTAGAGCAAAAATTAGGAATTCAAGGAATACATGGGTTCATAGAGTTTTTTATTTTAAAATCACTCAATTAATCTTTAGCAATTCATAAAACATCAATTCAAACCTTTTCATGCAAGAAACCATGCTTCGATTTCAAAATAGGATTTCAAGGTTTTTTGATGATCTTTGAAAATCCTTTAGAATCGGCTCCTTAAATTGAAGAAGAATCAAGGATGAATTCACCATACATTATTTGTATAGATCCCACGAAATTGGGTTGAAAAACATGGATAATTTGATCTTATTCTTTGGAGTTTCAAAGCTTCAATAATGGAGGTTTTTGGACAGAAGGATGTGGAGCTTTTGTTTTGACTTGATGTTTTGATTGGTGAATTTGGGTTAAAATTACTCAATAACCATTTATAAATAATCCCCAAGGTACCCAAAAGACCCTTACACTCATTAGACCTTTTAACCAAAGTATAATTTGACTTAAAAACAACGCGACCAAATCAGGGACATGGCTGCGCATCGCGGGGATACCTCCACATCTTGGATCTGGAATTTATTTTGAGGCAGAATGGTTCGTGACAATCTGGCATCGTAAGGAAACATTTTTTACCTTTAATTTTAGGTTGCACAACGCGCAGGCAGACTCAAAAACATGCTGCCTGGTCACTGCATTGGCAACCCTCGCTTTGGTTGGTTCTTGGGGAGTCATTTCATGACATTTTGATCCTAAGTATATCCCTATAGGTGTTAGGGTAATCCCCACTGATTTTGGACTCCAAACAACAACTTAAAACATGCACAACAAACAAGGACCCACTATAACACCCAAAAGGCTAGTTTTCGAACATCTTGGTCGTTCTTCTACGTTTTACTTCCAAACTCTTCAAACTTAATTCTAACACTATTATCCATCATTTTTAAATTTTAATAACACATAAACCTCATGATATGCTCTAGTTTATTCTAGTTGTCACACCCCAAATGTATCCCCTAGCAGTTAGGGCAACCCTTGGGTCGGAACAATTGGGTACTTGACCTTTCGGAGGTCTTGTACTAGCCTTTTAGCTATCATTCATTACATAAGACATTAAAAGTAGTGCAGAATTAAAACTTTTTACGAGAATAATAATAAGGAAATATCTTTTATAAAAAACTAAAGAGTAGTCTCGTCGTCACAAGCCAACTTAAGGACACAACTAAACTATCTTAGGGACACGACCTTTCACATTGAAAGAAATACATAATAAGTCTTATACAAGAACTAAGGAATAAAGACTATGCCACTCGAATATATGAGGACTTACTTAGTCTTGAGAGAGTCGATTTCCAAGATTCTTCTAATCTTAAACTTGCCTCCAACCTATACTTATAGACTATAGAAAAGTATAGGGTCAGTACAAACATTGTACTATGTATGGCATAATGCAAAAACTTCAAAAAAAGGGACATTTTAGTAGAAATAAGCTTTCATGCCAATTGAGTAAAACCTTCATGAATATAGAAGTAAAACAACATATAGGTCATCATTTATCACATAGAATAAGACGTCCAAATTTTTAACACAAAGGACCACTTTAAAGTGAACTCAAACATTATAGTGAACCCACATCCCTTCAACTCCTAGTGAACTCATTTCCTTAGAAGTTTCCCTAACCAAGGTTATCCTAAGACTCACTAAGGTAAGATATGAATGAACCTCCCATACAATCCCTTCAATACGCACCTAAAGGATCCTCAAGACTAGCCATTATACGCTTACTTTGCATGGGTAACAAGTCTAGATCTTATTACTAGACATTAGAGAAACATACTTGCGTCTAAAGACTTAACATAAGTTCCCTTCTCTAAGTGGACTTCCAAGTTACACAAAGTTCAATGTGAAAGTAGCATCCCATACTACTACGTCCACAATGTGATCCTTGAGGGTTCCATGGGCTTAGGAACACCACATTCATCATTCATAAATTTAATCGTACAATACATTACTTTAACATGCTTTATTAATATTAGACATTAAATCACATGACTTCATTTTCCTTACATAATGACCCATTCATACACTACACATAAATACACACCAAGACTCCCCTTTCAAGTACCTACCTGTGCAATGGATAAATAACGTATCATACCACCACCTACCATGAGTACTACACTCTTTAAGAGACTTAGTTCATTACATTATTTTGTTTGGGATGGATTTAAACGACATATACATAGACAATGAAATCTAGACATGTAATCCGATATTAACCCTTATTGGATGAGGGATCCCCACTTGCCTGAGGTAGGGTCATTCTTTTAGCCTTTACATGGAATATCCAATAGATATACGTATGCGGCGCATAGTTAACGAATAAGGAGATTGCTTCTAAGTAACTCACTCTCTACTAACGAGGAGTACTCATCTCAAGAGGTACATTGGGTAGAAAATCTCAACTCACGAAGTGTAACCACCTCTTCTTCATATCTTCTCGATTCCAAGCATAACTCCCCTATAGAGTCTTAAAAATTCATTTACTATAGCTTATGATATAGCTAATTAGCACCACATCTCAACTAAGGAAGGGAACTTATCTCTAGAGGTTACATTGGACTACCACATCTCGACCTCACAAAGGGTATCCAACCTCCAACCTATCTTAGAAAGATCTTGGGAATTGTGAGGTTGCTACGAAGCACTACATCTCAACTCATGACGAGTGTTCACCCCAAAACTCCCCTTTTCATTTATTTCATCTTTTAGGAAGAGTAGGGAATGGTATAGACACTTCATCTCTACTCACGAAGAATGTCCACTCTAAAATCCCCTATTCACATTCATTAGCTTCATTCCTTCATGTCAAGTGTGTGTATAAATGTGTACATGTGAACACACCTTTTCAAATAATCTGCATTCTCATATCATTGACTTCTAAAAATGCTTGCATCTTCAATCATCATATTTCACACCTTAACATGCTTCACATAGACACATACTTCATTTGACATAGTCTCTACAAAACATACATTTCAAGCTTCATAAAGTACATCTACTACAACATCATCATTACCACTTTACTTCACATACTATTCCGTCATGTCCATACTCACATTAAAAATCTAAATACATATTCATATACTCCAAGTAAACACCACCACCAAAGGTGGACAATACCACTCAACAACATTTCTTAATAAGAACTAAACAATATAACCAACTTACCATTAATCAAACATTCACCACCTATTCATAATTCCTACAATAATTCATCAAAAATGTTTCATTAGGCAGTAGCTAAATCACAACATAAAAATAAAGAGAACACAGTTCTAACATTTTCTAATCAAGTTCATTAAACCCATTTTATAAGATAAATGTTAATATAAAGCATAAACATGGTTTCATTATGGCTTTGACATTAAATTCGTCAACTAACACCAAAAACAACTCATTTTAATCATGAAAATATTTTCATGCAAATACCAATACTTAGAGTCAAAGAATAAAGAAGTTGTTGTTTGAAAGCCTTTTCTTGAAATCTCTTTGAAGTGGCTCCTTGAATGAAAGAAGCTTAAAGTATGACTACCATACCTCAATAATAAGAAACGCACGAATATTTTATGAGGTAAACGTCCAGAACCTGCCCTTCTAGCCCTTCCTTGAGTTTTAGCTTCTATGGAGTTTGGGAGAGTTCTTTCTTGAGGAAGGGTATTGAATATTTGAAAAATGGGGTCTTGTCTAGGTCTAGGACTTATAACCAACTTAAAATACTTTAAAACCCCTATAATAATCATCCATGGTTCATAAAGTACTTGGGGTGAATTTACAAAACACCCCAAGCCTTGGCAGCCTTTCTAGCATATTTTGCAGGACCACTACCGACGGACCGTAGCAACGGGGCATCGATTGGAAAACGGTCAGTGCTTCTTGGCATCAATTGGTTCAGAGGGTGGAAACTTTGGGAAAACCTCCCCACCACTACGTATGGATCTACTCCCAGGATGACGGGGCGTTGATTGGAGTAGTTTTGACAGATTCAGCTTTATAGTTGGGGTCCTCTACTAGGGCCCCTCGTGAGTCCTAGGTGAAAACGTACCTGGACGTTAAACCAATATAAATAGTCATAGAGGTCTTAGGAACTCCCACCATCAATTATAACAATAATTAACATGTAAAACTTTCGAAAACACATAAGGACACACAAGCACATTCCAAGGCACATCTTCCGAACGTCATGGACGTTTGACCTACAAACATCATTAAACTTGATACACTCCCTAAATACATCATTATAAATAATTTAAGGACTTAAAAACCTCACCACACATATTCTTGGCTCTAGTTCAACTTAGTTCATTTTAGGGTGTTACATTCTCCCCCACTTGGAACAACATTCGTCCTCGAATGACACTAAACACTTTTAAGGACAACAAGGACACAACTACAAGCATATCAAACATATCATCAAGGTCATAACATTCATAGTCAATGAACCTAACTTACAGGGAACACCAACTACACAATCTTTAGGTACTCTAAGCAACATAGGAAATTTGGAACAATTTCCACAATTTAAAGTGCACACATACTTTATCATTTTTATTTCCTTTATAGAGGAACTACCTATAACGCCCCAAAATGAACTAAGGTGAACTAGAGCCTCATGGTTGTTTCTTGTGTTAATTTTAAGTTAAACGGAGTTAGTTTGGTGCCCTTAGGCAGTGTGCAAAGTTCGGTTAAGTTTGGAGTTCAATCGACCAAAAACGTCCATGACGTTCGGATGGTATGCCTTAGAATGTACTTGTATGTCTTGGCGAGTTTTGATGAGTTTTATGTGTTCGTTTTACTTGAAACATGCGTCGGATGTTCCTTAGACCTAGACGACTTAGTTTATGGGTTTGACGTCCGGGCACGACCCCACCTAGGACCCACAAGGGGCCCTAGATGAAGGGCCCAAGACTTGGGCAAAGTCTGCCCATCAGTGGCTCACGACGACCATGGCGACGGTCCGTTGCACTCAGGACGGTCCGTCGATCCAGGGCGTCGCGAGCGACAGAGAGTGGAAACTTGGACAGGCTCCAGTTGGAGCCAAGTGTTCCTCGACGGGAACCCATGACGGTCCGTGGTGAACGTGATGGTCCGTCAAGGAGGTCTCGTCGACGAGGCCTGCCAGTGCACGACTTAAGGCTGCCAACTTGGGGTGTTTTATGTAAATACACCCCAAGTCTTATAAGACCCTAGGTGTATAATTTTGATGTTTTTAGGTTATATTAAATTAGTTTTAAACCTTAGACCTAGACAAGACCCCCTCACTTCAACATTCAAACTCTCTCTCTAAAAAGAAAACTCTCTCAAAGTCACCATTGAAGCCAAGGCTCAAGGAGGGAAAGGAGGGATGCTTTGGGCTTGTTCCTTCATCAAATTTGCGGGTTTCTTTCTCCTAAAGGTATGGTATCCATTCTTAAATACCTTTCCATTCAAGAAGCCAACTTCCAAAATGGTTTTCAAAAAGGGGTTTTAAACTCAACTTCTTCTAAACTTTGATTTCTATTATGGGTCTTCTTGTAACTAAGTTCTAATGGTTTAAATGTATTTATCTTGGTTTGAATAGATGATTTTAATGTTAAAACTCCATGAAACTCTTGTTTATACATACTTCAATTTTTGACTTGAAAAAATGGTTATGTGAGCATGATTTGAGTAGGGTATGAACTTGGGTCTTCTTGTATTTGTCGTGTTGGTGTAGCTACTGCCCTAAGGGCCTTAATATTGTGAAATATTGATAAATTGCTTATGTGTCACGACCCGAAAGCACCCCCTAGAAGTTAGGGAAAACCTTCGAATCGTAACCGGCGTACTTGACCCCTTTGGGGTCTCGTACAAGCCCTCTAACTCGCATTCATAACATAAAGCATGAAAAGTAGTGCGGAATTAAAACTTTTCACGATAATAATAATAAAAGGAGTCTTTTCATAAATACTAGGAAATCTTATCGTCACAAGCCAACTTAAAGACACAACTTAGAATCTTAGGGACACGGCCCTTTACAATAGAATAAATACATTTTTTAAGTCTTAATAAGGAAACTAAGAAACATAAAAACTATGTCCTCGAATATATGAGGACATACCCAAGTCTTGAGAGATAGAATTCCCAAGCTTCAACTTCGATCCTCCAAAGGCTTCCAACCTATACTCATAAGGTATAAAAAGTATGGGGTTAGTACAGCAATGTACTAAGTATGGCATATGCAAAAACATGCAAAAAGGGACATTTTAGTAAAGATAGCTTTTTATGCAATTCAAATATAACCTTCATGAATCTAGAAGCAAACCCACATAAGAATCAACGATTTAACACTTTATGGCTATCTTACCAAACTTAAAGTAAACAAAAGGAACATTCCAATTAACTTTGCTAAACTTGCAATAAAATTGAATAAAGCATCATAGTGAACATTTTGAATCCTTACCATGAAGACCTTACAGTGAAAGGCACGGTCCAAGTCATATGAACCCTTTTTCTTTGAAGTTGCCCTAACCCAAGGTTATTCTAAGACTCCCTAAGGTGAGCCAAGAAGGGACTCTCATTACACCTCCCTTCAAAACACACCAAAGGGACCCTTAAAACTACCTAATCTTAGGCTTACTTCGTTAGAAATCAAATCCACGCCCTTGGCTAACATATGCAAAACACTCATGGAAATATAGGTCATACCAAATGCAATGTGAAAGTAGCATCCCATACTACCACTCCCACTTAGTACTCCTAATGGATTCCATTTACTCAAGTACTCCACAATAATCCTCCATAACACTACACCATAGTACTCATTCACACGGAATTCATGAAGGTACTCTTCTCCTATAGTAGGTATAGGTCACACCAAGTGCAATGTGAGAATAGCATCCCATACTACTACTCCCACTCAATGCTCCTACTTGGTAACTAATGTGGATTGAGCACTTCACGACATACATACACAATTTCAACAATACACAAGATAACTAGTTTCAAAACAATTCTTTTGTGGGAGTTAGTTTAACCGACAAAGACCATGAGAGCTAGACATGGAATCCCGATATTAACCCCTATCGGATGAGGGATCCTTACTTGCCTAGAGTAAGGTCATGCTTCTTAGCGTTTACATGGCTTTTCCAATAGCTACACCTATGCGGGCACATAGTTAAGGGATAAGGAGATTGTTACTAAGTAACTCACTCTCTACTAACGAGGAGTACTCATCTCAAGAGGTACTTTGGATTACAACATCTCAACTAACGAAGTGCAATCCACCTCCCCTTCATATCCTCTCGGTGCTAGGCATAACTCCACACGGATTTCTCATCATAAAAGTCTATCATAGGAAGCTCACTAGGAAATGGAGAGGTTGTTACTAGACACTACATCTAAACTCACGAAGTGTGTCCACCTCAAGATTTCCCCTTTTTGCTCAACTTGACATAATACAAATCTTAGAAGAGTGTGTGTGTACATGTGCACACCTTGCATATAAGCATCATTTCATTTTCATCAAGTTCTACTCATACTTTAACCTTGATTCATCAAGCTACACACTCTACATACTTCTCATGATCATATACTTCATTTAGACATAAACTAGGTCAAACATGCGATTCAAGCTACATCAAACACTACATAAGACCCATTTCCAATATATCTTCATTTCACATATTAGACCTTCAAGGTCACATACTCAAACCATACTAAGTAACATCAAGTTCATCAATTAGCACCGCCACCCCTAAGGTGGACCATACCACTCAAATAGCAATTCATAATAAGAACTATACAATAAGAGCAACTCATCAACAATTCAAACCATCATTACCCATAAGCAATTTATCAATATTTCACCATATGAAGGCCCTTAGGGCAGTAGCTACACCAACATGACATACACAAGAAGACCCAAGTTCATACCTTACTCAAATCATGCTCACATAACCCATTTTCATGCCAAAAGTTGAAGTATGCATATACAAGAGTTTCATGGAGTTTTAACATCAAAACCATCTATTCAAACCAAGATAAATACATTTAAACCATTAAAACTTAGTTACAAGAAGACCCATAATAGAAATCAAAGTTTAGAAGAAGTTGAGTTTAAAACCCCTTTTGAAAACCATTTTGGAAGTTGGCTTCTTGAATGGAAAGGTATTCAAGAATGGATACCATACCTTTAGGAGAAAGAAACCCACGAATTTGATGAAGAAACAATTCCCAATCCGTCCTCCTATCCTTCCTTGACTTCTAGCTTCCAAGAGAGAGAGAGTTTTCTTGAGAGAAAGAGAGAGTTGGATCTTGAAGAGAAAAGGGGGCTCTTCTCTAGGTTTAGGGTGTAAGAGAGTCTTATAAGGCTTGGGGTGTATTTACATAAAACACCCTAAGCTGGCAGCCTTTAAATCGTGCACTGGCAGGCTTCGTCGACGAGACCTCCTCGACGGACCGTCACGTCCACCACGGACCGTCACGGGGTTCCGTCGAGGAACACTTGGCTTCTAAATGGAGCCTGTCCCAATTTCACTCTCTGTCACCCACGACGCCCTGGCTCGACGGACCGTCCTGAGTACGACGGACCGTCGCCATGGCCGTCGTGAGCTACTGATGGGCAGACTTGCCCAAGTCTTGGGCCCTTCATCTAGGGCCCCTTGTGGGTCCTAGGTTGGGTCATGCCCGGACGTCAAACCCCTAAACTAAGTCGTCTAGGTCTAAGGAACATCCGACGCATGTTTCAAGTAAAACGAACACATAAAACGCATCCAAACTCGCCAAGACATACAAGTACATTCTAAGGCATACCATCCGAACGTCATGGACGTTTTTGGTCGATTGAACTCCAAACTTAACCAAACCTTGCACACTGCCTAAGGACACCAAACTAACTCCGTTTAACTTAAAATTAACTCAAGAAACAACCATGAGGCTCTAGTTCACCTTAGTTCATTTTGGGGCGTTATATTCTCCCCCACTTGGAATAACATTCGTCCTCGAATGACACTTAAATTTTAAGAACAGCAAGGACTTCACTTAGCATCATATAATACACTTAGATCATGATCAAAACATCAACAATCAAAGCATCCATTAGCAAGGAGCATCATTTCACACTTTCAACACTTATCAACACATACTACTTTTGTCAAACTTCACAAAGTCAAAACTCAACCTTCAACTTCTTTTATGGAGGAACTACCTTCTCCAACATTAAACATGCTCATATACAACAATTTTACACATAATTAAACTTAAATTAAGGCAAGGCAAATTTTTCTCAAATTGCAATTTTTTTCACAGTGAATATTCACTATAACATTGCCAAATATAGAAAACTTTCAAAATTCCACTCTTTGAGCAATTTATCAAGATGACATGATCATATGAACTATAAAACCATATATACTCATTTCATAACACAAAAGCAACAATAACCAAGAGTTGAGACTTTACCAAAACCATCAATCCGGATTAATTATCCTTTCTAGCCCCCATCCCATAGGAAGGGTTCTTCTTGGGAGCATTAGGATCTAGGGAAGCTTGATTGACATCTCTCCCCCTTGATTTAAGGTTTGGGCAGTCCCTCATCTTGTGGCCTCTATTACCACATGCAAAACAACCATCCGTTCCGGCAAGACACTTACCCCCATGTTGCTTGCCACAAGTAGGGCACCTAGCCCTTTCATAGGAATGACCACCACCTTGAGAAGATTGATTTGGATCCCTATCCTTGTTTCCCATAGAAGAATCTTGGGGATAAAACCTCTTCTTAGGCCTTTGGTGACTAGAATCATCCGACCTAGGTCTCTTACCCTCTTGCCTTATCTCCCTAATTTTGGACTCCTCAATTTGTTGCGCATAAACCATGAGCCTAGAGATATCCATGTCATTAAGAAGCATAGCCGTACGACACTCTTTTTCCACCAAGCTAGACACGCCCATCACAAACTTGTTCATCCTAGCCCTAGGGTTGGCTACCATGTTTGGGGCATACTTAGAGAGTTGGGTGAATTTGAGAGAGTACTCTTGCACACTCATTCCCCCTTGACGGAGGTTCATGAATTCAACCATCTTCTTCTCCCTCCACTCTAAAGGAAAGAATCTATCTAGGAAAGCCTCTTTGAATTCCTCCCAATCAACCGGTCCTCTTTCTAAGGGTCTCTCACCCCTCCATTGCTCATACCACACTTGAGCAACATCCTTAAGTTGGTAAGCGGCCAATTCCGCTTTCTCCCTAGGGGTCACACCCATAGCATCTACCACCTTGAAAACCTCATCTATGAAGCCTTGTGGATCTTCATCCACCTTAGTGCCATGAAAAGTAGGAGGGTTCATCCTCATGAAATCCCGAATCCTAGAAGCGGGAGTACTAGCATTTGGTTGGGGCCTATCTCCTAGGTTAGCTTGGCCCACAAAGTGATTGTTGACAACTTGAGCTTGAGCCGTCATGAGTTGGGTCAAGTTCATTAGGGCAGCCCTCAACTCCGCATTAGTCATATCACCCTCAACAAAAGGAGCTTGAGGCATAGGAGGCACTTGAGGTCCTTGAGGTTCCGGAGGCACTTGAGGTTCTTGAAGAGGAACCTCCTCATTTTCCTCCCCTAAGCCAACAATAGGAACTTGGTCAACATGGGGAAGGACTCTCTCATTTTGTACACCTCCCTCCTCCCTTCTAGCGGTCGATCTCCTCGTATTCATGTCCTAAAAACACAAAAAGAAGAGGTTGAGAATAGACACCTTATATACTCAACTCTAAGGCACGATACTAGAATAGAGAAGAAAGTGAAACTTCTAGCATCCTATAGCCTCTTGTCCATGGATGTGTCGCGACTCACACCAATGACCAAGATACTACTAGATGTGGCTTGTGAGACTTTCAGACCTTAAACTATTTCCCAAAACCTTATGCTCTGATACCAAGTCTTGTCACGACCCGAAAGCACCCCCTAGAAGTTAGGGAAAACCTTTGAATCATGACCGGGCGTACTTGACCCCTTTGGGGTCTCGTACAAGCCCTCTAACTAGCATTCATAACATAAAGGCATGAAAAGTAGTGCGGAATTAAAACTTTTCACGATAATAATAATAAAAGGAGTCTTTTCATAAATACTAGGAAATCTTATCGTCACAAGCCAACTTAAAGACACAACTTAGAATCTTAGGGACACGGCCCTTTACAATAGAAGTAAATACATTTTTAAGTCTTAATAAGGAAACTAAGAAACATAAAACTATGTCCTCGAATATATGAGGACATACCCAATTCTTGAGAGATAGAATTCCCAAGCTTCAACTCCGATCCTCCAAAAGGCTTCCAACCTATACTCATAAGGTATATAAAAGTATGGGGTTAGTACAACAATGTACTAAGTATGGCATATGCAAAACATACAAAAAGGGACATTTTAGTAAAAATAACTTTTAATGCAATCTAAAGCAATATTCATGAATCTAGAAACAAACCAACATAATAATCGACAATCAACACTTTATGGCAACTTTTCCAAAACTTAGAGTTATCAAAAGGAACATTTCAATGAACTTACTAAACTTACAATGACAATTGAATAAAGCATCACAGTGAATATATTGGATTCTTACAATGAAGACCTTACAGTGAATGGCATGGTCCAAGTCATATGAACTCTTTTTCCTTTGAAGTTGCCCTAACCCAAGGTTATCCTAAGACTCCCTAAAGTGAGCTACGAAGGGATTTTCATTACACCTCCCTTTAAAGCACACCAAAGCGACCCTTACAACTACCAAATCTTAGGCTTACTTCGTTGGAAATCAAATCCACGCCCCTGGCTAACATATGCAAAACACTCATGGAAATATAGGTCATACCAAGTGCAATGTGAGAGTAGCATCCCATACTACCACTCCAACTTAGTACTCCTAATGGATTCCATTTACTCAAGTACTCCACAATAATCCTCCATAACACTACACCATAGTACTTATTCACACGGACTTCATGAAGGTACTCTTCTCCCATAGTAGGTATAGGTCACACCAAGTGCAATGTGAGAATAGCATCCCATACTACTACTCCCACTCAATGCTCCTACTCGGTAACTAATGTGGATTGAGCATTTCATGACATACATACACAAATTCAACAATATACAAGATAATTAGTTTCAAATCAATTCTTTGTGGGAGTTAGCTTAACCGACAAAGACCATGAGAGCTAGACATGGAATCCCGATATTAACCCCTATCGGATGAGGGATCCTTACTTGCCTAGAGTAAGGTCATGCTTCTTAGCGTTTACATGGCTTTTCCAATAGCTACACCTATGCGGGCACATAGTTAAGGGATAAGGAGATTGTTACTAAGTAACTCACTCTCTACTAACGAGGAGTACTCATCTCAAGAGGTACTTTGGATTACAATATCTCAACTAACGAAGTGCAATCCACCTCCCCTTCATATCCTCTCGGTGCTAGGCATAACTCCACACGGATTTCTCATCATAAAAGTCTATTATAGGAAGCTCACTAGGAAATGGAGAGGTTGTTACTAGACACTACATCTCAACTCACGAAGTGTGTCCACCTCAAGATTTCCCCTTTTTGCTCAACTTGACATAATACAAATCTTAGAAGAGTGTGTGTGTACATGTGCACACCTTGCATATAAGCATCATTTCATTTTCATCAAGTTCTACTCATACTTTAACCTTGATTCATCAAGCTACACACTCTACATACTTCTCATGATCATATACTTCATTTAGACATAAACTAGGTCAAACATGCGATTCAAGCTACATCAAACACAACATAAAACCCATTTCCAATATATCTTCATTTCACATATTAGACCTTCAAGGTCACATACTCAAACCATACTAAGTAACATCAAGTTCTTCAATTAGCACCGCCACCCCTAAGGTGGACCATACCACTCAAATAGCAATTCATAATAAGAACTATACAATAAGAGCAACTCATCAACAATTCAAACCATCATTACCCATAAGCAATTTATCAATATTTCACCATATGAAGGCCCTTAGGGCAGTAGCTACACCAACATGACATACACAAGAAGACCCAAGTTCATACCTTACTCAAATCATGCTCACATAACCCATTTTCATGCCAAAAGTTGAAGTATGCATATACAAGAGTTTCATGGAGTTTTAACATCAAAATAATCTATTCAAACCAAGATAAATACATTTAAACCATTAAAACTTAGTTACAAGAAGACCCATAATAGAAATCAAAGTTTAGAAGAAGTTGAGTTTAAAACCCCTTTTGAAAACCATTTTGGAAGTTGGCTTCTTGAATGGAAAGGTAATCAAGAATGGATACCATACCTTTATGAGAAAGAAACTCACGAATTTGATGAAGAAACAATTCCCAATCCGTCCTCCTATCCTTCCTTGACTTCTAGCTTCCAAGAGAGTTGAGAGAGTTTTCTTGAGAGAAAGAGAGAGTTGGATCTTGAAGAGAAAAAGGGGGCTCTTCTCTAGGTTTAGGGTGTAAGAGAGTCTTATAAGGCTTGGGGTGTATTTACATAAAACACCCTAAGCTGGCAACCTTTAAATCATGCACTGGCAGGCTTCGTCGACGAGACCTCCTCGACGGACCGTCACGTCCACCACGGACCGTCACGGGGTTACGTCGAGGAACACTTGGCCTCTAAATGGAGCCTGTCCCAATTTCACTCTCTGTCACCCACGACGCCCTGGCTCGACGGACCGTCCTGAGTACGACGGACCGTCGCCATGGCCATCGTGAGCTACTGATGGGCAGACTTGCCCAAGTCTTGGGCCCTTCATCTAGGGCCCCTTGTGGGTCCTAGGTTGGGTCGTGCCCGGACGTCAAACCCCTAAACTAAGTCATCTAGGTCTAAGGAACATCCGACGCATGTTTCAAGTAAAACGAACACATAAAACTTATCCAAACTTGCCAAGACATACTAGTACATTTTAAGGCATACCATCCGAACGTCATGGACGTTTTTGGTTGATTGAACTCCAAACTTAACCAAACTTTGCACACTGCCTAACGACACCAAACTAACTCCGTTTAACTTAAAATTAACTCAAGAAACAACCATGAGTCTCTAGTTCACCTTAGTTCATTTTGGGGCGTTATATTATGGGTAATGATGGTTTGATTTGTTGATGAGTTGCTCTCATTGTATAATTCTTATTTATGAATTGCTATTTGAGTGGTATGGTCCACCTTATGGGTAGCGGTGCTAATTGATGAACTTGATGTTACTTAGTATGGTTTTAGTATGTGATCTTGAAGGTCTGTTATGTGAAATGAAGATAGATATTGGAAATGGGTCTTGTGTTGTGTTTGATGTAGCTTGAATTGCATGTTTGACCTAGTTTATGTCTAAATGAAGTATATGATTATAAGAAGTATGTAGAGTGTGTAGCTTGATGAATCAAGGTTAAAGTATGAGTAGAACTTGATGATAATTAAATGATGCTTATTTGCAAGGTGTGCAGATGTACACACATACTCCTTTAAGATTTGTATTATGTCAAGTTGAGCAAAAAGGGGAATCTTGAGGTGGACACACTTCGTGAGTTGAGATGTAGTGTCTAGTAACAACCTCTCCATTTCCTAGTGAGCTTTCTAAGATAGACTATTATGTTGAGAAATCCATGTGGAGTTATGCCTAGCACCGAGAGGATATGAAGGGGAGGTGAATTGCACTTCGTTCGTTGAGATGTTGTAATCCAAAGTACCTCTTGAGATGAGTACTCTTCGTTAGTAGAGATTGAGTTACTTAGTAACAATCTCCTTATCCCTTAACTATGTGCCCGCATAGGTGTAGCTATTGGAAAAGCCATGTAAACGCTAAGAAGCATGACCTTACACTAGGCAAGTAAGGATCCCTCATCCGATAGGGGTTAATATCGGGATTCCATGTCTAGATCTCATGGTCTTTGTCGGTTAAGCTAACTCCCACAAAAGAATTGATTTGAAACTAATTATCTTGTGTATTGTTGAAATTGTGTATGTATGTCATGAAGTGCTCAATCCACATTAGTTACCAAGTAGGAGCATTGAGTGGGAGTAGTAGTATGGGATGCTATTCTCACATTGCACTTGGTGTGACCTATACCTACTATGGGAGAAGAGTACCTTCATGAAATCCGTGTGAATGAGTACTATGGTGTAGTGTTATGGAGGATTATTGTGGAGTACTTGAGTAAATGGAATCCATTAGGAGTACTAAGTGGGAGTGGTAGTATGGGATGCTACTCTCACATTACACTTGGTATGACCTATATTTCCATGAGTGTTTTTTTTGCATATGTTAGCCAAGGGCATGGATTTGATTTCTAACGAAGTAAGCCTAAGATTAGGTAGTTTTAAGGGTCGCTTTGGTGTGCTTTGAAGGGAGGTGTAATGAGAGTCCGTTCTTGGTTCACCTTAGGGAGTCTTAGAATAACCTTGGGTTAGGGCAACTTCAAAGGAAAAGGGTTCATATGACTTGGACCGTGCCATTCACTGTAAGGTCTTCATTGTAAGAATTCAAAATGTTCACTATGATGCTTTATTCAATTTTATTGCAAGTTTAGCAAAGTTAATTGAAATGTTCCTTTTGTTTACTTTAAGTTTGGTAAGATAGCCATAAAGTGTTAATTGTTGATTCTTATGTGGGTTTGCTTCTAGATTCATGAAGGTTATATTTGAATTGCATAAAAAGCTATCTTTACTAAAATGTCCCTTTTTGCATGTTTTTGCATATGCCATACTTAGTACATTGTTGTACTAACCCCATACTTTTTATACCTTATGAGTATAGGTTGGAAGCCCTTTTGGGAGGATCGGAGTCGAAGCTTGGGAACTTTATCTCTCAAGAATTTGGTATGTCCTCATATATTCGAGGACATAGTTTTATGTTTCTTAGTTTCTTTATTAATACTTAAAAATGTATTTACTTTTATCGTAAAGGGGCGTGTCCCTAAGATTCCAAGTTGTGTCTTTAAGTTGGCTTGTGACGATAAGATTTCTTAGTATTTATGAAAAGACTCCTTTTATTATTATTATCGTGAAAAGTTTTAAATTCCGCACTACTTTTCATGCTTTATGTTATGAATGCTAGTTAGAGGGCTTGTACGAGACCCCAAAGGGGTCAAGTACGCCCGGTCACGATTCGAAAGTTTTCCCTAACTTCTAGGGGGTGCTTTCGGGTCGTGACAAGACTTGGTATCAGAGCATAAGGTTTTGGGAAATAGTTTAAGGTCTGAAAGTCTTACAAGCCACATCTAGTAGTATCTTGGTCATTGGTGTGAGTCGCGACACATCCATGGACAAGAGGCTATAGGATGCTAGAAGTTTCACTTTCTTCTCTATTCTAGTATCGTGCCTTAGAGTTGAGTACATAAGGTGTCTATTCTCAACCTCTCCTTTTATGTTTTTAGGACATGAATACGAGGAGATCAACCGCTAGAAGGGAGGAGTGAGGTGTACAAAATGAGAGAGTCCTTCCCCATGTTGACCAAGTTCCTATTGTTGGCTTAGGGGAGGAAAATGAGGAGGTTCCTCTTCAAGAACCTCAAGTGCCTCCGGAACCTCAAGGGCCTCAAGTGCCTCCTATGCCTCAAGCTCCTTTTGTTGAGGGTGATATGACTAATGCGGAGTTGAGGGCTGCCCTAATTAACTTGACCCAACTCATGACGGCTCAAGCTCAAGTTGTCAACAATCACTTTGTGGGCCAAGCTAACCTAGGAGATAGGCCCCAACCAAATGCTAGTACTACCGCTTCTAGGATTCGGGATTTTATGAGGATGAACCCTCCTACCTTTCATGGCACTAAGGTGGATGAAGATCCACAAGGCTTCATAGATGAGGTTTTCAAGGTGGTAGATGCTATGGGTGTGACCCCTAGGGAGAAAGCGGAATTGGCCGCTTACCAACTTAAGGATGTTGCTCAAGTGTGGTATGAGCAATGGAGGGGTGAGAGACCCTTAGAAAGAGGACCGGTTGATTAGGAGGAATTCAAAGAGGCTTTCCTAGATAGATTCTTTCCTTTAGAGTGGAGGGAGAAGAAGATGGTTGAATTGATGAACCTCCGTCAAGGGGGAATGAGTGTGCAAGAGTACTCTCTCAAATTCACCCAACTCTCTAAGTATGCCCCAAACATGGTAGCCAACCCTAGGGCTAGGATGAACAAGTTTGTGATGGACGTGTCTAGCTTGGTGGAAAAAGAGTGTCGTACGGCTATGCTTCTTAATGACATGGATATCTCTAGGCTCATGGTTTATGCGCAACAAATTGAGGAGTCCAAAATTAGGGAGATAAGGCAAGAGGGTAAGAGACCTAGGTCGGATGATTCTAGTCACTAAAGGCCTAAGAAGAGGTTTTATCCCCAAGATTCTTCTATGGGAAACAAGGATAGGGCTCCAAATCAATATTCTCAAGGTGGTGGTCATTCCTATGAAAGGGCTAGGTGCCCTACTTGTGGCAAGCAACATGGGGGTAAGTGTCTTGCCGGAACGGATGGTTGTTTTGCATATGGTAATAGAGGCCACAAGATGAGGGACTGCCCAAACCTTAAATCAAGGCGGAGAGATGTCAATCAAGCTTCCCTAGATCCTAACGCTCCCAAGAAGAACCCTTCCTATGGGATGGGTGCTAGAAAGGATAATTAATCCGGATTATTGGTTTTGGTAAGTCTCAACTCTTGGTTATTATTGATTTGTGTTATGAAATGAGTATATATGGTTTTATAGTTCCTATGATCATGTCGTCTTGATGAATTGCTTAGAGAATGAATTTTTCAAAAATTTGGTAAGATGGCAGTCAACTTCACTGTAAAAAAAAAAAAAATTTTGGCATTTTGAAGAAAATTGCTTTGTCTTGAATTTTAGTTTCAATGTGTGTAAAGGCATTGTTTATGAGCATTTTAATGTTGGAGAAGGTAGTTCCTCCATAAAAGAAGATCGAGGTTGAATTTTTGACTTTGTGAAAATTGGTGAAAGTTGCCTATGTTACTAAGTGTTGAAAGTGTAAAATGATGTTGCTTTCTAGTGGATGCTTTGATTGTTAGTGTTTTGATCATGATCTAAGCGTATTATATGATGCTAAGTGAGTCCTTGTTGTTCTTAAAATTTAAGCGTCATTCGAGGACGAATGTTATTCCAAGTGGGGGAGAATATAACGCCCCAAAATGAACTAAGGTGAACTAGAGCCTCATGGTTGTTTCTTGTGTTAATTTTAAGTTAAACAGAGTTAGTTTGGTGCCCTTAGGCAGTGTGCAAAGTTCGGTTAAGTTTGGAGTTCAATCGACCAAAAACGTCCATGACGTTCGGATGGTATGCCTTAGAATGTACTTGTATGTCTTGGCGAGTTTTGATGAGTTTTATGTGTTCGTTTTACTTGAAACATGCGTCGGATGTTCCTTAGACCTAGACGACTTAGTTTATGGGTTTGACGTTCGGGCACGACCCCACCTAGGACCCACAAGGGGCCCTAGATAAAGGGCCCAAGACTTGGGCAAAGTCTGCCCATCAGTGGCTCACGACGACCATGGCGACGGTCCGTTGCACTCAGGACGGTCCGTCGATCCAGGGCGTCACGAGTGACAGAGAGTGGAAACTTGGACAGGCTCCAGTTGGAGCCAAGTGTTCCTCGACGGGACCCCATGACGGTCCGTGGTGAACGTGACGGTCCGTCAAGGAGGTCTCGTCGACGAGGCCTGCCAGTGCACGACTTAAGGCTGCCAACTTGGGGTGTTTTATGTAAATACACCCCAAGTCTTATAAGAACCTAGGTGTATAATTTTGATGTTTTTAGGTTATATTAAATTAGTTTTAAACCCTAGACCTAGACAAGACCCCCTCACTTCAACATTCAAACTCTCTCTCTAAAAAGAAAACTCTCTCAAAGTCACCATTGAAGCCAAGGCTCAAGGAGGGAAAGGAGGGCTGCTTTGGGCTTGTTCCTTCATCAAATTCGTGGGTTTCTTTCTCCTAAAGGTATGGTATCCATTCTTGAATACCTTTCCATTCAAGAAGCCAACTTCCAAAATGGTTTTCAAAAAGGGGTTTTAAACTCAACTTCTTCTAAACTTTGATTTCTATTATGGGTCTTCTTGTATTTAAGTTCTAATGGTTTAAATGTATTTATGTTGGTTTGAATAGATGATTTTGATGTTAAAACTCCATGAAACTCTTGTTTATACATACTTCTTTTTGACTTGAGAAATGGGTTCTGTGAGCATGATTTGAGTAGGGTATGAACTTGGGTCTTCTTGTATTTGTCGTTTTGGTGTAGCTACTGCCCTAAGGGCCTTAATATGGTGAAATATTGATAAATTGCTTATGGGTAATGATGGTTTGATTTGTTGATGAGTTGCTCTCATTGTATAATTCTTATTTATGAATTGCTATTTGAGTGGTATGGTCCACCTTATGGGTGGCGGTGCTAATTGATGAACTTGATGTTACTTAGTATGGTTTGAGTATGTGATCTTGAGGGTCTATTATGTGAAATGAAGATATATATTGGAAATGGGTCTTGTGTTGTGTTTGATGTAGCTTGAATTGCATGTTTGACCTAGTTTATGTCTAAATGAAGTAAATGATTATAAGAAGTATGTAGAGTGTGTAGCTTGATGAATCAAGGTTAAAGTATGAGTAGAACTTGATGATAATGAAATGATGCTTATTTGCAAGGTGTGCACATGTACACATACACTCCTTTAAGATTTGTATTATGTCAAGTTGAGCAAAAAGGGGAATCTTGAGGTGGACACACTTCGTGAGTTGAGATATAGTGTCTAGTAACAACCTCTCCATTTCCTAGTGAGCTTTCTAAGATAGACTATTATGTTGAGAAATCCGTGTGGAGTTATGCCTAGCACCGAGAGGATATGAAGGGGAGGTGAATTGCACTTCGTTAGTTGAGATGTTGTAATCCAAAGTACCTCTTGAGATGAGTACTCCTCGTTAGTAGAGAGTGAGTTACTTAGTAACAATCTCCTTATCCCTTAACTATGTGCCCGCATAGGTGTAGCTATTGGAAAAGCCATGTAAACGCTAAGAAGCATGACCTTACACTAGGCAAGTAAGGATCCCTCATCCGATAGGGGTTAATATCAGGATTCCATGTCTAGCTCTCATGGTCTTTGTCGGTTAAGCTAACTCCCACAAAAGAATTGATTTGAAACTAATTATCTTGTGTATTGTTGAAATTGTGTATGTATGTCATGAAGTGCTCAATCCACATTAGTTACCAAGTAGGAGCATTGAGTGGGAGTAGTAGTATGGGATGCTATTCTCACATTGCACTTGGTGTGACCTATACCTACTATGGGAGAAGAGTACCTTCATGAAATCCGTGTGAATGAGTACTATGGTGTAGTGTTATGAAGGATTATTGTGGAGTACTTGAGTAAATGGAATCCATTAGGAATACTAAGTGGGAGTGGTAGTATGGGATGCTACTCTCACATTGCACTTGGTATGACCTATATTTCCATGAGTGTTTTGCATATGTTAGCCAAGGGCGTGGATTTGATTTCTAACGAAGTAAGCCTAAGATTAGGTAGTTTTAAGGGTTGCTTTGGTGTGCTTTGAAGGGAGATGTAATGAGAGTCCTTTCTTGGTTCACCTTAGGGAGTCTTAGAATAACCTTGGGTTAGGGCAACTTCAAAGGAAAAGGGTTCATATGACTTGGACCGTGCCATTCACTGTAAGGTCTTCATTGTAAGAATCCAAAATGTTCACTATGATGCTTTATTCAA
The DNA here is from genome assembly GCA_016801875.1 of Solanum sitiens. Taxonomy (NCBI): domain Eukaryota; kingdom Viridiplantae; phylum Streptophyta; class Magnoliopsida; order Solanales; family Solanaceae; genus Solanum; species Solanum sitiens. Next base: position 439,701 of record JABWTJ010000283.1, on the reverse strand, counting down.
TTTTATTGCAAGTTTAGCAAAGTTAATTGAAATGTTCCTTTTGTTTACTTTAAGTTTGGTAAGATAGCCATAAAGTGTTAATTGTTGATTCTTATGTGGGTTTGCTTCTTGTTTCATGAAGGTTATATTTGAATTGCATAAAAAGCTATCTTTACTAAAATGTCCCTTTTTGCATGTTTTTGCATATGCCATACTTAGTACATTGTTGTACTAACCCCATACTTTTTATACCTTATGAGTATAGGTTGGAAGCCCTTTTGGGAGGATCGGAGTCGAAGCTCGGGAACTTTATCTCTCAAGAATTTGGTATGTCCTCATATATTCGAGGACATAGTTTTATGTTTCTTAGTTTCTTTATTAATACTTAAAAATGTATTTACTTTTATCGTAAAGGGCCATGTCCCTAAGATTCCAAGTTGTGTCTTTAAGTTGGCTTGTGACGATAAGATTTTCTTAGTATTTATGAAAAGACTCCTTTTATTATTATTATCGTGAAAAGTTTTAAATTCCGCACTACTTATCATGCTTTATGTTATGAATGTTAGTTAGAGGGCTTGTACGAGACCCCAAAGGGGTCAAGTACGCCCAGTCATGATTCGAAAGTTTTCCCTAACTTCTAGGGGGTGCTTTCGGGTCGTGACACTACCTTCTCCAACATTAGACATGTTCATCCACATAATTTCTACACATGTTGAAATCATTCTTCATGAAAATGCAATTTAGTCCAATTTTGAATATTCTTATAGTGACTACCATAACTCTCATAGTGAAACATTCAAAATAATTCAACAATTCATCTTTCAAGCAATTTATTATGAAGGAATGACAACATGAGAGACAAGACCATACCAACTAATCTTATAAAATAAACACAACTACTTTGAAGTAATTAAGCAATATCATTAGCTACACCTTAACATAAGAAATACTGGTTTACTACCAATCTTCCCATGTAATCATGATATCATCAAGAGCACACAAAACATTATACCATCAAGGCATTCATAGCATAAAGAGAGATATAACTCATACTAATATCAAGACTCTTAATGATTACCAAACTACTAAGGATTTTGGTATCAAACTTGAATAAAAATAGAAGGAAAGATAACGATATCAACTATATTTCTACTCAACTCATTCTCCCCAACATAGGGTAAATCCATCTTTAATGTCTCATATTTCAACGTTCCACTTTACCTCTCACAAGGTTTGAACTCATACTACCCTTAATTTGTGAACATAAAGACTAATCAGCCTTACAAGTCAAGCATAACACCCTCCTCTTAGGAATAAATCTAGGAAAAACACTCTTAAGGATCACCTCATTCAACTCTTAGGCATCACATAACTCAACTCATGGAATAAAATTCACTCTTTCTCCTTTAACCCATTAAGGTAGATTCATTTGGAAACCAAAAATCATGCTATATGGATTCCACCATTTGTTTAGTACAACCTCATGACTAGCATGCTAGGCAAACATACTACCTTTCCTACTTAGATTAAACCCACACAATAACTTCAATATAATAATAAGTACAACTATGAAACATTACCCACACAGGAGGGAAATGCTCTACTCTCACAACATTACCACATTCCTTCAACACTCCTCAAATTTACACCTTTATTTTCTACTATCATTGCACATAACCATAAGACAACTTATTTTTTCCCATAAGTACTTCATGCTAAAATTAAATCACTATATAGTTTCTCAATACTTCAATTCTCACAAGTCACATATATCCATATATGGAATCACATCATAAACTTCCAAACTCACCTTCACATCTACTCTTCTTTCCACAAAACTATAATAAGCATCGAAACTCACATTTCTCTCCCTTAAACTTAGAATCATCTCCCCTTCCATGAAATCACATCTAGAAGACCGCCAGACAAAAGAAGACAAGAGAGATACCTTATGGAGTTAAGTTGTATGACATGATAAAAGAGTAATGATGAAAGTGAAAATATATCGTCTGATAGCCTATCACTCATGGGTGTGTCATAACTCACACCGATGAACAAGACTCTACTAGACGTGGCTTGTGAGACTTTAGACCCTAAACTATTTCCCATAACCTTATGCTCTGATACAAAGCTTGTCACAACCCAAAAGTACCCCCTAGCAGTTAGGGAAACCCTTGGGTCAGAATAATTGTGTACTTGATCTTTCGGAGGTCATGGACTAGCCTTTTAGCTATTATTCATTACATAAGATATGAAAATTAGTGCGGAATTGAAACTTTTCACCAGAATCATAATGAGGAAATATCTTTTATAAATAGTAAAGAGTAGTCTCGTCGTCACAAGCCAACATAAGGGCACAACTTAAGTATCGTAGGAACACGGTCCTTTACATTGAAAGAAAATACATAATAAATCTTATACATGACCTAAAGAAATAAATATTATGCCCTCAAATATATGAGGACATACTTAGTCTTGAGAGAGTTGATTCCCAAGCTTGCCTTGTAATCTTCAACTTGCCTCCAACCTATACTTATAGAGTATGGAAAAGTATGGGGTTTGTACAAACATTGTACTAAGTATGAAATAATGCAAAAACATGCAAAAAGGGATATTTTACTATAAATAAGCTTTTATGCCAATTAAGTAAAACCTACATGAATATAGAAGTAAAACAACATATAGGTCATCCTTTGGCCAATAAAATAAGTCTTCCAAATTTTTAACACAAAGGACCACTTTACATTGAACTCAAACATTACAGTGAACCCACATCCATTCAACTCACATTGAACTCATTTCCTTGGAAGTTTATCTAACCAAGGTTATCCTAAGACTCACTATGTTAATATATAAAAGAACCACCCATACAATCCCTTCAATACACACCTAAGTGATCTTTAAGACTACCCATTATAGGCTTACTTCGAATGGGTAACAAGTGCACATCTTTAAACTAGCCATTAGAGAAACATACTTGCATATAAAGACTTCACATAAGTGCCCTTCTCCAAGTGGAATTCCAAGTTACACACAGTGCAACGTGAAAGTAACATCTCATACTACTAGGTCATAATGTTCTCCTAGAGGGTTCCATGGGCTTATGCACACCACATTCATCATTCATACACTTCATCGTACAATACATAACTTAACGTGCGTTCTTAATATTATACATTAAGTCACATAACTTCATTTTCATAACATAATGACCCATTCATACATTACATATAAAGACACACCAAGACTCCCCTTTTAAATTCCTATCCAATTGATAAATAACGTCCCATACCACCACCTACCCTAAGTAGTACACTCTTTAGGAGACTTAATTCATTATATTCTTTTGTTGGGGTTTAACCTATATAGACCGTGAGAGCAAGACATAGAATCCTGATATTAACCTCTAATGGATGAGGGATCCCCACTTGCCTAAGATAGCGCCCTTTTTTAAGCCTTTACATGGAATCTCCAATAGTTATACCTAGGCGGGCACATTGTTAAAGGATAAGGATATTGCTTCTAAGTAACTCACTCTCTTCTCATGATAATTATCCTTGTTGGGATGGATAATTGCTTTGGGTGTAGCACGAGTGGCCACAAGGTTAGGGATTGACGTAAAGTCAATGGGCAAGACAAAAGAAGTGGGAAAGCTCAAGCTATTGGTTCTAAAGTGGATTCTCCAAAGAAGAATCGCTTTTATGCACTTCTCTCTAGGGGTGAACAAGAGAGTTCTCCCAATGTGGTGACTGGTATGTTGCAAGTCTTCTCTATTGATGTTTATGCTTTATTTGATTAGGGTGCTACCCTATCTTTTGTTACTCCTTTAGTATCTAGAAATTTTGATATTTTTCCCGATATTTAAATGAACCTTTCATGGTAACTATCCCGGTAGGGGAGTCGGTGGTTGCAAAAAGGGTGTATAGAAATTGTCGTATAATGTTGCCCAATAGAGTTACTCATGTTGAATTAGTAGAACTTGATATGGTCGATTTTGGATGTCATTTTGGGGATGGATTATTTGCATGATTGTTTTGCTTCCATTGATTGTAGAATTAGAATTTTCAAGTTAATTTTCATAATGAACCCGTTTTAGAGTGGAAGGGGGAAATTTTATTCTAGAGGTTGTTTCATTTCTTGTATGAAAGCTTGTAAAATGATCTCTAAAGGGTGTCTATACCTTATTATAAGAGTAAAATATTTAGACATCGAAAATCCTCCCATTGAGATGGTCCCCGTAGTAAGGGAATTTCTGGAGGTCTTTCTAATGATCTTCCCAAAATCCCTCTCGAATGGGTTGATTTTGGTATTGATTTGCTATCGGATACCAACCCCATTTCAATTCCTCCTCATCGGATGACTCCGGCGGAATTGAAAGTGTTGAAGGCTCAACTGAGAGACTTACTAGATAAAGGATTCATTAGACCTAGTATTTCTCCATGTGGTGCTCCAGTATTGTTTGTGAAGAAGAAGGATGGATCCCTAAGAATGTGCATTGATTATCGTCAACTCAATAAAGTCACTATTAAGAATAAGTATCCTCTCCCTCGGATTGACGACTTGTTTGAACAACTCCAAGGGGCAAGTTACTTTTCTAAGATTGACTTGAGGTCGAGGTATCACCAACTTAGGGTGAGAGGTGAGGGCATACCAAAAACGACAATTCAAACTACATATGGCCACTATGAGTTCCTAGTAATGCCCCCACGGCGTTTATGGACCTAATGAATAGGGTCTTTCGAAGTTACTGAGATTCATTTGACATTCTCTTCATTGATGACATGTTGGTATATTCGAAAAATGAGGTTGAACTCATTGACCATTTGAGAGTGGTGTTGCAAGTTTTTAAGGAACATCAACTATTTTCCAAGTATAGAGATTGTGAGTTTTGGTTGAGGTTGGTGGCAATTCATGGTCATATCATCTCTAGTGAGGGAGTTGAGGTTGTTCCAAGGAAAACTCAGGCGGTGAAAAATTTGCCTAGGCCATAGACTCCAACAGACATTAGATGTTTCTTTAGTCTAGCGGGATACTATTAGAGGTTTGTGGATGGTTTTGCGTCTATTGCATCTCCCTTTACTACTTTGACCCAAAAGAGTGTGAAATATGAGTGGTCGGTGGCATGTGAAACAAGTTCCCATATCTTGAAAGATAGACTTACTTCCGCTCTAGTGTTGACTCTACCAGAGGGTACCAAGGGTTTCGTTGTATATTGTGATGCATCCCGAGTGGGTTTGAGGTGTGTCCTTATGCAACATGGGAAAGTTGTAGCTTATGCCTCTAGACAACTTAAGGTTCATGCGAAGAACTATCCAACACATGATCTTGAGTTATCGGCCGTGGTATTTGCCTTGTAAATATGGTGGCATTAATTGTATGGTGTTCATTTTGATATGTATACCGACCACAAAAGTCTTCAATATGTATTTACTCAAGATTAGTTGAATCTCCAACAAACAAGGTGGTTAGTATTGTAGAAAGATTATGACATAAATGTTCTCTACAACAACGGCAAGGCCAATGTGGTTGCGGATGCTCTAAGTCGTATGACCATGGGTAATATGTGGCATGTAGAAGAATCCAATAAAGACCTCGTGAGAGATGTTCATAGGTTGGCTCGTTTGGGTGTTAGATTGGAAGATGCTTCGAACGGTGGTTTCATTGTCCATCATAACTCCTAATCTTCCTTGGTAGTTGAGGTGAAGTCCAAACAACACATTTATCAACCATTGATGGAGTTGAAAGAGTTGGTTCTTGGTAATCTTAATGAGTCATTCTCCTTAGGGGGGATGGTGTCTTGAGGTATCAAGGAATGTTGTGTGTTCCCAATCTAGATGGCTTGAGGAACCGCATTATTGAGAAATCTCATGGATCCCGTTACTCCATTCATCCGGGTCAGACAAAAATGTACAATGACCTTAGGGAGGTGTATTGGTGGGAAGCCTTGAAGAAGGACATAGAAGAATTTTTTGCTAAGTTTCCAAATTGCCAACAAGTGAAAGCCGAACATCAAAAGCCAGGTGGTTTACTTCGGAAATCATAGCTCCTACTTGGAAGTGGGAAGACATTAATGTGGATTTTGTGGTAGGTTTTCCTCAAACACAAAAGCAATATGACTCCATATGGGTGGTTGTGGATAGGTTGACCAAATCCGCTCATTTTATTCCTGTCAAGTCTACTTACTCGGTGGCCGATTATGAAAATCTTCATAGATGAGTTTGTGTGTCGCCATGGTATTCCGTTATATATCATATCAGATAGGGTTGTACAATTCACATCTAGGTTTTGGAGGTCATTCCAAAAAGGGTTGGGTACCAACGTGAATCTAAGAACCCCTTTTCATCCTCAAACGAATTGTCAAGCGGAGCATACTACTCAAACCATTGAGGATATGCTTAGAGATTACATAATCAATTTCAAGGGAAATTGAGATAAGCACTTTCTTTTGTTTGAGTTTTCTTACAACAATAGTTACCATTGATCAATACTTATGGCTTCTTATGAAGCCTTTTATGGTAGGAGAGGTACATATCCTAGGAGATGTACATATCCTATTGGATTGTTTGAAGTAGGTGAGTCTTCACTTTTGGGTCCCGGGTTGATTTATAAGAATTTTAAGAAGGTTCATATCATAAGGAACCGCTTGAAAATAGCCTACAGCTGGCAAAAGTCTTATGCAGACCATAGGAGAAGAGAATTAGAATTTGAAGAAGGTGAAAAAGTGTGTCTAAAAATTTCACCTACGAAAGGGGTGGTGAAATTTAGAAAGAAAGGGAAGTTGAGTCCTCGTCATGTGGGTATCTACGAAATATTGCAAAAGATTTGTAAGGTTGCATATGAGTTGAGGTTACCTAGTGAATTGGCTTCAGTTCATCCGGTGTTCCATGTTTCCATGCTTAAGAAGTATATTGGTGATCTTGAGTCCATTCTTCACATTGAACGTTTAGGTATTCAAGAGAACCTTGGCTATGAGGAGGTTCCATTTGAAATCATTTGATAGAGAAGTAATGAAGTTAAGGAACAAAGAGGTGGCTTCCGTAAAGGTGTTATGGAAAAATCACCTAGTTGAGGGTGCAACATGGGAGGCCAAGGGCAACATGATATCCCGTTGCCCTCATCTATTTGATAACTAAGGTTAGTTATTCCTACTTGTAGTGAAAAATAATGAGTTTATTTGAAATTTCCTTTATTTTTGGTGACTTTATGCAAAAAGGCTCATGTTACAGCGAATTACAGTGAACTTTATGCCTAAAAAATGAAAATTGTTGCTTTTTACTTGTTTTGAGTTTATTATGTGAATTTTGGTATATTGTGCCTTTATGAATTGTATTGAGCATGTTGATAGGTTTCATGAAATGTATGGAGCATGTTGATAGGTGTTGAAGAAAGCCTTGGCATAATGAATAAGCATGAAATGAATGTTAAACTTTATGAGTTGAAAATGATGTTTTGAGTTGCATTGTTAAAAAGGTTATGAGGTTATGTGGATTTTGATTGTGACTCATGTTTTGATATGTTGCTGTTGTTTAGGCTTCTAGTCTTGAGTCTATTCCTTCCTTTTAAAGAATTTTAGTGTCATTCGGAGACGAATGTTCCTAAGTGGGGATAATATAATACTCCGAAAATCCTAGACCTTATCTAGAGACTCACAAGTTGATCCAATCCTGTAAATATTATTTTAAGACCTAAATGAATGTTTGTAATCCATCTAGGAAGTTTTAGAGACAAAACGTCAAGGAATGTCCATGACGTCCAAAAACTAGTTAAATCGAACTAGTTGACGTCCCTATATTTGGTGAAGGATTGGGAGGGTCAAATGAAGTCTAAAACTAGTAAAAAGACTTTAAATAGGTAAAATGTATTATAGAGGGTCTAAACGTTCAATAACGACTCCCCAAGGACCACACGAAGGGTCCGTGAGGAGGACCCTGACATGGCCTGGCAAGCTGCCAAAGCAGTCACGACAGCCTAGATTGGAAGTCACTGCGCGACGTATAGCTGACACACAGCTTGGCCAAATTTTCCTCGCGAAGAGTACACTCCACGAGGCTCACTTCCTCAAACTTAATTTCGAAAATAAAATCTGAAATCAGCCTCGCGACGTGGAGCCACTTCCCAGATTCGTTGAAATCGTATTTTAAGCATTTTCACTTCACAAAAAGAATCATTTAAGTGAGGGGTGTTTTGGGTAATTTAGGGGGTTATTATATATAGCCCAAGGGTATGTTTTAAGTCATTTTTCACTCACCAAAAAAAAATTCCCAAAACAAAACCCAAAATCTCTCATCTCTCTCTACTTTATTTCTCCAAAAATCCTCCATTGAAAGAAGAACAAATCTTGAAGAAGAAGACCAATTTCTCTAGGATTTGACTTCAATTTTGTGGATTAATCTTCGTTAAGGTATGATTTCTTCACTCTTAGGATTCCTTCCCTATAGGTCCTTTCAAATTTGATTTATAAATCACCCAATTCCAAGGGTTTTCCAATTGTAATGGATTTTCTTCTAAACATAAAATTAATAATAAATTGTAATTGCCTATGACTAATTAAGTGTAGATTGTTGGTTAATTGATGTTTATTGATGCAATTTCATGTAAATCATGTCCCTTTCCCCAAATTCCCCAAAATCATGGATCTTGCTTATGAATTGATGGGAATTGAAGAATGTAATGATTGTTAGACTTGTTTTATCTATTCTAATACATTCATGGATTTCCTAGGGAAATGTATTGTTGAGATTGGATCTATTTCTTGAAGAATTCATGATGAAACCTTTCCCCATAACCCGAGGTTATGAATTGAAGTTAATTGGGGTAGTGATGATGCTATCGACCTATATTTTATGAATTACTATTAAATGATGTTGTTACACCCATTGTTGTGTTGAATTTGATGGTCGATGGTAAAACATTGGATGATGGCTTGTGAAGGTGATTTGGTAAGTCTTGTGATCCCGATTCTTTACTTCAATTATGATTACTTGTGATTAAGTGATGAAGTTGTGTTGAAATGTACCTTATGATAAGATTGATAGGGTTAGTATGATGTTTAATTGGAATGTCTTGAATTATAGATTGTGAGATGTTGGATAAGATGTAAATGTTATAAGGATGTTGTTAATTTACTAATCTGACTTATTATGATGTGATATGTAAATGTTCTAACCTCACATGTATGAATTGTAATGAAAGGATAATACTCCTGCAATTCTTATTGAGCTATGATGATGATTATATAATGGATAGACCCCATGACCTACATTATGCTATGATGATTAATAAAGGCATTCAGGACATTTCAAAAGGGACTCTAGCTTAGCACCGACTGAACTAGAAGTGAGGAGTGTCCCTTCCCACATAGGGAAGGTCGGATCACTAATGTACTCATGCGATTAGATACTATAATGCATGTAGCATAAAGAGGGTCCAACTATATCTCCTAGTTATTTATCTATGTTGCCCCCATAGGAATACTAGCTAGTGGATCTATAGAGATGCTATGTTCATGTTTTGGTACTACCTTGACAAGTAGTACGCCTTCTTTCGATGTAGGGTTCCATGACACCAAATTCCACATTAGTTCATGTGTTCTATGTCGGTTAAAGCATGATGTTCCCAAAAGGTAAAATGAAGTAATAGAATGAACTCAAACTAAGATGACCTAAGGGGTTTATCTTAGTCTAGGTAGGGGTATGAGAGTCTACCTATACGTTGCACAAGTTAACCTTGAGGGAAGTCTTAGTAGGATTTTCTTATGTACGTATATGCTTATAAATGAAAATGATATGTATATAATTATCTTACATGTTGATGACACTATCTGACATTGGTTTCACTTATGAACATGTGGTTTGGTCTTTATTGTTAAAGTATAATGATGATGACTATTTTAAATGATGTAGTATGTGAAGTTGGACACTGGTTGTGGTTCTTGTTGGGTTTACTTGATTGAGTAAGGTTATGGGCATTTGCTTTGTCATTGCACTAGTGGACTTAATGAGGGTTCATGGGTAATTGTCTTGCTTTGGTTATGATGTTATGAACTCTTATACATGCTTGTTGATGTTATAACTTAATGTTAAAATTGTCTTGGTTATGTACTCAATTATGTTGCATATGTATGTTTACTTGACTAGATGTAGTATTGTTGGTCTTATGATGTACATGGTCTTGACTTGACCAATATATATGGTTGACTTGTATATGTTCTTGAATGTGTATAAGACTTTTCAAAGTAAATGACATGGTTTAATGAAAGGTCCCTTTTAAGCATGATTTTCTTATGTTGTGTTTGCATATGTGCCCATACTTAGTACAAGTGATGTGCTAACCCCATTTCTCCCTTTGACCCAAAAACTTTAGTTTCTGGTCGTTTAAGGGCTTGTGATGACTTTTGAATGAAACTTGGAATCCTCATTCTCAATGTTGGGTAGGTCCTTACCACTTTGAGGAAAATGCCATTTTCTACCTTCGGATATTAATTAGTCTTAAAGACAATATGTTCATTTCCTTTCGTTTGAGTACTAAGATTGTATAGCCTATATGTGGCTTTTATTGTATTGATGTATGGTCTATGCCCAATTGTAAAACTCTTGTTTGGATGATTATTAGATGAGACATCCGGTTTTAAGACTATGTTATATCTTATGTATATATATATGTACAATAAAAGTAGAAGACTATGCAATCTTCTTATAAGATGGGTCTATGTATACTCGATATGGGTATATTATGTGTATGCGAGAGGTCTATGTAAACCTCAAGATAGATATTGAGAAGTTTTCAATTTTCTACATTTTAACCTATGAATGTAATGATGTAATCTAAGAGGCTAGTCTTAGTCCTCTTTGAGGATGACGACGCCGGTTACGTCTACGGGGTGCTCCGCGGATGTGACTGAGACATGAAGAAACCGCCTATACAATTTCTTCAATACATACCTAAGTGATCCTTAAGACTACCAAATATAAGAATGCTTCATCTCATTTTACAAGTCAACATTCATTACCAAGGTACTAGAAGAACATACATGCATTTAGAAACTTCACATAAAGACCATCCTCCAAGACAACCCCCAAGTTACACTTAGTGCAATGTGAAAGCAGCATCCCATACTACTACTCCCACCTTAGTGCTCCTTAGTAATTCCCTTAGACTAGGCACATCACATTCATCATATACATAATCTTCATAAATCTTACACATAAATCATCATACTTTATAAATCTTAGACATAGAATCAACATGCTTTACTTTCAATATATATAAAGTCACTGTCAAATCCTAAGAGCATACCCTAGAAGATATGGCACTCTAGAAGCGCAACCGGTTTACTTGACCTCTCGGAGGTCTCATACAAGCCCTTGCCGCATCATTCATCGCATATACATATATAAAAAGTAGTGCGGAATTAAAACTTTTCACAAAACATTCTATTTGTCTTTCAAAATATCTTTCATATAAAATCAAAGGAACTAAGTTTCATATAATCAAATCATAGACTCACGAATATACTTGGGACACGGCCCATAAAATCAAAATATAATACTATATGTCTATTACAATACTTCAATATAAAGAAATGCTAAAGACATCTATGCCCTCGAGTTAAGTGAGGACAAACTTCAACATTCTTGAACGATCCTATAATCCAAGCCTTCGCCTCAAATATCACCTTCACCTATGAATCACTTTACAGATCGATAAAATATGGAATTAGTATGGCATAATGCATAAAAATCATGAAAACAGATATTTATTGGAAATATGCTCTTTTTGTTTAAAACATCATAGTATAAGCATATGAATAACATTTAACACCTTAAAAACACATAAGAAGTCATTTAAGCAATTTATCACACTTTTAAGGAATACTTTACAGTGAGCTAATTCATTGTTACACTGAACTCCTTCACTGTTAATGTGAAGTTCCTTAACCTCACCTTTAACACTTTCTAGCATGTAATTCCCCCACTAAAAGCTAGCTCATTTAAGTAAGACAAAGAGAGACCGCCCATACACCCTCTCTAGGCACACCTAACTGATCCTTAAGACCAGCTATAGTGAGACACACACACTTACAATACACCCAACACAATGTAACATATATGATATGACATTCACCTCACTAAGGTTATCAAAAGGCTTACTTAAGTACTTCTAGAAGAGAACGCCCATACACCCTCTTCAATATTACCTAAATAATCCTTTAGACTTCCTAACATTAGATCATGTCTACTTTATCAACCAACCTTCCTAACTAGAGTAATTCTTAAGACTTATCTAGGTAAAATATAAAGTGACCATCTATATACCCCCTTCATACCTTAACTAGACACCCCTTAACTACTCTAGAAAAGTACTTATTCATTTAATCATTATTTATAACTTAAGTCATTACATTCATTAGTTCATTAAGAGACTTTCATCACATAAAGAACATTCAAGTAATTGTCTTGGAGAAGACCTAGGGAATCTCACCAACATGTTCAAAGCCTATTGTGCAATGTCTAGATTATTTCCCATACCAACAACTAAACTTCATGATCTTCTCCAATACTAGTAGGCATCCCATATGATGAGAATATGCAATAGCCTACATAGACCATGGTAGCAAAGCATGAAATCCGGAGTTGTAACATACTCCGTTGGAGGGTGTTCTACTTGCCAATGGTAGAACTTGGACACATCCCATGTAGGCACATGATTATGGAATATGAAGGGTTTACTTTGCATTCTAGACCCATCCTTTAACTAGAACTATTTCCCTTACCATACTCAGTCAGTGCTAGCCTTTGTTCTCATAGAGCAATTCACATTAAAGGATCATACGAAGGAGTTCCATATCTAATTCATAATCCAATTACATTTACCCTACGAGAGAGGTACCCTAGGGCTTCCATACAATGACGGAGATGATAGCTTAATAAATTTCCCAAGGATGATGTGATGCCTTTCCATCCAACCAACCTTAAGTCCATCATTCATTACAAGAAGGATACAATTACGACTTTCGACTTCTAGGTTCATAACCTTACCACTATGTTTACGATTTCAAATAAAGGACCCTCTTAGCATTATTCATGGTCTGATATCAATCATACATACAAGACTAATAGGATATATAATTCTAAGTCAATACATCTCATATTCACATTCATACATGCATCAAGTAAGAGACACAAGTCTACCACACAAGACACACTAAGAATTCACTTTATCACATATAGCATATCATACTAGAAGCACATAGGATTAACCAGTATCATCTTTAAGTCATCCTATACACTACTATAACATCATCAATATAACCATCATAGACTCATATAGCCAAGTAGGAATGATCATGCATCCACTCTAGGACGACACACATAAGGACATAGTCATAATCTAACATGATCACCTAATTTCAATAGAAGAACAAATACTTTCACATTACATAACATGTAGGTAGATATGATCATACTTCACATAATCAACTACACAGATCATCATAATAATTCAAGTAGTTGACGACAAGGCCATGATCATCATAATACATAAAGTAACGCTGACAAGGCCACATCATTCACATAGCACAACCACCATAAGTAGACCATACCAATCACAACATAATTCAACAGCTACATTACATAAAATAAAGAGAATTAGGGTAGCTTAACACCAATCCATTCTGTCCACTTCAATCCTTAGCTAAATCATCCAATTCAATACCAATAGGCCCTTACCCATGGACATTATCATCAATTCAATACAAAAACCATAATAATCAATGAATCTAGGTCAATTAAATATAGATTTATCAATATAAGATAGACTATAAAAAAATTTAATACAATTATTATATCGTTCAATAGCCCATAGAAAACTACACTAGAATTCCTAAGCATTAAGTCAATATCAAGTCAATCATAAAGTAGTCAAAAACTAGGGTTCATTAAATACATGGTTTCATAGGTTAATTATGTTTAATTCATATAATTAACATCAATATAATCAATATATAATAATTCAAAACCATTAATGCAAGAACCCATGGATAGATCATAAAATTGAACAAGTTCATCTTTAGAAAACTTTAGAAATCTCTTTGACTTTTGGGATCCTTGATGAATAGAGTTTAAAGTATAAAAAACCATACCTAAATGACGTTAATCCATGAAATTAATGAAGAATCTCCAATCCAAGCTCTTCCTTGAGTTTTGGCTTCAATGATGTTCTGGAGCATTTGTTAGAGAATTTGGGTTTTGATTTTGAAGAATGAATTCATCTAGGTATTTAGGACTTATGTATCAACTTAAAATACATAAAATACCCCTAAGTAACCTCCAAAACTCTTATTTGGACTTTGGGTGAATTTACCAATTCACCCTTGCAACTTACAGTGAACCTGCGAAATTGCTGGCCCATTCACAATTGGTCCATCGACAGACCGTCTCCCAACCAACGAACCTTCCTGCTGGTCCATCGTTTGGGTTTGAGACTCTTCCTTTCATGGACATCTTCCCCACGCCTATTTCCTGACTAATGGGAACAAACGACCGGGCGTCGAGCAGCCTACTGTCCGTCGATTGCCTCAGTCGATTGGGGCTTGTATTGGACAACTTTTGCTCAAAAATGGGTCCTTCCACAAGGACCCTTGATTGGTCCTTGAGGATTTTTGCCCGGCCGTTTCCAACATGAATATGTTTGTAAACAAGTTTAGGACCTCCCATATAAATTTCATCCAAAATTAACACATAAAACTCTACGAAATATGCTAAGACACACAAGGTCGTTTCAAGGCAAACCTTTCGAACGTCATGGACGGTCTTGGACGTTTGACCTCCAAGCTTCACGAAACATGTCACACTTCCTATATACACTATAATAAATCATATAAGGACCTTGTAAGCTCATGAAACACACATAAACACATCAAAACACATATGAGGCATATAGGTGACTTAGTCATCGAACATCTTAGTCGTCCCTTGACGTTTTGACTTCCAATGCACCTAATACTTTAGACACTGCCTCAATAAAACATTATAAACCATTTTAGGACCTTAGAACTTCATGACAACAATGTTAGGCTCTATTTTCACCCAAGTCATTTTCGAGGTATTGCAGTCATATTATTTCATTTACATCAAATAATGACCCATTCATAGCTTTCATTTCACACAGGGACGCACCAAGACTCCCTCTAATTGCCTACTTGTGCAATAGATAGATAGTTTCATTCCACCACCTACCCTAAGTAGTACACACTTTAGAAGACTTAGTTGTTTACATTCATTTGTGTGTGTGTGGGGGGGGCTAGCTTTAATCGACATAGACCATGAGACCTAAACATGGAATCCCGGTATTAATCCCAACCGGATGAGGGATCCCTACTTGCCTAAGGTAGGGTCATTCTTGAGCCTTTACATGGGGTTTCCAATAGCTCTACCTCTGCGGGCGAATAGTTAAGCGATATGGAGATTGCTTCTAAGTAACTCATTCTCTACTAATGAGGAGTACTCATCTCAAAAGGTACATTGGGTACAACATCTCTACTCACGAGGTGAACCCAACCATTCTTCAAATTATCTCGATGCTAAGCGTAACTCCCCCCATAGAGTCTTAAACATTCATTTACTTATAGGTTAAAGGATAACTATTTAGCACCATATCTCAACACACTAAGGGTATTCAATCTGCAACCTATCTTAGAAAGCTCTTGGGAACAGTGAGGTTGCTACTAAATACTTCATCTCAACTCATGAAGAGAGTTCACCCAAAAATTCCCCTTTTCATACTATAGGAATAGTAGGGATGGTATAGACACTTCATCTCCACTCATGAAGAATGTCTACCCTACAATTCCACATTTCATTCCTTAACTTCATTCTTTCATTAAAAAATACGTGTGTGAGTACATGTGAGCTCACCTTTCACGTAGTCACCATATTAATATATTTACTTTTAAGCATGCTTAAACCTTCATTAATCATAACTCAAACGCTATCATGCTTCATACACTATCATGCTTCCCATATACATATACTTCATTTATACATTATATCTTCAAGAAACACATTAACAACTTCAAAAGAAATATCAAGCATATACATCACATTCATCACTTTACTTTACATGTTATTCCTTCAAGGCCATAATCACAATACACATATTCATACATATATTCATATACTAAAAGTAAACACCGCCACCAAAGGTGGACCATACCACTCAAGATTACTTCAATAAGAACCAAACAACATAAACCAACTTACCCTTCATCCGAGCCTTAGCCACCTTTTCTCAAGTGTTAGGAAAATCATCATAAGAAACATAATAAGGAAGTAACTATTCACTATACAACATAAGTTAACACCATTCTAACATTATCTAAACATATACACTGACCCACCCTATAAGCCAAAAGTTGATAATATGCATGAGCATGGGTTCAATGGGGTTTTCACCTTAAAATCATAAGCCGTCATTGAAACATTCAAGTAATAACCCATGCTTAGAGTCAAAGATAGAAGAAGTTGGAGTTTGAAACCCTTTTTGGAATCTCTTTAAAAATGGCTCCTTGAATGAAAGAAGGTTCAAGGATGAACTACACCTCAATGTTAAGAAACCTACTAAAATTGAAGAAGAAATTCGTTCGGATCCATAGTCCAACATCCAAGACCTTGACCTTCAATGGAGGCTTGAGAGAATTTTGGAAGAGAAGAATTTTTGAGGGATCGTGAAATTTTTTATTTCTCATTGAGGGTGTTTTTTTTAATGGGGAAATGAATGTATAATGGCCTAAAATTAATATAATACACCCCCAAAATACCCAAAACACCCCTACATCAATTGGACCTTTTTAGACAAGTCAATCTTCAATTAAATTTTTGGAATTATCGTCGGGAAACAAGTCAGCGATGCGGAGCTGTTCCCGCAAGATTTTTGAAAATAAATTTTGGGAAAGTAGATTCCACGTTGTGGCCACGAAGCTGACCAAGAATTTTATCCAATCTTAACCAAGTCCACGACGCGGACTCATTGGATGCCTTGGAAGCTTGTTGGTCCAAGGGTTGGGTCCTTGGGGAGTCGTAACCGGACGTTTTGACACAAAAAATGTCCTTCTAGGTTTCAGGGTCATCCCCACAACTTTTACACTCCAAACAACACACAAAAACACATATAACATTAAAGAACACACTAGCATACACAAGGCTAGTTTCCGAACGTCTTGGTCGTCCTTTGACGTTTGACATCCAAACATACCAAACTGACTTATAATGGTATTATTCATTATTTTAATATCTTTGTGAAGCTGCAGTTCATCCTAGTTCATTATGAGGGTCACTACACATTCATTATTATGGGATAAGAGATTGTTGGTAGATACCCCGCCTAACTAATGGATGAGTATCCATCTCAAACCCAACATTCATTGATTAAGATAGATAATAGAATCAAAGATGATAATATCCTTTCAACTAAAAATCCCCATACATTGACAAAGTCCTTTCACAATATCTCATACCATTCATTAGAGTACAATTGAGAATAGTCTTTCAATCTGTATTTCATCATTAACATAATCATAGAAGCTACTTCCATTATTCATTCATGAGTGTGTATGTGAGAATAAACTTTCACATATATCATCAACATTCATAGTGTTAAATTGAGGATAAACTTTCAATACTAACATGAGTCTTGTCTAAACACTAATACATTTATTGAGATAACACACATATACTTCACATCCTAATCATACATAATCCTTCCTGAAATTGCCCTTAAAGGCTATGAATCAATATCAACCCATAATACATTATAATACAATATATAAGGGAATTAACATGATTCAATAACTTATTCAATAGAAAAATAAAAAATTCAACATACTTTCATGATCAATCAATTCCCAATCACAATTCAAAACATAAGAATTTGGGGGAAAACATGAATTCAGAAGACAATTCACCACAATTCATCAATAATTTAACAATCCATTCATAACTTATCATATTAAAGGCCGTGAAAAGGTTTTGAAGTTCAACACATTCATAGATTGGAAACTAGGGGTTTTGGGGGATTTTGGAGACTTGGAATCCTCTTTTGATAGGGCCCCTTGAACGAAAGTTAGACAAGGTTGAAGACTACAAAACCTTTAGGGAATGAACTCCATGAAAATTGATTGAAATATGAAATCTTGATCTTGAAATCTTGAATCTTTCACCTCCAATGGTTGCGAGGAGAGTTGAGTTCTAATTTGTGTTTTCGAAGAATGAATTGGAAAATGTGTTTTAATACTCTTAAAATACTTCAAGTACCTTAATATATCAATAATAACCATGCCCAAACCCTAAACAAATAATTAGCAATTTACAAAAACACCATTCACTTAGGTTGAAAGTTGACATATTGTAGTGCCATTCACGATACCCAACCCACCGACCGTGACTGGGTCCATAGGTTGTTCTGGATAGCCGTGGTTCATGGATGAAACCTATAATTTGGGACCATGCACAACAGATTCCATCCATGATGCGTCGATAGACCTATGCGGCGTAGGTCCCATTCGTGAGTCCTCCTCAATTTGACAACCTTTTGGTTTCTTGGGGTCTAGGGGGTTATGCTTTAGCGTCCTCCTCAAGGACCTCTTGGGTGGTTCTTGGGGAGTCGTACCTGGAAACTTAACCCATAAAACCCTTAATCTAATCTCGGGAAGATATTCTACAACATGAAACCCCATAAAAAACTCAAACACACTCTTGTTAGGCTCTAGTTTCACATACTAGTTTTTGGGGTCGTTACAATATCTCCTCTTTAGGAATATTCATCCTCGAATGAAACTTTAAACATATAAGGAAATAATGACTCAATACTCTCAGCCAATCATTCATCTAACATCATAAACAATGCACAAAAGCAAGAGGAAACATCAACTCCATCTCAAGCATACTCAATGCAACACAAGAAAGTGGAAACTACATCTAGAAAGTCATTATCAATCATAACTTCAACATTTGTATTTTAATTGAAGGATTTCTATTCTCCAACTCAAATCATGATCATCATAACATCATTAAGTACATTATACAAGTTTGGCATCTTGGTTAGACACCCTATCATTGTTAATCACTGGGGAATCTTTGTTAGAGGTCCTCTTTTTGAACCTTGATTGACCTTCTTCATCGGACCTAGACCTCTTCATCTCCCTACTCCTTCTCTCAAGTTTGAACTCTTCAATTGATTTAGCATACACCATAAGTCTACAAACGTTCATGTCATCATGGAGCATTGTCGTACGACCCTCTTACTAAAATAGGTAGGATAAACTAATCACAAATCTACTCATCTCATCTCTAGTGTTTGACAAAAATGATTGAACATACTTAGAATATAGGGTTAATTTAAAGGAATACTCCTACACACACAAGCTACCTTTCCTAATATTGATAAATTCTTCCCATCTCAACTTCCATCTTCTCACAAGGAAAGAACCTACCAAAGAATGCTTTCTGAAACTCCTCTCACTCTATAGTAAACGCTCCTACTAGACTATTGCATTTCAATTGAGTAAACAAAATTGGTAAACATACTTCAACTGATAAAAAGCTAGTTCCATTTTTCGATAGAAGTCACTATTGCGGCCAAATAGCACATGCAAGTGCACGTGGCAGTTCAAGTATAAAGTGGCTCTTATTAAGAGCCGGGTATCGTACCCACATGGACTTCCTCTTAGAATTACTTAACTTCTCTAACTTTCAGCTAAATACAAGTGTCTTCAAGATTTCAAAAGTGATTTAGTTTCTACTTTAAGATTATAACAAAAGGTAATAAAAATGATTCAATTTTAAGGGCTTCAAAAAATAGTGATTGGGTAAAGTCCAGGGCTACAATTTCTATCAGGATTCCTACAATCAATATCATTTAAACGAGTAATTATCAACTATCAAATCAATGAATCACAAGGTTAAATTTATGATTATGCTCTCCCGACCTCTAATTGCCTATGATAAATAACACCGTAACTACATATTTGAGTAGGGATATGGCAGATAAAGTATTGAGCATTACGATTTCTCCGAGTATGGTGACCCAAGCATGATTTCTAGGTATATCCCTATACTAGATGCAAATTAACCCTATCTATTTAAAATGAATCATTCTCCTTATGTCCCACGTTCTATCCTCTTATTCCTTTGCCGAGTTCAATTTGGAAACTATATTTATTTCAATGGTGACCAGTCACAAAAGACGAAAAACAAGAACATAAGTGTAACACTCCAAAATTCCATGTTACGACCCAAAGTACCCCCCCTAGGCGTCATCGGCGTCATCGTCCTCTAAGAGGACTAAGATTAGCCCCTAGCATACATCATAGCACATCATAAGTCAAAAATGTGGAAAAATTTAAAAGTTTACGTATTGAAGTATACTTAAACTTCTCTCATATTATATATGGATTTTAAATAGACTCCTCACATACAAAGTTTACATAAACTTCTCTTTTAGCATAACCAATCATATATGAGTCTAAAGTCTCATCTCACATATAAAATCATCTACAACAGTACAAATGTTTGGACATAGCCAACATAAAACAATACATCATTATAGGCCTACAATAATCGTCTCCATCATAAAAGAAAGAATGAATGTTTCTAAACAAAAGAAACATCATAACTAGATTGGGACATGGAAACATCCCCGAACATGAGGACTCATTAATGACTTGGGAAAAGATCCAATTCTTCCTTGCAACCGACCACGAACATCTCAATGGCCCAAACCTGAAATGCTTGGGAAAAAGGGGAGAAATATGGGTTCGTACAAACCACATGTACTAAGTATGGCTCCTATGCACAAAATTCATCAATGCACGTGAAATGTGAAATTTAGTCAAAATAATGCTTTCTATCAACTTAACTCAACATGCACATATAATAAGCTTTGTAAGACAATCCAACATAATATCAATCTGACATGTAGACCACTTAAGAAATACTTGTGCAATGCCAAATATAGAACCCCATGATCCCATCCAAGGCTAAGTATCACATTAAGCAACCCACTTCATACTTACAACATATTCTCATAATTCATCATGACATGCTTAATACATGAATACTACTCATATAATATCAACATAATCATAATCAGAAACATAATAACACTACTAGAAGAATCTCATAGGATCTCACATGTGCAATGTGTAAGAGAAGTCCCATACCCTCCCTCACACTATGTAGTAGACTTCAAGACAACCCTAATAAAAGTTCACATACTTAACTTGTTCATTTACTTCTTACGTTAGGGAAAGAGGTGCAATAACTGACATGAGACCATGTGAGCTACATGTAATCCGGTTTTCTACTCCCACACAAAAAAGAGAGGGTTAACACTTGCCTAAGGTGTAAGCATTCGTATGTAGCTATCTAGGTATATCCACTAAGCTAGAGTCCTATGAGGGCACATAGTTAAGGGTCAAGGAGATTGTTGCTAGAAACCTTGACTTACTAGACCTGGAGGTTTCCATCTCATGAGACAACACATAACATGGGAATTTGGACTTACTAACATGAGGAAACCCATGTGGGAGGCCGAACTTACTAAACGTGAGATCTCCATCTCATTTACATGCCCTTTTGGTGCTAAGCAATTATTCCATTTAGCAATCATATTATTTCATCATAGAAGTTCACATTAGTCTCTTCTAGACCCCTATGTAAACATCTTATCATATCTAGCTCATAGGTCATCACATGTGATAAACTCCTTTCACTTTAGACACTAGTTCATAAGTGAGTAAACCTTTCACTTAACACTTAATTATAATCATGAGAAACTACTTTCAATCATATTTTAATCGTATCATAACATGCATCCAAATTTAATGTATAATTCACTGTCTTAGAGTTAAGAATAAGGAATACTTAGCATCAACATCACAACCACATAATTGATGTAGAAGCATTACTATCTAAGTAACTCATACTTCATAATAATATCCAAGAAGAATCAATGAACATATCTCATTGCCCTTTCAAGAAACTTCATACTTCCATTACAAAGAATACATAACCAATTACATAAACAAGGTAAATTCAGTAAGCAATTACATAATTAACAACATATAGTAAATCTATATGTTCATAATCATCATAATTCACCATATCATTTCAAGGTTTTCATGAAATTTGGGAAAGGACTTGGGTCTAGGGAAATCTCATAGGAAATCATCAATTAAACATAAATATATACTTAAAAACAATAATTCATCATAATTTGTCACAATTGATTCATAATTTCGCTTTTTAAAGAAGACTCATGTATTTAAGAGAACCCTAAGTTTGGGGGATTTTGAATTCATCTTTTGGAGGGACCTCTTGGGGAAAAGAATCCCAAGAGTGAAAGAACCATACATTAGTGATGACAAAGACACGAAATTGAGTTAGAAACTTCACAAGTTGACCTTCTTCTTTGAGCTCTAATGGTCTTCAATCGAGGTTTGAAGGAAGAGAGAATTTTAGAGAGATGAGAGTGATTTTTAGTTTAAACTTTTAGGGATTTGATTTGGGTGTTGAAGTGACTTAATACTGACTCTATAAATTTATATGGCCATCCCTTAAATTACACAAAAGACCCCTCACATAATTGGGTCTTTTAGTGAAGTCAAATTGTCTTAAAAACGAAGCAAACAGATCTGGGAAGTTGCTACGCGTCGCGGGGGCAATTCATCCTTTATTTTCGAAAATCCGGGTTGAGGAAGTGGACCTCGTGGAGACCCTGCGGCGCAAGGAAAATTTCCCCCATCCTTGATCTGGCTTCGCAATGCGCAGGGACCTCTATATCTTGGCTGGACGCAGGCTGCTTTGGCAGCTTGCTCGCAAAGGTTCGGGTCCTTCTCAAGGACCCTTCAGGTGGTCCTTGGGGAGTCATTATCAGACATTTTGACCCTTTATATTATATTTTACTTATTAAAAGTACTTTTATAAGTTTTAGAATCAATATTACACTCCCAAACATTCACCAAACATATTGACTTCTACTAGTTCAGTTTCTCTAGTTTTCGGATGTCAAGGCCTTTCTTTGATATTTCTGCTCTTATATTTCTCCAACAAGTTACTTACACTTATTCAGGTATAATATCATCATTATTCAACATATGAGGCTCTAGTATAGGTCATGTAAATTCCAGGTGAGTCAATACTCCCCCCCCCTAGAAACATTCGTCCCCGAATGACACCTTAGACCTTTATAGGAAGAAGAGACTCAACACTAGCAGCCTAACCAACAAGCAATCTATATAAAATGAGTGACAACACATTGGAGGAATACTCCACTCCATTCAACATATAATCATAGTATTAACACATAGGAACTTAATCCACAACGTATCACATACATAAGCTCAACCTTTTCATATCATATAAGGAGGAACTATCTTCTCCATTTCAATATGAGCTAAATATGAACAACAAAAGTTGTCATGCTGATTTCTCATCAAAATAACATCTATTATGCTCAATACAACTTCCATGAATACTTATAGCACACCACATACGTAAGTGAAAACCAAAAATAAGAAACACATTTCATGGAAAATAAAAGAACTAACGTAAGCATAAATTTCTACTACAATATGCACATATTAGAAAAACAAAACATGATAAGCACATCATTATTCATAGAAATCATATAAAGAACTACTAACCTCACTCATGGCTAGGAGTTAGAGGAAAAAGATGAGGGTAGCGGGACTTCATGTCGGCCTTGGCCTCGCATGTTGTGCCCTCAACATGGTGGTTCCTCCATAGTACTTTTACTAAGGCAACCTCCTTATTTCTCAATTTCTTAACTTGGCGATCCAAGATCTCAACTTGGACCTCTTCATAATAAAGGTCCTCTTTCACCCCTAAACTTTCTATAGGGATAATGAAAACCGGGTCCCCTGTACACTTATTAAGCATAGAAACATGGAATACAAGGTCAATCATGGCCAAATCATTGGGAAATTTCAACTCATAGGCCACAATCCCGACTCGCTTCAAAATTTCATGCGGTTCCACATACCGGGGACTAAGTTTTCCTTTCATACAAAACCACATCAACCCTTTCATGGGTGAAATTTTCAAATAGACCCAATTTACTACTTCAAATTCAAGGTCCCTCATTCTATTGTTGGCATAAGATTTTTGCCGTCGTTAAGCCATTTTGAGTCTATTACTTATTATCGGAACCTTATAGAGGGATTCATAATCTAAATCGGTACCAAGTAGAGAAAACTCACCTACCTCATACCACCAAACCGAGGATCTACACCTCCTTCTATAGAGTGCCTCGAAAGGTGCCATGCAGATGCTCGAATGGGAGCTATTTAGGAGAACTCTATCAAAGGTAAGTGGTCATCACAATTACCTTTGAAGTCGATGACACACGCCCTTCGTACCAATCCCACTTTGGAGATCCCTCCAAAAATGGGAAGTGAATTAAGTATCTCTATCCGAAATGATGGACAAAGGGGCTCCATGTAACTTCACTATCTCATTGAGTTATAATTTGGCATAGTCTTTCGCCGAATATGTGACTTTGACGGGAAGAAAATGTGCAGACTTTGTTAACCTATCCACAATGATCCATATTGAATCATGTTGTCTTCTAGTACGAGCAAAACCTACTATGAAGTCCATGTTAATATCCTCCCACTTCCATGTGGGAATATCTATATTTTCAGTCAAGCCACCCGGCCTTTGCTGCTCCTCTTTGACTTGTTGGCAATTTGGACACTTGGCAACAAAATCCGCTATGTCCCTTGTCATACCATTCCACCAATAAGTTTTTCGTAAGTCGCGGTACATCTTTGTGGCGCCCGTATGGATGGAATAGCGGGAGCCATGAGCCTCTTCAATGATCAATTCCCTTAAGCCATCAACATCCGGTACACACAACCTTCCTTGGTGCCTAAGCACACCATCTTCTCCTTTAGAGAAAGACTCATTAAATTTACTAAGGAATATTTCCTTGAACTCCATCAATAGAAGATCAAGATGTTGCTTGGATTTCACCCCAACCACAAAAGACGACTCGGAGTTGTGGCGAACCATAAAACCACCCTTTGGAGAGTCTTCTAGTCGAACCCCCAATTGAGCTAAACTATAAACCTCTTATACTAACTATTTCTTATCATCAACCACATGAGCCACACTACCGATGTACACTTGGGTTAGCGCATCCCCAACCACATTAGCTTTCCCCAGATAGTAAAGAACGGTCATGTCATAATCTTTTAAAATTTCTAGCCATCTTCTTTGGCGTAGATTCAAGTCTTTTTAGTGAATACCTATTGTAGACTCTTGTAATCGGTGAACAAATAAACATGTACCCCATAGAGATATTGTCTCAAAATTTTATAGGCAAATACTATGAACGCAAAATCAAGGTCATAAGTTGGGTAATTCTTCTCATGTGGCTTGAGTTACCTAGAGGCATACTCTATGACTTTTCCCTGTTGTATGAGCACACATCCTAGACCCACTAGGGAGGCATCATTATAGACCACAAATACTTCGGTACTGTACATTCGGGGAGCACCCCCTAGACGTAACCGGCGTCGTCGTCCTCGGAGAGGACTAAAACTAGCCTCTTAGTTTACATCGTTACATTCATAGGTTAAAAATGCGGAAAAGTTAAAACATTTTCTATATATTATGAAGTTTACATAGACCTCTCGCATAAACATAATATATATTTATATCGAGTATACATATACCATTCGTACAAGAAGATTACATAGTCTTCTACTTTTATTGCACATAGATATATAAGATATTTAACATAGTCTTAAAAGAGTGTCTCATCTCATAACCATCTAAAACAAGAGTATACAATTGGGCATATCACATCATCAATGTAATAAATGCCACATATAGGCTATACAATCTTTAGTACTCAAATGAAAAGGAAAGAACATAGGAGTCTTAAAACTAGAACAACATTCATAATCTTGATATTGGCATTGCCCTCGGAAAGTGAGGACCTACCCACTTGGATGAGTAAGAATTCCAAGTCTTCCTTCAAAGTCTTCTCAAGAGACATTCAACGACCGTAACCTAATATGTTGAGGAAAAGGGAGAAAATAGGGTTAGCACATCACATGTACTAAGTATGAGACAATACACACACAATATCAAATTAAGCTAAAAAGGGACATTTCACTTAAAACATGCTATTTTACATTTGTAAATCCTTATGCACATTCAAGAATCAATACAAGTCATTAAGAAATAATCATAAAGAGAAGACCATGTTCTTCATATTAAGTCTAACCAAACCAATCATGCATATTAACATAGTTGAACATATAATCAAGACAACTCCATCATCAAGTATAACCTCAATAAGCATGAATAAGATTTCATTACAACATTACCAAGCAAGACCATTACTCATGACCCTCATTAAGTCCACTTATGCAATGACTAAGCAAATCCCCATAACCTTAACCAATCCAGTAAATCTAACAAGAATCATAACCAATGTCCAACTTCACATATGATATCATTAAGAGTACATAATATCATACTTTAGCAATAGACCAATCACGTATTCATAAGTGAGTTCAACATCACAAGATACCATCAAAATGTAAGATCATCATATATATTTTGATTACATTTATAAGAATATATATATAAATACGAACACCCTCATAAGGATTCCCTCAAGGCAAACTAGTGCAAGGCATAGTTAGAGTCACATACCCCTACCTAGAATAAGTCAAACCTCTTAAGTCACCCTAGGTTGTTTGTACTTCATTACATAAGTTTAATTTAGGGAACACTTGCCTTAAGCGACATAGACCACAAAAGCTGAGTGTGGAATCCGATGTTGTGGAATCTTACGCAGATGGAAGGTGGTGTACCGGCCAATGTAGAACCAAACATAAACATAGCTTTCTAGGTGGATGCACTAGCTAGTCTTCCTATGGGGATAACATAGTTAAGGAACTAAGATATATGTATGAACTCTCTACATTCCACTTGTCAATTGGAGCCTTACTCATGAGAATCCATAGGGTTAGTATCCCTCAAAACGGAGTCATAACGTAGTCAAAACATCATGTGGAACTATAGGGTGAATCTTCCTCTACGAAAAGTCAATACCTCATATTTTCAAGTTCTCTTTGTGCTAAGCTAATGTCCCTTTTGAAATGTCTTTAAGTCATCCATTTTTATCAAAGCTTAGTTTAGCTCATAGGGTCTATCCCTTATATAATCATCATGATCATATCTCAATAAGAATTGCAAGAGTATTTTACTTTCATTACAATTCATACACGTGAGATTAACACATTTACATCATCATTCATGATAAGGTAGATTGGTAAGTTATCACCATCCTTATAACCTTTACATCTTAGCCAACACCTCACAAACAATAGTCAAGAAATTTTAATTTAACATCATACAAAACCTGTCAATCTTAATATAAGGTATACTTCAATACAACATCATCATTTAATCACAAGTAACCATAGAGTATGTAAAGAGTTGAGATCACAAGACTTAGCAAGTCTCCTTAATAAGCCAACATCAAGGTCTTACAATAAACCCTCAAACTCAACTGAACAATGGGTGTAATATCATCACACAATAGTAATCAACATGATAATGAAGTCCATTTAAACATTATACAACAATCCATCACTAGTTCATAACTTAAGAATAGAGACCTAGGTCAAATTCATAGTCTACTTCACAACCTAAATCAATTACTCAAGAACTAGCATGATAGGATTACAGTTCATCTCAATATATTCATAAATTGACATAATAACATCATAGGATAGTAATTCAACAAATAACCAAGTCAATTTAACCAATACTATACAATTCAACTCAAGATCACAACCTAGGGTTAAGGGGAAAAGGTCATCTCCTACAAACTGGACCAATCCATCAATAAGTAGTGTAATATAGTAATAATTCATCATATTTTAATATATATAATTAAAACAAACCATAAACAAATCAAATTGAAATATCAATTTCGAGATTGGAAGAACCCACATGAAAACTCATCTTTTGAAATCAATTTGAAGGAATCCTTTGGGGAAAGAGATCTCAGAGGTGAAAGGAATCCCATACCTTTTTGATTTATGAATTTTGATGGAGAAACTTTTATCTTTATCAGACCTAGAACCCCTTGTCGTTGACTTAGGTGGTGTTCTTCAACTTGTGAGAGATAAAGAAGAGAGAAGGAAGAGAATTTCTGTTTGGGAATTATGAGGGCTTAAGTTAGTTTAATTGGATTAGGTTATTTATATAGGTAATTAACCCACTTAATTAGACCTCCCTAAACAACTAACTAATAAACTAACCACCTAATTAATTTATTTCACTAAATTAAAAACGTGCAACAAAATCAGTGGCTCACAGATGAGACCACCACAAACGGTCTATTTGTCTAACGACCACCACATGACCCTACGTCCTATTGGTCCGTCGTTTTGGTCAGAGGCTGGTTAAAATATAGGCTTTATCAAATATTATAAGTGTCCATCTATGCAGGCAATATACACCACGTCTATTGCACCGCGATCAGTTGGTTGCATCCGTTGGTGTTCACTGCCTTAGGCAGCTTTTGCGCCAAGTTGCAAGGGTCCTTCTCAGGGTCCCTTGTTGGTCCTTGGGTAGTCGCACCTGGAAGTTTAGATTTTGAACTAACTCTAATATGTGTTAGGCACCCTTTCACCAAATTTCATCATCTTCCAACTCATAAAACATAGTCAAATAGGCTAAGTCACACTAGCACCTCATTGAAGTAGTTTCCGGATGTCATGGACGTTTTAGACGTTTTGTTTTATAAACTTCCTAAATGACTTATATACATTATTTATGACCTTAAAAAAGTTTCTAAACCTTTCTAAACCTATGTTAGGCTCTATAACACGTCTTAGACTTTTGGAGTGTTACAGGTACCCTCCGAAAAGGTCAATACAAGTGCGTAGGTGAGTCTATCCTTCAATAATAGGAAGCTCTTTGCACAAGATTCCGACCTTTCAAACTAGACTTTATTTGGTCTAAGGCCGTATTGGAGATGCAATAGATGAAAATCCCTCAACAAACCTCTTACTGTAATCGGCCAACCCTAGAAAACATCGGATGTTGGTAGGATTCAAAGGTCTAGGCCATATTTTGACCACATCCATCATTCTTGGATCAACCTTTACAACTTCACTAGAAACAATGTGACCAAGAAAAGCAACCGATCTCAACCAAAATTCAAATTTCTTGAACTTAGCAAAGAGTTCGTTATCCATGAGAACTTGCAAAACTATCCTCAAGCGACTCATATGATTATTCTCACTCATAGAGTATATCAAAATGACATCAATGAAGACAATCAGAAATATATCAAGATACTTTATAAACAATTGGTTCATAAGGTCCATGAAAGCCGCCAGGGCATTTGTTAGACCAAATGACATCACTAGGAATTAAAAATAACCATATCTTATTTAGAATGCCATTTTTGAAATATCAATCTCCCCACTCTAAATTGGTGATAACCCGACCTCAAGTCAATCTTTGAAAAGTAACTCTCTCCATGGAGTTCATCAAACAAGTCATCAATCCTAGTGAGCGGATACTTATTCTTTATAGTGACTTTGTTCAATTGTCGATAGTCGATACACATTCTCAAAGACCCATCCTTCTTCTTCACAAACAATACCGAGGCACCCCATGAAGATATGTTTGGTTGAATAAAACCCTTATCTAGCAAATCCTTGAGTTGAGCCCTTAGTTATTTCATCTTGTACGGGGCCATCTGATAAGGAGGAATTGAAATAGGTTATGTATTCGACAATAAATCTATCCCGAAGTCAATCTCCCGTTCGGGAGGAATTCCAAGAAGGTCATCGGGGAATACCTCTAGAAATTCCCTCACTACGGGTACCAACTCTATGGGATGGACCTTGGATTGAAGATCCAGAAATCTTACTAGGTGGTAGAGACAAGATTTTGCATTCAATTTGCATGCTTTTAGACACGAAATGATCTTACCCCTAGGATTTGAGTTTCATTCCTTCCACTATGAATTTTTTCATTTGGAAATTGAAATTTGACTACCCTTGTCTTACAATCAATAGAGGCAAAACAAGCATGCAACCAATCCATTCCCAATATGACATCAAAATCTAGCATATCAAATTTTATCAAGTCAACTAATGTAACTTTATTGTTCAAGGAAATAAGACACCCTTTATTGATTCTTTAAGCCACCATGGAATCACCCACCGGGGTAGAAACCTATAAAGGTTCGTCTAATATGCCGGGTAGTATATCAATTTTAATGGGTACAAGAGGGGTCACAAATGACAATGTAGCTATTGTATAAATCAAAGCATATACATTAAAGGAAAATAATTATAACAGACCGGTAACCACATACGGTGAGCTCTCTTGATCACCTGGGGATGGGAGAGCATAAAAGCAATTCTTTTTAGGAGCATCCGAATTTGTGGCATTTGCTTGAGCTTGAGCATTTTCCCTTCCTTGAGTCTTCATCATAGGGCAATCTCTCTTCATGTAACCACTCTTTCCACAACCATTTCAATTACCCGTGCCAACTAGGCATTTACCATCATGTTTTCTACCACATTTTGAACAAAGAGGCTTCTCAACATAACCTCTTGGGATTTGGGAGTAAACACCTTAATCTTGTTGAACCTTGGAGCATTATAAGTGCCTTGGTTGGAAAACCTCCTTCTGAACCTTGGTTAGTCTTGAACATCAAATTTTGTCTTGGAAGAATTCCCATCTTCGGTTCATACCTTCTCCAACTCCCTACCCACTTGCTTAATCTTTTTCTCCTCAATTTGTTTGGCATGAACCATGAGATGAGAAATGTCCATGCTAGGAATAAACATACCCGAATTACAGTCATTAACAACAAGATCGGATATCCCCATAACAATTTTTTTCATCTTTTCTTTAGAATCCGCAACCATAGTAGGAGCATGCTTTTATAGTGTCACATCCGGGGAGCACCACCTAGACGTAACTGGCGTCATCGTCCTTTTTGAGGCCTAAGACTAGCCTCTTAGCATACATCATTACATTCATATATTAGGATGAGGAAAATTTATAACTTTTTATTCTACATTGATGTTTACATAGACATCTACATACACATCATATATTCATATCGAGTATACATAGAACCTTCATATAAGAAGATTACATAGTCTTCTACTTTTATTGCACCTACATAGTATAAGATAGTCTCATAAGAAATTTATAACATTGTCTAATATTAAACCATCTAGATAACAGTGTCACAATTTTTGCATAGCCATTACATCAACAATTATAGTCACATATAGTCTTTACAATTATAGTACCAAAATGAAAGAGAATTAACAAAGTGTATTTAAGACTAAACAACATCCAATAGGTTGATAATGGCATCGTCCTCGGAAAGTGAGGACCTACCGAACTTGGAAGATAAAAATCCAAGTAGTCTTCAAAGCATTCTCTAATATGACATTGGAGCCTCATCTCATGGTAATCCATTGGGTGAGTGTCCCTCATAGGGTAGTCAACACCTCATATGGAACTATAGGTTGAATCTTCCTCTATGGGAAGTCAACACCTCCCATTGTTAAGTTCACTCGGTGCTAAGCTAAGTCCATTTCGAAATGTCTTTATTTAACAATCATCACTTTGTTTAGGTCATAGGGTATATCCATTGTATAATCATAGTCATTTAGCTCAATAGGTATTGCATGAGAAAATCCTTTCATGGTAACCCTCACATCAGAGATTAGCAAATCATCATCTTCATTTTATAATAAGGCACATAGTCAATTCATCACAAACTTTATATCATTTCATCTTAAGCATAATCTCACAATTACATAGTAAAGACATTTCAATTAAACATCATACCAACCCCTACATAGGCTATTCACAAGGTATACTTCAATTAAACTACATCATCAATCACAAGCCATCATATTTGAAGTAAAGGTTAGGATCATGAAGACTTACCAAATCTCCTTCAAAATCCATCATCATGGTCTTATCATAGATCAACCAATTACATACAATAATGTGTAGTAACATCAATCAATAGTAATTAATACAAGGACTTGGTCAATTGCATCATCAATATCCTAATAAACAACAATTCATAACCTAGGGTTAGGGGAATTAGGGTTCATCCTGAATTAATCAATAAATAGATCCAATCCTAACAATACATTACCCTAGTAAATCCATACATGAATTATAATAGATAAAACAAGTCTAATAATCAAATCATTCTTCAATTCCCATCAATTCATGACCAAGATCCAAGATTTGGGAATTTGGGGAAGGGAACATGATAAAAATGAAATTGCATCAATTAAAATGAATTATTCAACAATATATACTCAATTAGTCATAGTAAATCACAATTTATCATCAATTTGAAGTTTAGAAGAAAACCCATTAGAATTGGAAAACTCCATGCAATTGGGTAATTTGAAAATTAACTTTTAGAGGATCTCTTGGGGAAAGGAATCCAAGAGTGAATAACACATACCTTATTGAAGATAAATCCACAAAATTGAAGTGAAATCCTAGAGAAATTGACCTTCTTCTTCAAGCTTTCTTCCTTCTTCAATGGAGGAATTGGGGAGAGACAAAGTAGAGAGAGGTGAGAGCTTTTGAGTTTTGTTTTGGGAATTTGGTTTGGATGAATAAATAATGACATGAATGACCCTTAGGCTATATATAGTCACCCCCTAAATTACCCAAAACACCTCTCACTTAATGGGTCTTTTGTGAAGTCAAATGTCAAAAATATGATTTTTATCAAATTTAGGAAGTGGCTCCGCGTCGCGGGGCCAACACGCATTTTTATTTTTGAAAAATAAATTGAACCAGTGACGTTCGTGTGGGCTGCGTGTCATGCAGCAGCCCATTTATTCTTGACTTTCGCATGCTGCTTTGGCAGGCTGCCCACCCATGTTGGGGTCTTCCTCCATGACCCTTCGGGTGGTCCTTGGGGCATCGTTATTGGACGTTTGGACCCTCTATACTACATTATACCTAACCAAAATATTTATACAAGTTTTAGACTTCATTTTACCCTCCGAAACCATCCCCAAACATAGAGACGTGAACTAGTTCAATTAAGCTAGTTTTCGGACTTCATGGACGTTCTTTGACATCATGGGTCTAAAACTTCTTGTATGACTTATATACATTATATTAGGTCTTAAAACAATATTTAATCCTTTAAACACTCATTTTATTGTATAGATTAGTTCTTGCATTTTCAGAGTGTTATAGATAGTTGAGTGAACTTGAGGCTATACTCCTTCACACTCATACCCCCTTGACGAAGGTTGATGAATTCTTGGATTTTCCTCTCCCTTAATTCCAAGGAAAGAACCTATCAAGGAAATCCTTCTTCAAGGCTCCCCAAGTAATCCGGCCTTCTCTAATCGTCCTCTCATCCTTCCATTGCTCATACAAAACATGAACTACATCTTTGAGTTGGTAGGCGACTAGTGCTGCCTTTTCTTTAGAAGAAACACCCATAGAATCAAGAACTTTGAAAACTTCATCAATGAACCCCTGTGTGTTCTCCTCTACCTTATAACCATAGAACGTAGGGGGATTCATCCTTCTGAAATCCCTAATCCTTGAAGTGATCGTGTTAGCATTGGGGTTCACGTGCACCCTTGAATCGCTAGCAACTTGTAACACTCCGGAAATACCATGACTTAGAATAGAGCCTAATCTATAAAATAATGTTTAAAATGATGTTTCCTGACCTATATGAATGTAATAAAATCACTTGTAAAAGGTTAGCGCCAAAACGACAAAGAAAGAAATTGACATCCAAAAACTAGCTAATTCGAACTAGTTGACGTCTCTATGTTTGGTGATGGTTTAGAGGTATCAAATGAAGTTTAAAACTTGTAATGAGACCTTGGATAGGTAGTATGTAGTACAAAGGGTCCAAACGTCTAACGACACCCCAAGAACCTCCTTGGGGAGGACCTAAGCATGGGTGGGCTGGCTGCCTGGCAACCTACGAACAGGCAGGTTTGGAGGAACAAGTGTGCGACGTGAGCTTGACACGAGGTGTTCTGCCTCAAGAATTGAGAGGCACCCTCACTACGCGAGGCTGACATGCACCTCACTGCCTCAACCCAAAATTTAATAAAAATGATAGGATTTGGCCCCGCGACACGCAGCTACCGCAGAATCATTAAAGTCGTATTTTTGGTAATTTAACTTCTTAAAAAGACCCATTTAAGTGGAGGATCTTTTGGGAAGACTATATATTGATATTATGTCAGTTTTAGAACACTTTTACACGTCCAAATAAGATTAAAACAAGTTTTCTCTCATCTCTCAAGAAACGTCTCTTTTCCAAACTCCATTGAAGAACAAGAAGAGATTAAGGAAGAAGACAAAGACTTCAAGCTTTTCATCAAATTTTCGTGGATTATTCATCTATAAGGTATGTGTTTTTCACTCTTGAGATTCCTTTCCCCAAGAGGTCATTTCAAGATACGTTTTCAAAATTTCAAATACTAGGGTTTTTACTCTATATAATGGATTTTCTTCCTAACCCTAGATTTATGATTTTCAATGAAAAGTAAGTGTCTCCTATGGTTGATTTAACACGAATCGATGAGTATGCGGTTATTTATGTTTGAGTTTCGTTTGAAGCATGTTCTTATCTCGATGATGGTTTCGTATGGTTGTTTCTACTACTTGATGATATGTAAACGTAGGGATTGGAATTATGACTAGAATGAACTCTTAAATGACCCTTTCTGTTATCCTACATTATGCATTGATCTTGTATATGATTTGATGAGTTGTTCTTGATTATGCTGTTGAGTATTTCACTAAGTATGATTATGAATATTGTAAGATAAATAAGGTTCTTGGAAGCAAGAGGTAAGTCTTCTAAAGTTGTGATTACTCTACAAAGTTTATGTTAGCCTATAAGTGATGATGCTATGTGATGGAAGTATGTATGATGTTGCTATGTGAATATGCTGGGCTACGACATGTAAATTGTGAGATCATGATAAGACTACAAAAATGTAGGTTTATGATATACTCTTATATGCTTTACACAAGATGACTATTCTATGTTAATCTCACAACCGAAGGGTTAGAATAAAAGGAAATTCTCATCTAATCCTAAAGATCTCATGATCCTGTTTATACAAGGAGTTAATATCCTATGACCTATGATAAGTTTATGATCAAATACAACTTAAAGGTTATTCAAGAAAGGGACTTAAGCTAAGAACCGAGAACTAGATATGAGAGGTGTCCATTCCCTAGTTAGAAGGTAGGTTCACAATGACTCTCATGATATTGAGGCTGCCATGTAATGTGGAACTATGGGTCTCTAATACATCTCCTAGTTATTGAACTATGTTGCAACCATCAGATACTAGCTAGTGGATCCACCTAGAAATCTATGTCATGTTAGGTTCTACTTTGGCCAGTAGACCACCTTTTGGTGTGGAGTTTTATGACACCGTATTCAATATTTAGCTCACATGGTGTATGTCAGTTAAGGTGAATGTTCCCTCATGCAAAATTAAAGACAAGTAAATGAACGTTGACTAGGGTGACTTGAGGAGCCTACTTAGTAGAGGTAGGGGTGTGGGACTCTACCTAGATATTGCAGAAGTTGACTCTAAGGGATGTCCTAGGAGATGGTTCTTATGTAATATCATAACTTGAAAGGTATGATTCTTATGATACATGATTTTATTCTTATATGATGTTGGTCATTATGGTGAATATGTTACTGGGTTATATTGATATATGAAGTGATGAATACTTATGTTACAAGTTATATGAAGCAAATCTTTACTCATGTTCTCCTATCTTATCTACTTGGTTGCGTGGGGTTATGGGGCTTCACATGACCATTGCACTTATAGGTTGAGGATGAGATCATAGTTAAGTGTTTTGTGTGTTATATTTTATGATCCTTTGAATATGAATGTTAACATGACTCTATGATAGTATGTCTTTGATTATGATCGTGCTTTAAGTTTGATGGAATCATTAACTTGTGTATGTTATATGGTATGTGCATTGAAGACTTTCATATGACTTAGCCTGTTTTCTAAAGAGATGATAAATGATCGTTTTCATGCATGTCTTTAAGTTTTATGTGCATGTACCCATACTTTGTACATGTGGTGTACTGACCCTATTACTTTATACTACTACAACTATATGTTCCGGACATTGAAGTTTAAGGAGGTTGATTTGAAGAAGCTTGGAAATCTTTCTCCAAGTCTTGATAGGTCCTAAAGTTTGGGAATTCTATCTTTCATTTTGCAGCTTATGAAGACTTAGTAGTTTTAAGAATATTCTACTTCCATATATGTTCTTTTATATTCTTTTGGTTTAAGGCCTATATAACATATTGACTATATATTGGCTAAGTACAGATTTGCACTCTTTAGATGTTTTATATATGTGAGACTATTTTTACATTATCGTATGTCTTTATGAATGTTAAGTATGAAGTCTAAGTATACTTCAAATAGAATGTAAAATTATTAAATTTTCTGCAATTTTTACTGATCACATGTTATAACGAATTCTAAGGGATTGTCTCAGTCCTCTGAGAGGACGACGATGCCGGTCTCATCTAGGGTATGCTATCCGGGTGTGACAAACCTGGTATCACAACATGAGGTTAAATATACTTAGGATCAATGTCTCACTAAATCACATTACCTAGTGTCTTGTTCATGTATTTGAAGCGCGCCACAATTATGGACGAGTGGCTATGTGATGATTAGGAAACTTCTCTTTTCTTGATACTCCTATGTCGTGCCTTTAAATTTTAGACACTATGTGTCTTTTAGCATCTAATCCCTTTCTTGTGTATATAGGCGATGAACACAAGAAGGACAGCCGCGAGAAGAGTGGGAGAAGATATTGTGAATGCGGGAGCTACTCCCCATAGCCATCGAAATGCTCCTCACGTGAAAGCTGCTGCAAATGATCAAGTTCTGGTGAATCCTCCACCTATGACAGATGGTATGGTGAGGGTAGCCCTGTTCTAAATGGCCCAAGTCATCATCACCCAAGCTCAAGCCATTATGGCACAAGCTAACAGGGAGGTTGTTCCTCGAGAGAACCACTGTGCTAGTACTATGGCTAGACGTTTGAGAAATTTTACGAGGATGAATCCTCGCATGTACTTTGAATGAAAAGTTCATGAAGACCCCCAAGATGTCCTTTATGAGGTCTACAAGATTTTGTTTGCTATGGGGGTGAGTACTACTGAGAAGGCTTAATTTGCAGCTTATCAACTCAAGGACGTGGCTTAGACATAGTTCAAATAGTGGAAGGATAATAAGGCTTTAGGAGAGTGTCTCGTGACTTGGGAGATCTTCAAAAAGGCCTTTCTTGACAGATTCTTTCCGAGGGAACAAAGAGAAGCTACGGTAGAGGAGTTCATCAACCTTCATCAAGGAGGTATGAGTGTCAAGGAATACTCTTTAAAATTCATTTAGCTGTCCAAATATGCTTCTTCTTTTGTTTCTAATGCTATAGATGAAATGAGTCGTTATGTAACGGGCATGTCTGAAGAGCTTGAAGAAGAATGTCGTGCATCCATGCTTCATGAAAATATGGATATTTCTAGGTTGATGTTTCATGCCCAACAGGTAGAGGAATGTCGTCTAATCAAGAGTAATAGGGAAGCTAAGAAGGCAAAGTCTTTTAGAAGTGGTTCTTCTACGAGTAGGCTTGATGTTCAAGACAAGACTAAGTTTAAGAAGAGGTTTTCAAACCAGGTTCCTTCAAATTTCTCCAAGAATCGCAATGATAGAGGTTCTAATCCTAAACCTCAAAAGGGGAGAAATGTTGATCCACCAGGAGAAAGACCAACTTGTGGTAAGTGTTGTAAGAAACATGTGGGTGAACGTCTTGTAGGGACTAATAGTTTCTATGGATGTGGAAAAGGTGTCCATATGGTGAAAGATTGTCCTAATGTGAGAAGTCAAATTAAGGGGAATGGCCAAACTCAACCAAGAGGTCCTAGTTCTGAAGCTCCAAAAAGGAACCGTTTCTATGCACTCAAGGCTAGGGGTGAAAAGAAAGCTCTCCCGACGTTGTGACGGTCTATGTTACAAGTTTTCTCTATTAATGTGTACACTTTGCTTGACCCAGGTGCTACCCTTTATTTTGTTACACCTTTGGTAGCTAGGAAGTCTGATGTACTTCCCGATGTTTTGATTGATCCCTTCTCAGTTTATACCCCAATGGGTGACTTTGTATTTGAAAAAAGAGTCTATTGGAAATATCCTGTAATGCTGCCCAATAGAGTTACTCTTGTCGATTTAGTACAACTTGACATGTTTGATTTTGATATCATCTTGGGTATGGATTGGATCCATGATTGTTTTGCTTTCATAGATTGTAGAACAAGGGTAGTGAAGTTTCAATTCCATAATGAACCCATATTAGAGTGGAAGGGGGGAAATTTGAT
Source organism: Solanum sitiens (assembly GCA_016801875.1). Lineage (NCBI taxonomy): Eukaryota > Viridiplantae > Streptophyta > Magnoliopsida > Solanales > Solanaceae > Solanum > Solanum sitiens. The sequence continues at coordinate 401,184 of JABWTJ010000283.1, read as the reverse complement.
GCCAAGGGGTCAAATCATTTCTTGTTTGAAGGATAGTAAGATGATAGCCAAGGGTTGTCTATATCATGTGGTTAGAGTTAAGGACCAAGAATGTGAAACTCCTTCTATTGAGTCAGTCCCTGTAGTGAGAGAATTCCTAGAGGTTTTTCCTAATGACCTTCTACGAGTTCCTCTCGAATGGGAAATTGAATTTAGCATTGACTTATTACCGGATACGAAGCCCATTTCAATTCCTTCATATAGGATGGATCCGACTGAATTGAAAGAGTTGAAGCTCCAACTCAAAGATTTACTAGACCAGGGTTTCATTCAACTAGTATTTCTCCATGGGGTTCTCTGGTCTTGTTTGTTAAGAAGAAGGATGGTTCCCTTAGAATGTGCATTGATTATCGCCAACTTAATAAGGTCAACATAAAGAATAAGTATCCTCTCCCTAGGATTGATGATCTATTTGATCAACTCCAAGGTGCTAGTTATTTTTCCAAGATTGACTTAAGGTCGGGATATCACCAACATAGGGTGAGAGGTGAAGATGTTCCAAAAATAACTTTCCAAACTAGATATGGTCACTATGAATTTCTAGTTATGTCTTTTGGGTTAACAAATGCCCCGGCGGCATTTATGGACCTAATGAATAGAGTTTTCCGAGATTACCTCGACTCATTTGTGATTGTGTTCATTGAAGATATTTTAATATACTCCTAGAATGAAGATGATCATGAGAATCACTTGATGTTGGCCTTGAAAGTCCTCAAAGAACACCAACTTTATCCTAAATTTAGCAGGTGTGAATTTTGGTTGAGGTCAGTTGCTTTTCTTGGACATATTATCTCTGGTGATGGTTTAGAGGGTGATATGAAGAAGACAAATGCATTAAGAAATTGGCCTATACCTTTAAGTCCCACAGACATAAGGAGTTTCTTGGGTCTAGCCGGCTATTATTGAAGATTTGATGATGGATTTCGTCAATTGCTTCTAGTTTTATAGCGTTGAACCCAAAAGAAGGTGAAGTTTGAGTGGTCGGAAGCTTGCGAGAAAGGTTTTCAAGAGTTGAAAGATAATCTTACCTCCGCTCTGGTGTTGACCTTAATGGAGGGTAATGGAGGCTTTGTAGTGTATTGTGATGCTTTCCGAGTGGGCTTGGCATGTGTCCTCATGCAGCATGGTAAGGTGATTTCTTATGCTTCTAGGAAACTCAAAGTTCATGAGAAGAATTACCCAACTCATGATCTTGAGTTAGCCGCTGTAGTATTTGCCTTTAAATATGGAGGCATTACTTGTATGTTGTGCATGTTGATGTGTTTACTGACCATAAAAGTCTTGAATATGTGTTTACAGAAAAGTAGTTGAACCTCCAACAAAGAAGATGGTTAGAATTGTTGAAGGATTACAACATGAGTTCCTTTACCACCCCGGCAAAGCCAATGTGGTTGCGAATACTTTGAGTCGAATGACTATGGGTAGTGTGTCTCATGTGGAAGAAGAGAAGAAAGAACTTGTGAAAGATGTTCATAGGTTGGCTTGCTTAGGTGTGCGGTTAGAAGAATCTCCAATCGGTGGTTTTATGGCCCATCAGAACTCCAACTCATCATTAGTGGTGGAGGTGAAATCTAAGAAACGTCTTGATCCTCTATTGATGGAGTTGAAGGATAGGTACTTAATAAGCTCAATGAGTCATTTTCCCAATGGGGGATGGTGTTCTAAGGTACCAAGGGAGATTATGTGTACCCGATGTTGAGGATTTGTGAAATAAAATTCTCAAAGAAGACCATGGTTCTCGCTATTCTATACATCCGGGTGCCACCAAAATGTATCATTATCTTAGGGAAGTCTATTGGTGGGATGGTTTAAAGAGGCACATAGCATAGTTTGTTTCTAAGTGTCCAAACTGCCGACAAGTTAAAGATAAGCATCTTAAACCGGGTGGCTTATAACAGATCATGGATGTTCCTACATGGAAGTGGGAAGCTATCAATATGGACCTTTTTGTTAGGTTGCCTAGAACCCGAAGGCAAAATGATTCTATATGGATTATTGTGGATAGGTTGACCAAATCTACCCATTTTTTTCCTGTTAAGTTTAAATATACTGCCGAAGATTATGCAAGAACCTACATTAAGAAGATTATGAGTCTTCATAGGATTCTTTTGTCCATTATTTCGGATAGAGGTGTCCAATTCACTTCTCATTTTTGGAAGTCTTTTAAAAAAGGTTTAGGAACTCAAGTGAAACTTAGTACCGCTATTCATCCTCAGATGGATGGACAAGCAGAACGTACCATTCGTAACCCTGAGGACATGTTGAGAGCATATGTCATTGATTTCAAGGGAAGTTGGGATGATCACTTACCTTTGATTGAGTTATCTTACAACAATAGTTATCATTCGAGCATCTCCATGGCACCTTTTGAAGCTCTTTATGGTAGAAGGTGTAGATCTCTGGTTGGATGGTTTGAGGTTGGTGAGTCCTCACTCCTTGGTCCAGAGATTATCTATGAAGCTATAGAGAAGGTTCGAATCATAAGGGATAAAATGAAGAAATCCTATAGTCGGCAAAAGTCTTATGCCGACAATAGATGAAGACATCTTGAGTTTGAATAGGTGATCATGTCTACTTGAAGATTTCACCTATGAAAAGGGTGATGAGATTCGGTAGAAAGGGGAAGTTAAGTCCCCGGTATGTTCGTCCTTATGAGGTCTTACAAAAAATTGGAAAGGTTGCCTATGAGTATAAATCCTTTCATTATAATTCATCTAAGTGAGATTAGCACATTTACACAGTCATTCTTGATAAGGCACATTGATAGTCATCACCATCCTTATAACATTTACATCTTAGTCAACCTCACAACCATAGTCAAGACATTTCAATTCAACATCATACCAACCCTATCAATCCTAATACAAGATATACATCAATGCAACATCATCACTTAATCTCAAGTAACCACAATTGAAGTAAAAAATATGGATCATAAGACTTACCAAGTCTCCTCCATCATCCATCATCAAGTTCTTACCATAAACCCTTAACTCAATCTGATAGGGGAGTAATGTCATCACACAAAAATAACCAACACGATTACAAGGCCAATTGAATCACTACATCACAATTCATTACTAGTTCATTGCTTAAGATAATAGACATAGATTAAATTCACAACATGTTTCATAACCTAGATCAACTACTAAAGAAGTAGTATGACAGACCTATAATTTATATTAATCTATTCCCAATTGATACAATTCATAGGATAGTAATTAAATCAATAACCAAGTCAATTGAACCAACATTGCACAATTCATATTAAAATCATAACCTGGGGTTAAGGGAAATGTGTCATCTTCTACAATTTAGACCAATACATCAAGAAGTAGTGTAATATAGTCATAATTCATCATAGTTTAATAAATAACATATAGATAATCCATAAACCAATCAGTTTAGAAGACCAATTTAGAGAATAGAAGAAACCCATACGAAAAAATAACTTTTGAATCCAATTTGAATGGACCCTTTGGGGAAAACAGTTCCAAAGGTGAATTAGATCCCATACATTAATTTTTGATGAGTATTGATGGATAAATTCGTCACTTTACTGCCCTTGAACCCTCCCCTATCTTAGTCTTCAAAGGAGTTCTTCAACTAGAAAGAGAAAGAAGAGAGAAGGAAGAGAATTTGGGTTTGTGAGTTATGAGAGCTTAGATTAGTCTAATGGGGTTGGGGTCTTTATATGGGGTGTTAATTAACTTAATTAGACTTCCCTTAACCCCAAACTAACGACCTAACCCCTTAATTAATTAATTAATTAACTGGAACCATTTAAAAAACGTGCAGCAAAGTCACGCCCTCGCAGATGGGACCTCGACCAACAGTCCGTCTGTGAGTCGATGAATCCTGTCCCCTTCCGTGCTTCACTTCATCGATGAGTTCAGAGGCTGGTCCAAATGGACCATTAGCCAAAATGTCTAAGTGTTGGTCGACGGATATCATCGACTCCCCGTCGATCAACACACGCCCCATCGATCCCTCTCGTGGGTGCACACTGCCCAGGTAGTGCATTAAACCCCAAAACGAAAGGGTCCTCCTCAAGGGCCCTTGATTGGTCCTTGGGGAGTCGTACCAGAAAGTTTCGACCATGAATCAAACCTAACACAAGTTATACACTCTTCCACCAAATTTCATGAATTTCTGACTCCTAAAAGCTAGTCAAATAGACTAAGGCACGTTAGCACCTCCTTGACCTAGTTTCCGGACGTCATGGAAGTTCTTGGACGTTTTGGTTTGTAGATTTCATTAATGACTTATATTCATTAAAATAGACCTTAAAATAGTGTCTAAACATTATGAAACTCATGTTAGGCTCTAGAATATATCATAGATTTTTGAAGTTTTACATTATCCCCCCCCCCCTAGGAACATTCTTCCCCGAATGACACTCAAATCTTAGAAAGGAAGGAATAGACTCAAGACTAGAAGCCCAAACAAAAAAAATACATGGAAACATGAGTTACAACATCAATAATATCATTTACACAAGGCAATTCTAAAACTTCAATTACCACACATAAGGCTCAACATTACATTATGACGAATATCCTTCTCACAACAACAAGAGCTCAACATAACATTTATGAGTAAATTATCTCTAAGTTCAACTTACCAACATGATACATATCATTTCATAAAGACTCACCATATCAAAATGCACAACATAACTCAAAATAAGGCAAACAGCAAAATTGACAATTGTTAAGTAAATAGGCATATTTCACTGTACGTCAGTGTAACATCATAAAAAATGCACTCTTTTGCAAAAATTCACCAAAAACCAAGAAACATATATTTTAGTCATTCATTTCATTATTAATAAGAATGACTAACCTTAGTTATAAAGTAGATGAGGGTAACAGGACTACATGTTGGCCTCGGCCTCCCATGTTGCTCCCTCAACTAGGTGATTCTTCCCTAACACCTTTACGGAAGCCACCTCTTTGTTCTTCAACTTCTTTACTTGCCTATCAAGGATTTGAACCCGAACCTCCTCATAGGAGAGGTTGTCATTCACACCCAGACCCTCAATAGGAAGAATAGACTCGTGATCACTAATACACTTCTTAAGCATAGAAACATGGAAAACCGGATGAACCGAAGCAAACTCACTACGGAGTTTTAACTCATAGGCAAACTTAAAAACCCATTGGAAGATTTAATAGGGAACCACATATCAAGGACTCAACTTTCCTTTATTTTCAAATCTAACCACCCCTTCCATAGGTAAAATTTTAAAGTACACTTTATCACCTTCTTCAAACTCTAAATCCCTTCTCCTATGATCGGCATAAGACTTTTGCGGACTATAGGATGTTTGCAACCAATTCTTTATGATGTGACCTTTTTCTAAAGTCTTATAAATCAAATCAAGACCAAGAATCAAAGATTCACCAACTTCAAACCATCCAGTAGGACATCTACACCTCCTACCGTACAAGGCTTCTTAAGGATCCATAGATATGGATAAGATGAAAACTATTATTGTAAGCAAACTCCACCAAAGCCAAGTGATTATACCAATTTCCCTTGAAATCAATGACACAATATCTAAGCATATCCTCAAGGGTTTGAATAGTACGCTCTACATGACCATCCGTTTGGGGATGAAAAGAAGGACTTAACTTCACCTCGGTACCCAACCCTTCTTGGAATGACCACCAAAACCTAGATGTGAATTGTGCAACCCTATCCAATATGATGGATAACGGAATACCATGGCGACACACAACCTCATATATGAAGATCTTTGCGTAATCCTTCACCGAATAAGTAGACTTAACGGGAATAAAACCAGCGGACTTGGTCAACCTATCAACCACCACCCATATAAAGTCATATTGATTTTGTGTCATAGGTAAACCTACCACAAAATCCATATTGATGTCTTCCCTCTTAAAAGTAGTAATTTTGATTTCTTAAAGTAAACCACCCATCTTTTGATGTTCGGATTTCACTTATTGGCAATTTGGACACTTATCAACAAACTCCGCTATGTCCTTTTTCAACCATTCCCACAAATACACTTCCCTAAGGTAATCGTACATCTTTGTCGAACCCGGATGAATGGAGTAACGGGACCCATGAGCTTCCTCAAGAATCCGGTTCCTCAAACCATCTACATTGGGAACACACAACCTTCCTTGATACCTCAAGACACCATCCCCCTAAGGAGAATGACTCATTAAGCTTGCCAAGAACCGATTCTTTCAACTCCATCAATGGTTGATCAAGGTGTTGTTCGAACTTCACCTCAACCACTAAAGATTACTCGGAGTTATGATGGACCATAAAACCACCATTTGGAGAATCTTCCAATCTTACACCCAATCTAGCCTGTAAGATCCCGAAAATGACTTAGGTGAAATAGAGCCTAAAATTGTTTTCATGATGGTATAAGGTCCTAAATTGGTCTATAAAGTGATATTAATGTATTAGATAAGAGTTTAGGTGCATTGGAAGTCAAACGTCAAGGGACGACTATGATGTTCGACGACTAAGTTAGCTAAGTGCCTCATATGTGGTTTTATGTGTTTATGTGTGATTAATGAGTGTATAAGGTCCTTAAATGAGTTATTATAGTGTATGTAGTAAGTGTGTCAAGTTTGGAGAAGTTTGGAGGTCAAACGCTCAAGAACGTTGATGACGTTCGAAAGATGTTCCTTGAAATGACCTTGTGTGTCTAAGAATGTTTTGTTGAGTTTTACGTGTTCATTTTGGGTGAAATTCATGTGAGATGTCCTAAAATCGTGTACGGTCATGTTTGGGTTGGAAACGTCTGGGAAAGTATCCCCAAGGACCATCCAAGGGTCCTTGAGGGAGGACCCAAGTTGTTCGCCAAAGCTGCCTAGACAATCCTAACTAACGGAGGCAATGGACGCACAGTGGGTCAGTCGATGCCCCGTTGGTGGTGTATCATCATTTGAGACTTAGTCGCGTGACATAAGATACCAAAGTCAAGTCTCTAAACCATACGATGGGAGGAAAGGACGGTCCGTTTGTGAAAAAATGGTTTGTTGACTGCCATTCGTCGATGGCACTGGTTCCATGCGCAGCATCACTGTTAAGTGAGGGGTGAAAGTGTAAATTCAATCCACGTCCAAATAAGAGGTTTGGAGGTTCCTTAAGGGTTTATTTGGTATTTCATACATGTATATATGTCTTGAAAACTTAGAAAAATTCATTCTTCCAAATCAAAACTCCAAAATCCCTTAGAAATTCCTTAGAACTCCATTGAAACCAAAACTCAAGGAAGAGCTTCGATTGGAGATTTGAGTAGTGATTATTCATAGAATTGGAGTATTAACATCATTCAGTTATGGTTTTTGAACCTTGAAACTCTATTCATCAAGGATCCCAAATTCAAAGATGTTTTCTAATGTTTTCAAAAGATGAATAGTCAAATTTAATGATCTCTCCATGGGTTCTTGCATTAAAGGTTTTTAATCATTGTTTAGTGATTGAATTGTTGCTATTAAAATGATTTTAACTCAATTGACCTATGAACCCATGTAATTGATGAATCCTAGTTTTTGACTAATTAATGGGTTACTCGATAATGGTCTAATGCTTATGAGTTCTAGTGTAGTTTATGGGCTTTCGAATGATGTAAGAATTGTATACAATTGATATTCAATTGGTCTTATATTGATAAATCTATATTGAATTGACTTAGATTCATTGATTATTATAGTTTATGCATTGAATTGATGTTCATGGCAATGGGTAAGGGCCTTATGGTATTGAATCAGATAATTTAGACATGAATTGAAGTGGAGAGAATTGATTGGTGGTACGCTTCCCTAATTCTCTTTATTTTAAGTATTATTGCTTTTGAATTATCTTGCGATTGATATGGTCCACTTATGGTGGCGGTTTTATGTGAATGATGTGGCCTTGTCGCCATTATTTTAAGTATTATGATGATCATGGCCTTGTCGGCACTACTTGAAGAATTGTGATGATTTGTGCAGTTGATTATGTGATGTATGATCATATCTACCTATATGTGAAGTAATGTGAAATTATGTGTTTCTTCTATTGATGCTATTCAGGTGATCATGTTAGACAAATAACTATGTGTTCATGTGTGTAGCCTTAGAGTTGATACATGATTCTTCCTACTTGACTATATGATTTTATGATGGTGTATTCATGATGAAATAGTAGTGTATAGGATTACTTAAAGGCGATAATGGTTATTCCTATGTGCTTCTAGAATGACGTGTAATATGTGCTAAAGTGAAGTATGATGTGTCTTATTTAGGTAGACTTAAGTCTCTCTTCTTGATGCATGTATGAATGTGGATATGTGATGTCTTGACTTAGGATGCTAAAAGGTCTTAGTATTGAATGTATGAATCATAGGTGAGACCTTGAATTGTGATAAGAGGGTCCTTTATGTGAAACCTTGAACCTAGTGGTAAGGTTATGAAACATGAATTGGAAAGCCGTAATGGTATCCTTCTTGTAATGAATGATGGACTTAAGGTTGATTGAATGGAACGACATCATACCAGTCCTTAGGAAAGTCATTATGAGTTTCTTGTCGCTATTGTAAGGCAGCCCTAGGGGACCTCTTTGGTAGGGTAAATGTAATTTGGTTATGAACTTTATACGGAACCCTTTTGTATGAACCTTAATGTGAATTAATCTATGAGAACAAAGGCTAGCACCGAGTGAGTATGGAAAGGTAAGTAGTTATTGTAACGCCCCGAGAGTACCCCCTAGAAGTTAGGGCAATTCCCGGATCGATAAATGGTGTCGTGGACTTCTCGGAGGTCTAAGACAAGCCCTTTCGTACCATTCATTGCATACATGTATGAAAAGTAGTGCGGAATTAAAACTTTTCATATGAAATAATAATACTTCAAAATATCTCTTTAATAGAAAAACATAATGAAAGGCTAATTCTCAAAGCCACCATCTTAGACATATGAATATAGAAAATAGCTAAGTCTATTACAATACTTTCAATAAGGAAAACTAAACATCAAGATGTCCTCGGATCTAGTGAGGACATACCCAACTCTTTTCTTTAATGAACACTAATCCAAGCTTCAACTTCGAGACTCATTTCAAATGCCACCTACACCTTTAGAGATAGACAAAATGTATGGGATTAGTACAAACACTTGTACTAAGTACGGCGTAATGCATAAAATCATGAAAAATAGACATTCGTATAAAACATGCTCTTTGTGATGAAAACATCATAATATAAGTATAAGAACAACATTTAACACCATAGAAACATACAAGACATCACATAAGCATTTTATCAAATATGGAAGAACATTACAGTGAACTAAGTTCAACTTTACAGTAACCTCTTTTAACTTGCATTTTTCTCACCAAAGGTTATCCTAAGATAAGATCATTCCCTTTTTCCTTTCATTAACTCCCCACCTAACGTTACTCTAAGATTCACCTAAGTAGGACAAGAAGAGACCGCCCATACACCCTCTTCAAGATTACCTAAGCAACCCTCAAAGCTACCCTAGATAGAGCACATTCTATTCCTCATATGTTAGCTAAAGTCGTGATCGTTCATTAAGTCAATTTGAAGACATTTCATTCATTATAGACTTAACATAATGGTCTTGGAAAGACCTAGGGACTCACATGCTAACATCTTAAAAGCCTAGAACTTATCCAACACTAGTATGTATCCCACATGATGAGAATAGGCAATAACCGACATAGACCAATACTATCTAGGTATGGAATCCAGAGTCTACCCTACTTCGATGGAGGGTGTTCTACTTGCCAAGGGTAGAACAAGGACACATCTCATGTAGGCACATGGTTAAGGAATATCAAGGTCTTCTATGTACTCTAGTCTCATTCTCAAGTAGAGCCACTAACCATAACATTTTCACTCGGTGCTAGCCTTTGTTCTCATAGAGTAAGTTCAATATAAGGGAGATATGAAAAGGTACCATCTCTTAGTCACTACCTAGTCATAATGCACCTACCAAAGATGGGTCCACTAGGGCTGCCATTCAATGGTCTATAAGGATAGCTCATTCTTAACCTTCTTTCTATATAGAAGATTCCACATATTAGTCATGCTTAGAAGGACACCATCTTAGGTCTACCGATCCTAGACTTTTATTAAACATTCATCCATACACATACAAGACAAAGGTGTCTAAGCCTACTAAGTCAAGACGTTCATATTCATCATATACATGTATCAAGTAAGGGACATAATCTACCCAAACAAGACACATCATTAATTCACATTAGCACATATATCATATCATTCTTTGAAGCACTTAGGAACGACCCTTATCATCTTTATGTCATCCTATACGTTACTATAACATCATCAATTTAACAATCATATACTCATATAGTCAAGTAGGAATAATCATGTATCAACTTTAAGACTACACACATAAACACATAGTCATAATCCAACATGGTCACCTAATATCCATAGAAGAACACATACTTTCACTTAATCGCATATAGATAGATATGCTCATACTTCACAAAATAATTGAAGTCTAATTAACAGAAAATAAAGAGAATTAGGGCAACGTACCACCAATCCATTCTTATCATTTCAAACCATGTCTAAATCATTCAATTCAATACCATAAGACCCTTACCCATGGCCATGCATATCAATTCAAAGTATAAGTCATAATACTAGACGACACTAGGTCAATTCAATATATATTTAATAATCTAATACCAATTAGACATCAATTGAATACAATTCTTACATCGTTAGAAAGACCATAAGAAACTACTCATTAATTCATAAGAATAGAAACATGATCACTTAATATCCATAAAATAGTCTAAATAGGAATTTGCATGGATTGCATTGGTTTATAAGAATTATAGCTTTAAACATTGCATTAACATAAATTCAATTCTAAAAAATTGATTTAAAACCTTTTATGCAAGAACCCATGGCTAGATTATGAAAATTGGACAAATCATGTTTTTGATCATCTTTAAAAATCGTTTGAATTGACTCCTTGAATAAAGAGATTTCAAGTATAAATAACCATATCTTATATATGAATAATCCATGAAAATCTTGTTGGAGACTTCGAAAACTTTTGACCTCTTGCTTAATCTTTTCTTATTCTTCAATGGAGATTGGAAAAAAGAGCGTTCTTGAGGGATTAAGAGAATTTTGTTTGATTCTGATTTTGGACGTGTAATTGTGGTCTAAAACTGACTTAATATCTATATATATACTTCCCATATATTTCCCTAAAGACCTTCAACTTAAATCATCAAAACGCCCCTTAAAAATCGACTACAAATAGGAGAACACTGGACTAAGGGTCTTCGGGTTTGACTAGGAGTTAAATTAATTAATTAAGTTGCTAATTTAATTAATTAAGGGACCTAGGGTAATTACTAAAGTGCTCCTAAGTCGTTAGGACCATAACCAACCCTTTTGGACCATCCTAGGTTCTTTAGTTAGTTATTCGATTAGGTCACCCGGTTAGGTCTTAGGTTTTTGGGCACCCTAGTTAGTTAATTTTAGTGTGTCCTAGGTTAGTAAGTTCGTTAGGGACGTTAGTTAGGACCTATAATCAGTTAGGGATCTCGGCCCCACATGGTCCGACACACCTGCCCCCTAATGACCCTAACCAATTCGGTTGGGCTTATCTCTTGGCTGTTGGTAGCACATGTGCTTGCACATGTGTTTCCGTGCACTTTCCTCAACTGTGCACTTCTGGAAAGTTCACTCCTTGTCCAAGGATCTTCACTATTTCCTTGGGCACTGCTTAATCTACATGGTCATTTTAAATGGTCATGTGCTATGGTACGTAGGCTTGACACTTGGATGCCTCGTACCTAATATGTGTATGTGAAGAATAATGTATTTTAGGTTAGGGTCATTGCAGGTACAATTCCTAAATAAGATTGGTTTAAGTTTCTTGTTAATAAATTAAATTTGGCTAACACCCTTAAGCCAATATTCTCTAACATGCCTAATATTACTCTATATTGGGCATTGGGATGCCTATGTACCCCCAATACGTATTCTTAAAACATAATAGGCTCTTCACTAGACAAGTACATTTTCTGGAATGTTATAGTTATAGTTAAAGTATGAGTCTAGAATACAAAGTAAGCCCTTCATATTCCTTAACCATCTGCCTACATGGGATGTGTCAAAGTTCAACCATTGGCATGTAGAACAACCTCATCGGAGTAGGATAGAACTCCGGATTCCATGTTTTTCTACCATGGTCTATGTCGGTTATTGATTATTCTAATCATGTGGGATACCTATTAGCATTAGAGAAGTTCTATGAGGTTTAGGTGGTGGTATGAGACGCTATCTAGACATTGCACAATAGGCTTTGAAGATGTTAGTGGAAGTCCCTAGTTCCTCTCCAAGACCATTACTTGAATGTCCTCTATGTGATGAATGTCTCTTAAATGAAATAATGAATGTAATGACTTAAGTTAAGAAAGTATGTAAATGAATAGTACCTATCTAGAGTGACTTAAGGATTCCTTAGTTAAAGTGTGAAGAGAGCATATGGGATGATCTCTTCATGTCTTAAATATGGAAGTCTTGAGGATGACTCTAGTTAGGGAAGTTGATTGTTATGATGGACATGATCTAAGCTTAGAAAGTCTTAAGGATTATTAAGGTAACCTTGAAGAGGGTGTATGAGCGTTCTCTTCTAGGAGTATTTAAATAAGTCTTTTGATAGCCTTAGTAAGGATATTGTCATATTATGTATGTTATTTATTTCATGTATTATAAGTGTGTATGTGTATCATTCTATGTAGTCTTAAGGATCGTTTAGGAAGGCTTAGAGAGGGTGTATGGGCGGTCTCTCTTTGTATGACTTAAGTGAGCCTTAGGATAACTTTTAGTGAGGTAATTACAAGTTAAAAGGTGTTTTAAATGAAGGAATGCAACTTCACTGTACAGTGAAGGAATTCATTCTAGCAGTGAATTGAGTTATTGCAAAGTGACTTCTAAAATTATGATATTTGGTGTAAATGATTCCTTATGTGTTTCATAGTTGATAAATGTTATTATTATTATTATATTATGATATATAAATTAAAAGATGCATATATCCAATAAATGTCCATTTTCATGACTTTTATGCATTATGACATACTTAGTACATGTGGTTGTACTAATTCCATGCTTTTATCTATCTCTATAGTGGTTGGTAGGTGAGGAGCATTTGGGAAGCAAGACTTGGATCATAGCATCGTTCATATGAAGTTGAAGTATGTCCTCATTTGACTCGAGGGCATAGATGTCTTCTATTGTTCTTCTTGAAGTATTATAATAGACTATGTAGTACTATATTTCTAATTCAAATGGGCCGTGTCCGAAGTACTATTGTGTCTAATATTGATGAGATTGAGACTTAATATTTCCTATTACTTTTATATCAAAGAGTTTTTAAAGACTATGATATGTTTTGTGAAATGTTTTGATTCCGCACTCCTTTTCACTATGTATATTCTATGAATGATATGTAAGGGCTTGTATAAGACCTCTGAGAGGTCGAGTACGCCGGTTGCAATCCGAGATTGTTCCCTATCTTCTAGGGTGTGGTCTTGGGATGTGATTTAGCCAACCTATGAACATCTTTAACTAGGTCCTTCTTGGTTTCCTCTATGTGAGACACACTACCCATGCTCATATGACTTAGACCATCCGCAACCACATTGGCCTTGCCGGGGTGATAGAGAACACTTATATCGTAATCTTTCAACAATTCAAACCACCTTATTTGTCGGAGATTCAACTCTTTTTAAGTAAACACATATTGTAGACTCTTGTGGTCGGTATACACATCAACATTAACACCATACAAGTAATGCCTCCATATTTTTAAGTCAAAAACCACGGCTGCTAACTCAAGGTCATGAGTAGGATAGTTCTTCTCATGCACATTAAGTTTTCTACAAGCATAGGCAATTACTTTCCAATTTTGCATAAGCACACCCCCAAACCCACTCGGGATGCATCACAGTACACAACGAAGCCCTTTGTGCCCTCTGATAAAGTCAACACCGTAGCGGACGTAAGCCTATCTTTCAAGATTTGGAAGCTTTTCTGACAATCCTCCGACCACTCAAACTTCTTACTCTTTTGGGTCAAAGTAGTCAAGGGAGATGCAATGGACGGAAAACCATCCAAAAACGTCCTATAATAGCCCGCTAGACCCAAGAAACTCCTAATGTCAGTTAATGGTCTAGGCCAATTTTTCACCGCCTCCATTTTCTTTGGATCAACCTCAACTTCCTCAATAGAGATGATATGACCAAGAAATACCACCGAACTCAACTGTCACACCCGTAGAGTATACCCCCAGATGAGACCGGCGTCTTCATTCTCTCATAGGACTCAGACAAGCCCTTAGCATTCGTCATAACATGTGACAGTAAAATTGCAGAAAAATAAAAACTTGTACATACTTATGTGAAGTATACTTAGACTTCATACCTAACATTCATAATAGCATACGATATTCTAAAACTTTTCTCACATATATAAACCATCTAAAGAGTGCAAATCTGGACTTAGCCAATAAATATTAAATATGCCATATAGGCCTTAATACAATAAATCCAAAGAAAACATAATGGAAATGGCGTATTCCTAAAACTACTAAAAATCTGCGTAAGCTAGAATGTTGAAAGATAGTATCCCCGAACATGAGGACCTACCAAGACTTGGACAAAGAGTTCCAAGCTTCTTCAAATTGACCTCCTTAAACTTCAATGGCCGGACCTACAGTTGTAGTAATATAAAGTAATGGGGTTAGTACGCCATATGTACTAAGTATGGGTATATGTACATAACAATTAAGGAATTGCATGAAAAATGATCATTTATCATATCTTTAGAAAACATTCTAAGTCATATGAAAGTCTTCAACGCACATGCCATATAACATATACAAGTTAAGGATTCCATCACTTAAAGTATGATTATAATCAAAGACATATTTTCATAGAGTCATGTTAACATTTCATATTCAAAATATCATATAAGCATAACCTACCAACACTTACCAATTATCTCATCCCTAACCCACAAGTGCAATGGTCATGTGAAGCCCCATAAACCCATACAACCAAATAGATAAGATAGGAGACCATATGTAAAGCTTTGCTTCATGTAACTTTTAACATAATTAGTCATCACTTCATATAACAATATAACCCAATAACATATTCATCATAATGACCAACATTCATATAAGAGTAACATCATGTATCATAAACATATATCTTTCATGTTATCGTATTACATAAGAACAAACTCTTAGGACTTCCTTTAGAGTCAACTTGTGCAATGTCTAGGTAGTGTCCCATACCTCTACCTATACTAAGTAGACTCCTCAAGTCACCCTAGTCAACGTTCAGTTACTTGTCTTTCATTTTACATGAGGGGACATTCTCCTTAACCGACATAGATCATGAGAGCTAAACATGGAATCCGGTGTCATAAAACCCCAGACCAAAATAAGGTGGTCTACCCACCAAAGTAGAACCGAACATGACATAGCTTTCTAGGGGGATCCACTAGCTAGTATCCTATGGTGGTAACATAGTTCAAGAACTAGGAGATGTAATCGAGACTCATAGTTCCACATTACATGGCAGCCTCTATTTCATGAGAGTCATTGTAATCTACCTTCCAACTAGGGAAGGGACACCTCTCATATCTACTTCATCATTTTTTAGCTTAAATCCATTTCTTGAATAACCTTTAAGTTTTATTTCATCATAAACTTATCATAGGTCATAGGAGATTAACTCCTTGTATAAACATGATCATGATCTCTTTAGGATTAGATGAGAATTTCCTTTAATCATAACCCTTCATATGTGAGATTTACATAACATAATCACCTTTTCTAAAACATACATAAGGATATCATAAACTTGCATTTTTGTATTCTTATCATGATATAACAATTTACATTATTGTTTCCCATCATATTCACATAGCAACATCATACATACTTCCATAGCATAGCATCATGACTTATAGGCTAACATCAACTTTGTAGAGTAATTACAACTTTAGAAGACTTACCTCTTGCTTCCAAGAACCTTGTTCAAGAACATACATTCAACTTACAACATTCATAACCATAACATCGTGAAATACTCAATAGCATAATCAAGAACAACTCTTCAAATGATATACAAGATCAATGCATAATGTAGGATAAGGGAAAGGGGGTCATTTAAGAGTTCATTCTAGTCTTAAATCCAATCCCTACTTTTCCATGTCATCAAGTAGTAGAAAAACCATACAAAACCATTCTCAAGATAAGAACATGATTCACACAAAATTCAAACATGACTAACCACATACTCATCAATTTGTGTGAAATAAACCAGAGAAAATATTTACTTTTCATAAAATATCATAAATCAAGGGTAAGGTAGAAAATCCGTTTTGTAGAGTAAAAACCCTAGTATTTGAAGCTCTTGAAAACTTATCTTGAAAGGACCTCTTGGGGAAAGGAATCCCAAAATTGAATACCAAATACCTTATAGATGAAGAAGCCAAAAAATTTGATTGGAAACTTTGAAGCCTTCGTCTTCTTCCTTAAGCTCTACTTATTCTTCAATGGAGTTTGGAAAAAGAGAGTGTTTCTTGAGAGATGAGAGAATACTTATTTTAATCTGATTTGGACGTGTAAAAGTGGTCTAAAACTGACCTAACATCAATATATAGTCGTCAAATGAATTACGCAAAAGACCCTCCACTTAAATGGGTCTTTTTAATAAGTTAAATTATAAAAAAAAATAAGACTTTAACGATTCTGGGATGTAGGTGCGCGTCGCAGGTCCAAATCCCATCATTTTCATTAAATTTTGAGTTGAGGAAGTGAGGTGTGTGTCAGCCTCGCGGCCACTCAAATCTTGAGGCAGGACACCTTTTGTCAAGCTTGCGTCGCACACCTGTTCCTCCTAACCTGCCTGTTCGCAGGCTGCCAGGCAGCCTGCCCACCTACGTTTGGGTCCTCCCCAAGGACCCTTGGGGTTGTCCTTGGGGTGTCGTTACCGGATGTTTGGACCCTTTGTACTACATACTACCTATACAAGGTCTCTTTAAAAGTTTTGGACTTCATTTGACACCTCAAAACCTTCACCAAAGATAGGGACGTCAACTAGTTTGAATTAGCTTGTTTCCGGACGTCTAGGTCTTTCTTTGTCATTTTGGCTCTAACATTTTCCAAATGAGTTTATTACATTAATATAGGTCTGGAAACATCATTTTAAACATTCTTTAATTTATTAATCTCTAGTCTAAGTCATGGTATTTCCGGAGTGTTACATCAACCAAAATTCACATTTGCTATACTTGGAAAACAATTGATGTTCTTTCAGTACTTGAAACACCACTCTCAAATGACCATGTGTTCACTCTCATTTTTTGAATATACCAATATGTCTTCAATGAATAAAATTAAAAATGAATCTAGGTAAATTCAAAACACCCTTTTCATTATGTCCATAAACGCCACCGGAGCATTAGTGAGACCAAAAAACATTACTAAGAACTCATAGTGACCATATCTAGTCCGAAATACCGTCTTTGGTATATCCTCACCTCTCACCCTAAGTTGGTGATACCCCGACCACAAGTCAATCTTAGAAAATTAGCTTGCCCCATGGAGTTGATCAAAAAAGTCGTTAATTCGAGGGAGATGATATTTGTTCTAAATAGTGACTTTATTGAGCTGGCGATAATCAATGCACATTCTAAGGAACTCATCCTTCTTCTTCACAAACAAAACCAGAGCACCCCATGGAGAAATACTAGGTCGAATGAAACCTTTGTCAATCAAATCTATGAGTTGAGCCTTTAACTCTTTCAACTCGTCCGGAGCCATCCGATAAGGAGGAACTGATATGGGGTTTGTATCCGGTAGCAAATCGATACCAAAATCAATTTCTCGTTTGGGAGGAATACCGGGAAGATCATTTGGGAATACCTCAAGAAATTCCCTCACTACGAGGACCGACTCAATGGGAGGAATTTCGGAGTCTAAATCTTGGAATCTTACTATATGATATAAGCACCCTTTGGAAATCATTTTGCATGCTTTTAAACAAGAGATGATACGACCTCTAGAAATAAAATTTTCCCCCTTCCACTCTAAAACGGGTTCATTTGGAAAGTTAAACTTCACCACCCTCATTCTACAATAGATAGAGGCAAAGCAAGTATGCAACCAATCCATACTTAAAATCATATCTAAATCAAGCATACCAAGTTCTACTAATTTAACATAGAAAACTCTATTGGGCAACATTATAGGACAATTCATGTACACCCTTTTTGCAACAACTGACTCACCCACCGTGGTACACACTATAAAAGGTTCACGCAAGATATCGAGTAAAATGTCAAACTTTTTAGCTACTAGAGGAGTAACAAATAACAAAGTACCACCGGGATCAAGTAAAGCATATACATCAATAGAAAAGACTTTTAACATACCGGTCACCATATTGGGACAAGTATCTTGCTCACCCCTAGATCGGAAAGCATAAAACCGATTCTTCTTCAAAGCATCATTAGAACCACTTGCTTGCCCGCTCTCCTTGTCTTGACCCTTACTACATTTGGAAAATATCAAACATTGTGCCCACTTTTACGACAACCAAAACAATTATTCATTCCCTTAAGACAATCTCCATAGTGCTTCTTGCCACACTTTCCACAGTTGGCTTCTTTGTTGGTGATCTAGTTCCTCTTCCCCTTTGAGGCTTAGGGTTAGACACCCTATCATACCGAGCCTTAGGGAATTTGGTAGGAACTTGACTATAAAACCTGTTCTTGAACTTAGGCTTGTCTTGGATATCAAGCGTACCCTTTGAAGAACCACCATCAAAAGATCTTGCCCTCTTAGCATCTCTACTCTTCCTCTTAGACCTTGCCTCTTCCACATGTTGATCATGAACCATGAGACAAGAAATATTCGTGTTGTCATGTAGCATTGCTGAATAACACCTCTCTGGCAAATCATCTGACACCCCCATCACAAAACTACTCATTTCATCCCTAGATCGGAAACCAAAGAAGGAGCATATTTTTACAATTTTGTGAATTTCAAGGAGTATTCCAGCACACTCGTACCTCCTTGGTGAAGGATGATGAATTTTACCACTTTGGCTTCCCTCTTCTCCCTAGGAAAGAACCGATCAAGAAAACCTTCTTGAAGATCTCCAAAGTCACGGGTCCACCTCTTTAAGGACTATTGTCCCTCCATTGGACGTACCATGCTTGAGCCACATCTTTGAGTTGATAAGTGGCTAACTAGACCTTCTCACTAGTAGTCAACCCCATAGCATAAAGGATCTTGTAGACTTCATCTATAAACTCCTGGGGGTCTTATTAAACCTTAGACCTATAGAAAGTAGGAGTATTCATCATAGTCAAATCCCTTAGACGTGAGGTCGTGGTAGCAACTTGTCGGTTTGCTTGGGGTTTGCTTGGGGTACAACCTCCCGGTTAGCTTGGGACGTCATGGCTTGGGCTTGAGTAGTGACGGCTTGGGATTGTGAAGTAATGGCTTGGGTTATTTGTAAGATAGCAGCCCTTATATCATTATTCGTCAAAGGGGGAGGATTGACCGGACCTTGGTCATCATTGACTTATTCTTCAAGAGGAGGGACTTCATCACCACGGGGAGGAACTCCCGCATTCACAATCTCTCCCTCAAGTCTTTGTGTTGCATTCCTTCCACTATTCATTTCCTATAACCAAAATACAATGTTTAGGTGAAAGCACACAATAAGTATACTCTAGAGGCACGATATTAGATTTTCAAGAAAGGGAGAGTTTCCTAAGAATCACATAGCTTCCTATCCATAAGTGTGGCGCACTTCATAATTATGAATATGAATCTACAGACGTGGTTCACAGAGTCATCGAATCAAAGATATTCAACCTCATGCTCTGACACCAAGTTTTTCACATCTGAGAAGCACCCCGTAGACGTAACCGGCATCATTGTCCTCTTAGATGACTCAGACTAGCCTCTTAGTTTACATCATTACATTCATAGGTTAAAAATCCAGAAACATTTAAAACTTTTCATTACTTCTACATGGAGGTTTACATAGAACTCAACATACACATAATATATCTGGATCGAGTATACATAGACCTTTTGTATAGGAAGATTACATAGTCTTCTTCTTTTATTGCACATAAGTATATATATAAGATAGAACTAGTCTTTAAAGAGTGTCTCATCTCATAACCATCTAAGAAGATACAAAAATTTGGGCATAGCCCATACATCAATGTAAAAGAGCCACATATAGGCTATACAATCCGTACTCAAATGAAAATAAAAAGAACATAAGAGTCTTAAAACTAAAACAACTTTATAAGCTCGATATTAGCATTGCCCTCGAAAAGTGAAGACCTACCGACTTGGATGATTGAGAAATTCCAAGTCTTCTTCAAGTCGTCTCAAAAAGCCATCAACGACTGCAACCTAAAATTTTGAGGAAAAAGAGAGAAAAAGGGGTTAGTAAACCACTTTTACTAAGTATGAGACGATATGCACATATATGTCAAATCATGCTAAAAGAGACATTTTATTAAAACATATTATCTTACTTTTAAAAATTCTTATGCATAATCAAGAAAACCATACCAATCAATAAGACATTCATTAAGCCAAAGCTTGTTCCTCACAAGATTAACAACACTAAGTCTAGTCAAATCAACATGCATATCACATAATTGGACACATGTTTAAAGAAAGATAATCACTCATGAACCTTCATTAAGTCAACAAGTGCAATGACCAAGCAAAAACACATAATCTTACTCAATCAAGTAACTCAACAAGAACCATGACCAATATCCAACTTAACATGACACATTATTTAAGAATACATATCATCATACTTTACAAATACAGATCAAATAAATATTCATTAGAACAACCAACATCACATATTGTCATTTACATGTAACATCATTATATACATATCATTTACATTTATAAGAATATACATACATAAGAACAACCTTTTAAGACTTCCCTTAAGGCTAACTAATGAAATGTATAGGTAGAGTCTCATACCCCTACCTAGACTAAGCTAAACCTCCTAGGTAATCCTAGTTAGAGTTCATTCATTACTTCTTTTTACCTTTTGGGAACATCTTGCCTTAACTGACATAGACCAAATGAGCTAATTGTGGAATCCGGTGTCATGGAACGCTACACCTAAAGAAGGTGGACAACTTGCCAAGGTAGTACCAATACATGAACATAACAACTACATTCATCCACTAGCTAGTACACCTATGGGGGCTACATATTTCAACAACTAGGAGATATAATTGGGAACCTCTTTATGCTACTATAAAAACCTGGATCCTAGACCCCAGATGAGACCGGCGTCGTTAACCTCTCAGAGGTCGCAGACAAGCCCCTTCTTAGCTTTCATCACAATCATACATTTAAATTTAGCGGAAAATTTAAAACTTTACTGAAGTGTACTTAGACTTCATATAACTACATAAGAATGATATTCTAATGGCTCAAACTAAACAACCATCCATCAACAGATTAAACAATTGAAATGAAGAATCATAATATTAATAATAGTTACCAAAACGGCCTTAATACAAAAGCTTGAACAAATGTTTTGAAAGGAAATGCTAGGGAAAACATCAACTAGATATGTCTAATCTACTAAAGCTAGAAAGTGTAGGAATCCTCAAACTTAAGAGGACCTACCAAAGTCTGGAGGTACTAGTCCAAACAGCTTCAACGAATCTTCAATCAAAGACTTGCACCTATAAAAATAGTAATTGTATATGGGTTAGTACACACTTGTACTAACAATGGGTGTATTCACATAAACACATAAGGTCTATGCATGATCAAGGAAAGCTCTTCCTATAGCATAATGCCATTTTCGGAAAGTGAAGTCACTTTACTTTCCTTATTCGTTATTTATGAATCATGCTATGAATATGAAATATTTTCATGAATTTAAAGCACACAACTCATTTTATATTTGATCATAAGACCTTGGAATAATGAACGTAATTTTAGAACAACTCAAACAAAAGTTAATAATTTTTGCTCCCTTAGGCGGAGAGCTACCTCTCCCGGACTTAGTTTATTTTTCAGTGTTTTCTTCTTTCTGTTGTGTAATTCAATGATCTCCTTTGATTCTATGTTTTAATTACGAGTGCAATGATTCATTGTAGTTCCAAACCTACAATGAATCAAGTAAGTAATCCAAAGGATTAAGGAAATGATCTGGCTACCCTACTCACAAGTTATTTTTTTCATTCTTGTTAAATTGGGCATGAAGTGTTTATAAGCCAATGTTTATTGGCTATGCCCATTTTTTTGTTTATTTGCATAATATATAGATACTGGGGCATATATTCATATTCCAATATTGGTATAAACCAATAACTGTTAAAACTTCATTCTTATCAAACATTGATGATTTGATATTCTCATGCTTTTGCTTACTTAGTTCACTTTGAACTTACATTTATTCTTCTTTGATCTCACATTCACTTTGAACATGCTAGGTTGACTTAGTATATTGTTTTAATACTTCCATTGGGATCTTTTTGTGCAATGACTAAGAATGACTTACATCATTACTTAGTCTAACCTCACCCTTTGGTCATCCTATTTAAATACCCCTCATCTTCCTACCTCTTTCTTTCTTTATTTCTTACTCAAAATCTTTAGTATTAAATGACATATATCATGTGAAGTAACATGCAATCCACTGTCTTTTTCTCACCTAAAAGGGGTAGTGCACCGGCTAAAGTGAAACCGAACACTTTCTTGAGCATTTAACCGACCTAGATCATGTGAGCTAACATGAAATGCAGTGTCTTCCCCAAAAAGAAAAGAGGTGTTTCACCAGCCAAAGTGAAACCGAATACTCCCTAGCTTTCTTAGGTGGATCCAATAGCTAGTAAACTATGTTGGCGACATAGTTAAAGACAAGGAGACCTTGGAGACCCTGATCCACCTTGGTGGTAGTCTCGTCTCATGAGGCTTACATGTGCTGGCACAAGCTCATTGCTAGTCTATCGGTGCTTAGATCAGATTTATTATACTTTACAACTTTTAGAGTTGACTCATACATTGTGGAAGCTTGCGTCTAGTATGGGGTATGCTTAGCTCAATGGATGACTGGTCATCCCTTTATTTACATGGTGAATGTGAACTTAATTCTTACATTATCATCATGGTGTGAGTGAGACTTGTCTCACGGTTTCTAACACCCTCTTATGTGAGTGTCTTTGACATAATCGTTTAAGTGTAAGTGAGACTTGTCTCACTTCCTTTAACACCCTGTATTAGGTAAATTTCATAAATCATAATCTTTTAGTTATTTCATTACTCACCTTATCTTGTTCAACGTTATTTGATTGTCTTGTACCATTCTTATGAAAGTTAGAAGGATTTATTCAATGTGCTACTATGTTCACAATGTTCATTTAGATAGGGTATGTTGGGACTTGTCCCAATCATTGGCATACCCTAAGTTATGAGTTCATTGAGTTAAGATGGGTATGACTTAATCATTGGCCAGTTCTATTAATACTCTTGGACATAATATTGCTAGCCAATTTATTGGCATAAATCAAACTTTCACTAAAACACTTGTCATGATATTATTACTAGTCAAGTCAATTAACTTAGTGTATATACTATAGTAATCTCATCATTTTAAGCAAGCCAACTTTTAGCCTTTGATTAGCCTATAAGAACAATTCAGTACGTTGATTTGGCATTGAAGATTCATTAACTAGCTTTGATTCTCATTCTTATTTCTTCTTGGAAACATTACATTCCAAACACTTACAAACGTTTTTACTGTAAACACACAATGTACTCGAAAAACTTCATTCCTTTCAACAATAACTGAATTTCATAAATGACTTATAACAATTTCATCTTCTCGAACACAATTAGGCATTACAACATATCTTATCTCATGTAAATAATACTCTAATCATACGGATCTAACCTATAGGTCTTATTCGACATTATAAATCACAGAAACCTACATATAATGATCAGTTAGCACCCCATACCAACAACATGCTCGAGATTTGCATTATACATACTACTAGAATCGGAAATAGGGAGAACTAGGGAGATGAACATTCAACAATTTCATTGGGAACAACCCTAGTTTGGGTTTTCTTGAATTCAAAATGTTTGAAAAGACTCCGGTGGAAGGAATCCAAGAGAAAAAACCCATACCTTACTGTAGAATTTAATATACGAAGATCACCCTGTATTTTGCAAGAAAATCATGATGAATTGCTTTGAAATCACCTATGTTTTTTTTTACGTTTGCTCACTATTATTTAGTCGTAGGTTTCTACTGGTTAAACGTTAGTCTAAATCTTAGGAACTGAATACTGACTAATTTAACTTAGGGTAATAAGTTAATTAAATAAATCAATTTAGCTGATTACCAATACACCCCTCCTAAATTGACTAAAAATAGGAGAACATTTGACTTAGCCAAATTCTGAAAATTTGCTTAAGGTTCTCGGGTTTGACCATTTAAGTTAATTAATTAAGTTGCTAATTTAATTTATTATGTGACCTAGGGTAATAACTAAAAAGCCCCTAAGTCGTTAGGACCATAACCAACCCCTCTGGAAAATCCTAGGTTAGGTACTAAGATGTTTCTTTAGTTAGTTACTCGGCTAGTGTCACCTGGTTAGGTCTTAGGATGTCGGGCACACTAGTTAGTTCATTTTAGTTAGTCCTAGGTTAGTAAGCTAGTTAGGTCAGTTAGTTAGAGCCTAGGACTGGTTAGGAAGCTCGGCCCCACGTGGCTTGACCCTACGCGTGCCTATCCCATAACCGCCCAAACCAAACCAGTTGGGCTTGGTCTCTCGGCCAGTAGCACATGTGCTTGCACATGTGTTTTCGTGCACTTTCGTAACCGTGCACTCTGTAGTTGCACTTGGAAATTTCACTTCTTGTCCCAAGAATCCTCACTATGTCCTTGGGCACTGCTTAATCTATATGATCATTTTAAATGATCATCTGATATGGTACCTAGGCTTGACACTTGGATGCCTAGTACCTAATGTGTGTTAGCGATGAAAATAAGAATTTTAGCTTAGGGTATTCATTGCAGGTACAATTATGAAACAAGCTTGTATTGTATTTTAAGTTACTTTTGAATAAATAGAAATTGGCTAACACCCTTAAACCAATATTCTCTAACATGCCCAATATTACTCAATATTGGGCGTTGGGATGCCTATGTACCCCAATACATATTCTTAAAATCTAATAGAATGTTCACTAGACAAGTACATTTTATGATATTCCCCCCCCCCCCCTTAGGAACATTCGTCCCCAAATGACACTTCACATCATTTTGAATCAAAGAGGGTATTTTCGAAAAACACTTAACATACTTGAAACTTTACTCTTTCTGAATATCTGATTCACAACTTAATCTGGATGATGCACATTACTCAAAGCTTATCTGATGCTTCATACTTCCTTCTCAATCTCTTTTTAACTCAATGCACATCACAACTCATGCGATACAAAAATCATGTCAACGCTATAAAAGACACCAACATGAATGCAAGCATGAACTCATATTAACTCATATAGTGCAAGTATAAAACACAAAAGTTATGGACTTGAAACACCAAAACCAAATAATGCACTAAAATTTAGAGTTTCCTAAAAAAAATTAGACTTTGGAAGAGTATATCTAACCGAAAATATTGAACAAGTGAGGGTAATGGGATCTCATGTCGGTCTCGGACTCCCATGTTGCTCCCTCAACAAGGTGGTTTCTTCATAACACCTTTGCGGTGGAAATCTCCTTGTTCCTCAGCCGCTTCACATGGCGATCTAAAATTTAAACCACAACCTCTTCATAAGAAAGGTTCTCATCGACTCCTAACCCCTAAACATGCAGGATGGATGCTGGATCACCTAGACACTTTTTAAGCATCGAAACATGAAATACTGGATGAACAGAAGTCAAGTCATTTGGTAACTTTAGTTCATAGGCAACATTCCCTACTCGCTATAAGACCTTATAATGACCTATATACCTCTAACTCAACTTCCCTTTCTTACCAAATCTCATCAACCCTTTCATGGGTGATATCTTCAGGTAGAGTGGATCACCTACCTTAAATTCAAGAGCACTCTTCCTATTATCGGCATAGTATTTTTGACGACTGTAAGCAGTAGCCAATCTATACCTGATCATTCTCACCTTTTCCATAGCCTCATGTATGATCTTAGGTCCAAGGATGGAATACTCTCCTACCTCAAACCACCCAACTGGGGACCTACATCTCCTGCCATACAGTTCTTCAAAAGGTGCCATCCTAATACTGGAACGGTAGCTATTATTATAAGAGAACTCAATCAGTGGCAAGTGATCATCCCAACTCCCCTTGAAGTCAATACACATGCTCTTAGCATGTATTCAAGGGTCTGAATGGTATGATCTGCTTGTCCATCCATCTGAGGGTGAAAAGCAGTGTTGAGTTTGACCTGTGTACCCAAGCTCTTTTAGAAAGATCTCTAAAAATGAGAAGTGAACTGGACTCCCCAATTCGAAATGATAGATAAAGGTATCCCATGCACACTCACTATCTCATCAATATACATCTTGGCATAATCTTCGTCCCTGTAGGTAGATTTCACAAGAATGAAGTGGGTAAACTTACTCATCCTATCAACAATGACCCAAATGAAATCATGCAGTTTCATGGTCCTGGGCAGACCAACCACAAAGTCCATATTAATAGCCTGCCACTTCCATGTTGGGATCTCAATCGACTGGGTAAGACCTCCAGGTTTAAGGTGTTTGTCCTTAAACTGTTGGCAATTGACGCTCTACTCCACAAACTTAGAGATATCTCGCTTCATACCTTCCCACCAATAGATCTCCTTGAGATCATGATACATCTTGGTGGAACCTAGATGAATGGAATACCTGGAGCCATGAGACTCTGCAATAATATTAGGTCTCAGATTATCAATATTGGGCACACACAATCTGCCCTTGTAAGTAAGCACACCATTCCCCCTAGGGAGAATAATTCATTCAGCTTACTCAACACTGATTCTTTTAACCCCATGAGTACTGGGTCGAGATGCTGCTTAGCTTTAACATCTACAACAAATGAGGATTCAGAACTAGAATGAACTGAAACACCCCCACTTGGTGTATCTACCAGTGGTACACCTACCTAGCCAATTGGTGTACCTCTTTAACTAGCTCCTTCTTTTCATCATCAATATGAGACACACTGCCCATGCTATATAGGCTCAAAGCATCGGCCATTACATTGGCCTTACCTGGGTGATAGTGGACACTCATGTCATAATCCTTGAGCAACTCTAGCCATCTTCTCCGACGAAGATTCAATTCTCTTTGTGTAAAAGCACACTGAAGACTTTTATAGTTAGTAAATACATCAACATGCACACCATATAAGTAATGTCTGAAAAGTTGTAATGCAAATACGACATCAGCTAACTCAAGATCATGGGTATGGTAATTATTCTCGTGGATTTTCAATTATCTTGATGCTATTGCAATCACCTTGCCATCCTGCATAAGAACACATCCCAAACCTACTCGGGAAGCATCACAGTACACCACATAACCTTCACCATTACTGGGCAATATGAGAACTGGGGCTGAAGTGAGTCGGTCTTTGAGCTCTTGGAATCTCTTTTCACAAGTTTCAAACCACTCAAACTTTGCCTTCTTCTTTGTTAAAGATGTCAATGGATCAGTAATAGCGGAAAAGACCTCAACAAGCCTGCGATACTAATTAGACAAACCCAAGAAACTCCGAATGTCTGTAGGAGTGAGGGGTCTCGACCAATTCTTTACTAACTCAATCTTTTTTGGATCAACCTCTACACCCTGGTCGGACACAACATGACCAAGTAAGGTCACTGATCTCAGCCAAAACTCACATTTGCTGAATTTTGCATACAACTGATGTTCCCTGAGTACTTGCAATATCATTCTTAAATATTGTTCATGCTCTTCTCTGGTCTTAGAGTATATGAGGATGTCATCTATGAATACTCTGACAAATGAATCGAGGTATTCACGGAAGACCCTATTCATAAGGTCCATAAACGTGGCTGGTGCGTTAGTGAGACCAAATTACATGACAAGAAACTCGTAATGACCATACCTAGTACGGAAGGCAGTCTTAAGAATATCCTCTTGTCTTACTCTAAGCTGGTGATACACTGACCGGAGATCTATTTTAGAAAAGAAGCCTGAACCTTGGATCTGATCAAATAGATACTCAATTCTGGGAAGAGGGTATTTGTTCTTTATAGTGACTTTGTTGAGTTGCCGGTAATCGATACACATTCTAAGGGTTCCATCCTTTTTCTTAACGAACAACACTGGAGCACCCCATGGGGATATGCTCGGCTGGATGAAGCCCTTATCAAGTAGATCTTTTAATTGCAACTTCAACTCTTTGAGTTCAGCTGGAGCCATTGTATAGGGAGGAATGGAAATTTGTTTGGTGATGGGATCTAAGTCAACACCAATGTCAATTTCGCGTTCAGGAGGGATTCCTGGTAAATCCTCCGTAAAGACATCTTGAAACTCATTCACTATGGACACAGAGTCTATGGAAAGAACTTCATGTTCTAAGTCATTGACTATGACTAAGTGGTATAAATACCCCTTAGACAACATCTTATTGTCTTTTAGATGGGAAACAATTTGGCATGCTGGATTTGAACTACGCCCTTCCAATTACAGCTCTAACTCATTAGGAAACTGAAACCTTACTACCCTCTTTCGACAGTCTATGGTAGCATAGCATTTATGGAGCCAATCCATACCCAAACTTATACCAATGTCAAGCATGGTTAATTCTATTAGGTCCGCATAGGCAACTCTATAAGGAACTGTTATTGGGCAATCTCTATAAACTCTTTCAGCTCTAATGATGTCTCCTATGGGAGTACTAACTAGAAAAGGTTCATGCAAGATCTCAGGAAGCAAGTCAACTATACTAGCTACTAAAGGAGTAACAAAAGACAAGGTGGATCCTCGATCTAACAATGCATACACAGGAAAACAAAAGACATGCAAGGAACCTGTGACCACATCAGCTGACTTCTCCTGCTCCTCTCTACCTTTTAGAGCATAGAACCTATTCTTCTTGGGAGGCTCGGCGGCAGTAGAAGGACTAGGCCGAGGCTGAGTATCTTCCTTGGCCTGATTCCTCACATGTGGGGAGTCCCTGATCATATGCCCACTCTTGCCTCACCCATAAAAGGCAATAGAACCTACCATGCACTAACCTCCATGCGAACGACCACACTTACCACACGACTTTCTGTCACGCTAGAAATTTCTATCATTGCCCTTTTTGGGGCCATGCTTGTCCTCTTTAGCATTAGTGTTCCTAGAAGGAGTATGATTACCTGAGTGCTGGTGCCCGTTCTTGAACTTGGGCCTGTCGTGGACTCTAAATGAACTCCTACCAGTTCTAGAACCAGCCTGATCCGAGGGCCTAGGATTCTTGCCTTCTCGGACTCTCTTCCTCCGATGACTCTCCACCTGCTGTGCATGTACCATCAACCTAGAAAGTTCCATGTTATCATGCAACATGTCTGCCCGACATTGCTCCTCCAGATCCTCCGATACACCAGTCACAAACCTGCTCATCTCATCCCTGCTACTGGACACCAAGGAAGAAGCATATTTGGAAAGTTGAACAAACTTCAAGGAGTATTCCTTGACTAACATACCTCCCTAACATAGGTTTATGAACTATTCAACCTTAGCCTCTTTTTGTTCTCTGGGAAAGAACCTCTCAAGGAATGCAGTGTTGAGAATGTCCCAAGTGATGGGGACTTCTCCTGGTGCTCGACCATCTACCCACATCTTATACCATATTTGAGACACATCTTTGAGCTGATATGCAGCCAACTCAGCCTTCTCTTTTTCATTAACACCCATAGCATAGAGAATCTTGTGGACCCGAAGTAGACTGGAGAATTTATCCTGGTGAAATCTCTCAGTCTGCTTGCCATGGTTCTAGCATGTGGGTTCTCCCTGGGAGCACCCTCTCTAGTGGCCTGGGCTGTGATAGCCTGTGCCTGAGCAGTGATGGCTTGGTCCATCTGAACCAGTGTTGCTCTCACTTCTCCATCCGTCAACGCAGTTGGGTTGAAAGGCACTTGCACTCCAGCAGCTGGGGCTTGAGGAGGAGCTTGGTTTCCTCCAGCAGCTGTTTGTTCAACTCTCCTGCCTGTGTTTCTTCTTGTGTTCGTTTTTCTACACGCACACACAAGAAGGAAGTTAGATGCTAGGATGACACAAAAGGTCAAAGCTCTACACAGCACGATAAAGAGTAGAAGAAGGGAAGATTCCTAACATCACTAATTCTCTAAGTCATGGTTGTGATGAACTTCACAACCATAAGCAAGAAACTACGCAACGTGGTTGTTTTGAGCTTTATTTCCTAGGTAATTTAACCTCATGCTCTGATACAAAGTTTGTAACACCCGGATCCTAGACCCCAGATGAGACCGTCGTCGTTAACCTCTTAGAGGTCGCAGATAAGCCTCTTCTTAGCTTTCATCACAATCATACAGTTAAATTTAGCGGAAAATTTAAAACTTTACGAAAGTGTACTTAGACTTCATATAACTGCATAAGAATTATATTATAACGGCTCAAACTAAACAACCATCTATCAAAAGATTAAACAATTGAAAGGAAGAATCATAATATTAATAATAGTTGCCAAACCGGACTTAATACAAAAGCTTAAACAAATGTTTTAAAAGAAAATGATAGGGACAATATCAACTAGCTATGTCTAATCTACTAAATCTACAAAGCGTAGTCATCCTCGAATTCAAGAGGACCTACCAATGTCTGGATGTACTAGTCCAAAAAGCTTCAACGAATCCTCAATCAAGGACCTGCACCTATAAAAATAGTAATTTTATATGGTTAGTACACACTTGTACTAAGTAGTGGTGTATGCACATAAACACATAAGAACTATGCATGATCAAGGAAACCTCTTCCTATAGCAACATGCCGTTTTCGGAAAGTGAAGTCACTTAACTTTTCTTATTCGTTATTTATGAATCATGCTATGAATATGACATATTTTCATACATTTAAAGCACACAACTCATTTTCTATATGATTATAAAACCTTGGAATCATGAACGTAATTTTCGAACAACTCAAGCAAAAGTTAATAATTTTTGTTCCCTTAGGCCGAGAGCTCCCTCTCCCGTACTTAGTTTATTTTTCAGTCTTTTCTTCTTTCTGTTTTGTAGTTCAATGATCTCATTTAATCCTATGTTGTAATTACGAGGGAATGATTTATTGTAGTCCAATACCTACAATGAATCAAGTAAATAATCCAAAGAATTAAGGAAATGATCTGGCTACCCTATTCACAAGTTATTTTTTCCATTCTTGTTAAATTGAGCATGAAGTCTTTATAAGCCAATATTTATTGGCTATGACCATTTTTTTGATTATTTGCATAATATATAGATACTGGGGCATATATTCATACTCTAGTATTGGCATAAACCAATAACTGTTAAAACTTCATTCTTATCAAACATTGATGATTTGATATTCGCATGCTTTTGCTTACTTAGTTCACTTTGAACTTACATTTCTTATTCTTTGATCTCACGTTCACTTTGAAGATGCTAGATTGACTTAGGATATTCTTTTAAGACTTCCATTGGGATCTTTTTGTGCAATGACTAAGAATGACTTACATCATTACTTAGTCTAACTTCACCCTTTGGTCATCTTATCTAAATACCCCTCATCTTTCTACTTCTTTCTTTCTTTCTTTCTTACTTTCTTACTGAAAATCTTTAGCATTAACTGACATAGATCATGTGAACTAACATGAAATCCACTGTCTTCCCCACACTGAAAAGAGGTGGTTCACCGGCCAAAGTGAAACCGAATACTTTCTTGATCATTTAAATGACATAGATCATGTGAGCTAACATGAAAACCAGTGTCTTCCCCACACCGAAAAGAGGAGGTTCATTGGCCAAAGTGAAACCGAATGCTCCCTAGCTTTTTTAGGTGGATCCAATAGCTAGTAACCTATGATGGCGACATAGTTCAAAAACTAGTAGACCTTGGAGACCGTGATCCACCTTGGTGGTAGTCTAGTCTCATGAGGCTTACATGTGTTGGCACAAGCTCATTGCTAGTCTATCGGAGCTTAGCTCAGATTTAATATACTTTACAACTTTTAGAGTTGACTCATACATTGTGGAAGCTGGCTTCTAGTATGGGGTATGCTTAGCTTTATGGATGACTGGTCATCCCTTTCTTTACTTGATGAATGTGAACTTAATTCTTACATTATCATCATGGTGTGAGTGAGACTTGTCTCACAGTTTCTAACACCCTCTTATGTGAGTATCTTTGACATAATCGTTTAAGTGTAAGTGAGACATGTCTCACTTCCTTTAACACCCTATATTAGGTCAATTTCATAACTCATAATCTTTTAGTTATTTCATTACTCACCTTATCTTGTTCAACGTTAATTGATAGTCTTGTACCATTCTTTATGAAACTTAGAAGGATTTATTCAATATGCTACTATGTTCACAATGTTCATTTAGATAGGGTATGTTGGGACTTGTCCCAATCATTGGCATACCCTATGTTATGAGTTCATTGAGTTAAGACTGGTATGACTTAATCATTGGCCAATTCTATTAATATCTTGGACATAATATTGCTAGACAATTTATTGGCATAAATTATACTTTCACTAAAACACTTGTCATGATATTATTACTAGTCAAGTCAATTAACTTCATGTATATACTACAGTAATCTCATCATTTTAAGCAAGCCAACTTTTAGCCTTTGATTAGCCTATAAGAACAATTCAGTACGTTGATTTCGTATTGAAGATTCATTAACTAGCTTTGATTCTCATTCTTATTTCTTCTTGGAAACATTACATTCCAAACACTTACAAACCTATTTATTGTAAACACACACAGTACTCTAAAAATGTCATTCCTTTCAACAATAACTGTATTTCATAAATGAATTATAACAATTTTATCTTCTCGAACACAATTAGGCATTACAACATATCTTATTTCATGTAAATAATACTCTAATCATACGGATCTAACCTATAGGTCTCATTCGACATTATAAATCACAGAAACCTACACATAATGATCAGTTAGCACCACATACCAACAACATGCTCGAGATTTGCATTATACATACTAGTAAAATTGGAAATAGGGAGAACTAGGGAGATGAACATTCGACAAATTCATTGGGAACAACCCTAGTTTTGGTTTCTTGAATTCAAAATGTTTGAAAAGCCTCCTGGGGAAAGGAATCCAAGAGAAAAAAAACCATACCTTACTGTAGAATTGAATCTACGAAGATCACCCTGTATTTTGCACAAAAATCTTGAAGAACTTCCTTGAAATCGCCTAAGATTTTTCTTACGTTTTCTCATTGTTTTTCAGTCGTAGGTTTCTAATGTTAAACGTGAGTCTTAATCTTAGGAACTGAATATTGACTAGTTCAACTTAGGCTAAATAACATAATTAAATAAATCAATTTAGCTAATTACCAAAATGCCCCTCCTAAATTGACTAAAAATAGGAGAACATTTGACTTAGCCAAATTCTGAAAATTTACTTAAGGGTCTCGGGTTTGACTATTTAAATTAATTAATTAATTTCTAATATAATTAATTAAGTGACCTAGGGTAATAACTAAAGTACCCCTAACTCGTTAGGACCATAACCAACCCCTTTGGACCATCCTTGGTTAGGTACTAGGATGTTTCTTTAGTTAGTTACTCGGCTAGTGTCACCCGGTTAGGTCTTAGGATGTTGGGCAGAGTAGTTAGTTCATTTTAGTTAGTCATAGGTTAGTTATCTAGTTAGGTCAGTTAGTTAGAGCCTAGGACTGGTAAGGAAGCTCGGCCCCACGTGGCTTGACCCGACGCATGCCTGTCCCCAAACCTCCCTAACCGAATCGGTTGGGCTTGGTATCTAGGCTGGTAGCACATGTGCTTGCACATGTGTTGCCGTGCACTTTCCTAACCGTGCACTCTGTAGTTGAACTTGGAAAGTTCACTTCTTGTCCAAAGAATCCTCACTATGTCCTTAGGCACTGTTTAGTCTACAGGATCATTTTAAATGATCATGTGTTATGGTACCTAGGCTTGACTCTTGGATGCCTAGTACCTAATGTGTGTAAGGGATGAAAATAAGAATTTTAGCTTAGGGTCTTCATTGCAGGTACAATTCCTAAACAAGATTGTATTGTATTTTAAGTTACTTGTGAATACATAGAAATTGGCTAACACCCTTAAGCCAATATTCTCGAACATGCCCAATATTACTCAATATTGGGCATTGGGATGCCTATGTACCCCAATACATATTCTTAAAATCTAATAGACTCTTCACTAGACAAGTACATTTTCTGGAATGTTACAGCTACTTGCATTATAGTCTCCAATCTCAAGAGTACATTAGTGATCCTACCTTTCCTATCTGGGAATGGACACTCGTCACTCTAGTTCACTTGGTTCTAAGCTAGAATCCTTTTTTGAAATGTCTTTAAGCCTTTATTACAATCATAGCATAGTTTAGGTCATAGGGTCTATCCCTTGTATAATCAGCATCATCATCATAATATAGCCCTTAGGGTAGTAGATAAACAACAATATCAACACAAGGAAACCAAAGCCCAAAGACTACAAAATCATGTTCATTCAACCCATTCCTTAAGCCAAATATTTATCAAAAGCGTTAACATGTTTTCGTTGACGTTTTAGCATTAAAATCATCAACTAACATTACAACATCATATTTGAATCATTTAAAACGTTTTCATGCAAGACTCATATTTAGAGTTAAAAATAGAAGAACTTAGGGTTGAAAACTCTTTTTGAAAATCTATTAGAAAGGACTCCTTGAATGGAAGAGAGTTCAAGGATGACTACCATACCTCAAATAGAAGAAACCCACTGATTTTAGATGAAGAAACATCCACCAACAGCCCTCCTACTTCCTTCTTGAGTCTTAGCTTTTATGGAGTTTTGAGATAGTTTTTCTTGAGAGAGGATTTTGGGTTTTAGGAAATAAGTTTAAAATTAGGTCCTAGGGTTTGAAACATATTAATATACCTAAAAGACCCTAAAAATAAAATTCTAGGTTCATAAAAGACTTGGGGTAAATTTATCAAACACCCCAAGCCATAAATGAAAAATGGAGTTTTTCACAGGCAGCACCACTGACTACCAACCAACGCACCATTTGTTAAACGATGCCCAATTGGTGGGGGTTCGTTGGTTGGGTCTGCAACCCTCAAAACCTGAAGACCTGCAGGTCCAATCGACGGACCAAGTCTACGAGCCATCGATTAGTCAACTGGACGTCGATTGGTTCGTTGATGGAAACTGCCTAGGCTGTTTTGGGTCTAAGTTTTGGGCCTATCTCTAGGCCCCTCGTGGGTCCTATGTGGGGACTTACCCCAACTTTAAACCCCTAAACATAGTCATCTAGGTCTTAGGAACATCCCACCTCAATTTTGTTTTAAACGATCACGTAACTCACTAAAACACATGAGAACACGTAAGCACTTTCTAAGGCATATCTTCCAAACCTCATGGACATTTTTGGACAATTGACATCCAAACGTCACCAAACATCACAAACTGACTAATAAGACCATTTTAACTAAATTTAACACAAATTTAACTCATGAAACATTCATGAAGCTCTAGTTCACCTTAGTTCATTTTAGGGTGTTACAGATCAAGCGTTATTTATGAAACTTTTAGTGGTTTTCTTCTACAATGAGGTATGGTGATCCTTGATCTCTAGATACACTTTCGTCTAGAGAGTTCTTCTCAAAGTTTTCAAAGACAAATTATGATCAAAGTTCTTATCTTTTAATCTAGCCATGGGTTCTCTTTAAAAATGTTTTCAAATGCTTTCTCATGATGAATTGATGTTAATGTATTGATTATGAAGTTAATTTCAATCCAATTGCATGATGAATCCATGCCACCTTCAGACTCTCGTTTTAGCCTATGTGTTGGTTAGTATGATATTGATGTTAGGAGGATTATAATGTGATTCAATCATGTTAAATTGATTGTTATCTACTTCCTATCATATAAATTGATTATGAATTAGATGAAATGGATCTAGTGTATCAAAGTTTGAAGATTAGGTAGTATTGACTTTTGTTCTTCTATCTTCTATTGATTGCTATATAGTTTCAATGTGATCTCAATTCTATAGCTAATTGAAGTAGGATTTTGTTAGGTTATGATCTCTTTAGTTACTGCCTTACATTGATATTATTGATGAATTGTGTGCATTGATCATTGATGATCAAGCATGGGAGATTAGTAAGTTATCTATACCTCTCTACTCTTTATTGAATTGGTGAAGTAGTGTACATGTTAGTATGATGATCTTGTGGTGGTTTATGCATGATTTCGTCCATTTTAATGTACATTTAGCTACTTCCCTATACTTGAGTTGTTAATTAAATATGAGTATTGATCAATGATGATCAAAGGTTGATGAATTGGTAAGAATGACTCTTCCCCTCTACTTTTCTATAGAATTGTTAGTTGATGAATCCTTGTATGTCATGATGTGGTATGGTCCACTTACGATCGCAGTGTTTACTTTATTGTCATTATATATGTGATGTCATCATGGCCTTGAAGGCAATTATATTATGAATGTGTGGTGGTGATGATAACCCAATGTGAAGTCTCATGTTTAGTCTTCTATTGTAGTTGTGATCTAAGTTGTATGGCTATTGTATGAGCATGTGTATAAATATGTTAGGGATAGGTTTAGGTGCTGCCATTGATGAGTTGTGATGATTGATGTCCCCTTACCTATGTACCCCTATATGAATGTGTGATTAGGTACGGTTAGGAGTCTTGTATGCAAGTATTGAAGTTTTATTGTCTCCTATGCTAGTATGTGTTGTGTGGTCTATGATTGAAGGTGCATTGTGGTCCTAAGAGGATGGCTTCCTCAATGTGTTGTAGATAGGCATTAGGTTATCATGTTGACCAATGTACACACACTCACACTTCATGCATGTTATAGGTTCATGGTGTTTAATTAAAGGGCATTTTCATATGCACTAATGTCTACTACTATGCATGTAAAGTATATTTATCTATGAAGTATGTAATGTATCATTAAGTAGAATGAATTGATAGGTGTACTAGTATGGGCAAGGGTATGGGACCTAGTCTATGCATTGCACATGTGTACCTTGATAGAATAGTTCCTAGGTTTGGTTTTCTATGTACATGAATATGAATGCATGATTATGTTATAAATGTGCATAGTGTCTTATTGTGTTTATATGAAAGGATTTCTCATAAATAAACTTACGCATCAATGTATGAACATGTGTGGCCTTAATGCATTATGAGAAAGGATTGCTCACATATATGTATAGACACACATGTATGATGATCTTGTCAATAGAGTGGCGCTTCGAAGGTGTTCCCAAGAGTACCTTAAACTAGATGGTGTTTGGATATGTATGTCCATGTGAAAGAGTTTCTCACATGACTTAGGTTGATGAACTCTAATCTATGACCTATGATCTAAGCATATGAGGAGTCAATCTCCTAAGCCTAATTTTATTAAGTAATGTTAAAAAAAGCTTTTCAATAAAGGGAACTTAGCTTAGAACCGAGTAAATTTAGATGAGGGGTGCCCCTTCCCTATGTGGGAAGGATTTTTCACCATAATCCTCCCTAGGTGTCTAACTACAATGACTCAATAGGCATAAAGAGGGTTTCCATAAGTGGATAACTACAATGCCCCATTTGGAATAAAGAGGGATTTCACATATACCTCCAAGTTCCATAAACTATATTTGGCACATAGTATCTAGCAAGTAATATCACCTAATATGCTAGCATGTGTTAATGTTGTACTTTGGCAAAGTAGAGCACCTTCCATTGGTGTAAGGCTCTATAACACCAAATTTCATGTTTAGCACCCATGGTCTTAGTGTCGGCTAAAGATATAGTTTCACTAAAAGTAAAATGGACAATGGAAGTAAATGAGTAGGACCATAACTAGGATAACCTAAGGGTAGTTGCTTAGTGTTTGTGGGGGTATGGGACTTCACCTATGCATTACACAAGTAGCTCTTGATGGACGTTCTAGGAAGGTGTTCTGATGCATGTGAGTATGTTTATGTTCCTTATGCATGACATGGTATTGTTGTTTACTTGTGGTGATGAAATGCATGGTATGAGTCTATATGATGTGGTCTTGTCCGTACATGCATAATGTTGGTCTTAATGACTATATGATGAAGGTATTGCTTGGCATGAATGAAGTTGTATATTCTTGTCATGTTAATGTATGAAGTGAATTTTAATCCTTGTGGTCTCATGATAGGTTTGCTAAGTATGTGTGAGGTTATGGGTCTTCACGTGTACATTGCACTAGTAGTCTTAGATTGGGATTGTGAGTAAGGTTTTATAATGTTCTATGTGAAGTGAAGTTAGCATATGTGCAAGTTATATGTGACTTACTGTAATGATATTATAAGTCTTGACTAAATGTGTTTTATGGTATGTTATTCTTCTATGATGGTATTTTGTTGCTTATGTAGACTGTATGTATGAATACCTTGTATCCTTAAGGTGATGAATTGCACCATGTATCACTAAACGGTTACTTAGGAAGTTAAGAAGTAAAGGAGTTAAAGAAAAGGAGTTCACTGTAAAGGAAACAATAGGTCACTGTAAGTTACTGTAAAGTGGCCCTAAAATGCCTTAAATTCAATGTGTCACTTTATATGTTGTTTAACCATGAAATATGCCTATATGAATTATGTAAATGGTATAATGATTATTGTATCAAAATTTTATGAAGTTTTCTTAAAAAGGCATGATGCATGGTTTCAAGTAAAATATCTCTTTTAAATGCATGTTTTTCCATGGTTGCCATACTTAGTGCATTCTTCTACTAACACCATTCTTCTCTACCTTTTTACAGAAAGTGTAGGTAATGTATTCTTCAATTCATTTCTCTAAAGTGAAGGGGCTTGATATGTGATTCCCAAGCTCAAGGAAAAGAATCCTTGAGTTCAAGGATTTCCTAAGTCTATCATACTGTAAAGTTTAGTTAAAATGTACTTATGATTTATGTTCTATGGGCCGTGTACCTAATGTACTTTAATGATATTATATATATATATAAATATATTGGAAGTGATGTTCTAGCATATGATGTGCTATGAAAGTTTTAAATTTTACGCTAAATTTAGCTATGAAAATGCGATGAATGATAACTATGGGCTTGTACAAGATCTCCAAGAGATCAAGTAAGCCATGTTACTTCTAGGGGGTGCTTCCCAGTCGTGAAAAATGTGGTATCAGAGCATGAGGTTTATGAAAGTGGTTTTAGGTTCAAAAGCCACTTATTGCCATGTCTTTTAGAGTCTCGATCATCCGTAGTGAGTCGCGACACATCTATGAGCGAGAGGCTATTAGACGATAGAGCTTACATTTTTCATCATTCTCATGTCGTTCCATAGACCTTAACTCTATAAGATCTCTCTCTTATGTTTTCTTGTCCGGTGGTCTTTTAAATGTGATTGCTTGGATGAAATGGTATCTCTATACTTGAGGGAGAAAAGGTGAGTTTTGATGTTCATCTTGGTTTTATGGTTTGATGAGTATGTGTGAAGGTGAACTTTGGTTTATGTTGATATGATGCCCTTTGTGGCTATATATGAGATCTATGTGAAATGGTATGTTATGTTGAGAAATGTATGTCATGATATGGTAAAAGCATGCCAGAAGTTTTTATGGTTAAAATGAGTCTCTTTTTGGATTGGTGTGTTGCTATGTGATTTTGTATGATGATAGTCCTATGATATGCGCTAGACTTGAAATGCTTTAGGAAGTGTGGTAAATGGACAAAAATGCATGTTACATATATATGTATGTTTAATATTCAATGTTGCCTTACATAAATGTAATGGTTCAAATGTTTCCCTTTTTTGTGCGTGTAATGTCTCATAGTTGCTTTATATGGATTGGAGTCTTTTGTGTAGTCTTAATCATAGGAGTGAAAACTAGTATGCTTACCTTGTAGGGTATTGATGTAGGTTGTATTGAACTAGAAGTTACCTTACTATAATGTTCATAGAAAAGAAAGAGGCCTTATGGCTAAGTCTCCTCTATTCTTTTCCCTTAATGTTGTATGACCCTTGGTGTCTATGGTATTGTTGAAAACCTTATCTGGTTGGGTAGTATGACCTAACTTGATGATTGGGGATAATTTGCCTAGATAATAAGGTTTAGAATGCTCTTTGGTATTCCTATGTTGAGTTATTGTAATTCCTTTTTGGTTGGTAGTCACTTTTAAGTGATGCTGATGAAGGACATAAGCTAAGATCTCTTGAGGTTGCGTTAAGTTTCTCTTAATTGGGTTTACCCTGAGTGGGGGATGGTGATGTGAA
The DNA here is from genome assembly GCA_016801875.1 of Solanum sitiens. NCBI lineage: Eukaryota > Viridiplantae > Streptophyta > Magnoliopsida > Solanales > Solanaceae > Solanum > Solanum sitiens. The sequence continues at coordinate 360,534 of JABWTJ010000283.1, read as the reverse complement.
TAGTAAGGTTGTAGATATTTCTACCTTGTCCTTCTATTCTTACTTGAGCTTGAAACTAAAGAGTTCATAGAAGCTTGTTCATGATAGGAGTCTTGCGTTAAAGTATGAATTCTATGTTCTCCATATGTTATATATGTCTATATTGACACTATGTTAAGCATGTTTTGAAGACTCTAAAGTGCATGAAAAAAAGGATTATCAAATTCATGTTTTCTCATGTTGATTGTGCATCTTGATATGCTAGTTGTGCATTTAACCTAATGGGATAAGGTAAGAAACATGGTTGTAGTCACTTTTGATATGTGAGGTTTAGCCTTTGTCACGACCCGAAAGCACCCCCTAGAAGTTAGGGAAAACTTTCGAATCGTGACCGGGCGTACTTGACCCCTTTGGGGTCTCGTACAAGCCCTCTAACTAGCATTCATAACATAAAGCATGAAAAGTAGTGCGGAATTTAAAACTTTTCACGATAATAATAACAAAAGGAGTCTTTTCATAAATACTAGGAAAATCTTATCGTCACAAGCCAACTTAAAGACACAACTTGGAATCTTAGGGACACGGCCCTTTACGATAAAAGTAAATACATTTTTTTTAAGTACTAATAAAGAAACTAAGAAACATAAAACTATGTCCTTGAATATATGAGGACATACCAAATTCTTGAGAGATAAAGTTCCCAAGCTTCGACTCCGATCCTCCCAAAAGGGCTTCCAACCTATACTCATAAGGTATAAAAAGTATGGGGTTAGTACAACAATGTACTAAGTATGGCATATGCAAAAACATGCAAAAAGGGACATTTTAGTAAAGATAGCTTTTTATGCAATTCAAATATAACCTTCAAGAATCTAGAAGCAAACCCACATAAGAATCAACAATTAACACTTTATAGATATCTTACCAAACTTAAATTAAACAAAAGGAACATTTCAATTAACTTTGCTAAACTTGCAATAAAATTGAATAAAGCATCATAGTGAACATTTTGAATTCTTACAATGGAGACCTTACAGTGAAAGGCACGGTCCAAGTCATATGAACTCTTTTTCTTTGAAGTTGCCCTATCCCATGGTTATCCTAAGACTCCCTAAGGTGAGCCAAGAAGGGACTCTCATTACACCTCCCTTCAAAGCACACCAAAGCGACCCTTAAAACTACCTAATCTTAGGCTTACTTCGTTAGAAATCAAATCCACGCCCTTGGCTAACATATGCAAAACACTCATGGAAATATAGGTCATACCAAGTGCAATGTGAGAGTAGCATCCCATACTACCACTACCACTTAGTACTCCTAATGGATTCCATTTACTCAAGTACTCCACAATAATCCTCCATAACACTACACCATAGTACTCATTCACACGGATTTCATGAAGGTACTCTTCTCCCATAGTAGGTATAGGTCACACCAAGTGCAATGTGAGAATAGCATCCCATACTACTACTCCCACTCAATGCTCCTACTTGGTAACTAATGTGGATTGAGCACTTCACGACATACATACACAATTTCAACAATACACAAGATAATTAGTTTCAAAATAATTCTTTTGTGGGATTAGCTTAACCGACAAAGACCATGAGAGCTAGACATGGAATCCCGATATTAACCCCTATCGGATGAGGGATCCTTACTTGCCTAGTGTAAGGTCATGCTTCTTAGCGTTTACATGGCTTTTCCAATAGCTAAACCTATGCGGGCACATAGTTAAGGGATAAGGAGATTGTTACTAAGTAACTCACTCTCTACTAACGACGAGTACTCATCTCAAGAGGTACTTTGGATTACAACATCTCAACTAACGAAGTGCAATCCACCTCCCCTTCATATCCTCTCGGTACTAGGCATAACTCCACACGGATTTCTCAACATAATAGTCTATCTTAGAAAGCTCACTAGGAAATGGAGAGGTTGTTACTAGACACTACATCTCAACTCACGAAGTGTGTCCACCTCAAGATTTCCCCTTTTTGCTCAACTTGACATAATACAAATCTTAAAAGAGTGTGTGTGTACATGTGCACACCTTGCATATAAGCATCATTTCATTATCATCAAGTTCTACTCATACTTTAACCTTGATTCATCAAGCTACACACTCTACATACTTCTCATAATCATATACTTCATTTAGACATAAACTAGGTCAAACATGCAATTCAAGCTACATCAAACACAACACAAGACCCATTTCAAATATATATCTTCATTTCACATATTAGACCTTCAAGCTCACATACTCAACCATACAAAGTAACATCAAGTTCATCAATTAGCACCGCCACCCATAAGGTGGACCATACCACTCAAATAGCAATTCATAATAAGAATTATACAATGAGAGCAACTCATCAACAAATCAAACCATCATTACCCATAAGCAATTTATCAATATTTTACCTTATTAAGTCCCTTAGGGCAGTAGCTACACCAACATGACAAATACAAGAAGACCCAAGTTCATACCCTACTCAAATCATGCTCACATAACCCATTTTCAAGTCAAAAATTGAAGTATGCATAACAAGAGTTTCATGGAGTTTTAACATCAAAATCATCTATTCAAACCAAGATAAATACATTTAAACCATTAGAACTTAGTTACAAGAAGACCCATAATAGAAATCAAAGTTTAGAAGAAGTTGAGTTTAAAACCCCCTTTTGAAAACCATTTTGGAAGTTGGCTTCTTGAATGGAAAGGTATTCAAGAATGGATACCATACCTTTAGGACAAAGAAACCCACGAATTTGATGAAGAAACAAGTCCCAATCCGTCCTCCTATCCTTCCTTGATTTCTAGCTTCCAAGAGAGTTGAGAGAGTTTTCTTGAGAGAAAGAGAGAGTTGGATCTTGAAGTGAGAGGGTTTTGTCTAGGTCTAGGGTTTAAAACTAATTTAATATAACCTAAAAACACCAAAATTATACACCTAGGGTTTTATAAAACTTGGGGTGTATTTACATAAAACACCCCAAGTTGGCAGCCTTAAGTCGTGCACTGGCAGGCCTCATCGATGAGACCTCCTCGACGGACCGTCATGGGGTCCCGTCGAGGAACACTTGGCTCCAACTGGAGCCTGTCCAAGTTCCACTCTCTGTCACTCGCGACGCCCTGGATCGACGGACCGTCCTGAGTGTGACGGACCGTCGCCATGGTTGTCGTGAGCCACTGATGGGCAGACTTTGCCCAAGTCTTGGGCCCTTCATCTAGGGCCCCTAAACTAAGTCGTCTAGGTCTAAGGAACATCCGACGCATGTTTCAAGTAAAACGAACACATAAAACCCATCCAAACTCGCCAAGACATACAAGTACATTCTAAGGCATACCATCCGAACGTCATGGACGTTTTTGGTCGATTGAACTCAAAACTTAACCAAACTTTGCACACTGCCTAAGAACACCAAACTAACTCCGTTTAACTTAAAATTAAATCAAGAAACAACCATGAGGCTCTAGTTCACCGTAGTTCATTTTGGGGCGTTATAGCCTTATAATGAGAAATTGAGCCTCTTTAAAATGAAAAATGTTGAGCCTCTTCAAAATTATGTGACTTTTATGATTTGGGAACCATGAATTTAGGCTCACTCTTGCAAAGTGAAAACATGTGTAACACCCCGTAAATTCCATGACCTATACTAGAGCCTTATATGTTGAAAAATGATAATATTAGACCTAAATAAGTATAACTAACTTGTTTGAGAAGTATTGTAGTCATAGCATTAAATAAAGGTCTTAACGCCCGAAAACTAGCAAAATTGAACTAGTTGACGTCCTTATTTTTTGTGAAGGTTTCGGAGGGTCTTATGAAGTCCAAAACTTGTAAAAAGACTTTGTATAGGTAGAGTGTAGTATAGAGGATAAAAAAGTACAGTTACGACATCCCAATGACAACCGGAAGGGTCCTTGGGGAGGACCCAAACTTGGGCGAGCAAGCTTCTAAGGTAGCTGCGCGAAGGCAGGATCCTGGTCGCTGCTGCGCAACGCGCAGTAATCACGTAGAGATATGGAGATGGCCTTACGACACGGGCCTTACACGAAACCTACTACCTCAGCCCAAAATTCGAAAATAAATTTGGGAATTAGCCTCGCGACGCGCACCTACTTCCCAGATTCGTAAAAAGTCGTATTTTGGGTGTTTTAACTTCACAAATAAACCCATTGAAATGAGGGGTCTTTTTGGTAATTTACAGGGTGACTATATAATGCCTTAGGGTAAGTTTTAGGTAAATTTTAACACAAAAATAAAGTCCCAAAAGTTGAACTCAAAAATCTCTCTTTTTCTCTCCCAAATTCTCTCTACCTTCAAAACTCCATTGATGACCATTAGAGCTCCAAGAAAAGAATCAAACATTAAAGTTTTTCAACCAAATTTCGTGGCTTTCTCATCTATAAGGTATGGTTTCTTTCACTCTTGTGAATCCTTTCCCCAAGAGGTCCTTCAAAAGATGATTTCTAAATCCCCCAAAACTGGGGTTTTTCTCCTTACATGGGTCTTCTTTTTAAAACGAAATTGTGAATAAATTGTGATGAATTATGATGAATTAAAGCTTTTTAAGTGTGAATTGATGTTTAATTGATGAATTCCTATGAGTTTTCCTTTTAACCTTGTCTTTACTCCAAATCCCTAACTTCTTGGATTGATTAAGATGAATAGATGATGGTGATAAACATGTCACTTATTTACTTTGATTTTAGTTATGATAATAGTTCATGAATTGCCTTATTTCATATGTTGGTTGTGAGTTTTGGCAATTGAAGTATGAAGTCCCATGAAGGGCAATGAGGTATGATCTTGATTTTCCTTTGATCTCAATTATGCAAGGTGAAATCTACTTATGTGATAGTGATGATATAGTTAATTGTGTTATTATGATGTTTGTGATAAGAATCCCTCATCCCTAACCCTAGATTTATAAATTGGCTATGAAGTATGTAATTATGTTATGATATGATTATTATATTATTAAATGTAGTTTCTCATGATTATGATAATGTACCTAAAGTGAAAGGATAGTTATCACTTGTTATCACCTATGAGCTATTATGATATGATGGTTACATACGTGTAAGACCTCAAAAATAAGACAAGGTGTCTAGAGACTAACATGTTCGTCTTAATGTTATAAGGTCGTAAAATGACTCATTAGGTGTTATATAGGTAGTGTGCAAATTTTGAAGTGATTTGGAAGTCGAACGTCAAGGGACGTCCAAGACGTTCGATGAATAGTCGCTTATGTGCCTCATGTGTGTATGCATACCTAAATTGTATGAACTGAGTCTAATAAGTCTTGAAATAGTTTTAAATGATGTTTAATGTTATTGTATGAAGTTTCGTGAAGCTTGGAGGTCAAACGCCCAAGAACGTCCAAGGCGTTCGAAAGATAGCCCCTAAGACGTTCATCGTATGTCATGTTGGGGTCAAGGTTGTTTGGACGTCTTGTAGGTGTTTGTTTTGGATTAAATTTATGTGGAAGGTCTATAACATGTTAAGATTTGTAATCGCGTTGGAAACGTCCGGGTACGACTTCTAAAGGGCCCCACAAGAAGCCCCAAAAGAAGGACCCCAAAGCTGCCTAGACACTGCCTGGGCAGTGTCCCTTAACGGACCCAATGACGGATCGTTGGGCCACCAACGGACCGTCGATCAGGTCTCGTCGAAGGGTGATTGCCTTGGGCAGGTCTTGAGCCAAGAATTTGGCTATGTCATGGATGACGGAGGTCATGACTCCCCGTCATGCCCATGACGCCCTGTCGAGACCCTCGTCGCGGGTGCCTGCAGGTTTGACTGCCTGCGTGCTGCCACTTAAAGGGGTGAATGGGAAATTCACCCCACGTCACAAATTGATTATTAAGGGTTTATTTAAGTAATTTTGGGTGCATATAAGTCATCCAAAACGTGATAAACCCATTCAAAAATCCTCTCACATATTTAAAGCCTTTCCCCTCCAAAATGTTCTCTCTAAAATCACCATTGTTGGTAAAGCTCAAGAGATGCTTGGAGATGGATTTTCTATGCATGAATCATGAAGTTTTAGAGATTTTCTTGTAGACAAAGGTATGGTGATCTTCATCTCTAGTTATTTTTTCATCTAGAGAGTCATTCTCAATGTTTTTCAAACAAATCTCATGATTAAGTTTCTAATCTTCCAATCTAGCCATGGGTTCTTTGTCAAAACATTTTTAATAATTAAATCATGATAAATTGAAGTTAATTCAGTGATTTGAATGTGATTTCACTCCAATTGTATGATGAACCCATGTTCCCTCCAAAATTGGTTTAGCTCTTGCATGGGCTTGTGATCTTGACTTGTTATCGATTGAATTATGATTCCCTTACGTTGAATTGATTGTTTATACTGTTATTTACATGAATATATGTGGAATGATCCATGAGGATCAATGTATGAAGATTTGAGCATGTTTAGCCCAGTTTCTATAGTTCACTGTAACATTGGTTTTCTTATGATCTAAAGTGAATTTTGATTAAGTTGTGGTTCTTGTAGCTACTGTTTTAGGTTAATACCATGGTTGAATTGTGGATATAAATCATGTATGACCAAAGTAGAGAATGCTTGGTTTGAATTAATCTAGGTTCTTCTTGTCTATGAAGTTGTAACTTGTGATCTTGACGTTAGGTTAGTCGCTATAGGAATTGATTATGGTTAATGTCTATAGCTGCTGCCTATAATGAAATATGAGGATGACTTTTATGTAATTAATACAATATGGGTCAATTCATGATAGGTTGAATATGATTAACCTATGTAAACTTATTTTCCATGAACTCTCTATATGAGGCATGCTTGTATCGACCTTAATGGCAAATTGTAGTGGTGTCTCATCTAGATTATAATTTCATTAGCTACTGCATTTGGGTGATAGATTCATGAAATATGACCTATAATCCATATGAATGAAATTGGTTAATGATCTATGTTCTTCTACTTTCTTAGTATGTGATGTATATGTTATGGTATAATCGCGTAGTGATTTGTACATGGTTTGTTATATGTTTAAAGTACATTTAGCTACTGCCATATATATAAATTATCTATAAACAAGGTGTATTGATCAATGAGGATCAAAGGTTGAAGAGTTGGTAAGAATACTTATTCCCCCTACTCTTCTACTTCTATTCTTCTATAAAAAGGTTGATGAAGCCTTGTATGACATTGTGTGGTATGGTCCACTTATGGTGGCGATGTTTATCTTATTGTCATTATATATGTGTTGACCATGGCCTTGAAGGCAAATTGATGAACTTATGAACATGTGTTTAAGATGATACTATGAGAAGCTTATGCCTATTTTCCTATTCTAGTTGTGAATTAGGTTGTGTGGCTATTGTATGAGCATGTGTATAACCATGTTAGGGTAAAGTATAGGTGCTGCCATGGATGTGTTAAGATTGTTAATAACCCCTTACCTATGTACCCTTATATGAAAGTGTAAATAGCTAAAGTTAGGAGTCTTGATTACATTGTGTATATTGTCCTGTCTCCTATGCTATTATGTGTTGTGTGCTATGTGCTTGAATAGCCATTATGTGATCATGTTGGTCAATGTACACACACTCTCACTTACATGCATATTACAAGTAGTATAAGTCATTGTGTATAAATGAAAGGTAGTTCTCATATTCACTAGTGTCTACTACTAAGCATGTTAAGGTGATGTTCATGAATGTATGATTTCTATTCCCTTACTAGGATGACTTGATAGGTGTACTAGTATGGGCAAGGGTATGGAACCTTGTCTATGCACTGCACATATGTATCTTGATAGGATAGTTCCTAGGTTTGGTTTCTATGTACATGAAGGATGATTATATAAATGTGTTATGACTATGATATAATGAAGTATGAATATGTATAGTGTCTTAGTAGGTTTATATGAAAGTATTGCTCATATAGTTATACCTATAGACTTATGCCTTGATATATGAACATGTGACACGTTATGTGTTATGTGAAAGGTTTGCTCACATCTAAGTATACACTCACACACGTGAATGATCTAGTTACTGAGAAGAGGCCTTGCTAGGGGGCCCAAGAATACTCCAAAACTAGATAGGTGCTTGAATATGCTATAAGCATATGAATGATGAATATCCTAAACCTATGTTTTATAAATAAAGGTAATAAAGGGTTTTATATAAAGGGAACTTAGCTTAGCACCGAGTGAACTTGACATTGAGAGGTGTTGACTTTCCTTGGAGGAATATTCACCATTTGTCCCTTATAGAGTGTTGACTTCCCTTAGAGGAATAATCACCTATGGACCTACATAAGGTGTCGACTTTCCTTAGAGGAATATTCACCTATGGACTTACATGTAGTGTTGACTTTCCTTGAGGAATATTCACTCATGTTTCTCATGAGGTGAAGCCCCATTACCAAATGGTATATAGAGGGAATACCTATCTCTAAGTTCCATAAACTATGCTTGCCACATAGGATCTAGCAAACTGATTTCACTTAGGATGCTAGGTTGTATGTTAATGTTCTACCTTGGCTAGGTAGGAACACCTTCCTTTGGTGAAAGGCTCTACAACACCAAATTCCATGTTTAGCACCCATGGTGTTAGTGTCGGTTAAAGCTATAGTTTCCCTAAAGATAAAATGGACAATGGAAGTAATTGAATAGGATCCTAACTAGGAGGACTTAAGGTAATTTACTTAGGATAGGTGGAAGTAACGAACCCATCTAGACATTGCACAAGTGACTCCTTAGGAAGTCTTAGGAAGGTGCCCTAATGCATATGATTTTGTATGTGTCCTTTATGTATGATATTGTAGTCTTGGTTTGACTATGTTTATCTTGTACTATACTTCTATGATGGCATGTGTTGTCTTGTGTAGATGCTATGTATGGTATTCTATTGTGTTCCTAAGGTGATGCATTGCACCAAGTATCCCTAAAGAATTAATTAGGAGGCTAATGAATTGAAAGAGAGGGTTAATGTTAAGGAAAGTGAGTTCACTGTAAAGTGACCTCAAATGGGGATATAATTCTATATGTGTTTTCTATGATGTTTGGCCTTTGATTGTGTTTCTATGAAGTATGTGGATGATATAAATGCTATTGATAAAGGTTTTATGATGATTTACTCAAAATGGCATGAAGTATGATTTCAAAGGAAATGTCCCTTGTAAATGCATGTTTTTGCATGGTTGCCATCGATTCTTCTTTACTTTTTACACAAAGTGTAGGTTATGGAATGCTTAAAGGAGATCTATGATTGAGGAGCTTGATAGGTGATTTCCCAAGCTCAAGGAAAGAAATCCTTAAGTTCAAGGATGTCCTACTAATGTCTTTAATGTAAAGTCTTTAAATATTGTATATTTATGTAAGGTCTCGTATGGGCCGTGTCCCTAATGTATTCTAAAGTTATTGAGTCTAAGATGGCAAAGAGACTTAGAGTCTAAATATGTATTATGACTTATGTTTTTTATATATATAATGTGATGTTTCTAGCATATGATGTGCCATGAAAAGTTTTAAATTTTCTACTAAATTTACTATGTCAATGCAATGAATGATATGAGAGGCTTGTCTTAGACCTTTGAGAGGTCGACGACGCCGGTTACAATCCAAGATTGTATCCTATCTTCTAGGGTATGGTTTCGGGTTGTGAAAAACTTGGTATCAGAGCATGAGGTTTAAGTAGCAGTTTTAGGTTCTAAGAAGTCTCATATTGACACGTCTAGTAGAGTCTTGTATCATTGGTGGTGAGTCGCGACACATCAAATGGTACGAGAGGCTATAGGACAATAGAGTTTCCCTTCTTCATCAATCTCATATCGTTCCATAGAACTTAATTCTATAAGATCTCTCTCTTATGTTTTCTTGTCCGGTAGTCTTTCTGATGTTATTGCTTGGATGAGGTTGCTTAATGCTTGAGGAAGAAAAGGTGAGTTTAAATGCTTATCTTTGTTTTATGGTTTGAATGAGTATGTGTGAAGGTGACACTTGTCCTTATTTTGATGATGTATAAACTAACTAGGGCTACTTGAAGGGTTAACTAGACTTAGGTAGGGGTATGGGACTCTACCTATGTCTTGCACTAGTTTGCCTTGATGGAGACCTTAGTAGGTTAATACTATGTATGTGTATGATGATAAATGTGAATGTCTTTATGAGGTGATCTCTATGTTTGTAAACATGTAAATAGCCTAGTGTGCTAAAGATATGGAGTTATCCATGCATGAAGGTTATAGATGAGTGGAGTATGGTGCTAATTGTAGTTCTTGTTGGGTTACTTGGTTTATTGAAGTTATGGAGCTTTACTTGATCATTGCACATGTTAACTCTATGGGGATTATGATTGGTTATCTTACCTTACTATGTATGAACTATCTCTTATTTGATGATGTGATGCCAATTATGGTAATATATGAAGTCTTTGTGAAATAGCAACTGATGTCGAATGATGTATGTCATGATATAGTTGAAGCATGCTAGAAGTTATGGTGGTTAAAGTGAATTCTCTTAGATTGTTGTATTCCTATATGGTTTTGTATGATGGTAGCCAAATATTAGGATTTGAACATGGATTGTTTGAATAACTACCTATGGAGGTATGCTATACTATGAGTGTATGGTGATTAAAAGTGTGCATTGTTTTCCTTTGCATATATAAGTGGTACTTGATGAGTTGCTCAGTATAAATTGTAGTCTTTCGTAGAGACTTGATTTGTAAATATAGTATGCATGCTTATGAAGGATGAGTTGGTAAAGCTTTGTATCTTATATTTCCATGCTTGTTCCATCAAATGTCTAAATGTTGCACTTTTGGGATATTTGGAAGCATGCTCACTGTAAAGACTAGGCAACTTATTGTAACATGCTTGGAGAACCTACTAAATTGTCATTTGATTGGATGTTGTTGAAATATGTGTAGAATTTATGAATATGAACATGATAAGGAATGTGGAAAAGAATGTTTGCTATTTAGATTGAAGGATGAGAATCTTATGACATGATGAGTCGTAGAGTTATTTCTAAACGTCTTGTTGTGTTATGAACTTCCTTGTTGTTTTCTATTAATGATGTATGACCTTAGTGTCTATTGCATTGTAGGAAGACCTTATGTGAATTGAATAGTATGATCAAAAATTGATGGTTGAGGATGATTTGCCTAAAATGATAAGGTTTAGAATGCCTTAGTGTTGTTAAAGTGAATTAATAAAAATTCTCTCTAAAGTAGAAATCACTTTAAGTGATGAATATGAAGGTTGTGTAGTTAAGATCCTCTATATCTTGGGTTAAGTTGCTCTTAATTGGGTTTACCCTAAGTGGGGGATGGTGTTTGAGTAGTGAGATTGTAGAAATTGTCTACATTGTTCTTCTTTTCTCACTTGAATTGGAAAATATGAATTCTTAGTATGTTTGTTCATGAAGATAGTCTTGCATAAAGTAAGAATTGCAAGATGTACTATATGATTGGTATGAATTGATTGACATCATCTTGGAGACATGGTGAATTTTCCCAATGAGCATGAAAAGAAATTTTGATTAAATCCATGTTTTCTCTTGTTGACTTACATTTTTATGTGCTAATTGTGGAGTTGACTTCATGAGGTAAGACAAGGAATTGGTAATAGTCACTTGTAGGGTAAATTGTTTAGCCTTGTAATGGGAGTTGAGTCTCTTTTACCATGAAATATGTTGACTCTCTTGAAAATTTAGTGACTTGATGATTTGTAATGCAAAATTGTAGGCTCATTCTTGAAAGGTGAAAGCATGTTTTGCTAAGAGTACATGTGTGTGCGTATGATTTGTGCTATTTTTCCAAAACGAGGCTTACTATAAGGGTGAGTATTATGTTAAGAAAAGAGATTTGTTGAATGACTTCCTATTTTGTTGTGATGTACTTGGTGTGATTTGCCATTTAGATTTCACTAGGAAGAAAAATGTATGCATGTCTTGGCTTGAAAGTTGAGATTTCTCATTTTGTTTAAAAAAGAAATTGAACTTGTGCTTTGCTAAAGGGTGTAAATTTGTGTTCCTTTTAAAGGTTGGTGCATGAAATCCTATGCGATGATGTTATATCATATATGAACTGCTCTATGATGCATTGAAGTCCTTGATGTGATTAAAGAGTCCTAAGTGTCATTCGAGGACGAATGTTCCCAAGTGGGGGATATTGTAAGACCACAAAAATGAGACAAGGTGTCTAGAGCCTAACATTTTAGTCTTAATATTATAAGGTCGTAAAATGCATCATTAGGTGTTATATAGGCAGTGTGCAAAGTTTGAAGTGATTTGGAAGTCGAACGTCAAGGGACGTCCAAGACGTTCGACGAATAGTCGCTTATATGCCTCATGTGTGTATGCATGACTAAGTTGTATGAACTGAGTCTAATAAGTCTTTAAATGGTTTTAAAATGATGTTTAATGTTATTGTATGAAGTTTCATGAAGTTTGGAGGTCAAACGCCCAAGAACGTCCAAGGCGTTCGAAAGATAGCCCCTAAGACGTTCATTGTATGTCATGTTGAAGTCAAGGCTGTTTGGACGTCTTGTAGGTGTTTGTTTTGGATGAAATATATGTGGAAGGTCTATTATATGTTAAGGTTTGTAATCGCATTGAAAACGTCCTGGTACGACTTCTAAAGGGACCCACAAGAGGCCCCAAAAGAAGGACCCCAAAGCTGCCCAGGCAGTGTCCCTTGACGGACCCAATGACGGATCGTTGGGCCACCAACGGACCGTCGAGCAGGTCTCATCGAAGGGAGATTGCCTTGTTCAGGTATTGAGCCAAGAATTTGTCTAAGTCATGGACGACGGAGGGCATGACGTCCCGTCATGCCCATGACGCACCGTCGAGACCCTCGTCGCGGGTGCCTGCAGGTTTGACTGCCTGCGTGCTGCCACTTAAAGGGGTGAATGGGAAATTAACCCCACGTCCTAAACTGATTATTAAGGGTTTATTTAAGTAATTTTGGGTGTATATAAGTCATCCAAAACGTGATCAACACATTCAAAAATCCTCTCACATGTTTAAAGCCTTTCCCCTCCAAAATGTTCTCTCTAAAACCACTATTGTTGGTGAAGCTCAAGAGCTGCTTGGAGATGGATTTTCTATAGATGAATCATGAAGTTTTAGAGGTTTTCTTGTGGACAAAGGTGTGGTGATCTTTATCTCTAGTTATCTTTTCATCTAGAGAGCCATTCTCAATGTTTTTCAAAGAAATCTCATGACCAAGTTTCTAATCTTCCAATCTAGCCATGGGTTCTTTCTCAAAATGTTTTTAATGATTAAATCATGATGAATTAAAGTTAATACAGTGATTTGAATGTGATTTCACTCCAATTGCATGATGAACCCATGTTCCTTCCAAAATTGGTTTAGCTCTTGCATGGGCTTGTGATCTTGAATTGTTATCGATTGAATTATGATTCCCTTATGTTGTATTGATTGTATATACTGTTATTTACATGAATTTATGTTGAATTGATGTTGAATGATCCATGAGGATCAATGTATGAAGATTTGAGCATGTTTAGCCTAGTTTCTATAGTTCACTGTAACATTGGCTTTCTTATGATCTAAAGTTAATTTTGATTAAGTTGTGGTTCTTGTAGCTACTGTTTTAGGTTAATACCATGGTTGAATTGTTGATATAAATCATGTATGACCAAAGTAAAGAAGGCTTGGTTTGAATTAATCTAGGTTCTTCTTGGCTATGAAGTTGTAACTTGTGATCTTGACGTTAGGTTAGTCGCTATCGGAATTGATTATGGTTAAGGTCTATAGCTGCTGCCTATAATGAAATATGAGGATGAATTATATGTAATTAATACAATATGGGTCAATTCATGATAGGTTGAATATGATTAACCTATGTAAACTTATTTTCCATGAACTCCCTATATGAAGCATGCTTGTATCGACCTTAATGACAAATTGTAGTAGTGTCTCATCTAGATTATGATTTCATTAGCTACAGCCTTAGGGTGATATGATTCATGAAATATGACCTATAATCCATATGAATGAAATTGGTTAATGATCTATGTTCTTCTACTTTCCTAGTATGTGATGTATATGTTATGGTATAATCGTGTAGTGATTTGTACATGGTTTGTTATATGTTTAAAGTACATTTAGCTACTGCCATATATATAAATTATTGATAAACAAGGTGTATTGATCAATGAGGATCAAAGGTTGAAGAGTTGGTAAGAATGCTTATTCCCCCTACTCTTCTACTTCTATTCTTCTATAAAAAGGTTGATGAAGCCTTGCATGGCATTGTGTGGTTATGGTGGCGGTGTTTATCTTATTGTCATTATATATGTGTTGACCATGGCCTTGAAGGCAAATTGATGAACTTATGAACATGTGCTTAAGATGATACTATGAGAAGATTATGCCTATTTTCCTATTCTAGCTGTGAATTAGGTTGTGTGGCTATTGTATAAAATGTGTATAACCATGTTAGGGTAAAGTATAGGTGCTTCCATGGATGTGTTAAGATGGTTAATAACCCCTTACCTATGTGCCCTTATATGAAAGTGTAAATAGCTAAAGTTAGGAGTCTTGATTACATTGTGTATATTGTGTTGTCTCCTATGCTATTATGTGTTGTGTGCTATGTTCTTGAAGTGTAATGTGGTCTAATAGGGTGGATGACTTAATAAGTTATTGATAGCCATTATGTGATCATGTTGGTCAATGTACACACACTCTCACTTACATGCATATTACAAGTAGTATAATCATTGTGTATAAATGAAAGGTAGTTCTCATATTCACTAGTGTCTACTACTATGCATGTTAAGGTGATGTTCATGAATGTATGATTTGTATTCCCTTACTAGGATGACTTGATAGATGTACTAGTATGGGCAAGGGTATGGGACCTTGTCTATGCACTGCACATGTGTATCTTGATAGGATAGTTCCTAGGTTTGGTTTCTATGTACATGAAGGATGATTATATAAATATGTTATGAATATGATATAATGAAGTATGAATGCGTATAGTGTCTTAGTAGGTTTATATGAAAGTATTGCTCATATAGTTATGCCTATGGACTTATGCATTGATATATGAACATGTGTGACCTTATGTGTTATGTGAAAGGTTTGCTCACATCTAAGTATACACTCACACACATGAATGATCTAGTTAGTGAGAAGAGGCCTTGCTAGGGGTGTCCAAGAATACTCCAAAACTAGATAGGTGCTTGAATATGCTATAAGCATATGAATGATGAATATCCTAAACCTATGTTTTATAAATAAAGGTAATAAAGGCTTTTATATAAGGGGAACTTAGCTTAGCACCTAGTGAACTTGACATTGAGAGGTGTTGACTTTCCTGGTAGGAATATTCACCATTTGTCCCTTATAGAGTGTTGACTTCCCTTAGAGGAATAATCACCTATGGACCTACATAACGTGTCGACTTTCCTTAGAGGAATATTCACCAATGGACTTACATGAAGTGTTGACTTTCCTTGAGGAATATTCACTCATGTTTTCTCATGAGGTGAGGCCCCATTACCAAATGGTATATAGAGGGAATACCTATCTCTTAGTTCCATACACTATGCTTGCCACATAGGATCTAGCAAAGTGATTTCACTTAGGATGCTAGGATGTATGTTAATGTTCTAACTTGGCTAGGTAGGAACACCTTCCTTTGGTGTAAGGCTCTACAACACCAAATTCCATGTTTAGCACCCATGGTCTTAGTGTCGGTTAAGGCTATAGTTTTCTTAAAGATAAAATGGACAATGGAAGTAATTGAATAGGATCCTAACTAGGAGGCCTTAAGGTAAGTTATTTAGGATAGGTGGAAGTAATGAACCCATCTAGACATTGCACAAGTGACTCCTTAGGAAGTCTTAGGAAGGTTCCCTAATGCATATGATTTTGTATGTGTCCTTTATGTATGATATTGTAGTCTTGATTTGACTATGTTTATCTTGTACTATACTTCTATGATGGCATGTTTTGTCTTGTGTAGATGCTATGTATGGTATTCTCTTGTGTTCCTAAGGTGATGCATTGCACCAAGTATCCCTAAAGGATTAATTAGGAGGCTAATGAATTGAAAGAGAGGGTTAATGTTAAGGAGAGTGAGTTAACTATAAAGTGACCTCAAATGGGGATTTAATTCTATATGTGGTTTATATGATGTTTGGCCTTTGATTGTATTTCTATGAAGTATGTGGATGATATAAATGCTATTGATAAAGGTTTTATGATGATTTACTCAAAATTGCATGAAGTATGATTTCAAAGGAAATATCCCTTTTAAATGCATGTTTTTGCATGGTTGCCATACTTAGTACATTCTTGTGCTAATCCCATTCTTCTTTACTTTTTACACAAAGTGTAGGTTCTGGAATGCTTAAAGGAGATCTATGATTGAGGAGCTTGATAGGTGATTTCCCAAGCTCAAGGAAAGGAATCCTTATGTTCAAGGATGTCCTACTAATGTCTTTAATGTAAAGTCTTTAAATATTGTATAGTTATGTAAGGTGTCGTATGGGCCGTGTCCCTAATGTATTCTAAAGTTATTGAGTCTAAGATGGCAAAGAGACTTAGAGTCTAAATATGTATTATGACTTATGTTTTTTATATATATGATGTGATGTTTCTAGCATATGATGTGCTATGAAAAGTTTAAAATTTTTTGCTAAATTTACTATGTCAATGCAATGAATTATATGAGAGGATTGTCTTAGACCTCTGAGAGGTCGACGACGCCGGTTACAATCCAAGATTGTATCCTATCTTCTAGGGTATGGTTTCGGGTTGTGACAATACGGGTCTAGAAGAGACTAATGTGAACTTGTATGATATCATAAGATTATTACTAAAGGGAATAATTTCTTAGCAACGAAAGGGCATGTAATTGAGATGGAGGTCTCCTGTTAGTAAGTCCGGCCTCCCACATGGGTTCCTCACGTTAGTAAGTCCGGATTCCCAAATTATGTGTTGTCACATGAGATGGAAACCTCCACATTAGTAAGTCAAGGTTTCTAGAAATGATCTCCTTGACCCATTACTATGTGCTTACATAGGAATCTACCTTAGTGGATCCATCTAGATAGCTACATACGAATGGTTACACCTTAGGCAAGTGTTAACCCTCTCTTTTTGGTATAGGAGTAGAACACCGGATTCCATGTATCTCACATGGTCTGATGTCGATATTGCACTTATTTCCCTAACATAAAAGTAAATGAATAAGTTAAGTATGTGAACTCTTATTAGGGTTGTCTTGAAGGCTTCTACATATGGTAAGGTAGGGTATGGGACTTCTCCTACTCATTGCACATGTGGGGTCCAATAGGATGATTCTAGTAGTGTTCTTTTATTATTATGATTATGATTATGATTATGTTGATAATATATGACTATTATTGATTTATGAATTATGTTATATATATGAGAATATGTTGTAAATATGAAATGGGTTGCTTAATGTGATATTTTGCTTTGGATAGGGTTATGGGGCTTTATTCTTTGAATTGCACAAGTGTTGGTTGAGTTATTTGTATGTTCATATGCTTATGATTTTCCTTATATATGTATATTGAATTGTTGTTCATTGTGCATAGGTTTAACTAAATCTTGCCTTTTCTCATGCATTGACGATTTTTATGCATAGGGACCATACTTAATACATGTGTTTTGTACTAACACATATATCTTCCATTTTTCCCAAACATTGTAGGTTCGGGTTGTTGATGTATCCTTGAGGCTAAAGCAAGAAGGCTTGGACTAGACTCTCCAAGTTTTGGTATGCCCTCTAGTTCGTGGATGCTACCACACACTCTATATTATTAGTACTTGTATGGTCTAATAGACATTCATTTCCTTCTTATTGTTTAATATATTGATGTAAGCCCTATGTGGCAATTATGAAATTGTGTAAGGTCTTTACCCGGATTGTTCCACTTCATTTAGATGGTTCATATGAGACAAAGATTTAGACTAAACTCGTATGTGTTGTGTATGCGAAAAGACTATGTATGCTTCCTGTGAAGAGGTCTATGTAAACCTTATTGCTAGATAAGTAAAAGTTCTAATTTTCCCACGTTTTTGACCAATGATATGCTATGACAAAGTCTAAGAGACTTTTCTTAGTCCACTTAGAGAATGATGACGCCGGTAATGACAAGGGTGTACTTTGGGTCGTTACATCATGTTTAGCCATTGTCCTTGTGTGTTCCTATATATTCTTAGATTTTTCTCTAAATGATTCATGTTTATGAAAGCTAGTGTTATGCTAGAGATTTAAACTATGTGAAATGACTTCCTATTTTTGGAATGCGTGTGGTGTGATTTATCATTTTTACTCCAATAGGAAGAAAGTATGAGCATGCTTTGGTTAAAAAAGATGGAAATGAAGTTATTCTTGTTAATGTGTTTGATGAAGCTTGTTATGAAAAGTATGCTAAGGATTATGTCTAAACGACTTATATGATTATGTGAAACATGTTAAAGTGTGTGATGTGATGAAATAAGGTCTAATCATGTATAGAACTCAATGTTAATGAAATAATGCTTATGTTAAAGGTGTGTTCACATGTACACACACTCACACTTGAATGATTTAATGAAGCTAAGTTAAGTCAAAAGGGGAGTTTTATAATATAGGTTGGAGGATTGATACCCTTCATGAGTTGAGATGTGGTGTCCAAAAGTTATCCTTGACCTTTGGTAATGAATGTTGAGAATCCGTGGGGAGGTATGCTTAGCACCGAGAGGATATGAAGAAGGGGTGGTTACACTTCGTGAGTTGAGAAGTTGTAGTCCAATGTACCTCTTGAGATTAGTACTCCTCATTAGTAGAGAATGAGTTACTCAGTAGCAATCTCCTTATCCCATAACTATGCGCCCGCATAGGTGTAGCCATTGGGAAAGCCACGTAAGAGCTAAAAGTAAGACCTCACTCTAGGCAAGTGAGGGGACCCTCTTCAGATAAGGGAAGTATCGGGATTCCATGTTTAGCTCTAATGGTCTATGTCGGTTAAGCTAACCCCCACAAAAGTAATGAAAGTACTAAGTCTTCTAAAAGTGTGTACTACTTAGGTTAGGTACTGGAAGGGGACTCTATCTATCCATTGCACTAGGTACGCACTCCGAAAGGGAAATCTTGGTGTGTCTTGTATGAATTGAATGAGTTAATTCTTCTAAAAGAGTGTTCTACTAAGGGTAGGTTGTGGAATGGGACGCCATCTACTCATTGAACTAAGTAGGAAGGGAAGTCTTGGTGTGTTGTTGAGTGTTCTTCTAATGTCTTTTCATTGAGTGGGGACTTGTTCTCCTAAAGCGAGTAAGCCTAGACGGGGTAGTCTTGGGGATCACCTAGGTGTTTATTGAAGGAGGTGTATGGGAGTATCCTTCATGTCTTACCTTGGTGAGTCTTATCATAACCTTAGCTAGGGAAACTCCTAGGGAAACAAGTTCACTTCCCCTTGGCAACACTTTGGGAGTTCACTGTTTTGTAATTCAAGGTTGAAAGTAATTCTCTTGTGTTCCATACTATGATATGACTATGATGTGATGATCTTACTAAATGATGGGTTGTGATGAAAGGAAGTTCTCCTTCCAAACCTAAAGAGCTGTGATAATGATTTTATAAGGGGTTAGTCCCTGAGGCCTATATTGTAAATTAATGTTAAGGATGACTTAAAGAGATTTCAAAAAGGGACTTTCGCATAGGTCCAAGCGAACTAGATTTGAGAGGTGTCCCTTCCTAATGAGGGAAACTAGGTACACTATGGTTCTCATGAGATGGAAACTACAATGAAAATGTGCATAAAGAGGAGTTCCAATACAAATATCCTAGTTTCTTAACTATGTTTCCCCATAAGAAGACGAGCTAGTCAATCCACTTAGATTGATATGTTCATGTTTGGTTTTATCTTGTAAAGTAGAGCACCTTATTTAGGTGTAGGGTTTCATGACACATGATTCCATATTTAGCTCACATGGTCTATTGTCGATTAAGGAAAATGTTCTTGAATGTAAAATGAATGAATTAAAGTAATAAGCTGGACACTATCTAGGGTGACTTATGGGGCCCTAGTGTAGGCAAGGAGACTTTACCTATGCATTGAAGAAGTTGGACTTGAGGGGATTCCTAGTAGGATGTTCTTATGCACTTATATTATGAATGAAATGCATGATATTGGTCCTATTTAATGTTGATGTTATATGATTTTAGTTTAATTTGATGAACATGGTATTGGTCCTAATGCTATGTATTATGATCACTACATATGATATGATTTAATATTATGTATAGCCATTGCTTGTGATTTCTTTACTAGTTTACGTAGTTTATGTGGGCTTATGGGGCTTCACATGAGAATCTCACTATTAGGCTTGTATGGGGATTGTGAGTAAGGGTCTTGTAATGCGTTGATGAAATGTTGATATGAATTTGTTATGATGTTGTTCTTGTATATGTATATGCATATGTCTTATTGACGTTGTGACTATGAACTTGTATATGTTATTTGATTGTGCATAAAGGCTTTCAAAGTGAAATATGTGTATTATGCTAAAATGTCCTGTTGTGCATGTTTTCAATGGTTTTACTTGCATATATCTATACTTAGTACATGTAGTTTATACTAACCCATATTCTAGTTATTTCTACAGTAATGTAGGTTCGGGCCATTGAACATCTCAAGGCCATTTCAAGGAAGACTTGGATAGTTCCCAAGTTGTTGGTGAGTCCTCAAGTCCGAGGATGATGCCACTATTCTAGTTCTAGCTATTTGACTATGCTTAAGAGAATTGTTCATTTTTTATATTTGAGACTTTGTTGTAACTTCTATATCGGACTTATTGTAATAGTGTAAGGGATATGTCCCAAACATTGTAATTCTATAATAGATAGTTATGTGTGAGACAATATTAGACTATGTTGTTAAATGATAAGTCTAAGTAAACTTTATTTATCGATAAACAAGAAGTCAACGTATACTTCATACGTAAAGTTTTAATTTTTCCACATTTTACATATATGTGATATGCAATGATACACGCTAAGGACTAGTCTAAGGCCTCTTCGAGGACGAAGACGCCGATTACTTTTAGCGGGTGCTACCATGTTAGCACATTTTAATTGATGATTTATGGATTAATCAATCTTAATTGTATTAATTGTTCTGAGTTATTGAATTATGTATAGAATAATATTATAATTCTTCATAGCTTGCCTCATAATGTTGGTGCCTCTATTGGGTCTTGGTTTAATCATTGATATGGATGAATTGGTTGTCTTAGCCTTATGAGTATTGTATATGTGAAACTATTGGAAATGCTAAGGAATGATTATTATTGCTATGGGAAGTTGGTGAGTTGACCTAATTCCTTCATCTAGGATTGCATTGAAATTGAATTTTTTTTATTTATTGGTATGGTCCACTTATGGTGGCAGTGTTTTTATGTTGTAATTGTTATGAACATGACCATTTCGGCAATATTATGTGAATGTGAACTCTTGAATTAGTAGGCTTAAGCACCTTTGTCATGTATGTGTGTGCATGAATGATGAATGAAAGTGTAGGATCGGTATACCTAAAATGGTGCCCTTCTAAGGATGACTAATATGGGACCTTGAACTTGTAAAGAAGGTCAAGAACATAGAACCTTGTATATGAAAACTAGGTAAATAGAAATCTTGAAATGAAAGGCGTAATGGTATCCTTCTTAAGTGGAATGATGGAAAAAAAGGGATAGGTTGACTGGAACGACATGAAACTATCTCTAAAGAATTCATAAGACCTATTCTTATAGACCTTGAGTGGCAGCCCTAGTTGACCCATCCTTGGTAGGGAACCATCCAAGAGACTTCTCACTTGCCACCTACACTTTTAGAAATTGAAAAACATATTGAATTTGCACATTGAATGCACTAAGTGTGGTTACATGCAATAAAACCATACAAAAATTGACATTTACTTGATAAAATGCTTTTTATGCTCTTTTGATGTAAATCTCATAAAATAAGTGCATGAACCACTTTCAAGACAATATACACAAATAAGACATATTCAAGTAGTTCAAAAGAGACAACCATAGCATTTAGAATACACATAAGCATTTAGACTGTCTACCAAAGGTTATCCTAAGACTCATTTATGTAAGACAAGAAGAGACCACCCATACATCCTCTAAGCACACCTAAGTAATCCTAAAGACTTCCCTAGATAAGAACCTCTCTGTTCATCATACTTTAACTAAGTCAACAATATTCGTAAAGCCATTAATTAAACAATCAACAATTAGAGGACTTCACATAATGTTCTTGGAGGACCTAGGGAACTCACGTAGAAACTTCAAAGCCTAGTCGTGCAAGCTATAGATTGTGTCCCAATCCACTCCCCACGTGTTTTAGTATCTATCCAATAACTAGAGTTTACATCCCATATGATGAGAATAGATATTAACCGACATAGACCACACTAGATAGGTATGGAATCCGGTGTCATAAGACCCCACACCGTGGAAGGTGTTCCACTTGCCAAAGGTAGAACCAGTAATCAACCCATGTTTGCACACGGTTAAGGAATATCAAGGGCTTCTTTGTACACTAGTCTCATCTAAAGAAGAGATACTACCACTAGCACACTCACTCGGTTCTTTTCCTTTGTTTTTACAGAGTAAATCATTCCCTAGGTGTATTCTAGAAGGTACCATCACTATGCTCTACCAACTCACAATACCCTTTTCTCCCAAGGATGGGTGCACTAGGACTGTCAACCATGGTCAATTTGGATAGATCTTATGACTTCCTTAGAGATGGTTTCATGCTTTTCCAGCCAACCTACCCCTTAGTCCGTCAATCCACTCAAGAAGGATACCATTACAGTCTTTCAATTCAAGGCTTTTATTAACCTTATTTTCCATATTCAAGGTTCTATGTTATTTACCTTCTTTTCTTATTCAAGGTCCTATATTAGTCATCCTTAGAAGAGAACCTTCTTATGTGGTCCTATATTAGTCATCATTAGAAGGTCACCGTCTTAGGTTTAACGATCCTAGACTTTCATTAATCATTCATTCATACACATACATGACAAAGGTTCCTAAGCCTACTAAGTCAAGAGTTCACATTCTTACAACTTTTATGTATCAAGTAAAGGGACCTAAGTCTACCAATAAAGACACAACATCATCTTATCATCACTCAGAGGGATCATACTCTAAACTCACATGTGCACATATACCATATCATCCTTCTCATTGTTCATCAATACAAGATATAACACGATAATACCATAATTCACATAATAATGCCGACATTGTCTTGTTCATAAGATATATAACACATGACCACCGCCACCACCATAAGTGGAGTGTACAAATCAATAAAACTAGATATAAATTCTATACAAAATAGAGGAATTAGGTCAACTCACCACCATCCAATAGAAATCATCACCATTCCTTAACCTTTTCAATTAATTCTCTTTACAAAAGCTCTTACCAATAGCAATGTATATAATACTAAGCCAACAATCAATTTATATCAATGATCCCATAGCAAAAAATATATATATCATCAATATAAGGCAGGTTATAAACAATACCATCATGATCTATACATAATTCAATATCCAAAAACAATCTACACATGAATTCGCTAAGATTAACTCATAATCAATTCACCCACTTTAGACACAAAACAAGGAATTCAAGGAATGTGTGGGTTCATGGAGTTTTTGATCTTAAAACATTCAATTAACATCAATTACTTCATAAAACATTGATTTAAACATTTTCCTGCAAGAACCCATGCTTAGAATTCAAAGTAGAAATTTTTATGTTTTTTAACATCGTTGAAAAGCCTTCGCAATTGAATCATTGATTGGAAGAAGAATGAAGGATTAAAAACCATACCTTTATTGAATACAATCCACAAAATTGATGGATAAAAACATGAATAAATCAAATCCTAGCTTCAACCTTGCTCCTAGCGTCAATGGAGTCTAGAGAGAACACTATTTTGATCTTGGGTTTTGATTTGGAAAAGTGAAATTTGAAATTCGGGTTTGGACGTATAAACGTACTTAAATTACCTAAAAAAACTTAAATAACCTCCCAATAATTTATTTCGACACTAGGTGAATTTCACAAAGTACCCTCCACTTGGTCGAGACAACTGAAGAAAATTGCAGGTGTCAATCGATGGATGCCACCTACGAGGCATCGACCACCCAACGGACCGTCCTTATGGTCTGTTTTTTTTGTCAGAGACATAAATTTGGGGGTTTATCTCCCACAACAATGTGCGGAGCAACTCCTCCAAATGATGGATCATACATTGATCAAAGGGGCATCAATGGTACTCCGGTTTGTACCATCCAAACTAAGTACTTCTCTAGACTAACCTAATCCAAGCTAACTAAGGAAGAAAATAACCATCCTAACCACGATGCAACCAGTTATGTATATGCAAGATATTCCATAGGGATCATGAATCCTAAACTCTAAGCAATGATGAGATTCTAATCCCAAGTTAATTCATGTAATGCACCTTGCATGCAAGACAAGCTAGCATGAAATGCACCTGGCATGCAAGTCAAGCTAACATTAGGAGAGTATAGGCCTTTCTTCTAAGACTATGATGAAATGGTTTTGGCCCAACAAAGTCAAGCTATCATGATCCAGCATGCTAGCAACAAAGACCAAGCTAAACATGAGATAGTTTACTTCCTCCATCACTAGCTACCATGAAGTTCATCACCTCAATATACCATGAGTGATTCAACTCAAGATTCCACATCTCAAGATACCATGAGTATTTCAAACCAAGCCTCCTTAAGATTTACTATCTCAAGCTACTCTTTAGATCTACCATCTCAAACTATCATCCCTTGGTCTTGTTTCACCAAGTCTATCACCCAAGAAGTTATCAGACAATCCATCTTCAATCTAATCTATTCTATCATTTCTTGATTCATTTTTGGTTGATAATTCATCCTAGAGCCCATCTATGTGAGAGAACTTGCTTCGCCTATCATTTTCATGTATAAGCGTATAAGAAAACATCATCATAATCCCTTCATAACGACTTCACCCCCAAATCCCTATAATCAATGTCATACCAGCCCATAAACGATTTCTAACTTCAATTCATCATGATCTATGTTCAATTACATGCTTACTTCATTCAATTATATTATTAGAAGGTAAGTCAAGGCATACTTGATCACATAGGTTCAATTCAAACTTTAGAAATCATGACAAACTTAGATAAATTAAGACTAGTTCAATTCATATCTAGGTGATTCAATCATGGTCAAGTAGTATACAATAGATTTGAATTAAGAAGATCAACTTAGAACCTTCATCTTGCCTCTAATTTCCTAAAATCATCGTGATCACCCTAATCACCTTCAAAATGAATTACTAAAATTACCCATTAAAATCTCATTAAAAGATCACATAATAATCATAAGAACATAATTGAATGAAACCCATTAGATTGGATCACAATCAAGCCTTATCCACAATGCAATCACAACCCTCTCTATATTGGGATATTTTGGATTCACAATTGAGGAAAACTAGGGGTACTCCAAGAATGGAATAATTCATTGATTAATAAGCTTCAAATTTATCTTCTTGAAACATTGGTGAATTTCGTCCTAAAAGCTGCCTCCAATTTCTCTTCTTCTTCAATGGTGGTTTTGAGAGAATTTTGGAAGAGAAGGGTTTTGATTTGTAGTGTAGGGTCTAAATGGATATTGTTCTGCTCAAATACTCTTCAAATACCTAAATTAACAACAAATAATTAATCCCTAAAGTGCCCAAAAGAGCCCTGCTCTTAATGGACATTTTAACAAACTCAAATTTGACTTAAAAATGACGCGACCAAATCAGGGAGGTTACTGCGCATCACGGAGGCATTTTCAATTCTTCGTTCTGGAAATTATAGATAAAGAATGGTTCTTGATGTCCCCGAGTTGGAGGGTCAAATTTTCCCTTCGCGTCGCGCAGCCGCTGCAAATTCATGGCTAGCGCAACAGCTTTCTTGGACCATCTCTGGGTACTCCTTGGGGACCCTTAGGCAGGTCCCCAAGGCATTGTTTTCGGACATTTCGACCATTTAAATCTCAGGCTACGTATAGGAGCAATCAATACTCAATTAACCCTCAAACCATATCCCAAAACTCCACTATAAAACACTACGACACACTAGTTCAACTTCTACTAGTTATCGAACGTCTTGGACGTTCTTCGACGTTTAACGTCCAAACATTTCCAAATTTTACATAATGACTCTTAGAACTATCATTAGTCATTTCAAGACTTAATAAACTCATAAAAAATATGTTAGGCTTTAATTCAACCTAGCTTATTTTGAGGGTGTAACAAACTCCTCCACTTGGGAACATTCGTCCTCTAATGATACTTTAGTGAGACTTCATTAAAGGACAACCTATAGACTAGCAGCCCATCGTATATGCATTATACATAAATTCACATACCAAAATCAAGGAAACAATTAAATTCCAAGCGAAACATAACTACACATAATTATATAGAGACCTCATGAAAAGGCTCCTTATACCCCGCTTTGGGTATAAGCTACACATGTCTCTCTAACATCAATGCATCATTATTAAGAGCACCAAAATCACAAAGCATATCATAATCATAAGAAATTCTTAAAATTTTCATAAATCATTAAGGAAAAACATACCAGAGAGGGACATAAGGAGATCATTTTTATCACCCTTTGATTGGAGCGCATAGAACCTATTCCTTTTTGGAGGATCATCTTCCACTTGATTAGTAGAAACTTTATTGCCTTCTATCACATTAGCCTTTGACTTAGAGAAATCCATAATCATATAAAAACTCTCACCACACCCATAGCAACCATCTCTACCGGCCAAGCACGTATCCTCATATTTCTTACCACGTCTAGTGCAAGTAGGTCGGGAGTACTCATTGCTCTTTTCATACCTAGAAGTACTAGAGTAGCCTTGTATGGAAGACTTTTGTCTATTCTTAGAACAACCATGTCCATCTGACCTTTTACTTTCCATCCTAAATCTCTTCCTCTCATTCTTAAGATTGGATTATTCTATTTATTGAGAAAACATCATTAGTCGGGAGATACCCATTGTAAGACCTCAAAAGTGAGGTAAGGTGTCTAGAGTATAACGTGCCCGTATTAATGTTATAAGGTCCTAAAATGCCTTATTATGTGCTATAGAGTCAGTGTACAAAGTTTGAAGTGATTTGGAAGTCGAACGTCAAGGGACGTCCAAGACGTTCGATGAATAGTCGCTTATGTGCCCCATATGTGTATGCATGCCTAAATTGTATAAACTGAGTCTAATAAGTTTTGAAATGGTTTTAAATGATGTTTAATGTTAT
Organism: Solanum sitiens; assembly: GCA_016801875.1. Lineage (NCBI taxonomy): Eukaryota > Viridiplantae > Streptophyta > Magnoliopsida > Solanales > Solanaceae > Solanum > Solanum sitiens. Next base: position 333,149 of record JABWTJ010000283.1, on the reverse strand, counting down.
TGTATGAAGTTTCATGAAGTTTGGAGGTCAAACGCCCAAGAACGTCCAAGGCGTTCGAAAGATAGCCCCTAAGACGTTCATCGTATGTCATGTTGGGGTCAAGGCTGTTTGGACGTCTTGTAGGTGTTTGTTTTGGATGAAATTTATGTGGAAGGTCTATAACATGTTAAGGTTTGTAATCGCGTTTTAAACGTCTGGGTACGACTTCTAAAGGGCCCCACAAGAGGCCCCAAAAGAAGGACCCCAAAGCTGCCTAGACACTGCTTGGGCAGTGTCCCTTGACGAACCCAATGACGGATAGTTGGGCCACCAACGGACCGTCGAGAAGGTCTCGTCAAAGGGGGATTGACTTGGGCAGGTCTTGAGCCAAGAATTTGGCTAAGGCATGGGCGACGGATGCTGCCACAGCCCGTCATGGCCATGACGACCCGTCGAGCCCCTCGTCGCGGATGGCCTGCAGGTTGGCTGCTGCGTGCTGCCACTTAAAGGGGTGAATGGTAAATTCACCCCACGTCCTAACCTTACTATAATAGGTTTATTTAAGTAATTTTAGGTGTATATAAGTCATCCAAAACGTGATCAACCCATTCCCAAATCCTCTCACATGTTTAAAGCCTTTCCCTCCAAAAATGTTCTCTCTAAAACCACCATTGTTGGTGAAGCTCAAGAGCTGCTTGGAGATGGATTTTCTATGGATGAATCATGAAGTCTTAGAGGTTTTTAACTAGACAAAGGTAGGCTGATCTTCATCTCTAGTTATCTTTTCATCTAGAGAGCCATTCTCAATGTTTTTCAGAGAAATCTTATGATCAAGTTTCCAATCTTCTAATCTAGCCATGGGTTCTTTCTCAAAACATTTTTAATGATTGAATCATGATTCAACTGTTTTAATGTGTTTTCACTCCAATTGCATGATGAACCCATGTTCTTTCGAAAATTGGTTTAGCCTTTGCATGGGATTTGTGATCTTGACTTGTTATCGATCGAATTATGTATCCATTATGTTGAAGTGATTGTATATGCTGTTATTTACATGAATTTATGTTAAATTGATGTTGAATGATCCATGAGGCTCGATGTATGAAGATTTGGGCATATTTAGCCTAGTTCCTATAGTTCACTATAACATTGACTTTCTTATAATCTAAAGTGAATTTCGATTAAATTGTGGTTCTTGTAGCTGCTGTGTTAGGTTAATACCATGGTTGAATTGTGGATATAAATCATGTATGATCAAAGTAGAGAAGGCTTGGTTTGAATTAATCTAGGTTCTCCTTGTCTATGATGTTGTAACTTGTGATCTTGACGTTAGGTTAGTCGCTATAGGAATTGATTATGGTTAATGTCTATAGCTTCTGCCTATAATGAAATATGAGGATGAATTATATGTAATTAATACAATATGGGTCAATTCATGATAGGTTGAAGTAGTGTCTCATCTAGATTATAATTTCATTAACTACTGCCTTAGAGTGATATGATTCATGAAATATCACCTATAATCCATATGAGTGAAATTGATTAACGATCTATGTTCTTCTACTTTCCTAGTATGTTGATATATTGTATTATGTCATGGTATAATCTTGTAGTGACTTGTACATGGTTTCTTATATGTTTAAAGTACGTTTAGCTACTGTCATATATGTGACTTATTGATGAATAAGGTGTATTGATCAATGATGATCAAAGGGTGAGAAATTGGTAAGAATGCTTAATTCCTTTACTCTTCTACTTCTCTATTCTTTTATAGTAATGTTGATGAAGCCTTGTATGGCATTGTGTGGTATGGTCCACTTATGGTGGCGGTGTTTACTTTATTGTCATTATATATGTGTTGACTATGGCCTTGAAGGAAAATTGATGAACTTATGATCATGTGCTTAAGATGATACTATGAGAAGCTTGTGCCTACTTTCCTATTCTAGTTGTGAATTAGGTTGTATGACTATTGTATGAGCATGTGTAGATTCATGTTAGGGTATTGTATAGGTGCTTCCATTGATGTGTTAAAGTGGTTAACAACCTCTACCCATGTATCCCTTATATGGAAGTGTAAATATCTAAAGTTAGGAGTCTTGATTATAAGGTATATATTGTCTAGTCTCCTATGCTATCATGTGTTGTGTGTTATGTGCTTGGAAGTGTAATGTGGTCTAATAGGGTGGCTGACTTTAGAAGTTATTGATAGTCATTATGTGATCATGTTGGTCAATGTACACACACTCTCACTTACATGCATATTACAAGTAATATAAGTCATTGTGTCTAAATGAAAGGTAGTTCTCATATTCACTAGTTTCTACTACTATGCATGTTAAGGTGATGTTCATGAATGTATGATTTGTATTCCCTTACTAGGATGACTTGATAGGTGTACTAGTATGGGCAAGGGTATGGGACCTTGTCTATGCACTGCACATGTGTATCTTGATAGGATAGTTCCTAGGTTTGGTTTCTATGTACATGAAAGATGAATGTATGAACATGTTATGAATATGATATAATGAAGTATGAATGCGTATAGTGTCTTAGTAGGTTTATATGAAACTATTGCTCATATAGTTATGCCTATAGACTTATGCATTGATATACAAACATGTGTGACCTTATGTGTTATGTGAAAAGTTTTCTCACATCTAAGTATAAACTCACACCCATTGATGATCTAGTTAGTGAGAGGGGCCTTGCTAGGGGTGCTCAAGAATACTCCAAATCTAGATAGGTGCTTGCATATGCTATAAGCATATTAATGATGAATATCCTAAGCTTATGTTTTTATAAACAAAACGTAATAAAGGCTTTTCAATAAAGGGAACTTAGCCTAGCACCGAGGAACTTGAATATGAGGAAGTGACACTTTCCCACATAGGAAAGGTAGGGTTCACTAGGGTCCTCATGTGAGGGGTGACACTTTCTTACATAAGATAGTAGGGTTCATTACGGTCCTCACGGGGTGGATAACCTCATGATCCAACCTAGGGTGTAGAGTTGATATTTCCATGAATTCCCCAAGTTCCATAAACTATGTTGCCACCATAGGATACATGCTAGTGGATTTCCACCTAGATAGCTATGTCATGTTCGGTTCTACTTTGGCCGGTAGACCACCTTCCATCGGTGTAAGGTTTTATGACACCGGATTCCATGATTAACACCCATGGTCTATGTCGATTAAGGTTATGATTTCCCTAAAGGTAAAATGGAAAATGGATGTAATTGAATAGGATCCTAACTAGGAGGACTTAAGGTAAGTTACTTAGGATAGGTGGAAGTAATGAACCCATCAGACATTGCACAAGTGACTCCTTAGGAAGGTACATTAATAGATATGATTATGTATGTGTCCTTTATGTATGATATTGTAGTCTTGGTTTGACTATGATTATATTGTACTATACTTCTATGATGGCATGTGTTGTCTTGTGTGGATGCTATGTATGGTATTCTCTTATGTTCCTAAGGTGATGCATTGCACCAAGTATTCCTAAAGGATTACTTAGTAAGAAAATGAATTGAAAGAAAGAGTTAATGTTAAGGAGAGTGAGTTCACTGTAAAGTGACCTCTATTTGTACTTAAATTCTATATGTGCTTTTCAATGATGTTTGGCCTTTGATTGTGTTTCTACGAAGTATGTGGATGATATAAATGCTATTGATAATGGTTTTATGATGATTTACTCAAAATGGCATGAAGTATGATTTTAAAGGAAATGTCCCTTTTAAATGCATGTTTTTGCATGGTTGCCATACTTAGTACATTCTTGTGCTAATCCCATTCTTCTTTACTTTTTACACAAAATGTAGTTAATGGAATGATTAAAGGAGGTCTATGATTGAGGATCTTGATAGGTGATTTCCCAAGCTCAAGGAAAGGAATCCTTAAGTTCAAGGATGTCCTAATGTGTACTTATTGTAAAGTCTATTTAGCAATGTATAGCTTTGTATTATGTATTAAGGGCCTTTTCCTTAATGTACTCTAAAGTTATTGAGTCTAAGATGGCAAGGAGACTTAGAGTCTAAATATGTATTATGACTTATATTTTATATATATATGATGGGATGTTTCTAGCATATGATGCGCTATGAAAAGTTTTAAATTTTCCGCTAAATTTACTATGCCAATGCAATGAATGATATGAGAGGCTTGTATTAGACCTCCGAGAGGTCGACGACTCCGGTTACAATCCAAGATTGTAGCCTATCTTCTAGGGTATGCTTTTGGGTTGTGACAAACTTGGTATCAGAGCATGAGGTTTAAGTAGCGGTTGTAGGTTCTAAAAAAGTCTCATATTGACACGTCTAGTAGAGTCTCGTAGCATTGGTGGTGAGTCGCGACACATCAAATGGTACGAGAGGCTATAGGACAATAGAGTTTCCCTTCTTCATCAATCTCATATCGTGCCATAGAACTTAATTCTATAAGATCTCTCTCTTATGTTTTCTTGTCCGGTAGTCTTTTAGATGTGATTTGTTGGATGAGGTTGCTCAATGCTTGAGGGAGAAAAGGTGAGTTTAAATGATTATCTTTGTTTTATGGTTTGAATGAGTATGTGTGAAGGTGACACTTGTCCTTATTTGATGATGTATATACTAACTAAGGCGACTTGAAGGGTTAACTAGACTTAGGTAGGGGTAGGGGACTCTACCTATGTCTTGCACTAGTTTGCCTTGATGGAGACCTTAGGAGGTTAATACTATGTATGTGTATGATGATAAATGTGAATGCCCTTATAATGTGATCTCTATGATTATAAACATGTAAATAGCCTAGTGAGCTAAAGATATTGAGTTATCCATGCATGAAGATTATAGATGAGTGTAGTATGGTGTTAATTGTAGTTCTTGTTGGGTTACTTGGTTATGTGACGTTATGGAGCTTTACTTGATCATAACACATGTTAACTCTATGGGGATTATGATTGGTTATATTACCTTACTATGTATGAAATATCTCTTATTTAATGATGTGATGCCAATTATGGCAATATATGAAATCTATGTGAAATAGCATGTTATGTCGAATGATGTATGTCATGATATAGTTGAAGCATGCTAGAAGTTATGGTGGTTAAAGTGAATTCTGTTCGATTGTTGTATTCCTATATGGTTTTGTATGATAATAGCCAAATGTTAGGATTTGAACTTGGATCGTTTAATAACTACCTATGGAAGTATGCTATCCTATGAGTATATGTGATTAATAGTGTGCATTGTTTTTCTTTGTATATAAGTGGTACTTGATGAGTTGCTAGTATAAATTGGAGTCTTTTGTGGAGAGTTGAATTGTAAATATAGTATGCATGCTTATGAAGAATGAGTTGGTAAACCTTTGTTTCTTATAATTCCATACTTGTTCCATCAAATGTCTAAATGTTGCACTTTTGGGTATTTGGAAGCATGCTCGTTATAAAGACTAGGCAACTTATTGTATCATGTTTGAAGAGCCAACTAAATTGTCTTTTAATTGGATGTTGTTGAAATATGTGTAGAATTTATGAATATGAAAATGATAAGGAATGTGGAAAAGAATTTTTTTTGCTATTTAAATTGAAGGATAAGAATCTTATGACATGATGGGTCGTAGAGTTATTTCTAAACTTCTTGTTGTGTTATGGACTTTCTTGTTGTTTCCCACTAATGATGTATGGCCTTAATGTCTATTGCATTGTAGGAAGACCTTATGTGAATAGAATAGTATGATCAAAATTGGTGGTTGAGGATGATTTTTCTAAATTGATAAGGTTTAGAATGCCTTGGTGTTGCTAAATTGAATTTGTGAAAATTTCCTCTAAAGTAGTAATCACTTTAAGTGATGAATATGAAGTTTGTGTATTTGAGATCCTCTATATGTTGGGTTAAGTTGCTCTTAATTGGGTTTACCCTAAGTGGGGGATGGTGTTTGAGTAGTGAGATTGTAGAAATTGTCTACATTGTTCTTCTATTGTTACTTGAATTGGAAAATATGAATTTCTTAGTATGGTTGTGCATGAAAATAGTCTTGCATAAAGTGTGAATTGCACGATCTTTATATAATTGGTATGAATTGATTGACATCATCTTAGAGACATGGTGAATTTTCCAAAGAGCATGTAAAGAAGTTTTTGATAAAATCCATGTTTTCTCTTGTTGACCTGCATTTCAATGTGCTAATTGTGAAGTTGACTTCATGAGGTAAGACAAGGAACTTGGTGATAGTCACTTGTAGGGTAAATTGTTTAGCCTTGTAATGGAAATTGAGTCTCTTTTACAATGAAATATGTTGACTCTCTTAAAAATTTAGTGATTTGGTGATTTGTAATGCAAAATTGTAGGCTCATTCTTGAAAGGTGAAAGCATGTCAAGCCAAGTGTTCATGTGTATGCCTATAATTGTGTTATTTTTCCAAAATAAGGCTTACTATAAGGGTGAGTATTATGTTAAGAAAAGAATTGTGGAATGACTTCCTATTTTGTTGAGATGTATTTGGTGTGACTTGCCGATTAGACTTCACTAGGAAGACAAATATATGCATGTCTTGGCTTGAAAGTTGAGATTTCTCATCTTTAAAGAAATTGATCTTGTACTTTGCTAAGGTGTGAACTCATGATGCATGAAATGTGTTGGGGAGTAAGATATTCTTCCATGTACACCACTAAGCATGGTATGATTGAGTATGACCTTCATGGTACTAGGTCTAACTAATGAAGATCTTTGTGATTTAACTAACTCAAGTTTTTGTGCATTGAAGTATGAGTGCTTAATTACATTTGAGTATGGGTTATGAATTGCCTATGAGTAGCTTTTCAATATTTTCTTGTAATGAATTAAGGCGTAATGATCTTGTTATGATTAGGATTAGGATGTTCTCCTATGAACATGAAAAAGAACTTTTGTGTTTGATGCATTAAAGAGTGAGTGAGTAATGGTTTTGCTTGCTTGTGTGCATCGAGTTCTAAGATGATTTGATGATATTTTAAATGTTATGAACTTCTCTTATATGCATTGAAGTCCTTGATGTGATTAAAGAGTCCTAAGTGTCATTCGAGGACGAATGTTCCCAAGTGGGGGATATTGTAAGACCTCGAAAGTGAGGTAAGTTGTCTAGAGTATAAAATGCTCATCTTAATGTCATAAGGTCCTAAAATGCCTTATTATGTGGTATAGAGTCAGTGTACAAAGTTTGAAGTGATTTGGAAGTCGAACGTCAAGGGACATCCAAGACGTTCGACGAATAGTCGCTTATGTGCCCCATATGTGTATGCATGCCTAAATTGTATGAACTGAGTCAAATAAGTTTTGAAATGGTTTTAAATGATGTTTAATGTTATTGTATGAAGTTTCGTGAAGTTTGGAGGTCAAACGCCCAAGAACGTCCAAGGCGTTTGAAAGATAGCCCCTAAGACGTTCATCGTATGTCATGTTGGGGTCAAGGCTGTTTGGACGTCTTGTAGGTGTTTGTTTTGGATGAAATTTATGTGGAAGGTCTATAACATGTTAAGGTTTGTAATCGCATTTTAAACGTCTGGGTACGACTTCTAAAGGGCCCCTCAAGAGGCCCCAAAAGAAGGACCCCAAAGCTGCCTAGACACTGCCTGGGCAGTGTCCCTTGACGGACCCAACGACGGATCGTTGGGCCACCAACGGACCGTCGAGAAGGTCTCGTCGAAGGGGGATTGACTTGGTCAGGTCTTGACCCAAGAATTTGGCTAAGGCATGGGCGACGGAGTGTGCCACGGCCCGTCATGGCCATGACGCCCCGTCTAGCCCCTCGTCGCGGATGGCCTGCAGGTTGGCTGCTGCGTGCTGCCACTTAAAGGGGTGAATGGTAAATTCACCCCACGTCCTAACCTGACTATAATAGGCTTATTTAAGTAATTTTAGGTGTATATAAGTCATCCAAAATGTGATCAACCCATTCCCAAATCCTCTCACATGTTTAAAGCCTTTCCCTCCAAAAATGTTCTCTCTAAAACCACCACTGTTGGTGAAGCTCAAGAGCTGCTTGGAGATGGATTTTCTATGGATGAATCATGAAGTCTTAGAGGTTCTTAACTAGACAAAGGTATGGTGATCTTCATCTCTAGTTATCTTTTCATCTAGAGAGCCATTCTCAATGTTTTTCAAAGAAATCTTATGATCAAGTTTCCAATCTTCTAATCTAGCCATGGGTTCTTTCTCAAAACGTTTTGAATGATTGAATCATGATTAATTGAAGTTAATTCAACGGTTTTAATGTGTTTTCACTCCAATTGCATGATGAACCCATGTTCTTTACAAAATTGGTTTAGCCTTTGCATGGGATTTGTGATCTTGACTTGTTATCGATCGAATTATGATTCCATTACGTTGAAGTGATTGTATATGCTGTTATTTACATGAATTTATGTTGAATTGATGTTGAATGATCCATGAGGCTCGATGTATGAAGATTTGGGCATATTTAGCCTAGTTTCTATAGTTCACTGTAACATTGGCTTTGTTATAATCTAAAGTGAATTTCGATTAAGTTGTGGTTCTTGTAGCTACTGTGTTAGGTTAATACAATGGTTGAATTGTGGATATAAATCATGTATGATCAAAGTAGAGAAGGCTTGGTTTGAATTAATCTATGTTCTCCTTGTCTATGAAGTTGTAACTTGTGATCTTGACGTTAGGTTAGTCGCTATAGGAATTGATTATGGTTAATGTCTATAGCTGCTGACTATAATGAAATATGAGGATGAAATATATGTAATTAATACAATATGGGTCAATTCATGATAGGTTGAATATGATTAACCTATGTAAACTTACTTTCCATGAACTCCCTATATGAAGCATGCTTGTATAGACCTTAATGGAAAATTGTAGTAGTGTCTCATCTAGATTATAATTTCATTAGCTACTGCCTTAGGGTGATATGATTCATGAAATTGTAGTAGTGTCTCATCTATGTTCTTCTACTTTCCTAGTATGTTGATATGTTGTATTATGTCATGGTATAATCTTGTAGTGACTTGTACATGGTTTCTTATATGTTTAAAGTACGTTTAGCTACTGTCATATATGTGACTTATTGATGAATAAGGTGTATTGATCAATGATGATCAAAGGGTGAGAAATTGGTAAGAATGCTTAATTCCTTTACTCTTCTACTTCTCTATTCTTTTATAGTAATTTTGATGAAGCCTTGTATGGCATCGTGTGGTATGGTCCACTTATGGTGGCGGTGTTTACTTTATTGTCATTATATATGTGTTGACTATGGCCTTGAAGGCAAATTGATGAACTTATGAACATGTGCTTAACATGATAGTCATTATGTGATCATGTTGGTCAATGTACACACACTCTCACTTACATGCATATTACAAGTAGTATAAGTCATTGTGTCTAAATAAAAGGTAGTTCTCATATTCACTAGTGTCTACTACTATGCATGTTAAGATGATGTTCATGAATGTATGATTTGTATTCCCTTACTAGGATGACTTGATAGGTGTACTAGTATGGGCAAGGGTATGGGACCTTGTCTATGCACTGCACATGTGTATCTTGATAGGATAGTTCCTAGGTTTGGTTTCTATGTACATGAAGGATGAATGTATGAACATGTTATGAATATGATATATTGAAGTATGAATGCATATAGTGTCTTAGTAGGTTTATATGAAAGTATTGCTCATATAGTTATGCCTATAGACTTATGCATTGATATATAAACATGTGTGACATTATGTGCTATGTGAAAGCTTTGCTCACATCTAAGTATACACTCACACCCATGGATGATCTAGTTAGTGATAGGGGCCTTGCTAGGGGTGCCCAAGAATACTCCAAATCTATATAGGTGCTTGAATATGCTATAAGCATATGAATGATGAATATCCTAAGCTTATGTTTTTATAAACAAACGTAATAAAGGCTTTTCAATAAAGGGAACTTAGCCTAGCACCGAGGAACTTGAATATGAGGAAGTGACACTTTCCCACATAGGAAAGGTAGGGTTCACTAGGGTCCTCATGTGAGGGGTGACACTTTCTTACATAAGAAAGGTAGGGTTTATTACGGTCCTCACGGGGTGGATAGCCTCATGACCCAACCTAGGGTGTAGAGTTGATATTTCCATGAATTCCCCAAGTTCCATAAACTATGTTGCCACCATAGGATACTAGCTAGTGGATTTCTACCTAGATAGCTATGTCATGTTCGGTTCTAATTTGGCCGGTAGACCACCTTCAATCGGTGTAAGTTTTTATGACACCGGATTCCATCATTAGCACCCATGGTCTATGTCGGTTAAGTTTATGATTTCCCTAAAGGTAAAATGGACAATGGAAGTAATTGAATAGGATCCTAACTAGGAGGACTTAAGGTAAGTTCCTTAGGATAGGTGGAAGTAGTGAACCCATCTAGACATTGCACAAGTGACTCCTTAGGAAGTCTTAGGATGGTACATTAATAGATATGATTATGTATGTGTCCTTTATGTATGATATTGTAGTCTTGGTTTGACTATGATTATATTGTACTATACTTCTATGATGGCATGTGTTGTCTTGTGTGGATGCTATGTATGGTATTCTCTTATGTTCCTAAGGTGATGCATTGCACCAAGTATACCTAAAGGATTACTTCGTAAGCAAATGAATTGAAAGAAAAAGTTAATGTTAAGGAGAGTGAGTTCACTGTAAAGTGACCTCTATTTGTACTTAAATTCTATATGTGCTTTTCTATGATGTTTGGCCTTTGATTGTGTTTCTACGAAGTATGTGGATGATATAAATGCTATTGATAAAGGTTTTATGATGATTTACTCAAAATGGCATGAAGTATGATTTCAATGGAAATGTCCCTTTCAAATGCATGTTTTTGCATGGTTGCCATACTTAGTACATTCTTGTGCTAATCCCATTCTTCTTTACTTTTTACACAAAGTGTAGGTAATGGAATGCTTAAAGGAGGTCTATGATTGAGGAGCTTGATAGGTGATTTCCCAAGTTCAAGGTAAGGAATTCTTAAGTTCAAGGATGTCCTAATGTGTACTTATTGTAAAGTCTATTTTGCAATGTATAGATTTGTATTATGTCTTAAGGGCCTTGTCCTTAATGTACTCTAAAGTTATTGAGTCTAAGATGGCAAGGAGACTTAGAGTCTAAATATGTATTATGACTTATGTTTTATATATATATATATAATGGGATATTTCTAGCATATGATGTGCTATGAAAAGTTTTAAATTTTCTGCTAAATTTACTATGCCAATGCAATGAATGATATGAGTGGCTTGTCTTAAACCTCCGAGAGGTCGACGATGCCGGTTACAATCCAAGATATTACCCTATCTTCTAGGGTATGCTTTTGGGTTGTGACACCCATATCATCTACAAGCATTGCCATACGACACTATTGTTCAACTAGTTTGGACACCACTGTCATGAACCTATTAATCAAGTCTCTAAGGTTTGCCACCAAGCTTGGATCATATTCAGACAATAGAGTGAGCTTCAATGCATACTCCTTAACATTCAACTTGCCTTGTATGAGGTTTATGAATTCCCCCAAATTTGCCTCGCTTAATTCCCTATGAAAGAACATATCGAGAAAAGCCAACTTAAAAGTCTTCCACTCTATAGAACCCGCCCTTACCGTCCTAGAATCTTTACATTGCTCATAGCAAACATGAGAAACATCTTTTAATCGATAAGCATCTAGGTCCGCTTTCTCCTTAGAAGTCAATCCCATATTAGCAAGAGTCTTATAAACTTCATCTATGAGCCCATTTGGATCTTCCTCCACCTTGGAGCCACTAAATTCCGGTGGGTTCATTCTCTTGAACTCTCTAATTATATAGGCACACATCCCCCCTATAGGGATTTCCACCACCTCCCTATTGGCTTGGGCGGTCAAGGCTTGAGCCAACAAGTTCATAGAACACAAAAATTTCTATAGAGTCAGATTCTCCACTTGAGAAGCATTAGGAACTTGGGTAGGGACTTGATTACGTTGGGTAGGAACCTCTTGATTGTCAATGACATCTCCTTCCCTTCTATCATTAGCCCTAGTGTTAGCCATAACCTTGACAAAACCGAAGGAAAACATTAGAAGGACTTACTCAAGCCAAACTCTATGGCACGACTTGGAGAATGAAGATGTGAAATTTTCCTAAGCATCCCGTAGGATCCTACTCATAGATGTGTCACAACTAACACCGATGAAAAAGACTCCACTAGACGTGGTATTTAGACATCCTAGGACCATTTCATAACCTTATTCTCGGATACCCATCTTGTCACGACCCAAAGTACACCCTAGAAGTTAGGGCATCCTTAAAGTTGGAACATGACATACTTTACCTCTCGAAGGTTTTGTACAATCCCTTAGACATCATTCATTGCATATATACGAAAAGTAGTAAGGAATTAAAACTTTTATTCCAAAATAAAATGCGGAATAATTTCATAAAACTTCTAACATATGTCTCAAAAACCATCTATGACATCATTAGTGCAATAGTCTTGTCACATCCCATAAAAGTTTAACATAGGAAAGACCATAAAATACATCATAATGGTGGGTGTCCTCAGAAGCTATGAGGAATCACCAATCTTCACCTCTTGAAAGCCTTGAAAATTGTACCCTTGAAAGAAACTCAATCTCCTTAAATCCCTACATTGGATTAGAATCAAGGAAAAATAAATGTTAGTATGAAATGTACAAAGTATGGAAACTATCATACCAAACATAAGATATTTCAAGGGGTTAGTCTATAATAGAAATAATCATAAGAGATCAAGCATAAGCATAACATGAATAATTTAAGAATAATAAAGCATCATAAATCATATTAGAGTTCATACATAACCCATTGTCCTTCTTACTCAAATGAACTACTTCACAAGCCACCTCCTAGTATACTTGTGCAAGGCTAAGGTAGCATCCCATACTACTACCAAAGCTAAGTACATATCTTTGGACATTCTTTATCATAATTCGCTATTATAATTAAGACCTAGATTCATTATAACATATGAGCATTATGCCCCTAGGCCACCTCAAACCACACTTGTGTAATGCATGTGAAGCATCCCATTCTACCTCACACAGTAAGCATATCTTGAAGTCACCCTATTCCCTTTCATTTTAGTTTAAGGGTCTTTAGTAGACCTACATCATATTGATAAGCAACTATCATGTTAAGTCAATCATGTCATGGAAAGCAACCATAGACATTAAATAAGAAAAACATACATAACATAGGGGTCATGTCATTGGTAGCTTCAAGTCATACTTGTGCAATGTATGGATAGAATCCCATACTACCATCCACACTAAGTACGTCTCTAGACTAACCTAATCCAAGCTAACTAAGGAAGGAAACAACCATCCTAACCACGATGCAACCAATTATGTAGATGCAAGCTAATCATTAAGGGAGCTTTAATCCTCAACCCTAAGCTATCATGAAACCCTAATCCCAAGCAAATTCATGTAATTCACCTTGCATGCGAGACAAGCTATCATGAAATTCACCTATCATGCAAGTCAAGCTAACATTAGGAGAGTATAGGCCTTTCTCCTAAAGCTACCAGGAAATGGTTTTTGCCAAACCAAGTCAAGCTATCATGATCAAGCATCCTATCAACACAAGACCAAGCTAATCATGAGAGAGCTTACTTCCTCCATCCCAAGCTACCATAAAGTTCATTACCTTAAGCTACCATGAGTGATTAATCTCAAGCTTCCATGAGATTCAACATCTCAAGTTACCATGAGCATTTCAACCGAAGCCTCCTTGAGATTTACTATCTCAGTCTACCCTTGATATCTACCATCTCAAACTATCATGCCTTGGTATTGTTTCACCAAGTCTATAACCCTAGAAGTGATCATATAAGCCATATTCAAGCTAATATAGTCCATCATGTCTTGATTAAGTTTAGGTTATTAAGTCACCCTCAAGTCCAGCAATGTGAGAAAACTTGCTTCTCCTATTATGTTCCAATTCCCTAGCATTAATGGCATACCATCCCATAAACTATTTCTCACTTCAGTTCATCATGATAAATATTCAATTACATGCTTACCTCATTTAATTAGATCGTTAGAATGTAAGTCTAGGCATACATGATCACATAGGTTCAATTCAAACTTTACTAGTCAAGACAAACCTAGATGAATTAGGACTAGTTCAATTTTTATCTAGATGATTCAATCTTGCTCAAGTAGTATACAATACAATTGAGTTAAGAAGATCTACTTCGAACCTTCATCTTGCCTCTAATGGCCTAAAATCACCATGATCACCTTCAACATAAATTACTAAAATTCACCGTGAAAACAACACATAATCATCATATGTACATAATTGAATGCTACCCATTAGATTGGGATCACAATCAAGCGTTACCCACGATGCAATCACAACCTTATCTAGATTGGGGTATTTTGTATTCACAATTAAGGAAAACTAGGGGGACTCCATGATTGGAGGAATCTGTGGATGAATAATCTTCACATACCTTAGATTAGAGCTTTAAAACCAGCTTGAACACTTGGTTAATTTTGTCCTAAAAGTTGCCTCCAATTTCTTTTCTTCTTCAATGGTGGTTTTGGGAGAATTTATGAAGAGAAGTGCTCTAATTTGTAGTGTAGGGTCTTAATGTCTATTGTACTGCTTAAATACACTTTAAATACCTAAAATAACCCCCAATAATTAATACCTTAAGTGCCCAAAAGACCTCTGCACTTAATGGAAATTTTAAGCAATTGAAATTTAACTGAAAAACGACGCGATCACATCTGGAAGGTTACTGCGCATCGCGGAGGCATTTTCAATTGTTGGTTCTTGAAATTTTTGAGAAACAATTGTTCATGATGTCCCCGTGTCGTAAGGCAAAATTTGCCTTTCACAGTGCAGGCTGCACGACGTGCAGTCACTGCTAGTTCTTGGATGGCACGGCTGCTTGCTTGGACCATGCATGGGTCCTCCTTGGGGACCCTTAGGCTAGTCCCTAGGGTGTCGTTCTCCAACCTTTTGACCGTTTACATCTCAGGATTTATATAGAAACCATCTATACTAAATTCACTCTAAATCCATATCCCAAAACTTCACTACAAAACACTACGACACACTAGTTCAAGTTCGACTAATTTCCGAACGTCTTGGACGTTTGACCTCCAAAAACATCCAAACTTTACATAATGACTCTTAAAACTATTATTAGTCATTTTAGGACTTAATAAACTAATAAAAACATGTTAGTCTCTAATTCAACCTAGTTTGTTTTTTAGGGTCTAACAATACTCCCCCGCTTTGGAACATTCATCGTCGCATAACACTTTACTAATACTTCTCTAAAGGACAAACTCTAGACTAGCAGCCCATCGTATATGTATACCTAAATGCACATACCAAAATAAAGAAACAATTAAATTCCAAGCTAAACATAACTACACATATTAAAAACAGCAAAATCACAAAGCATATAATAATTAGAAGAAATTCTTGATATTTTTATAAATCATTAAAGAAAAAAATACCAGAGAGGGAAATAAGGAGATCATTATTGATCACCCTTGGATTGGATAGCATAAAACCTATTCCTCTTTGGAGGACCATCTTCCACTTAATTAGTAGAAAATTTCTTGCCTTCTCTCATATTAGCCTTTGCCTTATGTCAATCCCTCATCATATAACCACTCTCACCACACCCATAGAAACCATCTCTACCGGCCAAGCACCTACCCTCATGTTTCTTACCACATCTAGTGCAATTAGGTCAGGAGTACTCATTGCTCTGTTCATACCTAACTTCACTAGAGTAGCCATGTCCGGAAGGATTTTGTCGATTCTTAGAACGACCATGTCCATCGGACCCTTCACTTTAAATCTTAACTATCTTCTTGTCCTCTTAAACTTGGACTCTTATATATGTTGAGCAAATTCCATTAGTCGAGAGATATACATATCATCTACAAGCATTGCCTTATGGCACTCTTCTTCAACTAGTTCGAACAGTCCCGTCATTGTAACATATCAAAAATCTAAGACGTGTTCTAGAGTCTAACCTAGGTATCAAAAGGTGTAGACACTGTTTGAAGGTCTATTTTAATATATATAATTCATTTAGTAGGTTTATAAACCAAAACATCAAATAACGTCCATGACGTTCGGAAAATAGTTCAATGAGGTACTACCGTGCATTAGCCTATTTGACTAGCTTTTAGGAGTCGGAAAATGATAAATATTGGTGGAAGGGAGTCTAACACGTATTAAAGTTAATTCGTAGTTGAAAATTCCGGGAACGACTCCCTAAATACCAACTAAGGGTCATTTAGGAGGACCCTTGCAAAAGTTACTAAAAGTTGTCAATAGACAGTGTCACCAACGGACACCACACACTGATAGCGTTCCAATCGACGGGGCATCGATTTCCTCCGTTGATGGATGCTTATAATATTTGGACAAGGGCATGTTTTGATAAGTCTCTGAAATTAGAGACGGATGTGCAGCACGGAAGGGACAATGCTCGTCGATGGACACACGATCCGTCGATCGTGGTCTCATCTGTGAGGAGATGGTTTTGCTGCACGTTTCTAATTAATTCATTTTATTATTTGGATTAGTTAGGATGTTAATTATAGGTTAGGGGAGGTCTAATTAATTTAGTTAACAACCTATTTAAAGCCCCTAAGCTAATTAGACTAACCTAAGCTCTCATAATTTGCAAACGCAAAACTCTCTTCCTTCTCTCTTCTATATCTCTCAAGTTGAAGAACTCCATAGAAGACAAGGTAAAGGTGGGTTATAGGGATTTAATCACCATGGTTTATTCATCAATCTTAATCAAACATTAGGGTATGGGAATCCTTTCACCTTTGGGACTTCTTTCCGCAAAGGGTTCCTTCAATTTGAGTTCAAAAGTGGAGTTTTCATGTGGGTCACTTCCAATCTCAAAATTGGTCTTTCAAACTGATTTTTTATGTATTATTTAGATTTTATTGATTAAAAATGATCAATTTTGACTATATTACACTACTTCTTGATGGAATTGTCTAATTTGTAGAAGATGACCTATTCCCCTTAACCCTAGGTTGTGATCTTAATATGAATTGTGTAATGTTGGTTCAATTGACTTGGGTATTGGTTGAATTACTATTCTATGATGTTATTGTATCAATTATGAATAGATTCAGATAAATTATAGACATATCATGCTAGTTCTTGAGTAATTGATCTAGTGTATGAAACATGTTATCAAATTAACCTATGTCTCTTATCTTAAGCTATGTACTAGTGGTGAATTGTGATGTAGTGATTCAATTGGACTTGTTATCATGTTGGTTATTGTTGTATAATGATACTATGAACTTATTTGGTTGAGTTAAGGGTTGATGGTAAGACCTTGAAGATGGATTTTGAAGGAGACTTTGTAAGTCTTTTGATCCCTATTCTTTACTTCAATTGTGGTTACTTGAGATTAAGTGATGATGTTGCATTTAAGAATATATTTTATTAGGATTGATAGGGTAGGTATGATATTGAATTGAAATGTCTTGACTATGGTTGTGAGGTTGACTAAGATGTAAATGTTAAAAGATGGTGATGACTACCAATGTGCCTTATTATGAATGACAAGGTAACTGTGCTAACCTCACTTATATGAATTGCAATGAAAGGATTTATACTCATGCAAATTATTATTGAGCTATGAGGATGATTATTATACACGTGTTAGACCCTATGACCTACAATAAGTTATGATGATTAATAAAGACACTAAAGATATTTCAAAAGGGAATCTAGGTTAGCACCGAGTGAACTAGAGTGAGGAGTGTCCCTTCCCAATTATATCTCCTAGTTCTTGAACTATGTTGCCCCATCGGAATACTTGCTAGTGGATCCACGTAGTTGCTATATTCATGTTTTGGCACTACCTTGGCATGTAGTCCGCCTTCCTTTAGTGTAGGGTTCCATGACACCGGATTCCACATTATATTATGTGGTCTATGCCGGTTAAGGCAAGATGTTAAAAAAGGTAAAATGAACTTAAGGAATGAACTCTAACTAGGATGACCTAAGGGGTTTAGCTTAGTCTAGGTACGGGTATGGGACTCTACCTAAACATTGCACTAGTTAGCCTTGAGGAAAGTCTTAGAAGGATGTTCTTATATATGAATATGCTTATAATTGTACATATTATGGAAATCATGATCTTCCTCATTGATGATACTACATTATGATTGGTTTTACTTATGAATATTAGTTGATCTCCATTTCTAAAGTATGATGATATGCGTTCATAAATGGTATGCTATGTCAAGTTTGATATTAGTCATGGTTCTTGTTGGGTTACTTGATTAAGTATGGTTATGGGGATTTTCTTGGTCATTGCACTTGTTGACTTAATGAGGGTTCATGAGTAGTTGTCTTGCTTTGATTATGTTGAAATGAACTCTTGTCTATGATTGTTGCTATTATGACTTAATGATAGAGTTGTCTTGATTAAGTGTTCAATTATATGATATGCATGTTGACTTGGATAGCCGTAGGATTGTTCGTCTTGTGATGTACATGCTTTTGAATTAATTAATATCCTTTATTGATTGGTATGGTTTTCTTGAATATGCATAAGGCCTCCAAAATATAAAATAGCATGTTTAAATGCAATGTCCTCCTTTAGCATGATTTGATATTTTATGTGCATATAATCTCATAATCAGTACAAGTGGTGTACTAACCCCATTTCATCCCTTTTCCCCAAAATTTTATGTTCCGGTGGTTGAAGGACTTTGAGACAACTTTGAAAAAGACTGGAATTTCTCAATCATCCAAGTGGGTAGGTCCTCACTTTCCGATGATAATGCCAATATCAAGCTTATGAACTTGTATTAGTTTTAACACTCTTATGTTCCTTCCCTTTTCATTTGAGTACGAGTTCTATAGCCTTTATGTGGCTCTATTACATTGATGTATGGTCTCGGCCAAAACTGATATAATCTTGTTAGATGTTTATGAGATGAGACACTCTTTTAAGACTATGTTATATCTTATATATACTTATGTGCAATAAAAGTATAAGACTATGTAATCTTCTTATACGAAGGATCTATGTATACTCGATATGAACATATTATGTGTATGTTTGAGGTCTATGTAAATCTCAATGCATAAGTAATGAAAAGTTTTAAATTTTCCACATTTTAACCTATGAATGTAATGATGTATGCTAAAAGGCTAGTCTTAGTCCTCAAAGTGGAAGACGGCGCCGATTACGTCTAGGGGGTGCTCCCCGGATGTGAAAAACTTTGTATAAGAGCATGAGGTTCAATATCTTTGGAGTCTATGTCTCTCTCAACCACGTCTATGTACATCAAATTTGGTGCCTCTAGAGTATACTTGTTGTGTGATTTCACCTAAAACTTGTATTTTTGTTATAGGCAATAAATACTTGATCGAACGTGACACAAAGACTTGAGGAAGAGATTGCCTATACGGGAGTTCCTCCTCGTGGTGATCAAGTCCCTCCTCTTGAAGAAGATGCTAATGACGACCAAGTTCCTGTCAATACTCCTCCTTTGATGGATGGTGACATAATGGCTTCCCTTTTCCAAATGTCCCAAGCCATTATATCACAAGCTTAAGCCGTCACTACTCAAACCCAAGCTATAAGGTCCCGAAAATGACTTAGGTGAAGCTAGATCCTAACATGGTTGTCATGATGGTCTAAGGTCCTAAATTGGTCTATAATGTGGTATTGAGGCAGTGTCTAAGATATTAGGTGCATTGGAAGTGAAACGTCGAGGGACGACTAAGACATTCGAAGACTAAGTCACGTATGTGCCTTATATGTAGTTATATGTGTTTATGTGTGATTCATGAGGTTATAAGGTTTTTAAATGAGTTATTATAGATTATATAGGCTGTGTGTCAATTTTCGTAATGTTTGAAGGTCAAATGCTCAAGAACGTCAATGACGTTTGAAAGATGTGCTTTAAAATGACCTTATGTGTCAATGAATGTGTTGTCGAGTTTTAACTGTTCATTTTGGGTGAAATTCATTTGAGAGTTCCTAAACTCATATAAGAGTATTTTTGGCTTTGAAACGTCCGAGCAAACATCCCAAGGACCATCCAAGGGTCCTTGAGGAAGGACCCATCAAGAGTGTCAAGACTGTCCAAGACAGCCCAACCAACGGATGGAAATCGATGCCCAGTGGGTCAGTCAACGTCCCGTTGATGGTGTATCATCATTTTAAACTTAGTCATGGTAGAGGAAGAACCAAAGAAAAGCCTCAGTCCCAGACCATGGACCAGCATGACGGTCCGTTGGTCAAAGGACGGGCCGTCGATGGTCCTCTGTCTGTGAGGACAGTCCCTGCGTGCAGTCACTGTATGTTGCAAGGGTGAAAGTGTAAATTCACCCCACGTCCAAATAAGAGATTTGGCAGTCCCTTATGGGACTTTTGGGTATTTTAGACATGTATATATGTTTTTAACATTTAGAAGAATTCATTACTTGGCGGTCCAAATAGGCTTTGATGATGTTACTGAGAGTCCCTAGGTCTTCTCCAAGACCATTACTTGAATGTCCTCTATGTGATTAATGTATCTTAATGAACTAATGAAAAAATGACTTAAGTTAAGAAAGTATGTAAATGAATGAGTACCTAATCTAAAGTGACTTAAGGAATCCTTAGTTAAAGTGTGAAGAGGGCATAAGGGATGATATCTTTATGTCTTATCTATGGAAGACTTGAGAATGACTCTAGCTAGGGATGTTGGTTGATACTATGGGCATGATCTAAACTTAGGAAGTCTTAAGGATTATTTAGTAACCTTGAAGAAGGAGTATGTCGTTCTCTTCTACGAGTACTTAAGTAAGTCTTTTTATAGCCTTGGTAAGGAGAATGTCATATCTTATATGTTCATGTGTTTGATGTATTGTAAGTGTGTATGTGTTTTATTCTAAGTAGTCTTAAGGATCTTTTAGGAATGCTTAGAGAGGTTGTATGGGCGGTCTCTCTTTGTATGACTTAAGTGAATCTTAGGATAACTTTTAGTGGGATAATTACATGTTAGTAGATGTGTTATGTGAAGGTAAGGCACTTCACTGTAACAGTGAAGAACTTCACTGTACAATGAATTGAGGTTACTTTAAAGTGACCTTAAAAATGTGATAATTGGTCTAAGTGATTTTTTATATGTTTCTAAGTTGAGAAATGTTGTTCTCATTATTATATTATGATATTTAAATAAAGATATGCATATTTCCAATAAATGTCTGTTTTCATGATTTTTATGCATTATGTCATACTTAGTACATGTGGTTGTGCTAATTCCATGTTTTTATCTATCTGTATAGTGGTTGGTATGTGAAGAGCATTTGGGAAGCAAGACTTGGATCATAACATCGTTCAAGTGAAGTTGAAGTATATCCTTATTTGACTCGAGGGCATACATGTCTTTTATTGTTCTTATTGAAGTATTGTAATAGACTTAGTAGTACTCTATTTTCTATTTCGTATGGGCCGTGTCCCAAGTAATCTTGTGTCTATGCTTTGATGAGATTAAGACTTAGTATTTCCTATGATGTTTATATGAAAGAGTTTTTAATGACTATATAATGTTTTGCGAAAATTTTTTAATTCCACACTACGTTTTACTATGTATATGTGACGAACGATATGGAAGGGCTTGTATAAGACATCTGAGAGATCGAGTAAGCCGGTTGCACTCCAAGAGTGTCGTATCTTCTAGGGTATGGTCTTTTGATGTGACAAGCTTGGTATCAGAGCATAGCATGTGAAAGTAGTCTTAGGAATCAAAAAGTCTCATCAAGTCACGTCTAATAGAGTCTCGACCATCGGTGTGAGTCATGACACATCTATGGGCGAGAGTCTATGGGACGATAGAATTTCCATTTTTTTCTACTCCTATGTCGTGTGGTAGAGTAAATGTTATGAGTATCCTTCTTAATGTGTTTCTAGGAGATGAATTGTCACGACCGGAGTCTAGACCCCAGACGAGACCGGCATCGTTGACCTCTTAGAGGTTGCAGACAAGCCTACATACGTCATCGTTACTTCATCTCGGTTAATTTTAGCGGAAAATTTGAAATTTTTGTTACTTAACATTCATATAAGACATTCTACTTAACTCATAAACATTCACAATCAACCATCTAATATTAAGATCATCAAATGAAAGAAATAGTTCCATACTACATTAAGTGATTACTTGCCAAAATGGCACCAATAAAATGTCTGAAATAAGATGAGAAAGAAATGCTAGTGGAACATACTCCACTAACTCAAACCTATATCTAAGATAGAATATATTGGGCAAGAGTCCTCTAAAGCATGAGGGTCTACCAAATCCGGATGAATGCTCCACGTCCGAAAAGCTGCAACGTCGTACTGTAAGCTCTAACGTCCACTTGTGCCTGCACCTAAAAGTAGATATTGTATGGGATTAGTACACACTTGTACTAAGTATGGGTATATGCAAGCACACACCAAGGACATACATGAGTAAGAATAGCTCTTTCCTAACAACATGATTTATGGAAAGTTAAGTCAGTGGACTTGCCAAATTTGGATTAGGAAAGTCAGTGGACTTGCCAAATTTGGATTAGGAAATTAAGTGGACTTGACAAATTTGGATTAGGAAAGTCATGCCATGAGAGTAACATGTATCATCATACTTATCATTTTGCAAGCAGCACATAACGTATTGCACATATCATATCACGTAGTTCACATCATTCTTTCATATGGCATGAGACCTTGGAATCATGGACATGACATTAGGATTTCCCAAAATGAGGGCTCAACATATGGGACCTCAACTAGGGAGCCTTTTTTAACAAACATAGAGTCTGCTTCATTCATTCATACGTACTTCATTTTCATTCATTCATATACTAGTGCAATCACTAGTCATACCTAGGATGTACTTTAAGACTCTCATCGTGTTTACTGTGCAATTACCAAGAATAACCTAGTGTCATTACTTAAGTCTATCTCACCTCTTGATTATCCTATACTAACACCTTTGATATCGTTCATTTTATTATGTGCATCATTTAAGGCTGGCCTCATTATTTCTTTGGAAACTTTAACCTTAACCGACATAGATCATGTGAGAATCATGAAATCCAGTGTGTAGTCCCCACACCGAAAAGAGGTCGAATCACCGGCCAAAGTGAACCAAAACATGCTAGCGTATATAGGGAGTCGAACCCTGCTAGATCCCTATATTGGCAGTATAGGTTCAAAGACTAGGAGATATAAGGAGACTAGGAGATATAAGGAGACCCATACAAGGCATGCCGGACAGTCTCATCTCACGAGAGTTACGTGAACCTCCGCCCTTCCAGAAGGAAGGCATCACCGCTCATAGCTAGCCTATCGGTGCTCAGTATAAAGTTCCATTACATTCAACTCATACATCATGGAAGCTGGCTTCTAGCATGAGGACATCATAGCTCATTAGATGATTTCTCATCTCATAATTAGTATTAAGTATGCATTAACTTCAATACTTTTATTAGAGTGTTCATAGAGACTGGTCTCTTCATTAGCTTTACACTCTCATTGGTGAGTACGTTTAGGTAACATTTACTTAGGCTCATTTGAGATTGCTCTCATCTTTCACATTAGCCTCTTATCATATTGTCACCTCATTCATTAACTTTAACACATTTGCTTTTCATAATTACTCACCCTTCACGTGAATATTCATTTCATTATATGCCAATGCACTTGGCCATTTAGTGTGTTTCACACTCTTAATTAACCCTTTTAGTGTTACATGATTTCATCACATACATCTTAGGCTCACTTACTTTTAAATGTATGCTAGAGTTATGAGTCCACACATACAAGCCATGAGGTTTTATTCATAGTTTGTCTAAGTGATTCATGTTTACCCAAGATTATGTGGTACAAGACTTATGCATCTTGTAGATATGCCAAGATATTGATTTCGATCTTTAGAGGTAGCATTCATTAAATATTTACTTACGTTTGACTTATGAGTCAATACGGAATTGAGCAAGGGAACCCAATTTCGAATCCCTTGGACAACACTTAATCTTATTTTAAACTTGATAATTTGCATTTTCCAGATTTGGCAGATCCTAGTTCGATTCCCATCAACCCCATAATATTTCTTTCTTGTTCTCCTCTCCTTTTTCGTTTTAAGGAAAGGAGGTTGTGGGTTCAATCCCCCACAAGCTCATTATTTTTTTCTTTCAATTTATCTCTTAAGTTTCTCACTTATACAAGGGGTTGTGGGTTCAATCCCCACTCTCCACATTTTTTTTCTCCTTTATTTTTCTCCTAACTCTCTCATCCATTCAAGAGGTTGAGGGTTCAATCCCCACTCTCCACATTTATTTTTCTCATTTATTTTTCTCCTAACTCTCTCATCCATTCAAGAGGTTGGGGGTTCAATCCCCACTCTCAACATTTCTTTTTCTCCTTTATTTTTCTACTAACTCTCTCATCCATTCAAGAGGTTGTGGGTTCAATCCCCACTCTCCATATTTATTTTTCTCATTTATTTTTCTCCTAACTCTCTGATCCATTCAAGAGGTTGCGGGTTCAATCCCCACTCTCCACATTTATTTTTCTCCTTTATTGTTTTCCTAACTCTCTCATCCATTCAAGAGGTTGGGGGTTCAATCCCCACTCTCCACATTTATTTTTCTCCTTTATTTTTCTCCTAACTCTCTCATCAATTCAAGAGGTTGGGGGTTCAATCCCACTATCCACATTTATTTTTCCTTTCATTTTTTCATGAAATTTTTATATAATTTAAATTAGTCATTTTGGCCGAGACTACAAATTTCCAGCAGCAAGCTGGAAATTTGGTCTCTTCCAATCCATTTTTCTCTCATTATTTTGTTGATTTTTTTGTAGCATTTTGAGTGACATTCAGTCATCCACCTTAACCTTTTATGAACATCACATTTTTAGCATATTTACACACGCAAAACACAACATTTAACAAACAAATTTCAGGCAGCAAACATAGTCAAATTTTCAGCACACACATGCTCAAAACAGTCCACTTAATGCACTTTTTTGGAATATATTTTTCATCCTTTACATGATTTCTTACCACACATTAAACATATAATCACAACCAGACCTAACATTATCTACCAGAAGACATACCAACGCATGCTTTGAATCGTTCAGAGGATCTAATGACAGGGGCATGCAACGGGGACAACCTTAGTCTTTCAATCGCGATTTAAAATGAACCTTAAGGGTCTCTTGGGAAAGGGACAAAGAGAGAAGAAAACCCATACCTTAATGTCATTCAAAACTTGTTTAAATGATGCCAATTTACCATGAAACCAAGCCTCACCACCAAAACTTCAAGCACAATCTCGTCAAGAACTTGTTGTTGATTTTCGTTTTTAGCTTAGTTTTTCGTTTGAGTTTTTGTGTATAAGTTCTTCAAGAGTAAAGAACTATTATTTTCAGTTATTTAAATGATAAAAAACGTGAGAATGAGAGTGAGAGACGTCATAATGAGAGGATTAGGATTATGATTAGGATTAGGAGAGTTAGGTGGAGACTAAGTCAAACTAGGACTCCTTATTATTTATTAATT
This sequence comes from Solanum sitiens, assembly GCA_016801875.1. Classification (NCBI taxonomy): domain Eukaryota; kingdom Viridiplantae; phylum Streptophyta; class Magnoliopsida; order Solanales; family Solanaceae; genus Solanum; species Solanum sitiens. The sequence continues at coordinate 307,556 of JABWTJ010000283.1, read as the reverse complement.
TTCTTCTTCTTATTCTTTTATTAAAAATCTAATTTTTCCCTTACTTAAATCAGATTTTTAAATATTAATTAATTCAACTAATTCACTTAATAAAATTAAATCAATTTAATCCTTGCTTCCACCAAGGCTCGAACCCGGGTGAAGCTAGATTTTGCTTAAATGGTCAAATTCGGCAACCTCTACCCAAATTACCCCTCCACCATATTAATTAATTAATTAATTAAATATATAGGGTAATTACAATACTACCTTTAGCCTGGAAAAGACAATTTTACCCCTAGACCCTCGAAACTTATGATTTCCCCTTTTTAAGTACGGTAAAGACTCATCCGAGTAAATCTTAATATTCGGGAGCCCTACATGGATGGACCATACCTTTACTAGCTCAACTAACTCCCCCAGTTAGTTGGCTTGGCTGTCGCAAGGGTTCAGAGGTCTGGTTCTACGCGCATCATTCCGTGTGAACCCGGTCTAATCATAGGCATTCTAGACACATTAAGCATTATTTAGCATATCCATTTTTAGGGTTGTTACATGAATAGTAGAAGGAGGGCCGCTAGAAGGTTGGAAAAGGAAAGGGTGAATGAGGAAGTTCCTCCTCAAGTTGATCAAGTTGAGAAAGTTCTTCAAATTGGGCAAGGAGTCCAAGGTGCTCAAGTGCCTCCCCAAGGTTATCAAGTTCCTAATGTTGAAGGAGGTAATAAGGTTCCGGTGGATCCCACGGAGTTGTGTAATAGAGATATTAGAGAGGCTTTGCTTTCTTTAGGCCGAGCCGTGACTACTCAAGTGAATTTGAGTATGGTGCCTAGGGTGAATTTTTGGAGAGCACTATAACATCTAGGTTGAGAGACTTTTTGAAGATTAATCCTCCTATCTTTCTTGTTTCTAAGGTGGGAGAGGATCCTCAAGAGTTCCTTGATGGTGTGTACAAGGTGTTGAGTGCTATGGGGGTTACATATAGGGAGAAGACGGAGTTAGCATCGTATCAATTGAGAGATGTTTCTCAAATATGGTACACTTAATTGAAGGATAATAGGCCGGTGGAGTCGGATCCTATTGAGTGGGAATAATTTAAGGAAGCTTTTCTAGGTAACTAATTTCCACGTGAGAGGAGGAAGGTTAAGGTAGAGGAGTTTATCAATCTCAAGCAAGGCAATATGAGTGTTGAGGAGTACTCTTTGAAGTTCTCAATGTTGTCTAGATATGCACCGTCCTTAGTTTCAAATCCTAGGGATGAGATGAGTCATTTTGTGACTGGGGTCGCCCACTTAGTGAGAGAACAATGACGTATGGCTATGCTACATTATGATATGACCTTACCTAGACTCATGGTGTATTCACAATCAATTAAAGAGTCTAAACCTTGTAGGATTGCTAGAAACATGAAAAGAAGTGATGCAAGTGATCAATGGCAACCTAGGTTCAAAAAGAGGGATCAAACTCAAGATGAACCTAGTGCTCCTAAGGTGAAATTTGATAAAGGAGGTAGTTCTCAAAATGGCATGCCCACATGTGCCACTTGTAGAAAGAGACATTATGGTGAGTTTATAAGGGATACCGGGAGTTTTTTGAGATGTGGCAAATATGGACACAAAGTGAGGGATTGTCCTAATAGAGATGGTAAGAAATTTACTTCTAATGTTCCAAAGGATGATGTTCCAAAGGCAAAGGCTCGTTTCTATGCACTCCGGACTAGAGGAGAAAAGCCGGATGAGGTTGATGATGATGTCGGTAAGTCCTTGTATTTCTCTTACTAGTGATATGAGTCCCTTCTAAAAGGGGGAGTATGGTTATAGATCGTCTAGAAAGTCCTAGAAGTTTGTTGTATGTGCATGGTGTTTAGGAGTTTGGTTGAAATTAAATTTCATTAACTTCTTGCATTGTGTATTTTTCGAAGCCATGATAATTTTGTAAAAGGTGTTTATATGATGTTACCTTGCATACTAGCATGTCTCTATCATTAATTGCATAACAGTTGCATTTTTGAAAAAGTTGCCTAATTCACTGTAGAGGACTGCCTGCTCACTGTGAAATTTTTTAAAATTTGACTAATTCATTCTTTGGTCTAAAATTGTGGTAATGTGGTTATAAATTATGTTTATTAGTATAATAATGAATATAAAATGAGTTGTTGCTATTTGGATTGAAGGATATGAGTTTTGTAGCATGATGGGTCATAGAATTTATTCTAAGTTTCTTGTTGTGTTGTGAATCTCTTGACTATGTGAAATGTCTGTTTTATCCTTGATTATGTGTTTTATGATATGGTTTTGAGTTTCTAGTTGAATCACTATTCTTGGAAGTGTTCGGAGAGTGACAAGTGTCATTCGAGGATGAATGTTGTCCAACTAGGGGAGACTGTAAGGTCCCAAAAATGACTTAGGTGAAGCTAGAGCCTAACATAGTTATCATGATGGTATAAGGTCATAAATTGGTCTATAATATTGTATTGAGGCATTGTTTAAGAGATTAGGTTCATTGGAAGTCAAATGTCAAGGGAAGACTAAGACGTTCAACGAATAAGTCACCTTTGCGCCTCATATGTGGTTATATGTGTTTATGTGTGATTTGTGAGGTTATAAGGTACTTTAAAGATTTACTATAGTATATAAGCAGTGTGTCAAGTTTCTTGAAGTTTGGAGGTCAAATGCTAAAGAACGTCCATGACGTTCGAAAGATGTTCCTTGAAATGACCTTGTGTGTCTAGATATGTTTCATCAAGTTTTATGTGTTTCTTATGGAAGAAATTCATGTAAGAGGTACTAAACTTATATACGAGAATTTTGGGTTGGAAACGATCGGGATAACATCACCAAGGACCATCCAAGTGTCCTTGAGAAAGGACCCATCAAGAGTGTCAAGACTGTAAAAGATAGCCCAACCAACGGATGGCAATCGACGCACAGTGGGTCAGTCGACGCTCCGTTGGTGGTGTCTAGTCATTTGACACTTATTCATGGGAGAATAGCGACCAAAGACAAGCCTCAGTCCCAAACCAAAGACAAGTAGGACGGTCCATTGGTCAAAGGATGGACCGTCAATGGTCCTCTGTCTGTAGGACTGTCCCTGCGTCCAGTCACTGTAACTTGCAAGGGTGAAAGTGTAAATTAACCCCACGTCGAAATAAGAGGTTTGGCGGTTACTTAAGGGTCTTTTGGGTATTTTAGACATGTATATATGTCTTTAAAACTTAGAAGAGTTAATTTTTCCAAATCAAAACCCAAAATCCCTTAGAAATTCCTTAGAACAAATTGAAGCCAAAACTCAAGGAAGATCTTGGATTGGAGATTTGAGTGGTGATTCATCATCAAATTGGAGGATTAACATCATTGAGGTATGGTTTTTGATCCTTGAAACTCTATTCATTATAGAGCTTAAATTCAAAGAGTTTTCTAAAGTTTTCAAAAATGAACTTGACCTATTTTATGATCTATCCATGGGTTCTTGCATTAAAGGTTTTTAATCATTGAATATTGATTGATTTTTGTTATTTAGTTTATTTTAACTCAATTGACCTATGAACCTATGTAATTGATGAACCCTGGTTTTTGACTACTTTATGAGTTAGTTGATATTGACTTAATGATTATGAATTATGGTGTAGTTTCTTATGTGCTATCTAATAATGTAAGAATTGTATTCAATTGATGTCTAATTTGTCTTAGATTGATAAATATATATTGAATTGACTTAGATTCATTGAGTATTATAGTATATGCATAGAATTGATGTTCATGGCCATGGGTAAGAGCCTTATGGTATTGAATTGGATGATTTGAACATGGATTGAAGTGGAGAGAATTGATTGGTGGTACGCTGCCGTGTTTCTATTTATTTAAAGTATTATATCTATTGATTTATGTTTTGATTGGTTTGGTCCACTTATGGTGGCGGTGTAATGTGATTGATGTGGCCATGTCGGCGTTACTTTAAGTATTATGATGGTCATGGCCTTGTCAGCACTACTTGAAGGATTATAATAATTTGTGTAATTGATTGTGTGAAGTATGATCCTATATACTTGAATGTAAAATAATGTGAAAGTATGTGGTTTCTTCTATTGAAGTTGTTAAGTGATCATATTAGACTATGACTGTGTGTTCTTGTGTATAGTCTTAGAGTTGATGCATGATTGTTCCGAATTGGCTATATGAGTCTATAATATTTTTATTAATGATGATATAGTAATGTATAGGATGAATTAGTAATGATTATAGTTGTTCCTATGTGCTTATGAATGACATATAATATGTGTTAAACTGAAGTTATGATGTGTCTTGTTTAGGTAGACTGAAGTTCCTTACTTGATGCATGTATGAATGTGAATATGTGATGACTTGACATAGGAGGGTAAAGCATCTTATTCTTGTATGAATGAATGATACGTGAGATATTGAATGATTATAAGAGGGTTCTTTATGTGAAACCTTGAACCTAGTAGTAAGGTTATGAAACTTGAAGTCGAAAGCCATAATAGTATCCTTCTTGAAATGAATGATGGACTTAAGGTTGATTATCTGGAACGGCATCATATCAATCCTTAGGAAAGTCATGATGATCTTCTTTTGTCCATTGTAAGGCTGCCCCAGGGGACCTCTTTTGTAGGGTAAACTTAACTGGGTTATGAACTTGATATGGAACCCCATTGTATGAACCATAATGTTAATTACTCTATGAGAACAAAGGCTAGCACCGAGTGAGTATGGTAAGGGAAGTAGTTCTAAGTAAAGTATGAGTATGGAATACAATGTAAGCCCTTCATATTCCTTAACTATTTGCCTACATGGGATGTGTCCAAGTTCTACCATTGGCAAGTAGAACAACCTCATAAGAGTAGGATAGAACTCCGGATTCCATGTTTTGCAACGATGGTCTATGTCGGTTATTGCCTATTCTCATCATCTGGGAAACCTATTAGCATTATAAAATTTCTATGAAGTTTAGGTGGTGGTATGAGACGCTATCTAGACATTGCACAATAGGCTTTGAAGATGTTAGTCATAGTCCCTAGGTCTTCTCCAAGACCTTTACTTGATGGTTCTCTATGTGATGAATGTCTCTTAATAAACTAATGAAATAATGACTTAAATTAAGAAACTATGTAAATGAATGAGTACCTAATCAAAAGTGACGTAAGGATTCCTTAGTTTAAGTGTGAAGAGGGCATACGGGATGATCTCTTTATGTCTTATCTATGGATGTCTTGAGAATTACTCTAGTTGGGGAAGTTTGTTGATACTATGGGCATGATCTAAATTTAGAAATTAGTAAGGATTATTTAGGTAACCTTGAAGAGGGTGTATGGGTGTTCTCGTCTAGGAATACTTAAGTAAGTCTTTTGATAGCCTTGGTATGGAGAATTCCATATCTTATGTTCATGTGTTTGATGTTTTGAAGTGTATATGTGTCTCATTGTAAGTAGCCTTCAGGGTCGTTTAGGCATGGTTAGAGAGGGTGTATGGTTGGTCTCTCTTTGTATGACTTAAATGAATCTTAGGATAGCTTTTAGTGGGATAATTACATGCTAGTAGATGTCTTAAGTGAAGGTAGGGCACTTCACTGTACATTGAATTGAGGTTACTATAAAGTGAAATGTGATAATTGGTCTAAGTGATTTCTTATGTGTTTCTAAGTTGATAAATGTTGTTCTTATGATTATATTATGACATTTAAATCAAAAGATGCATATTTCCAATAAATGTCCGTTTTCATGATTTTTATGCATTATGCCATACTTAGTACATATGGTTGTACTAATTCCATTTTTTTCTATCTCTATAATGTTTGGTAGGTGAGGAGCATTTGGGAAGCAAAACTTGGATCGTAGCATCGTTCAAGTGAAGTTGAAGTATGACCTCATTTGACTCGAGGGCGTAGATGTATTTTATTGTTCTTATTGAAGTATTGTAATAGACTTAGTAGTACTATATTTTCTATTTCGTATGGGTCGTGTCCCAAGTACTCTTGTGTCTAATTTTTGATGACATTGAGATTTTGTATTTCCTATGATATTTATATGAAAGAGTTTTCAAAGACTATTTAATATATTGTGAAAAGTTTTAATTCCACACTACTTTTCACTATGTATATGTGATGAACGATACGGAAGGGCTTGTATAAGACCTCCGAAAGGTCGAGTACGCCGGTTGCACTCCAAGAGTGCCATATCTTCTAGGGTAGGGTCCTGGGATGTGACAATCCTTGTATTAGAGCATAGGATGTGACAGTATAAGAGCATTTTTTTGTTTGAAACATCCGGGCAAACATCCCCAAGGACCATCCAAGGGTCCTTGAGAAAGGACCCATCAAGAGTGTAAAGACTGTCCAAGACAGCCCAACCAACGAATGGCAATTGACGCGCAGTGGGTCAGTCGACGCCCCATTTGTGGTGTCTTGTCATTTGAAACTTAGTTGTGGCAGAGGAGCGACCAAACAAAAGACTCAGTCCCAGACCACGGACCAGCATGACGGTCCGTTGGTCAAAGGACGGACCGTCGATGGTCCTCCGTCTGTGAGGAATATCCCTGTGTGCAGTCACTGTAAGTTGCAAAGGTGAAAGTGTAAATTCACCCCACTTCCAAATAAGAGATTTGGCGGTTCCTTAAGGGACTTTTGGGTATTTTATACATGTATATATGTTTTTAACATTTAGAAGAATTCATTCTTCCAAATCAAAATTCAAAATCCCTTAGAAATTCCTTAGAACTCCATTGAAGCCAAAATTCAAGGAAGAGCTTAGATTAGAGATTTGAGTGGTAATTATTCACCAAATTGGAGGATTAACATCATTGAGGTATGGTTTTTGATCCTTGAAACTCAATTCATCAACGAGCCCAAATTAAAAGAACTTTTTTCTAAAGTTTTCAATGATGAACTTGACCTATTTCATGATCTATCCATGGGTTCTTGCATTAAAGGTTTTTAATCATTGACTATTGATTGAATTGTTGTTATTTAGATTATTTTAACTCAATTGACCTATGAACCCTTGTAATTGATGAACCCTAGTTTTTGACTACTTTATGGGTTATTTGATATTGACTTATTGATTATGAATTATGGTGTAGTTGCTTTTGGGCTATCTTATAATGTAAGAATTGTATTCAATTGATGTATAATTGGTCTTAGATTGATAAATCTATATTGAATTGACTTAGATTCATTGAGTATTATAGTTTATTCGTTGAATTGATGTTCATGGCCATGGGTAAGGGCCTTATGGTATTGAATTGGATGATTTAAACATGGATTGAAGTGGAGTGAATGGATTAGTGGTACGCTATCCATTTTCTATTTATTTAAAGAATTATATCTTTTCATTTACATTGTGATTTGTTTGATCGACTTATGGTGGCGGTGTTATGTGATTGATGTGGCCTTGTCGGTGTTATTTTAAGTATTATGATGATCATGACCTTGTCGGCTGTACTTGAAGCATTGTAATGATTTGTGTAGTTGATTATATGAAGTATGATCCTATCTACATATATGTGAAGTAATGTGGAAGTATGTGGTTTCTTCTATTGAAGTTGTTAGGTGATCATGTTAGACTATGACTGTGTGTTCTTGTGTGTAGTCTTAGAGTTGATGCATGAGTGTTCCTAATTGTCTTTATGAGTCTATAATGGTTATATTTATGATTATATATTAATGTGTAGGATGAATTAATGATGATAATGGTAGTTCCTATGTGCTTCTAGAATGACATGTGATATGTGCTAAAGTGAAGTAATGATGTGTCTTATTTAGGTAGACTTAAGTCCTTTACTTGATGCATCTATGAATGTGAATATGTGATGACTTGACATAGGAGGCGAAATAATCTTAGTCTCGTATGAATGAATTATATGTGTGACCTTGAATGATGATAAGAGGGTCCTTTATGTGAACTTTGAACCTAGTGGTAAGGTTATGAAACTTGAAGTCGAAAGTCGTAATGATATACCTCTTGAATTGAATGATGGACTTAAGGTTGAGTGGATGGAACGACATCATATTAATCCTTAGGAAAGTCATGATGAGCTTCTTGTCGCCATTGTAAGGCAACCCTAGGGGACCTTTTTCTTAGGGTAAATGTAATTGGGTGATGAACTTGATATGGAACCCCTTTGTATGAACCTTAATGTGAATTAGTCTATGAGAACAACGGCTAGCACCTAGTGAGTATAGTAAGGGAAGTAGTTCTAGTTAAATGATGTGGCCAAAATACAAAGTAAACCCTTCATATTCCTTAACCATGTTCCTAGATGGGATGTGTCAAAGTTCTACCATTGGCAAGTAGAACAACCTCATCGGAGTAGGATAGAACTTGCGATTCCATGTTTTGCTACCATGGTCAATGTCGGTTATTGCCTATTCTCATCATGTGGGACACCTATTAGCATTAGAGATGTTCTATGAAGTTTAGGTGGTGGTATGGGACGCCATCTAGACATTGGAGAATAGGCTTTGATGATGTTACTGAGAGTCCCTAGGTCTTCTCCAAGACCATTAATTGAATGTCCTCTATGTGATGAATGTATCTTAATGAACTATTGAAATAATGACTTAAGTTAAGAAAGTATATAAATGAATGAGTACCTAATCTAAAGTGACTTAAGGAATCCTTTGTTAAAGTGTGAAGAGGGCATAAGGGATGATCTCTTTATGTCTTATCTATGGAAGACTTGAGAATAAATCTAGTTAGGGATGTTGGTTGATACTATGGGCATGATCTAAACTTAGGAATTCTTAAGGATTATTTAGGTAACCTTGAAGAAGGAGTATTCCGTTCTCTTCTAGGAGTACTTATGTAAGTCATTTGATAGCCTTGGTTAGGAGAATGTTTTATCTTATATTTTCACGTGTTTGAAGTATTGTAAGCGTGTATGTGTTTTATTCTAAGTAGTCTTGAGGATCGTTTAGGAATGCTTATAGAGGTTGTATGGGCGGTCTCTCTTTGTATGACTTAAGTGAATCTTAGGATAGCTTTTAGTGGGATAAGTACATGCTAGTAGATGTCTTAAGTGAAGGTAAGGCACTTCACTGTAACAGTGATGAACTTCACTGTACAGTGAATTGAAGTTACTGTAAAGTGACCTTAAAAATGTGATAATTGGTCTAAGTGATTTTTATGTGTTTCTAAGTTGAGAAATGTTGTTCTCATTATTATATTATTATATTTAAATAAAGATATGCATATTTCCAATAAATGTCTATTTTCATGATTTTTATGCATTATGTCATACTTAGTACATGTGGTTGTACTAATTCCATGTTTTTATCTATCTGTGTAGTGGTTGGTAGGTGAAGAGCATTTGGGAAGCATGACTTGGATCATAGCATCGTTCAAGTGATGTTGAAGTATGTCATCATTTGACTCGAGGGCATACATGTCTTTTATTGTTCTTATTGAAGTATTGTAATAGACTTAGTAGTACTATATTTTCTATTTCGTATGGGTCGTGTCCCAAGTAATATTGTGTCTATGCTTTGATGAGATTAAGACTTAGTATTTCCTATGATGTTTATATGAAAGAGTTTTTAATGACTATGTAATGTTTTGCAAAAAGTTTTATATCCATACTACTTTTTACTAGGTATATGTGATGACCGATATGGAAGGGCTTGTATAAGACCTCTGAGAGGTCGAGTAAGACGGTTGCACTCCAAGAGTGCCGTATCTTCTAGGGTATGGTCTTTTGATGTGACAAGCTTTGTATCAGAGCATAGGATGTGAAAGTAGTCTTAGGAATCAAAAAGTCTCATCAAGTAACGTCTTATAGAGTCTCGACCATCAATGTGAGTCACGACACATCTATGGGAGAGAGTCTATGGGGCGATAGAGTTTCCCTTCTTTTCTAATCCTATGTCGTGTGGTATAGTAGATGTTATGAGTATCCTTCTTAATGTGTTTCCTTGTGTTTGTTGGATATCAATAGTAGAAGGATGGCTGCTAGAAGGTTGGAAAAGGAAAGGGTGAATGAGGAAGTTCCTCCTCAAGTTGATAAAGTTCTTCAAAATGGGCAAGGAGTCCAAGGTGCTCAAGTGCCTCCCCAAGGTTATCAAGTTCCTAATGTGGAAGGAGGTAATAAGGTTCCGGTGGATCCCCCGGAGTTGAGTAATAGAGATATTATAGATGCTTTGATTTCTTTAGCCCGAGCCGTGATTACTCAAGTGAATTTGAGTATGGTTCCTAGGGTGAATGTTGTGGAGAGCACTATAACATCTAGGTTGAGAGACTTTTTGAGAATGAATCCTCCTATCTTTCTTGTCTCTAAGGTGGGAGAGGATCCCCAAGAGTTCCTTGATGGTGTGTACAAGGTGTTGAGTTTTATGGGGGTTACATATAGGGAGAAGGCGGAGTTAGCATCGTATCAATTGAGGGATGTTTCTCAAATATGGTACACTTAATGGAAGGATAATAGGCCTGTGGAGTCGGATCCTATTGAGTGGGAAGAATTTAAGGAAGCTTTTCTAGGTAAGTACTTTCCACATGCAAGGAGGAAGGTTAAGGTAGAGGGGTTTATCAATATCAAGCAAGGCAATATGAGTGTTGAGAAGTACTCTTTGAAGTTATCAATGTAGTCTAGATATGCACCGTGTTTAGTTTCAAATCCTAGGGATGAGATGAGTCATTTCGTGACTAGGGTTGCCGACTTATTGAGGCAAGAATGTCGTACGTCTATGCTACATTATGATATGACCTTAGCTAGACTCATGGTGTATTCACAATCAATTAAAGATTCTAAACTTTGTAGGATTGCTAGAAACTTGAAAAGAAGTGATGCAAGTGATCAAGGGCAACCTAGGTTCAAAAAGAGGGATCAAACTCAAGATGAACCTAGTGCTCCTAAGGTGAAATTTGAGAAAGGAGGTGGTTCTCAAAATGGCAAGCCCACATGTGTCACTTGTAGAAAGAGAGATTATGGTGAGTGTCTAAGGATACCGGGAGTTTTTTGGGATGTGGCAAATATGGATACAAAGTGATGGATTGTCCTAATAGAGATGGTAAGAAATTTGCTTCTAATGTTCCAAAGGATGATATTCCAAAGGCAAAGGCTCGTTTCTATGCACTCCGTACTATAGGAGAAAAGCCGGATGAGGATGAGGATGATGTCGGTAAGTCCTTGTATTTATCTTACTAGTGATATAAGTCCCTTCTAAGTGGGGAAGTATGGTTATAGATCGGCTAGAAAGTCCTAGAAGTTTGTTGTATGTGCATGGTGTTTAGGAGTTTGGTTGAAATTAAATTTCATTAACTTCTTGCATTGTGTATTTCTTGAAGCCATGATCATTTTTTAAAATGTGTTTATATGATGTTACCTTTCATACTAGCATGTCTCTATCATTAATTGCATAAAAGTTGCATTTTTGAAAAAGTTGCCTAATTCACTATAAAGGACTTCCTGCTCACTGTGAAATTTTTCAATATTTGACTAATTCATTATTTGGTCTAAAATTGTGGTAATGTGGTTATACATTATGTGTATTAGTATAATAATGAATATAAAATGAGTTGTTGCTATTTGGATTGAAGGATGTGAGTTTTGTAGCATGATGGGTTATATAATTTATTCTAAAATTCTTGTTGTGTTGTGAATCAGTTGACTATGTGAAATGTCTGTTTTCTCCTTGATTATGTGTTCTATGATATGGTTTTGATCTTCTAGTTGAATCCCTATTGTTGGAAGTGTTCGGAGAGGGGCAAGTGTCATTCGAGGACGAATGTTGTCCAACTGGGGGAGATTGTAAGGCCCCAAAAATTACTTAGGTGAAGCTAGATCCTAACATGGTTATAATGATGGTCTAAGGTCATTAATTGGTCTATAATATTGTATTGAGTCATAGTCTAAGAGATTAGGTGCATTTGAAGTCAAACGTCAAGGGAAGACTAAGACGTTCGACGAATAAGTCACCTATGTGCCTCATATGTGGTTATATGTGTTTATGTGTGATTCATGAGGTTATAAGGTACTTAAATGAGTTACTATAGTGTATATAGGCAGTGTGTCAATTTCTTGAAGTTTGGAGGTCAAACGCTAAAGAACGTCCATGACGTTTGAAAGATGTGACTTGAAATGACCTTGTTTGTCTAGATATGTTTCGTCGAGTTTTACTTGTTTCATATGGATAAAATACATGTGAGAGGTCCCAAACTTATATAAGAGCATTTTTGGGTTGGAAACTATCGGGAAAACATCACCAAGGACCATCCAAGGATCGTTGAGAAAGGACCCATCAAGAGTGTCAAGACTGTAAAAGACAGCCCAACCAACGGATGGCAATCGACGCCCAGTGGGTCAGTCGACGCCCCATTGGTGGTGTCTCATCGTTTGACACTTTGTCGTGGGAGATTAGCGACCAAAGACAAGCAGGACGGTCCATTGGTCAAAGGACGGGCCGTCGATGGTCCTCTGTCTGTGAGGACTGTCCCTGCGTCCAGTCACTGTAAGTTGCAAGGGTGAAAGTTTAAATGAACCCCACGTTAAAATAAGAGGTTTGGAGGTTCCTTAAGGGTCTTTTGGGTATTTTAGACATGTATATATGTCTTTAACACTTAGAAGAGTTAAATTTTCCAAATCAAAACCCAAAATCCCTTAGAAATTCCTTAGAACAACATTGAAGCCAAAACTCAAGGAAGATCATGGATTGGAGATTTGAGTGGTGATTCATCATCAAATTGGAGGATTAACATCATTGATGTATGATCTTTGATCCTTGAAACTCTATTCATTATGGAGCCCAAATTCAAAGAAGTTTTCTAAAGTTTTCAAAGATGAACTTGACCTATTTTATCATCTATCCATGGGTTCTTGCATTAAAGGTTTTTAATCATTGACATTTATTGAATTTTTGTTATTTAGTTGATTTTAACTCAATTGACCTATGAACCTATGTAATTGATGAACACCTGTTTTTGACTACTTGATGAGTTAGTTGATATTGACTTAATGATTATGAATTATGGTGTAGTTTCTTATGTGCTATCTAATAATGTAAGAATTGTATTCAATTGATGTCTAATTTGTTTTAGATTGATAAATATATATTGAATTGACTCAGATTCATTGAGTATTATAGTATATGCATAGAATTGATGTTCATGGCCATGGGTAAGAGCCTTATGGTATTGAATTGGACGATTTAAACATGGATTGAAGTGAAAAGAATTGATTGGTGGTACGCTGCCCTGTTTCTCTGTATTTAAAGTATTATATCTATTGATTTATGTTTTGATTGGTTTGGTCCAATTATGGTGGCGGTGTAATGTGATTGATGTGGCCATGTTGGCGTTACTTTAAGTATTATGATGGTCATGGCCTTGTCGACACTACTTGAAGGATTATAATGATTTGTGTAATTGATTGTGTGAAGTGTGATCCTATATACTTATATGTGAAATAATGTGAAAGTATGTGGTTTCTTCTATTGAAGTTGATAGGTGATCATATTAGACTATGATTGTGTGTTCTTGTGTGTAGTCTTAGAGTTGATGCATCATTTTTCCGAATTGGCTATATGAGTCTATAATGGTTATATTAATGATGATATAGTAATGTATAGGATGAATTAATGATGATAATGGTTGTTCCTATGTGCTTCTAGAATGACATATAATATGTGTAAAACTGAAGTAATGATGTCTCTTATTTAGGTAGACTTAAGTTCTTTATTTGATGCATGTATGAATGTGAATATGTGATGACTTGACTTAGGAGGCTAAAGCATCTTATTCTTGTATGAATGAATGATACGTGAGTTATTGAATGATTATAAGAGGGTCCTTTATGTGAAACCTTGAACCTAGTAGTAAGGTTATGAAACTTGAAGTCGAAAGCCATAATGGTATCCTTCTTGAAATGAATCATGGACTTAAGGTTGATTGGATGGAACGGCATCATATCAATCCTTAGTAAAGTCATGATGATCTTCTTGTCTCCACTGTAAGGCTGCCCCAAGGGACATCTTTTGTAGGGTAAATGTAATTGGGTTATTAACTTGATATGGAACCCCATTGTATGAACGATAATGTTAATTATTCTATGAGAACAAAGGCTAGCACCGAGTGAGTATGGTAAGGGAAGTAGTTCTAAGTAAAGTATGAGTATGGAATACAATGTAAGCCCTTCATATTCCTTAACTATTTACCTACATGGGATGTATCCAAGTTCTACCATTGGCAAGTAGAACAACCTCATAAGAGTAGGATAGAACTCCGGATTCCATGTTTTGCAGCCATGGTCTATGTCAATTATTACCTATTCTCATCATCTGGGAAACCTATTAGCATTATAAATGTTCTATGAAGTTTTTGTGGTGGTATGGGACTCTATCTATACATTGCACAATAGGCTTTGAAGATGTTAGTGAGAGTCCCTAGGTCTTCTCCAAGACCTTTTCTTCATGGTTCTCTATTTGATGAATTTCTCTTAATAAACTAATGAAATAATGACTTAAGTTAAAAAAGTATGTAAATGAATGAGTACCTAATCAAAAGTGACGTAAGAATTCCTTAGTTTAAGTGTGAAGAGGGCATAAGGGATGATCTCTTTATGTCTTATCTATGGATGTCTTGAGAATTACTCTAGTCAGGGAAGTTGGTTGATACTATGGGCATGATCTAAACTTAGGAATTATTAAGGATTATTTAGGTAACATTGAAGAGGGTGTATGGGTGTTCTCTTCTAGGAGTACTTAAGTAAGTGTTTTTATAGCCTTGGTATGGAGAATTCCATATCTTATATGTTCATGTGTTTGATGTATTGTAAGTGTATATGTGTCTCATTCTAAGTAGCCTTGAGGGTCGTTTAGGCATGCTTAGAGAGGGTGTATGTTTGGTGTCTCTTTGTATGACTTAAATGAATCTTAGGATAGATTTTAGTGGGATAATTACATGCTAGTAGATATCTTAAGTGAAGGTAGGGCACTTCACTGTACAGTGAATTGAGGCTACCATAAAGTGACGTTAAAAATTTGATAATTGGTCTAAGTGATTTCTTCTGTGTTTCTAAGTTGATAAATGTTGTTCTTATGATTATATTATGACATTTAAATCAAAAGATGCATATTTCAAATAAATGTTTGTTTTCATGATTTTTATGCATTATGCCATACTTAGTACTTATGGTTATACTAATTCCCTTTTTTTCTATCTATATAGTGGTTGGTAGGTGAGGAGCATTTGGGAAGCAAGACTTGGATCGTAGCATCGTTCAAGTGAAGTTGAATATGTCCTCATTTGACTCGAGGGCGTAGATGTCTTTTATTGTTCTTGTTGAAGTATTGTAATAGACTTAGTAGTACTATATTTCTATTTCGTTTGGGCCGTGTCCCAAGTAATCTTGTGTCTAATTTTTGATGAGATTGAGATTTCGTATTTCCTATGATTTTTATATGAAAGTGTTTTCAAAGACTATGTAATGTTTGTGAAAAGTTTTAATTCCGCAGTAGTTTTCACTATGTATATGTGATGAACGATACGGAAGGGCTTGTATAAGACCTCCGAAAGGTTGAGTATGCCAGTTGCACTCCAAGAGTGCCATATCTTCTAGTGTATGGTCCTGAGATGTGACAATCCTTGTATCAGAGCATAGGATGTGACAGTAGTCTTAGGTATGAAAAAGTCCCATCAAGTCACCTCTAGTAGAGTCTCGACCATCTATGTGAGTCGCGACACATCTATGGGAGAGAGGCTATAGGACGATAGAGTTTCCCTTCTTTTCTACTCCTATGTTGTGCGGTTGTGTAAATGTTATGAGTATCCTTCTTAATGTGCTTCCTTGTGGTTCTAGGAGATGAATACTAGAAGGATGGCCGCTATAAGTTGGAACTGGAAAGGGTCAATGAGAAAGTTCCTCCTCAAGTTGAGGAAGTTCTTCAAAATGGGCAAGGAGTCCAAGGTGCTCAAGCTTCTCCCCAAGGTTATCAAGTTCCTAATGTGGAAATAGGTAATGAGGTTTCGGTGGATCCCCCGGAGTTGAGTAATAGAGATATTAGAGATGCTTTGCTTGCTTTATTTCGATCCGTGACTACTCAAGTGAATTTGAGTATGGTGCCTAGGGTGAATTTTGTGGAGAGCACTATGAAATCTAGGTTGAAAGACTTTGTGAGGGTGAATCCTACAATCTTTCTTGACTCTAAGGAGGGAGAGGATCCCCAAGAGTTTATTGATGGTGTGTACAAGGTGTTGAGTGTTATGGGTGTTACGTCGAGGGAGAAGGCGGAGTTGGCTTTGTATCAATTGAGGGATGTTTCTCAAATATGGTACACTCAATGGAAGAATAATAGGCTGGTGAAGTTGGATCCTATTGAGTGGGAAGAACTTAAGGAAACTTTTCTAGGTAAGTACTTTCCGTGAGTGGAGGGAGGTTAAGGTAGAGGAGCTTATCAGTCTCAAGAAAGGCAATAAAAGGGTTGAGGAGTACTTTTTGAAGTTCTCAATATTGTCTAGATATGCACCTTCTTTAGTTTCAAATCCTAGGGGTGAGATGAGTCATTTTGTTACCGGGGTCGCCGACTTAGTGAGAGAAAAATGTCGTACGATTATGCTAAATGATGATATAACCTTATCTAGACTCATGGTGTCTGCACAATCAATTGAAGTGTCTAAACTTGGTAGTATTGCTAGAAATTTTAAAAGAAGTGGTGAAAGTGATCAAGGGCAACCTAGTTTCAAAAAGAGGGCTCAAACTCAAGATGGACCTAGTTCTCCTAAGGTGAAATTAGAGAAAGGAGGTGGTTCTCAAAATGGCAATCCCACATGTGTCACTTGTGGAAAGAGACATTATGTTGAGTGTCTAAGGGGTACCGGGAGTTGTTTTGGATGCGGAAAACATGGACACAAACTCAGGGATTGTCCTAATAGAGATGGTAAGAAAGTTGCTCCTAATGTTCCAAAGGATGATGTTCCAAAGGCAAAGGCTCATTTCTATGCACTCCGTACTATAGGAGAAAAGCCGGATGAGGAAAGGGATGATGTTGGTAAGTCCTTGTATTTCTCTTTCTAGTGATAGGAGTCCCTTCTAAGTGGGGGAGTATGGTTATAGATGGGCTAGAAAGTCTTAGAAGTTTGTTGTATGTGCATGGTGTTTAGGAGCTTGGTTGAAATTGAATTTCATTAACTTCTTGCAATTTGTATTTTATGAAGCCATGATCATGTTGTACATGGTGTTTATATGATGTTACCTTGCATACTAGCATGTCTCTATCATGAATTGCATAAAATTTGCATTTTTTAAAAAGTTGCCTAATCACTATAAATGACTGCCTGCTCACTGTGAAATTTTTCAAAATTTGACTAATTCATTGTTCGGTCTAAAATTGTTGTAATGTGGTTTGAAATGATGTGTATGAGTATAATAATGAATATAAAATGAGTTGTTGCTATTTGAAATGAAGGAGGTGAGTTTTGTCGCATGATGGGTTATAGAATTTATTCTATATTTCTTGTTGTATTGTGAATCTCTTGAATATGTGAAATTGATGTTTTCTCCTTGATTATGTGTTATATGATATGGTTTTGAGATGATAGTTGAATCCCTATTCTTGGAATTTTTCAGAGAGTGGCAAGTGCTATTCGAGGACGAATGTTGTCCAAGTGGGGGAGATTGGAAGGTCCCGAAAATGACTTAGGTGAAGCTAAAGCCTAACATTGTTTTAATGATGGTATAAGGTCCTAAATATTTCTATAATGTGGTATTGAGGTAGTGTCTAAGAGATTAGGCGCATTGGAAGTCAAACGTCAAGGGACGACTAAGACGTTCGACGACTAAGACGTTCGACGACTAAGTCACCTATGTGACTCATATGTTGTTATATGTGTTTATGTGTGATTCATGAGGTTATAAGGTACTTAAATGAGTTATGATAGTGTATATAGTCAGGGTGTCAACTTTCGTGAAGTTTGGAGGTCAAACGCTCAAGAACGTCCATGACGTTCGAAAGATGTTCCTTGAAATGACCTTATCTGTCTAGGCATGTTTTGTCGAGTTTTACGTGTTCGTTTTGGGTGAAATTCATGTGAGAGGTCATAAACTCATATACAAGCATGTTTTGGTTGGACATTTCCGTGCAAACATCCCCAAGGATCATTCAAGGGTCCTTAAGGAAGGACGCACAAAGAGTGTCAAGACTGTAAGTGACATCCCAACCAATGGATGACAATCGACGCCCCGTGGTTTAGTAGACGCCCCGTTGGTGGTGTCTCATCGTTTGACACTTAGTATTGGGAGTGGAGGGACCAACGACAAGCCTCATTCCAGACCACGGATCAGCGGGACAGTTCGTTGGTCAAAGAATGGGTCGTCGATGGTCCTACGTCTATGAGGACTGTCCCTGCGTACAGTCACTGTAAGTTGCAAGGGTGAAAGTGTAAATTCACCCCACGTCCAAATAATAGGTTTGGAGGTTCCTTAAGGGTCTTTTGGTTATTTTAGACATGTATATATGTCTTTAACACTTAGAAGAATTCATTCTTCCAAATCAAAACCCAAAATCCCTTAGAAATTCCTTAGAACTACATTGAAGCAAAAACTCAAGGAAGAGCTTGGATTAGAGATTTGAGTAGTGATTGTTCATCTAATTGTAGTATTAACATCATTTAGGTATGGTTTTTGATCCTTGAAACTCTATTCATTAACGAGCCCAATTTCAAAAAAACTTTCTAAATTTTTCAAAGATGAACTTGACCTATTTCATGATCTATCCATGGGTTCTTGCATTAAAGGTTTTTAATCATCGAATATTGATTGAATAGTTGTTATTTAGATTATTTTAACTCAATTGACCTATGAAAACATGTAATTGATGAACCCAAGTTTCTGACAACTTTATGGGTTACTTGATATTGACTTAATGATTATGAATTATGGTGTTGTTTCTTATGGACTATCTAATAATGTAAGAATTGTATTCAATTGATGTAGAATTGTTCTTAGATTCATATATCTATGTTGAATTGACTTAGATTCATTGTGTATTATAGTTTATGCATTGAATTGATGTTCATGGACATGGGTAAGGGCCTTATGATATTGAATTGGATGATTTAAACATGGATTGTAGTGGAGAGAATGGATTGGTGGTACGCTGCCCTATTTATCTTTATTTAAAGTATTATATCTTTTGATTTATTTTGTGATTGGTTTGGTCCACTTATGGTGGTGGTGTTATGTGATAGATGCTGACCTTGTCGGTGTTAACTTAAGTATTATGATGATCATGGCCTAGTCGGCACTACTTGAAGGATTATAATGATTTATGTAGTTGATTATGTTAAGTATTATACTATCTACATATATGTGAAGTAATGTGAAAGTATGCGGTTTCTTCTATTGAAGTTATTAGGTGATCATGTTAGACTATGAATGTGTGTTCTTGTGTGTAGTCTTATAGTTGAGGCATGATTGTTCCTAATTGGCTATATGAGTCTATAATGGTTATATTGATGATGATATAGTAATGTACAGGACTACTTAATGATGATAATTGTTGTTCCGATGTGCTTCTAGAATGACATGCAATATGTGATAATGTGAAGTAATGATGTGTCTTTTTTAGGTAGACTTAAGTCCCTTACTTGATGCATGTATGAATGTGAATATGTGATGACATGACTTAGGAGGCTAAAGAATCTTAGTCTTGTATTAATGAATGATATGTGAGACCTTGAATGATGATAAGATGGTCCTTTATGTGAAACCTTGAACCTAGTGGTAATGTTATGAAATTTGAAGTCGAAAACCGTAATTGTATCCTTCTTGCAATGAATGATGGACTTAAGGTTGATTGGCTGGAACGACATCATATAAATCCTTAGGAAAGTCTTGTTGAGCTTCTTGTCGCCATTGTAAGGCAGCCCTAGGGGACCTCTTTGGTAGGGTAAATGTAATTGGGTTATGAACTCTATATGGAACCCCTTTGTATGAACCTTAATGTGAATTACTCTATGAGAACAAAGGCTAGCACCGAGTGAATATTGTAAGGGAAGTAGTTCTAGTTAATGGATGATGCTAGAATACAAAGTAATCCCTTCATATTCCTTAACGATGTGCCTACATGGGATGTGTCCAAGTTCTACCATTGGCAAGTAGAACAACCTCATTGGAGTAGGATAGAACTCCGGATTCCATGTTTTGCTACCATGGTCTATGTCGGTTATTGCCTATTAGATTCATGTGGGAAACCTATTAGCATTAGAGAAGTTCTATGAAGTTCAGGTGGTGGTATGAGACGCTATCTAGATATTGGACAATAGGCTTTGAAGATGTTAGTGACAGTCCCTAGGCCCTCTCCAAGACCATTACTTGAATGTCCTCTATGTGATGAATGTGTCTTGATGAACTAATGAATTGATGACTTAATTCAAGAAAGTATGTATATGAATGACTACCTAATCTAAAGTGACATAAGGATTACTTAGTTAAAGTGTGAAGAGGGCATAAGGGATGATCTCTTTATGTCTTATCTATCGAATTCTTGAGAATGAATCTAGTTAGAGAAGTTAGTTGATACTATGGGCATGATCTAAACTTAGGAAGTCTTAAGGATTATTTTGGTAACCTTGAATAAGGTGTATGGGCATTCCTTCTAGGAGTACATAAGTAAGTCTTTTGATAGCCTTGGTAAGGAAAATATCATATCTTATATGTTCATGTGTTTAATGTATTGTAAGTGTATGTGTCTCATTCTAAGTAGCCTTGAGGATTGTTTAGGCACGCTTAGAGAGGGTGTATGGTTGGTCTCTCTTTGTATGACTTAAGTGAATCTTAGGATAGATTTTAGTGGGATAATTACATGCTAGTAGATGTCTTAAGTGAAGGTAAAGCATTTCAGTGTAAAAGTGAAGAACTTCACTGTACAGTGAATTGAGATTACTGTAAAGTGACCTTAAAAATGTGATAATTGGTCTAAGTGATTTCTTATGTGTTTCTAAGTTGATAAATATTGTTCTTATGATTATAATAATATACTTAAATGATAAGATGCATATTTCCAATAAATGTCCATTTTCATGATTTTTATGCATTATGTAATACAATAGACGTGGTTGTACTAATTCTATTCTTTTATCTATCTCTATAAAGGTTGGTAGGTCAGGAGCATTTGGGAGGCAAGACTTGGATCTTAGCATCTTTCAAGTGATGTTGAAGTATGTCCTCATTTGACTCGAGGGCATAGATGTCTTTTATTGTTCTTATTGAAGTATTATAATAGACTTAGTAGTACTATATTTTTTATTTCGTATGGGCCATATCCCAAGTACTCTTGTGTCTACGCTTTAATGAGATTGACACTTAGTATTTTCTATGATTTTTATATGAAAGAATTTATAAAGACTATGAAATATTTTGAGAAAAGTCTTAATTCCGCACTATTTTTCACTATGTATATGTGATGAACGATACAGAAGGGCTTGTATAAGACCTCCGAAAGGTCTAGTACACTGGTTGCACTCCAAGAGTGTCACATCTTCTAGGGAATGGTCTTGGGATGTGACAAAAGCCATGACTGCCCCAGCTAATCGGGAGGTTGTACCCAGAGCAAACCAACATGTTGGCACCATTGCCTCCCGTTTGAGGGATTTCACTAGGATGAATCCCCCTACTTTTTATGGGTCCAAGGTTGGAGAAGACACCCAAGAGTTCATTGATGAAATCTACAAGATCCTTTACGCTATAGGTTGACTACTAGTGAGAAGGCTGAGTTAGCCACTTACCAACTCAAGGATGTGGCCCAAACTTGGTAAGTTCAATAGAGGGACAATAGGCTTCTAAAGGGTGGACCGGTGACTTGGGAGATTTTCAAGAAGTCTTTTCTTGATCAGTTCTTTCCTAGGGAGAAGAGGGAAGCCAAAGTGGTGGAGTTCATCAACCTTCATCAAGGTGGTATGAGTGTGCTTGAATACTTTTTGAAATTTCGTAAATTGTCAAAGTATGCTCCTTCTTTTGTTTTCGATCCTAGGGATGAAATGAGCCGCTTTGTGATGGGAGTCTCGGAGGACTTGCAAGAGGAATGTCATTCGGCTATGCTACATGTAAATATGAACATTTCTCGTTTCATGGTTCATTCTCAACAAGTGGAAGAGGCAAGGGATAAGATAAAGAGTAGAGATGCCAAGAGGGAAAGATCTTTTGATGGTCGGTCTACAAAGGGTAGGATTGATATACACAACAAGCCTAATTTCAAAAAGAGGTTTCGTATTCAAGTTCCTACCAAGTTCCCTAAGTCTCGTTATGATAGGGTGCCTAACCCTAAGTATCAAAAGAGAGGTAGCACTAGTTAACCAACTAAGAAGCCAACTTGTTAAAGGTGTCGCAAGAAGCATTATGGTGATTGCCTTAAATGAACGGATTGTTTGGTTGTGGTAAATGTGTCTACAAGTTTAGGGATTGCCCTAATGTGAAGGGTCAAGATAAGTATGGTGGTCAAGCTCAAGCAAGTGGTTCTAATGATGCTCCTAAGAAGAATCACTTCTATGCTCTCCGCTCTAGAGGTGAGCAAGAGACTTCTCCCGATGTGGTGACCGGTATGCTCAAAGTCTTCTATATTTATGTATATGCTTTACATGATCCCGGTGCTACCTTGTCATTTTTTACTCCTCTTGTAGATAAAAAGTTTGACATTTTGCCCAATATCTTAAATGAACCGTTCATGGTGGCTACCCCGGTGGGTGAGTCAGTTGTTGCAAAAATGGTGTATAGAAATTGTCCTATAACGTTGCCCAATAGAGTTACTTATGTTGAACTAGTAGAACTTGATATGTATGATTTTGATGTTATCTTGGGTATGGATTGGTTGCATGCTTGCTTTGGCTCTATAGATTGTAGAACAAGGGTGGTGAAGTTTAACTTTTCAAATTAGACCATTTTAGAGTGGAAGAGGGGAAATTCTATTCCTAGAGGTCGTATAATCTCTTGTTTAAAAGCATACAAAATGATCTCTAGAAAGTTTCTATATGATAGAGTAATAGTCCAAGATTTAGACTTCAAAATTCCTTCCATTGAGTCGGTCCCCGTAGTGAGGGAATATCTGGAGGTCTTTTCTAATAATCTTCCCGGTATTCCTCTCGAACGGGAAACTGATTTTGGTATCAATTTTCTACCGGATATAATCTTATTTCAATTCCTCCTTATCGGATGGACCCAGATGAATTGAAAGAGTTGAAGTCTCAACTAAAAGATCTACTAGACGAAGTCTTCATTAGACCTAGTATTTCTTCATGGGGTGCTCCGAATTTGTTTGTGAAGAAGAAGGATGGGTCCCTTAGAATCTGTATCAATTACCATCAACTCAACAAAGTCACAATCAAGAACATGTATCCTCTCCCTAGGATTGACGACTTGGTTGATCAACTCCAAGGGGTAAGCTACTTTTCTAAGATTAACTTGAGATCGGGGTATCACCAACTTAGGGTGAGAGGTGATGATATACCAAAGACGGCATTTCGGACTAGATATGGCCACTATGAGTTCTTAGTAATGTCCTTTGGTCTAACTAATGCTCCGACGATGTTTATGGAACTAATGAATAGGGTGTTTCAAAGTTACTTGGATTCATTTGTCATTGTCTTCATTGAGGACATCTTTGTATATTCGAAAAATTAGGTGAACACATGAGTCATTGGAGAGTGGTGTTGCAAATACTTAAATAACATCAATTGTTTGCCAAGTATAGCAAATGTGAGTTTTGGTTGAGGTCGGTTCCATTTCTTGGTCATATCATCTCTAGTGAGGGAGTTGAGGTTAATCCAAGGAAAACGGAGGCGGTCAAAAATTGTCCTACACCATTGAATCCAACTGACACTAGGAGTTTCTTGGGTCTAGCGGGTTATTATTGGAGATTTGTGGATGGTTTTGCGTCCACTGCATCTCTCTTGACTAATTTGACCCAAAATACTAAGAAAGTTGAGTGGTCGTAGGCATGTGAGAGAAGCTTCAAAATCTTGAAAGATTGGCTTACTTCCGCTCCGGTGTTGACTTTACCAGAGGGTACAAAGGGCTTCGTTGTGTATTGTGATGCATCCCGAGTGGTTTTAGAATGTGTACTCCTTCAACATGGGAAAGTAATTTCCTATGCTTCTGGACAACTTAAGGTACATAAGAAGAACTATCCAACACATCATCTTGAGTTAACGGTCGTAAATACCTTGAAAATATGGAGGCATTACTTGTATGTTGTTCATGTTGATATGTATAATGACAACAAGAGTCTCCATTATGTGTTTACTTAAAAGGAGTTTAATCTCTGACAAAGAAGGTGGTTGGAATTGTTTAAAGATTACGATATGAGTGACATTTATCACCCTGGCAAGGCCAATGTGGTTGCGGATGCTCTAAGTCGCATGACCATGGGTAGTGTGTCTTATGTAGAGGAAGACAAGAAGGACCTAGTGAAAGATGTTCATAGGTTAGCTAGATTGGGGGTAAGGTTGGAAGATTCTCCAAGTGGTGGTTTTATGGTCCATCATAACTGCGAGTCATCTTTAGTGTTTGAGGTGAAGTCCAATCAACACCTTGATTAACCATTGACGGAGTTGATGGAATCGGTTCTTGGTAAGCTTAATGAGTCATTCTCTTTAGCGGGGGATGGTGTCTTGAGGTAGGTGTAACACCCTAAAATGAACTAAGGTGAATTAGAGATTTGTAATGGTTTCTTGATTTAATTTTAAGTTAGAATGAGTTATGTTAGTGTCCTTAGTCAGTGTGTGAAGTTTGGTTAAATTTCGAGGTGAAATGTCCAAGAACGTCCATGACGTTCGGAAGATATGCCTTAGATAATGCTTGTGTGTTCTCATGTGTTTGAGTGAGTTCTACCTGTTTGTTTTGCTTGAAATTGGTGTGAGATTTTCCTAAGACCTAGACGACTTTTTCTTAGGGGTTTAAGGTCCAGGTACGACCCCACCTAGTACCCACGAGGAGCCCAAGAAGAGGACCCCACCTCTTATAAAGAAGCTGCCAAGCATTGACGAAATGACGACCCAAGGGACGGTCCGTTGGTGAAATAACGGTCCCTCGATCATGGGCGTCGATTGGACCTGTAAAGAAGGATAGCCTGCTCTTGAATGAGGCTATGTCCTAACCAACGAAACCCCAACAACAGGCCGTTGATGGACAAATGGTCCATTGGTTGATCCGTCTGTGAGACTGCCCCGAAAGCTGTCATTTCCCTGTAATGACTTGGGGTGTTTGGTAAATTCACCCCAAGTCTTTTATGAACCTTGAGTCATATTTTTACGGTTATTTAGGTATATTAAAGAGTTCCAAACCCTAAGACCTAATTTTAGACCTAATTTCCTAAAACAAAAAACCCCTTCCTCTTAGAACTCTCTCTCAATCCCTAGAAGCTAGAAGTCAAGAAGAACTAGGATGGCTATTGGTGGTCGATTTCTTCACCAAAAATCAGTGGGGTTTCTCTTATGTAATGTATGGTAGTCATCCTTTAAGTCCTTTACAGTCAAGGAACCCTTTCTAATATATTTCAGAAAGAGTTTTTCAACCCTAGATTCTTCTATCTTCAACTCTAAATATGGGTCTTTCATGAAAACGTTTTGGAATGATTAAAAAATGATGTTTCTAATGTTAGTTGATTATTTTAATGCTAAAAGTTCAATTAAAACATGTGAATCGGTTAAATGAGCATGAGTTGATATTCTTTGAGCTTTGGTTTCTTATGGTTGATATTGTTGTTTAGCTACTACCGTAGGGTCTATATTATGATGAAATTTTGTATAAAATGTTATAGGTGATGGAAGCTTGGATTAAAGGGTAAGTTGGTTATGTTTTTTAGTTTTAATTATGACAAGCTTTTGAGTGGTATGGTCCACCTTCTTGGTTGCGGTGTTCACTAGAATTGTATGAATGTGTAGTTACTTGTGTATTTTGAAAGAGGCCATGAAGGCATATTATGTGAAGAAAGATGGAAATGAAGTTAATATTGTTAATGTTTTTCATGAAGATTATTATGAAAAGTATGCTAAGGATTATGTCCAAATAAATTATATTATTATGTGAAGCATGTTAAAGTGTGTGATGTGATGAATGAAGGTCTAAGCATGTATAGAATTAAATGTAAATGAAATGTTGCTTATGTGCAAGGTGTGTTCACATGTACACACACACTCACACTTGAATGAATGAATGGAGCTAAGTTAAGTAAAAAGGGGAGTTTTGGGGTGAACACTCTTCGTGAGTTGAGATGAAGTGTTTAGTAGCAACCTAACTACATCCCAAGATCTTTCTAAGATAGATTGGAGGATGAATGTCCTTTGTTAGTTGAGATGTGGTGTTCACTAGTTATCCTTGACATATAGCTTATAATGTTGAGAATCCGTGGGGAGTTATACCTAGAATAGAGAGGATATGAAAAAGGGGTGGATACACTTCGTGAGTTTAGATGTTCTATTCCAATGACCTCTTGAGATGAGTACTCCTCGTTAATAGAGAATGAGTTACTTAGTAGAAATTTCCTTATCCCTTAACTATGTGCCCGCATACGTGTTTCTATTGGTAAATCCATGTAAATGCTAAAAGTAAGACCTCACTCTAGGCAAGTGGTTGGGTGGGGGACCCTTCTCCGATAAGAGAAATATCGGGATTTCATGTTTAACTATCATGGTCTATGTCGGTTAAGCTAACCCAAATAAAAGTAATTACACTGCTAAGTCTTCTAAAAGAGTGTATTACTTAGGGTAGGTAGTGGAATGGGACGCTATTTATCCATTGCACTAGGTAGGTATTCCGAAAAGGGAGTCTTGGTGAGTCTTATATGAATTGAATTAATAAAGTCTTCTAAAAGAACGTACTACTTAGGGTAGGTGGTGGTATGGGATCTATCCATTGCGCTAAGTAGACCTTCCGAAAGGGGAGTCTTAGTGCCAAGCCTTCTAAAAGAGTGTACTACTTAGGTTAGGTGGTGGATGGGACACAAACAACTTATTGCACTAAGTAGGCATTTTGAAAGGGAAGTCTTGGTGTGTTGTTTTGAGTGTTCTTCTAATGTCTTGTTATTAAGTGGTGACTTGTTCTCCCGAGTGGAGTAAGCCTATGGTAAGTTGTCTTAAGGATATCCTTGGTGTGCATTGAAGGAGGTGTATGAGCGTTTCCAACATGTCTTACCTTGGAGAGTCTTAGGATAACCCCGGTTAGAGAAACTCCTACGGAAGTGAGTTCACTTCCTCTTGTAAATAACTTGCAAGTCCACTGTTTTGGAGATAGGATAGTTCACTATAATGTTGAAGGAAATTACTTTAAAAATTTGGATACTTCATTGTAAAATGTTTCTTTTTTCTAAAATTATGGAAATCATTCTCTAAGTGTTAAATGATGTTTCTTATATTATTTTGCTACTAAATTCATAAATGTTTCACTTATTTGGTATGAAAGTCTATTTATACTAAATTGTCCCTTTTTGCATGTTTTTTCATATGCCATACTTAGTACATGTAACAACCCGTATCCAAAACAGACAAAAAATTAATTTTTCAGAAAAATCTGCAGGTGCAACCAATGTAGCCATCGACGGACAGTAGTCTGACCCACAATCCGTCCTGCACATCCTTAGATGGGATTAGAGACTCCCAAAATTCAGTCCGGAAAAAAATTTGGTAAAGTCTTAATCGATGGACGGACCTAAGGTCCGTAGTTCATGACCGTCGGTCGACACCCCCTTTAATCCACTCTCTAAAAAGGACCACGTTGACTAGCACGGTCCGTAGGTCTGACCGTAGGTGGGAATTCGCAGACAGTTAAGGGGGAAATGTAGTAGGGTCAACTTCAAATGATCATAACTGTTAGCACAAAATGACTTAGGTGTCCCATCACATACCAAAAGATAGATAATTGAATTAGATTTCCATAGCCACCAACCTTGCTAAAATCAGAGCTCCGAGTAAAAAGTTATGCCTTTTTTAGTAAAGGCGTGTCGAAAAGACCCAACCTACGGACCGTCGATTGAACTACGGACTGTCTGTCTAGGTCGTTGTTTGGTCCGACAGAAACTTACCCAGGGGTATTTTTGTCTTTTCCCATTTGGTTTAAACTCTAAGATACGTCGTTTTGACCCTAAATAATCATATTTAGTAGGTTTAAGCCTGGAAACATAACTAAAACTTGCCTAAGTCAAATCATTAATCAAACATAGAAAAGTTAGAAGCAAGAAAGGAGAAAAAGGTCAAGAACCCTAGTTCAAGAACGCAACAAGGTTCCAGCAGTTCCATCCCCGAAATTTAAGTGTTTTTCCGTGAATTTTATCACCAGGTAAGTGGGATTTCTCTAGTGGGTTCCTTTCACCCATTGGGTCCAAAGTAGGTTGTAAGTCCCCTCGGTGGGCAATCAGTTTTGTGATCACGCCAGCATGCCTTTATACCTCGGGCTGGGTATATTGGGTCCTCTGGATGGGGCGTATACATCGGACTCCATATTTAGCTCATATGGTTTTATTATCGGTTATTAGTAGCTCCCACAGTTCAGTCAGACTCTCTTGCATTGACCATTTATTAGTATACTGAGTATTCAGTTTCAGCATGTTATAAATTTGTCACTGCATCCAGTTAGCTCAGAATTTAGTATATCATGTTCAGATTTCAATACTTGTTTTTGTGCTTGTTCAGTTATGTTTTATTTCAAATTTATTCCATCCTACATGCTCAGTACCTTTCAAGTACAAATGCATACGTGCACTACATCTTCTCGTGATGTAGGTTCAGGTTCTCAGCATCCAGATCACTTATAGATCGATTTCCGATCTCCAGTTCAGCAGATTCAGTGGTGAGTCCTCATTCTCCGAGGACAACAGTCATGAGTTTCATTTCAGTCTTTTAGTCATTTAGTTCCAGTTTATGCTAGATTTAGCAGGGGCTTGTCCCAGTATTTCTAGTCCAGTTTAGAGGCTATTTTCAGACGTAGTTAGTTTCAACTTAGCATTGAGTTAATATTTATTTGTATTAAAATCATCAGATTTCATATATCTCAGCTTTAGCATATGGGTATTCCCCATCTTTTCATTTTAAGTATGATTTAGCTTCCACAACAGTTTATTATCTTTAGTATGCTCATGCTCATGCCAACAAAATTAGCTTGGCATCACTTGTGGTCCTAAGTTCGGTGTCCGCGTCTCGGGGGTAGCTCAGGGCGTGATAAAACTTGGTTTAAGAGTCCTAGTATGTCTGAAAAGCCGCACTAAGTAGAGTCCTTTTCATCAGTGTGAAATGCACCACATCTAATAAGAGGGAGGCTACAAACTATTTTCGGAAAAACTTCAATTTGTTGTTACTTTTATCGTGCATAAGATATGATCTAATTCCACTCTAACTTGACATTCTACATTTCAGATCATGCCTCCTCGTAGAGATAACCCTAGGAATGCCAATGCTAGGAATTCAAATGCAGATCCTCCAGTCCCAGATCAATAAGTCTCCAATGCTGAGTTCAGGAATTCCATACAGATGTTGGCTCAGAGTATGACCAACCAGAATAATCGGGTTCATGCTCCTGTGAATGAAAATGGTTTATCAACAGCAGCAAGGGTCCGTCACTTTGTTAGGATGAATCCGCCTGAGTTTTTAGGATCAAAGACTAATGAGGATCAGCAGAATTTCTTAGATGAGATCAAGAATATCTTTGAGGTAATGCAAGTCACTGGGAATTATCGGGTTGAGTTGGCATCATAGAAGTTGAAGAATGTTGCTCATATCTTGTACAGTTAGTGGAAGGAGAATAGGGGTGCAAATGCAGCTCCTATCACTTTGGATTGTTTTAGTGAGACTTTTCTCGACAGGTTTTTCCCAATAAAGTTGAGAGAAGCAAAGGCTCAGGAGTTCATGAACTTGAGGAAAGGAAACACGACGGTCCAAGAGTATGTGCTAAAGCTTAACCAACTCTCCAGTTATGCTCCTCACATGCTTACTGACTCCAGGGCTTAGATGAATAAGGTTTTGTATGGAGTGTCGGATTTGGTGAAGACTGAGTGCAAAATGCTATGTTACTTGTAGATATGAACATCTCTAGGCTTATGAATCATGCTCAGCAGGTTGAGGGTGATAAGCTTAGGGAACAGTCTAAGGAAAATAAGAAGTCTAGGACTGGGAACTATGACTATTCTAAGGAGAAATCGGGTGGAGGATATCGCTCGCAGAGTTAGCAGAAGTTTTCAGCTCCAGCACCTTCATCAGCTAGTGTTCCATCGTCGAAGAACAGGTATGACCAGAAGGTTAGAGCATCAAGATCTAAGTCTCAGGGAAGTGTTTCAGGCACAAAGACTTACCCTACTTGCCCTTAGTGTGTTAAGAACCATCCGGGCGAGTGTCTTGTAGGAAAAAAAGGATGTTTTGGGTGCGGTCAGTCTGGTCATAGGTTGAGGGAGTGTCCTTCTATATAGGATCAAGGAGGTGGTAATGGTAGAGCTCAGTCTACAACTTCATCAGCACCAGCAAGTCACCCGAGTCAGCAGGGTAACTCATCTTGTACAGGTGGCGGCCAGCACCAGAATATGTTGTATGCTCTTCAGGCTCGCCAGGACCAGGAAAGTTCTCCTGATGTAGTCACTGGTACGTTACGAGTCTTTGACCTTGATGTTTATGCATTGTTAGATCCAGGGGCTACTATTTCTATTGTATCTCCATACATAGAAGTCCAATTCAGTGTCAGTCCAGAAAATCTCTCAGAACCTTTCTCAGTCTCTACTCCAGTCTGTGACCCAGTTATAGCTAGACAGGTATACAGAAATTGCCCTGTCACAGTATCTTAGAAAGTCACCTCAGCAGATCTTGTAGAGTTAGAAATGGTAGACGTCGATATCATTCTAGACATGGATTGGTTGCATTCATGTTATGCCTCAGTTGATTGATGAACTAGGATTGTTCGTTTTCAGTTTCCAGACGAACCAATCTTAGAATGGAAGTGTAGTAGCTTAGCGCCTATGGGTCGATTTATTTCTTACTTTAAGGCCAGAAAGATGATATCTAAGGGTTATCTCTATCATCTAGTTCGGGTTAAGGACTCTAGATCTGAAACCCCAACTCTTGAGTCAGTTCCAGTAGTCATTGAGTTTCCAGAAGTATTTCTAGAAGATCTTCCCGGAGTTTCTCCCGAAAGGGAAATCGACTTTGGAATTGTTATCCTTCCAGATATCCAACATATTTCTATTACTCCTTGCAGAATGGATCCAGCAGAGCATAAGAAATTGAAGGAGCAGTTGAAAGACCTCCTAGATAAGGGTTTCATGAGACCTAGTATTTCACCATGGGGTGCACCAGTGTTGTTTGTAAAGAAGAAAGATGGTTCTCTCATAATGTGCATTCACTATAGACAGTTGAACAAGGTCGCAAAAGAAGTACCCCATTCCCAAGATTAATTACTTGTTTGACCAATTTTAGGGTGCTAGTCATTTCTCAAAGCTAGACCTCAGATCGGGTTATCATCAGCTTAGAGTCAAAGATAGTGACATTCCAAAAAAAGCCTTCAGAACTTGGTATGGTCATTAAGAATTTGTAGTTATGTCATTTGGACTAACCAATGCTCCTGTAGTTTTCATGGATTTGATGAATTGAGTGTTCAAATAGTACTTGTATTTGTTCGTTATCATCTCTATTGATTATATCCTCATTTACTCTAGGAATGAGGAAGAACATGCAAGTCATTTGAGAGTTGTTCTGCAAACTCTCAAAGATTTCCAGTTATTAGCTAAGTTTAGCAAATGTGAGTTCTGGTTGCAATCCGTTGCTTTCCTTGGTCATATTGTATCTAGCGAAGGGATCCGAGTGGATTCACAGAAGATAGAAGTAGTGAAACAATGGCCTAGACCTACCTCTCCTATAGATATCAGAAGTTTCTTAGGTCTAGCAGGTTATTATAGAAGGTTCGTGGAAGGATTTTCATCCATTGTCTCACAGTTGACTAGGTTGACTTAGAAGATGGTCAAGTTTTAGTGGTCAAGTGATTGTGAGAAAAGCTTTGCAGAATTGAAAACTAGATTGACTACAGCCCCTGTCTTGACTCTACCAGAGCGTGTCAGATGGTTATGTGATCTTTTGCGATGCATCCAGAGTTGGTCTTTGTTGTGTGTTGATGCAACGAGATAAGGTTATAGCTTATGCTTCTAGACAACTTAAGGTGCATGAGAAGAGCTATCCAACTCATGACCTTGAGCTTGCAGCAGTGGTGTTTGCACTCAAGATATGGAGACACTACTTGTATGGTGTTCATGTAGATGTGTTCACTGACCATAAGAGCCTTCAGTATGTGTTCACCTAGAAGGAGTTGAATCTTTACCAAAGGAGATGGCTTGAGTTCCTTAAGGATTATGATATGAGGTTACCATCGTGGTAAGGCAAATATAGTAGCAGATGCTCTTAGTAGATTATATATTGGTAGTGTAGCCCATGTTGAGGAAGAAAAGAAGGAGCTAGTGAAGGATGTTCACAGGCTTGGTCGCTTGGGAGTTCACCTTATGAGCATATCATGCAATGGTGTAACATTTCAGAATGGGGCAGAATCTTCTTCGGTAGTTGAGGTTAAGGAAAAGCAAGACAGTGATCCAATCTTTCTTGAACTTAAGGGTGCAGTCCATAATCAGAGAGTGGAGGTTTTCTCCCAAGGGGGAGATGGTGTACTTCGCTACCAAGGTTGATTATGTGTTCCTGATGTGGGCGAGTTGAGACATCATATTCTTGCAGAAACCCATAACTCCAGATATTCTATTCATCCAGGTGACACTAAGATGTACCGATCTGCGGGAAGTCTATTAATGGAATGTCATGAAGAAAGATATAGCAGATTTTGTGAGTAAGTGCCCCAATTGCAAACAAGTCAAGGTAGAACATCAGAAACCAGGGGGTATGACTCAAGAGATCGACATTCCTACTTAGAAATATATGGATTTCATCACAGGGTTACCTCGTACTCGCAGACAACAAGACTCCATTTGGGTGATAGTTAATAGGATGACAAAGTCTTCTCACTTTTTGGCGTTCAAGTCTGCAGATTCGGAAGAGGACTATGCAAAGCTCTATATTAATGAAATTGTGAGGTTGCATGGGGTTCCTTTGTCTATCATCTCAGATAGACTTCCTCTGTTTACCTCTCATTTTTTGAAGTCATTTCAGAATGGTCTTGGTACTCAGGTTAACCTTAGCACAATATTTCATCCGTAGACGGATGGACAGGCAGAGCGTACCATTCAGACCGTAGAGGATATGCTGAGAGCTTGTGTGATCGATTTCAAGGGTACTTGGTATGATCACCTTCCTCTTATAGAGTTCGCCTACAACAATAGCTACAATTCCAGCATTCAGATGGCCCCTTATGAGGCTTTGTATGGGCGTAGATGTTGATCTCTTGTTGGTTAGTTTGAAGTAGGTGAAGAAGCTTTAATAGGGAAAGATTCGGTTCTTGATGCTATGGAGAAAGTGCAACTCATTACAGATAGACTTAAGACAGCCCAGAGTCGTCAGAAATCTTATGCAGATGTAAGGAAGAGGGAACTAGAGTTCCAAGTTGATCGACGGACTGACCTATGGTCCATAGTCCATTACCGTCATTCGACACCCCCTTTCAGCCACTCTCTGACAAGGACCACGTTGACCAGCACGGTCCGTAGGTGGGAATTTACAGACAGTTAAGGGGGAAATGCAGTTGGGTCAACTTCAAATAATAATAACTCTTAGTACAAAATGAATTAGGTGTCACACGACAAACCAAAAGATAAATAATTAAATTAACTTTCCATAGACACCGACTTTGCTAAAATCAGAGATCCTAGTAAAAAGTTATGCCCCTTTTAGTAAAGGCCTGTTAAACAGACCCAACCTATGGACCTAACGACGGACCGTCAATTGAACGACGCACCGTCAGTCCATGTCATCGTTTGGTCCGAAAACAACTTACCCAGGGGTCTTTTCGTCTTTTCCACTTCGTTTAGACTCTATGATTTAGTCATTTAAGCCTAGAAACATAACTAAAACTTACCTAAGTCAAATAATTAATCAAACTTAGAAAAATTAGAAGTAAGAAAGGAGAAAAAGGTCAAGAACCCTAGTGTAAGAACGCAACAATGTTCCAGCAGTTCCAGCCACAAAATCTAAGTGTTTTTTCGTGAATTTCATCACCAGGTATGTGGGATTTCACTAGTGGGTTCCTTTCACCCATAGGGTCCTTAGTTTTCAGTCAGTTCTTGATTATTTTATCATGATTTAACCTAGGGTTTATAGAATTACAGCAGAACTTCATGACTTAGCTAAAATATATGTTCCAAATCAGATTTCCATGTTATTACTCAGATTATTACATGAATTTCAGAACCCTAGCTACGTATTTCTTTAGTTCTAGAATTACACATGCTAGGTCAGATATTTCAGTTACTTTAGATAAACATGCCTCAGTTTTTAATGCATCAGTATCAGATTAAATGTTGCATTTTCAGTTTGCATATTCAGTTTTGAGCTTTCCAGTATTTACAGAAAATTAGACATAATCAGTTAACTACATAAATCAATGGGAGTAACATAATATCGAGTTGGACTAGGGTTCAGCGTACCCAATTAGTCCTAGAACTACTAGCCAAGTAGGTTGTAAGTCCCCTCTGTGGACAATCAGTTTAGTGATGACGCCAGCATATCTTGATACCTCATGTAGGGTATATTGCATCCTCTCGATGGGGCGTATACATCGGACTCCACATTTAGCTAATGTGATTTTATTATCGATTATTAGTAGCTGCCACAGTTCAGTCAGACTCTCTTGCATTGACCATTTATTAGTATACTCAGTATTAAGTTTCAGCAAGTTATAAATTGGTCACTGCGTCTAGTTAGCTCAGAATTTAGTATATCATGTTCAGATTTCTATACTTGTTTTTGTTCTTGTTCATTTATATTTTATTTAAGCTTTATTCTGTCCTACATGCTCAGTACCTTTCAAGTACTGATGCATACATGCGCTACATCTTCTCGTGATATAGGTCAGGTTCTCAGCATCCAGATCACGCATAAATGGATTTCCGATCTCCAGTTAAGAAGATTCAGTCGTGAGTCCCAATTCTACGAGAACAACAATCATGAGTTTCATTTCAGTCTTTTAGTCATTTAGTTTCAGTTTTTGCTAGATATAGATGGGGCTTGTACCAGTATTTCTAGTCTTGTTTAGAGGCTATTTTTAGACATAGTTAGTTTCAACTTTGCGTTGAGTTAATATTTCTTTGTATTAAACTCATCAGATTTCATATATCTCAGTTTTAGCATATGTGTATTCCCCATCATTTCATTTTAAGTATGACTTAACTTTCGCAACAGTTTATTATCTTTAGTATGCTCATGATCATGCCAGTAGGGTTAGCTTTGGATCACTTGTGGTCCTAGGTTCCGTGTCCGCGTCTCGGGGGTAGCTCAGGGCATGACAATACATTGTTTTGTACAAAACCATACTTTTCTATACTCTATAATTATAGGTATTGGAGACAAGGTTGAAGTTGAAAAGGCAAGCTTGGGAAAGATTCTCTAAAGACAAAGTACGTCCTCACATATCCTAGGATTATTTATGTCGTGTCTTTAAGTTTGCTTGTGACGATGAGATTCTCTAAGTATTTATGAAAGATTTCCTTTTTATATTAAATGTCGTAAAAAGTTTTAATTCCGCACTACTTTTCATGTCTTATGCAATGAATGATATTTAAAGGGCTTGTAAAGGACCCCAAAGGGTCAAGTACGCCCTGTCATGACACAAGGGTTCTCCCTAACCTCTAGGGGTTACTTTCGGGTCGTAACAGACTTGGTATCAGAGCATAAGGTTATGAGAAATAGTTTAGGGTCTAAAAGTCTCACAACCCATGTCTGGTAGAGTCTTGGTCATTGTTGTGAGTCGCGACACATCCATCGACAAGAGGCTATAGGACGATAGAGTTTCACTTTCTCCAGTACTCTTGAATCATGCCATAGAACTTAACTCCATAAGGTCTTTTTCTTATTTTCCCTTGTCCGGTGGTCTTATAGGTGTGATTTTTTGGAAGGGGAGATGTTTCTATGTTTGAGGGAGAGGAATGTGAGTTTTGATTTTATGATGGTTTTGTGGTTAGAAGAGTAGATATGAAGGTGAGTTTTGAGAATTGTGATGTGATGCCATTTATGGCTAGGTGTGATTTATGATATTGAAAGTGTTGTGATGATAAACTTTAAGGGTGATGGAGTTCTAAGCATGATAAGAGTTATAGTGATTGAATGAAGTGGCTTTTAGAAGAAATGTGTTATCTTGTGAATATGTTCAACGATGGTAGAAATTCTTTAAGGTGTAAATTTGAACAATGTTGAGAGGATGTGGATATTTTGTAGGAGTTGAGGGCAATCCTCTTGTGTGGTTAATGTTTTCCTAGTTGTTCTTGTGATTTTGTTGAGATTCTTGTGTAGGTTTACTCTAATGGGGAAATGTGGTATGATTACCTAGTGAGGAAGTTGTAGAATTATGCTAGCAAAATGGTGGAGTTTATATAGTAAGATTTTGATTTCCAAATGAATCTACCTTAATTGGAGCGAAAGGGAAAGGAGGAGTTTTATTCCATGAGATTGAGTCAAGAGGTGCCTAAGAGTGGAATGAGGTGATGTTTAAGAATGTTTGTCTAGGCTTGAATCCTAAGAGGAGAGTGTTATGCTTGACTAGTAGAGTGAATGTTTAGTCTTGATGTGCATGAGTTGAGGGTATTGTGAGTTCCTACATTGTGAGAGGTATGATGGTGCTTTGACGTACGAAATCTTGAAGATGGCTTTACCCTAAGTTGGGGAGAATGAGTTAAGTAGAAAAGGTGGTTTTGAGTATTAAGTGTATGAATGAGTTATCTTGTGTTATATATGAAGTTAGATGACTTGAGGTCTAATGTTAAAGAAGAAATTTAAAGCGAAGTTTTGCATAATGAATGCTAGGTAGAATTGCATGTAGTGTACTTAGTCCAAGAGAATCCTCAAGGGTCACTAAGTAGGAGTGGTAGTATGGGATGCTACTCTCACATTGCACTTAGTGTAACTTACCAAGTCTCTTTGGAGTATGTTAGAATGGTATTATATCTCATTATGTCATGCCATCTTGTTAAAGTTTCTTGAATGGTGCATTATTGAATTTTTTTAGAAAGTGACATAGTGAAGTTTTGAGTTCACTGTAAAGAAGTTTAAATTTTGACAAATTCCATTTTTTAATGGATGATGGTTTCAATTTGTATGAAAATGATGTATATAAGCATGTTTAATGTTGGATAAGGTAGCTCCTCCATAAGTGAAGAAATGAAAGTGATATTGAATTTGTGAAGTTTTGCAAAGTTGCCTGTGTTACAGTGATGCTCACCGTGAAAATCTTCATTTTTTAAAACAATTGCTTCGTCTTGAATTGAAGTTTCAATGTGTGTAAAAATTTTGTATATGAGCATGTTTAATGTTGGAGAAGGTAGTTTCTCCATAAGTGAAGGGTAAGGGTGAATTTTGAAAAGTGAAAGTTCTAGCAAAGTGCTTGTGTTGCAAAGTGTTTGAAAGTGTGAAATTGTACTCCTTGTTAGTTGATGCTTTGATTATGAGTGTATTGATCATCATTGTAATGTGT
Source organism: Solanum sitiens (assembly GCA_016801875.1). Taxonomy (NCBI): domain Eukaryota; kingdom Viridiplantae; phylum Streptophyta; class Magnoliopsida; order Solanales; family Solanaceae; genus Solanum; species Solanum sitiens. The sequence continues at coordinate 270,009 of JABWTJ010000283.1, read as the reverse complement.
TATGTATTTCAAATGTAATCCTTGATTGTATTAAAGTTTTAGTGTCATTCAAGGACGATTGTTATTCCAAGTGGGGGAAAACGTAACACCCTAAAACGAACTAAGGTGAACTAGAGATTCATGATGGTTTCTTGAGTTAATTTTAAGTTATATTATTTTCCTTAGGCAGTGTGTGAATTTTGGTTAAGTTTGGAGGTGAAACGTCCAAGAGCGTCCGTGACGTTCGGAAAATATGCCTTAGATAGTGCTTGTGTGTTCTCATGTGCTTGAGTGAGTTTTACGTGTTCATTTTGCTTGAGATTGGTGTGAGATGTTCCTAAGACATAGACGACTTTTTTTAGGGGTTTAACATCCAGGTAAGACCCCACCTAGGACCCACGAGGTGCCCTAGAAGAAGACCCCACCTCTTAGCAAGAAGCTGCCAAGTAGTGACCAAACGACGATCCAAGGGACGGTCCGTTGGTCAACCAACGGTCCTTCGACCATGGGCGTCTATTGGACCTGCAAGTAAGGAGAGACTGCTATTTAATGAGGCTAAGTCTCAACCAACGAAACCCCACCAACGGTCCTTTGATGGACAAACGGTCCGTTGGTTGATCCGTCTGTGAGACTGCCCAAAAAGCTGTCATTTCCCTTTAATGACTTGGGGTGTTTGGTAAATTCACCGCAAGTCTTTTATGAACCTTGAGTGATATTTTTAGGTTTATTTAGGTATATTAAAGAGTTCCAAACCCTAATACCTAATTTTAGAATTCATTTCCTAAAACAAAAAACCCCTTCCTCTTAGAACTCTCTCTCAAACTCCATAGAAGCTAGAAGTCAAGAAGAACTAGGATGGCTATTGGTGGTCGATTTCTTCACCAAAAATCAGTGGGGTTTCTCTTATGTAATGTATGGTAGTCATCCTTTAAGTCCTTTACAGTCAAGGAACCCTTTCTAATATATTTCAGAAAGAGTTTTTCAACCCTAGATTATTCTATCTTCAACTCTAAATATGGGTCTTGCATGAAAACATTTTGAAATTTTTCAAAAATGATGTTTGTAATTTTAGTTGATGATTTTAATGCTAAAACTTCAATTAAAACATGTTAAAGCTTTTTTTTTTAAATCAAATTTTGGCTTAAGGAATGGGTTAAATGAGCATGAGTTTATAATCTTTGAGCTTTGGTTTGTTATGGTTGATATTTTTGTTTAGCTACTGTCCTAGGGTCTATATTATGATAATTTTTAATAAAATGTTATAGGTGATGGAATCTTAGATTAAAGGGTAAGTTTGTTATGTTTTTTAGTTTTAATTATGAAATTCTGTTGACTGGTATGGTCCACCTTCTTGAAGGCGGTGTTTACTTGAATTGTATGAATGTGTAGTTACTTGTGTATTGTGAATGAGGCCATCAAGTAATATTATGTGAAGAAATATGGAAATGAAGTTAATCTTGTTAATGTGTTTCATGAAGCATATTATGAAAAGTATGCTAAGGATTATGTCCAAATGAATTATGAAAAGTTATGAAAAGTTAATCTTTAGGACCTCTAACATGATCACCCAAAACGAACACATAAAACACGACAAAACGTACCAAGACTCAAAAGGTCGTTACAAGGTAAATCTTTTGAACGTCATGGACGTTCTTGGGCGTTTGACCTCCGAACTTCAAGAAACTTGAGATACTGCCTATATACACAATCATAACTTTTTTAAGAACCTCATAACCTCATAAAACACACATAATAACATAAAACACATATGAAGCACATAGGTGACTTAGTCATCAAACGTCTTAGTCTTCCCTTTATGTTTGAATTCCACTACACCTAAACTCTTAGACACTGCCCGTATACCGAATTATAGACCAAGTTAGGACCTTAGAAAATCATTCCACCATGTTAGGATATAGCTTCACCTAAGTCATTTTCGGGATCTTACAGTGAAGACTATGGTGAACAAGCCTTCTCTTTTGGGAAGGGGCACCCCTCATCTAAGTTCACTCGGTGCTAAGCTATGTTCCCTTTATTGAAAAGACACTATTATCTTTACTTATGAAATCTATTATTAGGAGAGTTAACCCCTCATATTCTTAGCTCATAGGTCATAGATGAGAGTTCATAAACCTAAATTATCTGAGAAACCCTTTCACATGGACATAGCATATTCAAGCACCATCTAGTTTTGGGTACACTTGAGAACACCTTTCAAGGCCCATCCATTGACTAGATTATTACACATGTGTGTGTATATATATATGTGAGCAATCATTTCATATAACACATTAATGCCACACATGTTCATACATTAATGCATAAGTGTATTTATGAGAAATTCTTTCATATTAACACATTAAGAAACTATGCACATTCATAACATAACCATGCATTCATATTCATGTACATAGAAAACAAAACATAGGAACTATCCTATAAAGGAACATATGTACAATGCATACCCAATGTCCTATACCCTTGCCCATACTAGTACACCTATCAAGTTATCCTAGTTAATGATACATCACATACTTCATAGATATATATACTTTACATGCATAGTAGTAGACATTAGTGCATATCAGAATACCCTTTCATTAGACACCATGAACCTATACTACTTGTAAGCATGCATAATATGTGAGTGTGTGTACATTGGTCAACATGATCATCTAATGTCTATCAAGAACACATTGAGGCAGCCACCCTCGTGGAACCACAATACATAACAATGCATACACCACACAACACATAATAACATAAGAGACACGCTAATTTCACATTACACTTAAGACTCCTAGCCATAGCTATTAACACATTCATATAAGGGTACATAGGTAAGGGTGACCAATCATTATTACTTCATCAAAAGTAGCACCTATGCATAACCCTAACATCACCATTCACATTCTCATAACATTAGCAATACAACCTAGATCATAGCTAGAATAGGAAACAAGACATATGATTCGAATAGTGTGATCATCATAACCACACACTCATATACCATCAAGTTGCCTTGAAGATATTAATCAAAACATATATACATTGACAAGAAGTAAACACTGCCACTATAAGTGGACCATACCACACAATGCCATCCAAGGCCAATTCTATCCACAATACTATAGAAGAGTAAAGAAAGTAGGCTATCTTACCAATTCCTCAACCTTTGATCATCATTCATTAATACTCCATTTTCATCAATAATTCAAGTAAAGGGAAGTAGATAAATGTACTTTAACATAAATAAAATCATGCATGAACCACTACAAGATCATGCTACTAACAATGACACTACATCACCATTTCACTAGAAAGTAGAGAAACATAGATCACTCACCAATTTCCCTTGAGTTGATCATCAATCATAATTTTATCAACAATATAAATGTAGGGCAATAGCTAAAGAGATAACAACCTAAACTAAATCATGCTTCATCTACCCTAGAATTTAAATCACATCATGTACATTACATTATCAATCTATAGGTTAGAAGAACCTAGATCAATCCTTACCAATTCGACTGTATCTACTTACTTTGGATAAATTACACCTAAGTTATCATTAGATTATAATTTAGGTAGTAGCTAAGACAATTCATCATCATTGAATGTCATAACAATCATTCTAGAATCAAGATCACAAGATACTACATCATAGGATAATCTTATTCAAACCTTCAAACCTTGATCCACATGGATCACTCGTCAACAATTCACCATCAATACTCATACTAGGGAGTAGATATAAGCATTTTAACATAATTGAATCACAATTCAATTTACATAAGATCAAGATCACGAATCCCATACATAGGCTAAATCGAGTTTGAGAGACATCATGGGTTCAACATGGAATTGAATTGAAAATCACATTCAAATCAGTATCTAATCATCAATCATTAACATTATGCTTTTGAAATCAATTTGAGAAAGAACCCATGGCTATATTGAAGAAGAAGAAGTTTGATCATGAATTCTCTTTGTAAGAATTAAAAGGAACTCTCTAGGTGAAAGGTTATCTAGAGATGAAGGATCACCATACCTCATTGTAGAAGAAAACCACTGAAACTTGATGAATAAAGCTTGATAATCCATCACCATGGCTGTTATTGAGCTTCACCTGCAATGGAGGTTTCTAGAGAGGATATTTTGTGAGAGGGAAGTCTAACTTTTAATTATGGATTGGGAATAGGGTTGTCAGATTTTTAACAAACTTAATACAACCAAAAATAAAAAAATAAACCACCTAGGGTAAGGTTAGGACGTGGGGTGAATTTCCCATTCACCCCATCACTGAAACAGCGTGCATGGCAGTTGACACAACCTGCATCGACGGCAACCAAACAATGTTCTTTTGGCCCATCGACGGGCTGTTGGAGGCCACCGTCGTTTGGCTCTGAGGCTTTCTTTTGACTTATCCTTCTCCACGCTAAGTTCCAATCGACACCTCACCATCGACGGGGCGTAGGTGAACCTACTGGCCATCGATTGAGGATTATAGGTAGACACTACACAGGCAGTGTCTAGATAGACTATGTGTCCTTCATGAGGACCTTTCGTGGGGCCCTTAGGGAGTCGTACCCTAACTTTTAAAACATAAATACACACCTTAACATGTCAAGAACCTTCCATACCAGTTTCACAAAAAACAAACTCTCGCAACACATCCAAACATGCTAGGCACACTCAAGTCACACATGCACGTCTCAAGGATAACTTTCAAACGTCTTGCACGTTCTTCGACGTTTGACTTCCAAATGACTTCAAATAAATTGTGCGTACTTTAAAAAACTTAATTATCATGTTAACAAGATTATAGGCACATGTGAGGCTATAAACACCCTAACACATTTTGGGGGTCTTACATGACATAATAATCACCATTTAACATTAAGAACTACTCATTTTAATCATTAAAACATTTTCATGAAAAAACGCATACTTAGTGTCAAGGAATAAAGAAGTTTGAAGTTTGAAACCCTTTTTGAAATGTCTTTGAAATGGATCCCTTGAATGAAAGAATGTTCAAGGATGACTGCCATGCCTTAATATGAAGAAACCCACGAGATTTGGTGAGGAAAACATCCAAAACCTTTGACCCTAGATCAACCTTGAGTTCTAGCTTCAATGGAGTTTGGGAGATCTTTTGGGAGAGAAGAAACTTTTGAGAGTTTTGAAATTTTGATTTTTAATTGAGGGTTTGGGGTTTTGTGTTGGGGAATGGGTGTATAAGGACGTAAAATAAGTGTAAAACACCCCCACCCCCAAATATTCATGTTGGGGTGTTTTGTGTATTTTGGTGGTGTTTTATATATATATTTTAGGTCATCAAACACCATTTACCCTAATAAAAAAACCCAACCCTCATTTGGAATCCAAAATTTTCATGCTCTCCCTTCTCTCTAAACTCTCTCTAAGTTGAAACCTCCAGAACTTCAAGATCTAAAGAATAAGACTGAATCCATCAATTCTGTTCACCAAATATTGGAGGTTTGTTCATATTAAGGTATGGTAGTTCATCCTTGAATCTTCTTCCATTCAAGAAGCCCATTTAAATACTTTTTAAAAAGGATTCTCAAACTCCAAACAATTCTATTTTTGACTCTAAGCATGGGTCTTGCATGAAAAATGTATTAATGAGTGTATAATGATATTATTAAATGTTAATGGATGATTTTAAGGTTAAAAATTCAACGAACCCATGCTCATTCAATTTCTCAATTTTTGGCTTATGAAGTAGGTTTAATGTGCATGATTTGATAATGTTAGAAGTATGCTTTTTTATGTTATAATGTTATTTAACTACTACCTTAAATGCTATTTTATGATGTATTGTTGGAGAAATTGATAAAAGGTGGTACATGCTTGTATGAATGGCAAGTTGTTCTAAGCTTGCTTAATTCTTATTACGCAATGATCTTTAGTTGTATAGTCCACCTTTGGTGGCGGTGTTTACTTGAAGTATGTGAATATATATGTATATTGTGATTTATGACCTTGAAGTCTTCGTATGTGAAGTGAGGTGATAATTGTGACGTTTATGTATGATGTGTTTTAGGAAGTTGAAAATAAATATCTCGAAGATGTTAGGTCTAAATGAAGTATATAATTATGTGGAACATGATAGTGTGTGAAGTATGATGAATTTGGGTATGAGCATGTCTATAAGTCAATATTATGAATGATAATGATTATGTGGAATGTGTGCTCACATGTACTCTGTCACACACACATTGAATGAAGTTATGAATGAAATGGTGGATTTGTAGGGTAGACACTCTTCGCGAGTAGAGATGAAGTGTCTAGACCAGCCCTAGTATTCCTTTAGTATGAAAAGGGGGATTTTTGGGTGAACACTCATTGACAACCTCACTTTTCCTAATGAGCTTTGCAAGATAGGTTGGATAGGTTGATGCCCTTCGTGAGTTGAGATGTGGTATTCAAAAGTAACAGATAGGGATAAGTACCCTTAGTTAGTGAGGTGTGGTAATAAATAGGTATCCCTTAACCTATATTGTATGAATGTTTAAGACTCCATGGGGGAGTTATGTTGAACACCGAGAGAATTTGAAGAAGGGGTGGGTACACTTCATGAGTATATATGTTGTATCCAATTGTAACATTCCAGAAAAATGTACTTGTCTAGTGAAGAGCCTATTAGGTTGTAAGAATATGAATTGAGGTACATAGGCATCCCAACGCCCAATATTGAGTAATATTGGGCATATTAGAGAATATTGGCTTAAGGGTGTTATCCAATTTTTGTATGTATTCATAAGTAACTTAAAACTTAAAAAAACCCTTTGATGTCCAAAGCTCCAATCCAAGCTTATTTAGGAATTCTACCTGCAATGAAGACCCTAAGGTAAAATAATTATATTCATCGCATACTCACATTAGGTAATAGTCATCCAAGTGTCAAGCCTAGGTACCATAGCACATGACCATTTAAAATGATCATGTAGATTAAGCAGTGTCCAAGGACATAGTGAGGATCCATGGACAAGAAGTGAAATTTACAGAGGTGCACGGTTAGGAAAGTGCATAGCAAAACATGTGCAAGCACATGTGCAACCGGCCGAGAGACAAACCTAACCGATTCGGTTAGGGGACAGGCGTGTCTGATCAAGCCAGGTGGGGCCGAGCCTCCTAACCAATTCTAGGTCCTAACCAACTAACCTAACTAGATAATAACCTAGGACTAACTAAAATAAACCAACTAGTGTGCCCGAAATCCTAAGACCTAACTGGGTGACCTAGCCGAGAAACTAAATAAAGAAACATAGTAGTACCTAACCTAGGATGGTCCAAAAGGGTTGATGATGGTCCTAACGACTTAGTGGTACTTTAGTAATTACCCTAGGTCACTAAATTAATTAAATTAGAACTTAATTATTCAATTTAACTCCTGGTCAAATCCGAGACCCTTAGTCAAATGCTCTCCTATTTGTAGTTTATTTAGGAGGGGCGGTTTGGTAATTTAAGTGGAGGGTCTTTTACGGTAATTCTTGGGACGACTATATATTGATATTATGTTAGTTTTAGATCACTTTTACTCGTCCCAAATCAGACTAAACGAAATTCCTCACAATCCCTCAAGAACGCTCTCTTTTCCAAACTCCATTGAAGAACAAGAAAAAGCTTAAGGAAGAAGACCAAGGTTTCAAAGACTCCAACCAGATTTCGTGGATTCTTCATCTATAAGATATGGGTTTTCACTCTTGGTATTCCTTTCACCAAGAGGTCATTTAAAGATAAGTTTTCAAGAACTTCAAATACTAGGGTTTTTACTCTACAAAATGGATTTTCTTCCTAATCCAAGATTTATGATTTTTGATGAAAAATGAGCGTTTTCTATATCTAATTTCGCACGAATTGTTGAGTGTTTGAATGATAATGTTTTAATGTCGTGTGATACATGATATTTCTCTATGTGATGGTTTCAAATGGATTGTTTATGGTGATTGATAACGTGAAATTGTTCGGGTTAGAATTTAAGGTTTGAAATAACCCTTTAGAAGATCAATGCATAGCGTAGGAGAAGGTAAACGGGTCATTAAAGGGTTCATTCAAACCCTAAATTCTAACCGTAACGTTTTCACGTTATCAAACACCATAAACAACCCATTTGAAACCATCACATAGAGAAAGATAATGTATCACACGACATTCAAACATTATCATTCAAACACTCAACAATTCGTGCGAAATTAGATATAGAAAATGTTCACTTTTCATCGCAAATCATAAATCAAGGGTAAGGGAAAAAATCCATTTTCTAGAGTAAAAACCCTAGTATTTTAAGTTCTTGAAATCTTATCTTGAAAGGACTTCTTGGGTAAAGGAATCACAAGAGTGAAAACCCATACCTTATAGATGAAAAATCCACGATATCTGGTTGGAAACTTCGAAACCTTGGTCTTCTTCCTTAAGCTTTTTCTTTTTCTTCAATGGAGTTTGGAAAAGAGAGCGTTCTTGAGGGATTGTGAGGAATTTCGTTTAGTCTGATTTGGGACATGTAAAAGTGATCTTAAACTGACCTAATATCAATATATAGTTGTCCCAAGAGTTACCCTAAAAGACCCTCCACTTAAATTACCAAACCGCCCCTCCGAAATAGACTACAAATAGGAGCTCATTTGACTAAGGGTCACGGGTTTGACCAGGAGTTAAATTAATTAATTAAATTTCTAATTAATTAATTAAGTGACCTAGGGTACTTACTAAAGTACCCCTAAGTCGTTAGGACCATAATCAACCCATTTGGACCATCCTAGGTTAGGTACTAGGATGTTTCTTTAGTTAGTTTCTCGGCTAGGTCACCCGGTTAGGTCTTAGGATTTTGGGAACACTAGTTGGTTTATTTTAGTTAGTCCTACGTTAATTAGCTAGTTAGGTTAGTTAGTTATGACCTAGAATTTATTAGGAGGTTCGGCCCAACCTGGCTTGATCCGACACGCCTGTCCCCTAACCACCCTAACCGAATCGGTTGGGCTTGTCTCTCAGCCGGTTGAACATGTGTTGCTGTGCACTTTACTAATCGTGAACTTCTGAAAAGTTCACTTCTTGTCCATGGATCCTCACTATGTCCTAGGACACTGCTTAATCTACATGATCATTTTAAATGGTCATGTGCTATGGTACTTAGGCTTGACACTTGGATGCCTCACACATAATGTGAGTATGCGATGAATATAATTATTTTAGCTTAGGGTCTTCATTGCACGTATAATTCCTAAATAAGCTTGGATGGAGCATTTGGAAATCAAAGGGTATTTTTAAGTTATAAGTTACCTGTGAATACATAAAAAATTGGCTAACACCCTTAAGACAATTTTCTCTAATATACCCAATATTACTCAATATTGGGCATTGGGATGCCTATGTACCTCAATTCATATTTTTAAAACCTAATAGGCTCTTCACTAGACAAGTACATTTTTCTAGAATGTTACATTATCCCCCCCTTAGGAACATTCATTCCCGAAATACACTAAAATCTTTTGGAGGGTAAGAACAGGCTCAATACTAGCAGCACAACCAACACATAACATATCATTACCCTTAGAACTCAATTCATGATGCACAAACATATAAGAGCTACATATTAATAACACATTGTGAGGACTTTCCTTCTCAACCTTATCATAAGTTCAAAAATGCATCAAAGAGTTACCATGCTATCAATCTTCTCAAGATATCAACAAAACAACAAAAATCTCAAGAAAACATATGCATAAGAGTTTCACATATGTGCAAGAATAGAGTATGAAAAATCTTCTTAAAACTCTAGATGGTACTATCTTTTACCAAAACATGCACCTATTTAGTAAACAAGTTAATTTCATGATTATGCATTACTTTCTCAATTAAGAGGATGTATATAATAGCGAGAACCATGGGCTTCTTCTAGAATATCATTTTTCAAATCCTCAACATCGGGTACACATAATCTCCCTTGGTACCTTAGAACATCATCCCCCCCTTGGGAGAATGACTCATTGAGCTTACTATGTTCCAATTCCTTCAATTCCATGAATAGAGGATCAAGATATTGATTATACTTCACCTCAACCACTAATGATGAGTCGGAGTTATGATGGACCATAAAGCCACCAATTGGAGAATCTTCTAATCGCACACCTAAGGGAGCCAACCTATGAACATCTTTCACAAGTTCTTTCTTCTCTTCTTCCTTTCTTTCTTACTTTCTTACTGAAATCTTGAGCATTATACATGCTACTAGAATTTGAAATAGGGAGAACTAGGTAGATGAACATGCGATTCATTGGGAACAACCCTAGTTTTGGATTCTTGAATTCAAAAACGTTGAAAAGCCTCCTAGGGAAAGCAAAGCATAAACATTAACAGAGAAAACTTATAACATACCCGTCCCACAGTCGGGAGAGCTTTCTTGTTCACCCCTAGCCTTGAGTGCAAAGAAATGGTTCCTTTTTGGAGCTTCAGAATTAGGACAATTTTTCACCATATGGCCACCTTTGCCACAACCAAGCGGTCAACCATAGCAACTATTAGTTTCAACAAGACATTCGCCCCCATGCTTCTTACCACACTTACCACAAGTTGGTCTTTCTCTTGGTGGATCAACATTTCTCCCCTATTGAGCTATAGGATTATTACCTCTATCATTGCCATTCTTGGAGAATATTAAGGAACTTGGTTTGAAAACCTCTTCTTAAACTTAGGCTTGTCTTGAACATCAAGCCTACTTTTAGGAGAATCACTCTCAAAAGACTTTGACTTCTTAGCTTCCCTATTTCTTCTTCCTTAGGCAACTTTCCTCAATCTTTTGAGCATGAACCATCAACCTAGAAAGATTCATATTGTCATGAAGCATGGATGCACGACATTCTTCTTCAAGCTCTTCGTACACGCCCGTTACATAACGGCTTATTTCATCCCTAGAATTGGAAACCAAAGAAGAAACATATTTGGACCACTTGATGAACTTCAAGGAGTTTTCCTTAACACTCATACCTCCTTGAAAAGGGTTGATGAACTCCTCTGCCTTAGCTTCTCCTTGCTATTTTGTGAAGAACCGATCAATAATGGAATTAGATGCTAAATGATACATCGTGTCAAAGCTCTAAAGGCACGACATAGGAATATCAAGAAAAGAGAAGTTTCCTAATCATCACATAGCCTCTCGTCCACGATTGTGGCACGCTTCAAAACCATGAACAAGACACTAGGTAATGTGGTTTAGTGAGACATTGATCCTAAGGATATTTAACCTAACATTCCATATTTAACCTCATGCTCTCATACAAAGTTTAAGATTCCAATATTTAACCTGGCTCTGATACCAAGTTCACTTGAATTGATCATAAATTATATTTCATTAAAGCATAAATCTAGGGCAGTATCTTGAAGAAATCATAGCTTAGACGAGATCCTACTATAATTGCCAATAAACCCTAAATCAGTGTAAACATGCTTCATATTAGGAATTCATGGAAGATAAATTTACATAGGTTAGTCCTATTCAACCTTTCATGCATTGATCCACATTGTATCAATTTCATATAATTCATAATCTCATTACATCATAGGCAGTATCTAACCATCATTTTAACATGATTGAATCTCACAATAAGCATGCTAGAATCATCAACCTAATACTAAAGCATGTAGGTAAATCTTATCAAGTTTCCTTTGATTCGTTCACTAAGGGTTCATACCCACAATTTATCTATAATATCAACTTAAGACAGTAGCTACAATGACCTATACACAATCGAAATCCCACAACAATCACCATGAATCCGAACTTACACTGAACACATAGAACATACGCTAGTTTTGTTCAAATCTTCATACATGGATCCACATGGATCCTTCATCTCCAAGTAACCTTTCACATGGAGAGTTAATCTCAAGTTTTCAAATAAGGTTTCATGATCAAAATTCTTCTTCTTCAGTCTACCCATGTGTTCTTTCCAAAAATGTTTATGCTAGCCTATAAGTCATGATGCTATGTTATGAAAGTATGTATGATGTTGTTATGTGAATATTCTGGCAATGAACATGTAAATTGTGAGAATATGATAAGAATACAAACATGTAAGTTATGATACTCTCTTGTATGATTTACACAAGACGATTGTGCCATGTAAATCTCACAAAAGAAAGGTTACTATGAAAGGATAATTCTCATCTAATCTAAAAGAGCTCATGATCATGTTATACAAGGAGATAATCTCCTATGACCTATGATATGTTTTTGATAAAAGACAAATTACAGGTTATTTCAAGAAAAGGGACTTAAGCTAAGCACCGATGAACTAGATATGAGAAGTGTCCCTTCCCCAGCGGGAAGGTAGGTTCACAATGATTCTCATGAGATTGAGGCTGCCATGTAATGTGGAACTATGGGTCTCTAATACATCTCCTGGTTCTCAAACTATGCTGCCACTATAGGTTACTAGCAAGTGGATCCACATAAGAAAGCTAGGTAGTATTCGGTTCTACTTCGGCATGTAGACCACATCTTTTCGTTGTGGGGAAGAAAACGGATTCCATGTTTAGCTTACATGGTCTATGTCGATTAATGCGTATGTTGCCTCATGTAAAATGAAAGACAAGTAAATGAACGTTGACTAGGGTGACATAGGAGTTTGCTTAGTATAGGTAGTGGTATGGGACGCTACGTAGACATTGCACAAATTAACTCTAAGGGAAGTCCTAGGAGATTGTTCTTATGTAATATGATGACATGAAATATATATGCTTATGATATATGATGTTACTCTTACATGAATGTTGATCCTTATAATGAATATGTTATTGAGTTATATTGTTATCTGAAGCAAAGCTTTACTTATGGTCTCCTATCTTATCTACTTGATTATGTGGGGTTATTGGTGTAACACTCTAGAAAATGTACATGTCTAGTAAAGAGCCTATTAAATTTTAAGAATGCATATTGGGGTACATAGGCATCCCAATGCCCAATATTGAGAAATATTGGGCATAGTATAGAATATTGGCTAAGGGGTGTTAGCCAATTTCTATATATACTCAAGTATTTAAAATATAATCCAAGCTTGTATAAGAACTGTACCTGCAATGAAGACCCAAAGATAAGATCTACTCGGGTTTCACAAAACCGTGTAACTAACTAAGAGACAACCTAGTACCTAACCTATGATGGTCCAAATGGTTGGTTATGGTCCTAACAACTTAGCGGTACTTTAGTAATTACCATAGGTTACTTAATTAATTAAATTAGCAACTTAATTCATTAATTTAAATGGACAAAACCAAAAACACTAATCAATTTCCAAAATTCGGTTAAGTCAAGTAAGAGACAACCTAGTACCTAACCTAGGATGGTCCATAGGGTTGGTTATGGTCCTAACAACTTAGGGGTACTTTAGTAATTATCCTAGGTTACTTAATTAACTAAATTAGCAATTTAATGAATTAATTCAAATGAACAAAACTGAAACCAGTAAGAAATTTTCAGATTTCGGTTAAGTCAAGTAAGAGACAACCTAGTACCTCACCTAGGATTGTCCAAAGGGTTGGTTATGGTCCTAACAACTTAGGGGTACTTTAATAATTACCCTAGTTTACTTAATTAATAAAATTATCAACTTAATTAATTAATTTAATTGGTCAAAACCGAAACCAATAAGAAAATTCCATATTTCGGTTAAGTCAAAGTGTTATTCTAATTCTAGTCAATTTAGGAAGGGCATTTTGATAATTAGCTAATTTAGTTATTTTAGTTAAGTTATATAGTCTAAGTTGAATTAGTTAACAATAAGTTCTTAAAGATTTAGACTCACGTTACTCATCAAAAATGCTACAACTAAAAACAAGTGAAGAACGTAAGAGAACCCTAGACGATAACAAGCATTCTTCAAGGTTTTCGTTAAAAGTGCAAGGTGATCTTCGTAGATTTAATTCTACAGTAAGGTATGGGTTTTCTCTCCTGGAATTATTTATCCAAGAGGCTTTTCAAATGTTTTAACTTCAAGAATATCAAAACTAGGGTTGTTCCCAATGAATCACATGTTCACCTCCCTAGTGCTCCCGATTTCTGATTCTTGTAGTATCTATAATGTAATTCTCGATGCATGTTATTTGTATGTGGTGTTAACTGATCATTATTTCTATGTTTTGGTGAATTATTTGTCAAATGAAACATACTTGTTAGATCCGCATACTTAGGGTGTTATGTACATAAGATGTTGAATATTATAATGCCTACTTGTTTTCGAGAACATGAAATTGTTATGAGTTGTTCATGTAATTGTTTTATAGGTTAATCAAAGGTTAAAAGTTGGCTTGGTTAACGTGTAAACATTACTACAATGTATATATGAACAATTGGTATGTCTAGTGATAATATTATGACAAGTATATAGTGATTGTGATTTATGCCAACAAATTGGCTAACAAAACTATGTCCAATAATATTACTTCCAAATCATGTAAAGTCATACTAATCTCTACATTAATAAACTCATAACATAGGGTATGCCAATCAATGGGACAAGTCCCAACATACCCTATCCACACGAACTTGTGAACGTAATAGCACTGTATAAGAGGTTATAATTACCATAAAAATGATACAAGACTATCAATTAACGTGAACAAGTTAAGGTGAGTAATGATATAACTAAAAGCTTAAGTTATGAAATTGACCTAATATAGAGTGTTAAAAGAAGTGAGGCAAGTCTCAATTACACTTAATCGATTATGTCAAAAATACACACATAAGAGGGTGCTAGAGTCTGTGAGACAAGTCTCACTCGTACCATGATGATAATGTAAAACTAAGTTCATATTCATCAAGTAAAGAAATGGATGACAATTCATCCATAGAGTTAAGTAAATCTCATAACAACAAGCAAGCTTCCATAATGTTTGAGTCAACTCTAAAAGATAATAAAGTAAAATAAATTTGAGCTTAGCCCCGATAGACTAGCAATGAGCTTGTGCCAGCACATGTAAGCCTCATGAGACGACATCACGACCCAGGTGGACCAGGGTCTCCGTATGTCTCCTAGTCTTTGAACTATATTGCCAGCATAGCCACTAGCTAGTGGATGCCTCCACCTAAGAATGCTAGGCAGTTCCGGTTTCACTTTGGCCGATGATTCCACCTTTTTTTGGTGTGGGGAAGACACCGGATTTCATGTTTAGCTCACATGATCTATGTAGGTTAAAGCTCAGGAAAGTATTCGGTTCACTTCAGCCGTGAACCCCTCTTTTTGGTGTGGGGAAGACACTGACTCAGTCTCACCTTAGCCGGTGAACCCCCCTTTTCTGTTTTGGGTAGGCAAAGAGCTTGGTTCATCTTAACCGGTGAACCACCTTTTTTCGGTGTAGGGGAGACACTTGATTTCATGTTATCTCGCATGATCTACTGCCGTTAATGCTAAAGAATTCTTTAAGAGAGTAAGAAAGAATAAAGTAGCATGTTCAAAGTGAACAACAGAGCAAAGAAGTAGAAACGTAAGTTCATAGTGAACTAACTAAACAAGAGCTTAAGAATGTCAATCATTCATGTTGATAAGAATGAAGTTTTAACAAGTTAGTAGGTTATGCCAATATTGGAGTATGAATATATGCCTCAAAGATTAAATATTAGGTTAAGAACCAATAAATTGGAATAGACAATAAAAGATTGGCTTATAAATACATTCAGAGCCAATCCAAGAAGAATGAGAAATCTAACTTGTTAGTAGGGTAGCCAAATCATTTCCTTAGTCTTGTGAATTACTTACTCGATTCGTTGTAGGTATGGGACTACAATGAATCATTGCACTTGTAAGTAAGACATAGGATCAAGGAGATCATTGAACTACACAACAGAAAGAAGAAAAAACTGAAAAATAAACTAAGTCTAGAAACAGGGGCTCTCGGCCTAAGAGGGTCAAAATAATAAACTTTCGTTTAAGTTGTTCTAAAATTATGTTCATGATTCCAAGGTCTTATGTTCATATATAAGATGAGTTGGGTGCCTTAATTGCATGACAACATGTCATATTCATAGATTAATCAGAAATAACGATTTAAGAAAGTAAAGTAACTCAACTTTTCAGAAATGGCATGTTGCTTTAGGAAGATCTTTCCTTGATAATGCATAGTCCTTATGTGTTTATGTGCATACACCCATACTTAGTACAAGTGTGTACTAACCCCATATATTATTACTATTTTTATAGGCGCAGGTTCTCAAGAAGATTGACGATTCGACGGAGCAGTTTGGATTAGCGATCTCCAGACTTTGGTAGGTCCTCTTGAGTTCGAGGATGATACACTGTATTATTATAGATTAGTACATTAGATATAGCTAGTGGCTGATGTCCATAGCATTTCAATTCAAACATTTGTTCAAGCATTTGTAATAAGGCCGATTGGAAAACTATTATCATTATTAGTACAATCATTTATTTCAATTGTTTAATCTTTAATAGATGGTTGTTTTATTTGAGCTACTAGAATATCACTCTTATGCAGTATATATATATATATAAAGTCTATGTACACTTCATTAAGTATTAATTTTTTTAAATTTTCTGCAAATTTAACAGTATGATTGTGATGAAAGCTAAGAAGAAGCTTGTCTGCGACCTCTGAAAGTTAACGATGCCAGTCATATTCGAATTCCAGAATTAGGGTGTGAAAAACCTTGTATCAGAGCATGAGGTTAAATTACCTAGGAACTAAGGCTCAACACAACCACGTTGCATAGTTTCTAACTTATGGTTGTGAAGTGCACCACAATCATGACTTAGAGACTTTGTGATGTTAGGAAATTTTCCCTTCTTCTACTCTTTATCGTGCTATCTAGAGCTTTGATATTGTGTCATTCTAGCATCTAACTTCCTTCTTGTGTGAGCGCGTAGAGAAATGCACAAAAGAATTAGAATGGCCGAGTGGTCTAAGGCGCCAGACTAAAGATCTGGCCTTTCCAAGAAGGGCAATGATAGAAATGCCCAGCGTAACCGAAAGATGCGTGGTAAGTGTGGTCGTTCGCATGGAATTGAGTACATGATGGGTTCTAAGGACTTTTATGGGTGTTAATGAAGAGGACAAGACTGAGTTGGCTCAAGGATGTGGCTCAAGTATGGATTGGCTTCATGAATGTTATTCTACCATAGACTGTCGAAACAGGGTAGTAAAGTTTCAGTTTCCAAATGAGTTAGAGTATAAATGGGAAAGGCGTGGTTCAAATCCAGCAGGCCAAATAGTTTCCAACCTTAAAGCCGATTGAGCATGGGCAAGCAGAACGTACCATTCAGACCCTTGAAGATATGTTGAGAGCATGTGTTATTGACTTGAAGGGAAGTTGGGACGATCACTTCCCACTAATTGAGTTCTCGTATAATAATAGCTACCATTCCATTATTGGTATGGCACCTTTTAAAGCACTGTATGGTAGGAGATGTAGGTCCCTAGTTGGATGGTTTGAAGTGGGAGAAACTTCCATCCTTGGCCCCGAGATCGTACATGAGGCTTTGGAAAAGGTGAGAATAATCAGGGATAGATTGGCTACTGCTTACAGTCGTCAAAAATCATATGCTGATAACCTAAAGAGAACTCTTGAATTTCAAGTAGATGATCAAGTATACCTAAGGATATCACCCAAGAAAGGGGTGATGAGGTTTGGTAAGAAAGGGAAGTTGAGTCCGAGGTATATAGATCCGTATGAGATCTTATAGAGAGTGGGAAATGTTTCTTACGAACTAAAGTTACAGAATGACTTGGCTACTGTTCATGCAGTGTTTCACGTTTTGATGCTTAAGAAGTGTCTAGGCGATCCAGCGTCCATTCTACCTATCGAGGGGTTAGGAGTCGATGAGAATCTTTCTTATGAAGAGGTTCTTGTTGCAATTTTAAGATTGCCAAGTGAAGCGGTTGAGGAACAAAGAGGTTCTCACCGTGAAGGTGCTATGGAAAACCACCTTGTTGAGGGAGCAACATGGGAGGCCGAGGCCAATATGAGATCCCGTTACCCTCACTTGTTCAGTTCTTGAGGTTATATATAGTCATCCTAAGTCCGATTTTGTTAGTGAGACTCTAAAATTTAGTGCATTAGGCGGTTTTGGTGTTCTAAGTCCATAACTGTGTGTATTATACTTGCACTATATGAGTTAATATGAGTTCATTCTTGCATTCATGTTGCTGTTTTTGTATAGAGTTTGCGTGATTTAAGTGTTGCATGAGTGTGATGTGCAAAAAGTTAAAGTAAGATTGAGAAGGAAGTTCCTCAGTCTCAGATATGAAGCTTCAGATAAGCTTAGAGTAATGTGCATCATCCAGAGTAAGTTGTGAATCAGATATTAACAAAGAGTAAAGTTTCAAATATGTTAATGTGTTTTTCGAAAATACCCTCTTCGATTTAAAATGATGTGTAGTGTCATTCGGGGATGAATGTTCCTAAAGGGGGATAATGTAACATTCCAGAAAAATGTACATGTCTAGTAAAGAGCCTATTAGGTTTTAAGAATGCGTATTGGGGTACATAGGCATCCCAATACCCAATATTGAGAAATATTGGGAATAGTATAAAATATTGGCTAAGGGGTATTAGCCAATTTGCATATATACTAAAGTATTTAAAATATAATCCAAGATTTTATAAGAATTGTAACTGCAATGAAGATCCTAAACTAAAATAACTATATCCTTCATATATACCCACATCAAGTACTAGGCATCCAAGTGTCAAGGCTAGTACCATAGCACATAAAAATTTAAAATGATCATTTAGATTAAGTAGTGCGCAAGGACATAGTGAGGATCCTTGGGACAATAAGTAAACATTCCAAATGAATCTTACAGAATAGTTAGTTAGGAAAGTAAACGCAACACATGTGCAAGCACATGTGCAGGCACATGTGCAACCGGCCAAGGGACCACTCCAACCGATTTGGATAGTGCGATTGGGGACATGCGCACATTCGGCTCTAGCCACATGGGGCCAAGCTCCCTAACCGGTCCTAGACCCTAAATAACTGACCTAACTAACTAAATAACCAAGGACCAACCAAAAATAACAAACTAAGGAACCCAACAACTTAAGACCTAATCGGGTGTCACCAAACCCTGTAACTAACTAAGAGACAACCTAGTAGCTAACCTAGGATGGTCCAAAGGGTTGGTTATGGTCCTAACAACTTTGGGGTACTTTAGTAATTACCCTAGTTTACTTAATTAATTAATTTAACTGGACAAAACCGAAACCACTAAGCAATTTCCAGATTTCGGTTAAGTCAAGTAGGAGACAACCTAGTACCTAACCTAGGATGGTCCAAAGGGTTGGTTATGGTCCTAAAAACTTAGGGGTACTTTAGTAATTACCCTAGGTTACTTAATTAATTAAATTAGCAACTTAATTAATTAATTTAAATGGACAAAACCAAAACCACTAAGCAATTTCCAGATTTTGGTTAAGTCAAGTAAGAGACAACCTAGTACCTAACCTAGGATGGTCCAAAGGATTGGTTATGGTCCTAACAACTTAAGGGTACTTTAGTAATTACCCTAGATTACTTAGTTAATTAAACTAGCAACTTAATTAATTAATAGAAATGGACAAAACCAAAACTGCTAAGAAATTTTCAGATTTCAGTTAAGTTAAGTAAGAGACAACCTATTACCTAACCTAGGATGGTCCAAAGGGTTGGTTATGGTCCTAACAACTTAGGGGTACTTTAAAAATTACCCTAGGTTACTTAAATAATTAAATTAGCAACTTAATTAATTAATTTAATTGGTCAAAACCGAAACCACTAAGAAAATTACGGATTTTGGTTAAGTCAAAGTGTTCATCTAATTCTAATTTAGGAAGGCTGTTTTGGTAATTAGCTAATCAAGTTACTTTAGTTAAGTTATATCGAATAAGCTGAATTAGTTAACATTCAGTTCTTAAAGATTTAGACTCACTTTACTCATCAAAAACGCTACAACTAAAAATAAGTGAAGAACGTAAGAGAACCCTAGACGATAACAAGCATTCTTCAAGGTTTTCGTGAAAAGTGCAAGGTGATCTTCGTAGATTTAATTCTACAGTAAGGTATGGGTTTTCTCTCCTGTAATTATTTTTCCAAGAGGCTTTTCAAATGTTTTAAGTTCAAGAATATCAAAACTAGGGTTGTTCCCAATGAATCGCATGTTCATCTCCCTAGTTCTCTTGAGTTCCGATTCTTGTAGTATCTATTGTGTAATTCTCGATGCATGTTATTTGTATGTGGTGTTAACTTATCATTATGTGTATGTTTTAGTGAATTATATGTCGAATGAAACATACTTCTTAGATCCACATACTTAGGGTGTTATTTACATAATATGTTGAATGTTATAATGACTACTTGTGTTCGAGAAGATGAAATTGTTATGAGTTGTTCATTTAACTGTTTTATTGATTAATCAATGGTTAAAAGTTGGCTTGTTTTACGTGTTAATATTACTATTATGTATTTATGAACAATTGGTATGGCTAGTGATAATATTATGACGAGTATATAGTAAAATT
Organism: Solanum sitiens; assembly: GCA_016801875.1. NCBI lineage: Eukaryota > Viridiplantae > Streptophyta > Magnoliopsida > Solanales > Solanaceae > Solanum > Solanum sitiens. Next base: position 249,500 of record JABWTJ010000283.1, on the reverse strand, counting down.
GTGATTTATGCTAACAAATTGGCAAACAAAACTATGTCCAATCATATTACTTCAAAATCATGTAAAGTCATACTAATATCTACATCAATGAACTCATAACATAGGGTATGCCAATCAGTGGGACAAGTCCCAACATACCCTATCCACACAAACTTGTGAATGTAATAGCATTGTATAAGAGGTTATAATTACCATAAAAATGATACAAGACTATCAATTAACGTGAACAAGTTAAGGTGAGTAATGATATAACTAAAAGCTTAAGTTATGAAATTGAACTAATATAGAGTCTTAAAAGAAGTGAGGCAAGTCTCAATTACACTTAATCGATTTTGTCAAAAATACTCACATAAGAGAGTGCTAGAGTCCGTGAGACAAGTCTCACTCGCACCATGATGATAATGTAAGACTTAAGTTCATATTCATCAAGTAAAGAAATGGATGACCAGTCATCCATAGAGTGAAGTAGATCTCATAACTAGAAGCAAGCTTCAATAATGTTTGAGTCAACTCTAAAAGATAATAAAGTAAAATAAATTTGAGCTTAGCACCGATAGACTAGCAATAAGCTTGTGCCAGCACATGTAAGCCTCATGAGACGACATCACGACCCAGGTGGACTAGGGTCTCCGTATGTCTCCTAGTCTTTGAACTACTTTGCCAGCATAGGCACTAGCTAGTGGATGCCTCCACCTAAGAATGCTAGGCAGTTTCGGTTTCACTTTGGCCGATGATTCCACCTCTTTTTGGTGTGGGGAAGACACCGGATTTCATGTTTAGCTCACATGATCTATGTCGGTTAAAGCTCAGGAAAGTATTCGGTTCACATTAGCCGTGAACCCCTTTTTCAGTGTGGGGAAGACACTGACTCAGTCTCACCTTAGCCGGTGAACCCCCCTTTTCAGTGTGGGGTAGACACAGAACTTCGTTCATCTTAACCGGTGAACCACCTCTTTTCGATGTGGGGGAGACACTGTATTTCATGTAAGCTCGAATGATCTACTTCCGTTAATGCTAAAGAATTCTTTAAGAGAGCAAGAAAGAATAATGTAGCATGTTCAAAGTGAACAATAGAGCAAAGAAGTAGAAACGTAACTTCATAGTGAACTAAGTAAACAAGAGCTTAAGAATGTCAATCATTAATGTTGATTAGAATGACATTTTAACAAGTTAGTAGGTTATGCCAATATTGGAGTATGAATATATGCCTCAAATAATAAATATTAGGATAACAACCAATTAATGGGCATAAACAATAAAATATTGGCTTATAAAAAATTCAGAGCCTATCAAAGAAGATTGAGAAATATAACTTGTCAGTAGGGTAGCCAAATCATTTTCTTAGTCTTGTGAATTACTTACTCGATTCGTTGTGAACCCATCCCTTTGGCATGATGCTACCAAGCAGTTACCAACGACGGCCACAAGGGAAAGACCGTTGGTCAACCAATGACCTGTCGACCTTGGGCGTCGACTGGACCTACAAGGCTATCAAAGCCTTCACAAGGTAGAGCTTCAGCCCCAATCGAAGGACACCATCTAAGGGGACTCAAGATGTCTATTAACCGTCTGTGAAGGGGCGTAGGTTAATGCCTGTGAAAACTGCAATTTTTTTGCCTTGGCTTGGGGTGTTTGGTAAATTCACTTCAAGTCTTTTATGAACCATGGATGATTATTTTAGGGTCTTTTAGTTATATTAAAAGGGTTCAAACACTAAGACCTAATTTTAGACTTCATTTTCAAAAACTCAAAACCCTCTCTAAAGAAAGACTCTCTCAAAACCCAATAGAAACTTGGACTGAAGGAAAGAATTGGAGGGGCTGGTTGTGGACGTTTATTCATCAAAACATTGTGGGTATTCTTCTAATTGAGGTAAGGTAGTCATCCTTGATGTCTCTTCCATTAGACGAGTCATTTGTAAAGTATTTCAAAAAGTTTTTACAACTCTATCTTCTTCTATCTTTAATTTTAAGCATGGGTATTCATGTAAAAGTGTTTTTATGATTCAAATATGTTGTTTGTAGTATTAATTGATGTTTTTAATTTCAAAACCCTAATGAACCCATGGTTATGCATATTTCCAACTTCTAGCTTAAGAAATAAGTTAAATGAATATGATTGTGTATTATTTGAGCTTTGGTTTCTTCATGTTAATATTATGGTTTAGATACTGCCTTAAAGGCTATTTCTTGATGAATTGTTGAGTAAGTTAAAATATGTCACACCCGAATTCAGGAATCCGAATACGATTGGCGTCTTTAACCTCTCACAGTCGCACACAAGCCTCTTCTTAGCTTTCATCACAATCATACAGTTTAATTTGCAAAAAATTTAAAACTTTTTAATACTTATCGAAGTATACATAGACTTCATATAGTATTGCATAAGAGTGACACTCTAATAGCTCAAACTGAACAACCATCTATTAAAAATTAAACAATTGAAATAAATGATCGTAATAATAATAATAATAGCTTGCCAATTGGCCTTATTACAAATGCTTGAACAAAGACTTGAAGGGAAACTCTAGGGACAGTAGTCACTAGCTATATCTATTGTAATAAGCTAGAATAATAAAGTGTAGCATCCTCGAACTCAAGAGGACCTACCAAAGTCTGGAGATCGCTATTCCTAACTGCTTCGTCGAAGTTCAACCTTCTTGAGAACCTGCGCCTATAAAAATAGTAAATATATATGGGGTTAGTACACACTTGTACTAAGTATGGTTGTATGAACATAAACACATAAGGAGTATGCATGAACAAGGAAAGCTCTTCCTAAAGCAACATGTCTTTTCTTGAAAGTTAATTCACTTTACTTTCTTAAATCGTTACTTGTGATTTATGATATGAATATGACACGTTCTCATGCAATTAAGGCATACAACTCGTTTTCTATATGAATATAAGACCTTGGAATCATGAATATAATTTTAGAACAACTTAAACAAATGTTTATTAATTTCCTCCTTAGGCCGAGAGTTCACTTCTTCAGACTTAGTTTATTTTTCAGTATTTTCTTCTTTCTGTTGTGTAGTTCAATGATCTCCTTTGATCTTATGTTTTGCTTACAAGTGAAATGATTCATTGTAGTCCCATACCTACAATTAATCGAGTAAGCAACTCAGAAGACTAAGGAAATAATTTGGCTACATTACTTACAAGTTATTTTTCTTTACTCAAGTTGAATGTGGATAAATATATGATAAGCCAATCTTTGTTGGATATTCCCATTAATTGAATATTTACATAATCTATAGATCTTGGGACATAATTCATACTCCATTATTGGCTCAAGCCACTAACTTGTTGTTCTTATCAAACACTAGTGATTGATGTTCTTTAAGCTCTTACTTGACTTAGTTCACTATGAAAATATGATTCTACTTCTTTGCTTTGTTGTTCACTTTGAACATGCTACTTTATTCTTTCTTACTCTCTTAAAGAATTCTCTTAGCATTTACGAAAGTAGATCATTCGAGCTACATGAAATCACTGTCTCCCCCATACCAAAAAGAGGTGATTCACCGATTAAGGTGAACCAAGTTTCGTGTCTACCCCACACCGAAAATGGGGGTTCACCGGCTATGGTGATACCGTGTCTGTGTCTTCCCCACACCGAAAAGGGGGGTTCACGGTTGTAGTGAACCGGATACTTTCCTGAGCTATAACCGACATAGATCATGTAAGATAAACATGAAATTCGGTGTCTCCCCCACACTGTAAAGAGGTGGAATCACCGGACAAGGTGATTGAAACTTGCTAGCGTTCTTAGTGGGCTGCATCCACTAGCAAGGTGCCCCTATGTTGGCAACATAGTTCTAATACTAGGAGACGTACGGAGACCCTAGTCCACCAGGGTGGTGATCTCATCTCATGAGACTTACATGTGCTGGCACAAGCTCATTGCTAGTCTATCGGTGCTAAGCTCAGATTTTATCTTATTATCTTTTAGAGTTGAATCAAACATTATGGAAGCTTGCTTCCAGTTATTTGGTTTACTTAACTCAATGGATTACTGGTCATCCCTCTCTTTAATTGATGAATATGATCTTAAGTCTTTACATTATCATCATTGTGCGAGTGAGACTTGTCTCACGGACTCTGGCACCCTTTTATGTGAGTATTTTTGACATAACGATTAAGTGTATTTGAGACTTGTCTCACCTCTTTTAACACTCTATATTAGGTCAATATCATAACTTATGCCTTTAGCTATTTCTTTACTCACCTTAACTTGTTTACGCTAATTGTTAATCTTGTATCATGATTTATGATAATTATAATCTCTTATACAATGCTATTACGTTCACAAGTTCATGTGGATAGGGTATATTGGGACTTGTGCCATTGATTGGCATATCCTATGTTATGAGTTCATTGAGTTAAGATTGGAATCACTTTTCATCTTTTGGATTTATTATTTGCTAGCCAATTTGTTGGCACAAAATCAAACTATGCTATTATCACTAGCCATACCGATTTTTTCATAAATTCATTATGGTAACCTTAACATGTTAAACAAGCCAACTTTTAACCTTTGATTAACATATAAAACAATCCCATGAATAACTCATAGCAATCTCGTATTCTCTAACACAAGTAGGCACTATAACATTCAACGTTCATATAACAACCCTAAAAATGGATATGCTAAGTAATGCTTAATGTGTTTAGAATGCCTATGATTAGACCGGGTTCACACGGATTGATGCGCGTAGAACCAGACCTCTGAACCCTTGCGACATCCAAGCCAACTAACTTGGGGAGTTAGTTGAGCTAGGAAAGGTTGGGTCCAGCCATGTAGGGCTCCGGAATATGAAGATTTACTCGGATGAGTCTTTACCGGACTTAGAAAGGGGAAATCTTAAGTTTGAAGGGTCTAGGGGTAAAATGGTATTTTTCCAGGCTAAGGGTAGTATCATAATTACCCTAAATATTTAAATAATTATTTAACTAATATGGTGGAGGGGCATTTTGGGGAGAAAGGGCCAAAATTTGGCCTTTGAAACAAAATCTTGCTCCACCCGGGTTCGAACCTAGGTGGGAGCAATGATTTAATGTGATTTTTTTAAATTGGTGAATTAATTCAATAAATTAATAATTAATGACTGATTTAAGAAAAAGGAAAATCAGATTTTTATTATTAATTATAATTTATTTATTAATTAATGTGTTTTATTTGACTAAGTGTTGCCTAAGAGTCCTAGTCGACAAAGTCTAAACTACTTCACCTCTTTCAACTCTCTTTGACGTATAACTCTCTCTCACGTCAATATATCTCTATTTCTTTTCACGTTCTCTCTGCCTAACCAAAACACAAGAACTGACTTCACACTTGAAGAACATTTACGTTAAAAACATATACAAAACGTTAACCAAAAACATAAGGTAAAAAGAAGGGTTTTCCGTTGAGTTTTGTGTTGAGGTTTTTAGACTTGGATGTGAGTTTGCAGAAGGTCTTTGGGCAGCAGGTTCAAGGGTTGAACGACGTGAAATAAGGTATGGATTTTCTTACTCTTGGTCCCTTTCCCAAGAGACCCTTAGGACTTAGATGAATCTATTCCGAAAACTAGGGTTGTTCCCCATTATATGTTCCCTATCACTAGCTCCCAATGATCTTAGGTTGGTATGTCTGCTGGTAGATTAGGCGTGTAATGTGATGTTTGTGATGAATATGTTCATGAAACTGTGTTCAGAATTGTATGACTGATAATTTATGTGTTCCGAAATTATTTGAAAAATTATGTGTAAACCGTGACATATACTTTTGGTTTGAAGTTTGAAAATGACATGTTTTATGGTTGTATTTGATGTGCACAAAGTTGTATAAATTTTGTTCATATGAGGTGTAATGTGTCTGATTGGAGTGGAAAAAGTCTTAGATAAATATAACTACGAAACTACACCAAAAAACATACTAAATGATCCATGAATTACCCTAATAACTAATGTATAAATATAGATAAAAAGGAGTTGAAAAACATGACAAAATTTCCAGCATTTTATAAGTCTGGTTCGGCCAAACAAGGATGAGCACATCTGAAATTTTAAATGAGTATGAAATAGGCGAGGTCGCTAGGGATTGAACCCGAGACCTCACACCAAAAAATCATTAAACAAATAAATGAGGAAGTGGGGTTAAGGGGAATCGATCTTGGGTACCCTTAGCCGAATCTCTCCTAACAAAAAAACAAAAACAAAATAATGAGAGGAGTGGGATTCGAACCCACATCCTCTCGGGCAAATAAGAGAGCAAAGAGAAAGAAAGTTTAAATTAATAATAATATGAGAGGAGTGGGATTCGAACCCACAACCTCTCAGCCTAATGAGGAGACAAGGAGAGAGTAAACAAAAAGAAAATTAATAAAATGAGAAGAGTGGGGTTCGAACCCACATCCTCTCGGCCAACATAAAAATAAGTTAAGGGAAGAGAAAAATAAAAAATGAGTCATGGGGGATCGATCTCACATCCTCTAGGTCCCAAAACGAAATAAAAGAAAAAGAGAAAATAAGGGAAAAGAATTGTAGGCGTTGGGGCTCGATCTCGGGTTCCCAAGCCGAGTGGATTAAGTTTAAATAAATAAAAACGTAAGTGTTGTCCAAGGGACTTGAAATTGGGTTCCCTTGCCCAATTCCGTATTGACACAGAAGTCATACGTAGGTAAATATTTAATGAATGCTGCCTCTAAAGATCGAAATCAATATCTTGGCATATCTACAAGATGCATAAGTCTTGTACCACATAATCTTGGGTAAACATGAATCACATAGACAAATTATGAATGAAGCCTCATGGCTTGTATGTGTGAACTCATAAAGTCTAGCATACATTTAAAAGTAAGTGAGCCTAAGATGTATGTGACGAAATGATGTAACCGTAGAAGGGTTAAGCAAGAGTGTGAAACACACTAAATGGCCAAGTGCATTGCCATATGATGAAATGAATATTCGCGTGAAGGGGTGAGTAATTATGAAAAAAGCAAATGTGTTATAGTTAATGAATGAGGTGACAAAATTATAAGAGGCTAATGTGAAAGATGAGAGAAATCTCAAAATGAGCTTAAGTAAATGTTACCAAAACGTACTCACCGATGAGAGTGTAAAGCTAATGAAGAGACCAGTCTCTATAAACACTCTAATGAAAGTATTGAAGTTAATGGATACTTAATACTAATGATGAGATGAGAAATCATCTAATGAGCTATGATGTCCTCATGCTAGAAGTAAGATTCCATGATGTATGAGTTGAATGTAATGGAACTTTATATTGAGCACCGATAGACTAGCTATGAGCGGTGACGCCTTCTTTCGGGAAGGGCGGAGGTTCACGTAACTCTCATGAGATGAGACTGTCCGGCATGCCGGGTATGGGTCTCCTTATATCTTCTAGACTTTAAACCTATACTGCCAATATAGGGATCTAGCAGGGTTCAATTCCATATATACGCTAGCATGTTTTGACTCACCTTGGCCGGTGATTCCACCTCTTTTCGGTGAGGGAATGACACACTGGATTTCATGATGCTCACATGATCTATGTCGGTTAAGGTTAAAGTTCCCAAAGAAAGAATGAGGTCAGCCTCAACGAATGCACATAATGAAATGAACGATACCAAAGGTGTTAGGATGGGATAATCAAGAGGTGAGCTAGAATCAAGTAATGACACTAAGTTATTCTTGGTCATTGCACAGCAAACCCGATGAGAGTCTTAAACTACATCTTAGGTATGACTAGTGATTGCACTAGTATATGAATCAATGAAAATGAAGTACGTATGAATGAATGAAGCAGACTCTGTGTTTGCTAAAGAAGGCTCCCTAGTTGAGGTCTCATATGTTGAGCCCTCATTTTGGGAAGTCCTAATGTCAAGTCCATGATTCCAACATCTCAAGGCATATGAAAGAATGATATGAACTACGTGATATGATATGTGCAATATGTTATGTGCTGTTAGCAAAATGATAAGTATTATGATGTATGTTACTCTCATGGCATGACTTTCCTAATCCAAATGTGGCAAGTCCATTGACTTTCCTAATCCAAATTTGGCAAGTTCACTGACTTGACTTTCCATAAAACATGTTGTTAGGAAAGAGCTATTATTACTCATTCATGTCCTTGGTGTGTGCTTGCATATACCATACTTAGTACAAGTGTGTACTAATCCCATACAATATCTACTTTTAGGTGCAGGCACAGGTGGACGCTAGAGCTTACAGTATGACGTTGTAGCTATCCGGACGTGGAGCATTCATCCGAATTTGGTAGGCCCTCAAGCTTTTGAGGACGCTTGCCCATTATTTTCTATCTTAGTTATAGGTTTGAGTTAGTGGAGTATGTTCCACTAGCGTTTTTTCTCATCTTATTTCAGACATTGTATTGGTGCCATTTTGGCAAGTATACACTTAATGCAGTATTGAACTATTTCATTCATTTGATGATCTTAATATTAGATGGTTGATTGTGAACGTTTATGAGTTTAAGTAGAATGTCTTATATGAATGTTAAGTAACAAAAAAGTTTAAATTTTCCGCTAACATTAACCTAGATGAAGTAACAATGACGTATTTAGGCTTGTCTGCGACCTCTAAGAGGTCAATGACGCCGGTCTCGTCTGGGGTCTAGATTCCGGTCGTGACAAAGTTGGTATCAGATCACTAGGTTTAAATTCTGAGGATAATAAGTTCACATCAACCACATAGAGTAGTTTCTAAGTCATGATAGTGAAGTGCACCACTATCCTGAATTAGAGACTTCATGATGCGTAGGAAAATTTCCCTTCTTCTACTCTTTATCATGCTATCTAGAGCTTTGACACTTTGTGTCATTCTAAGTATCTACCTTCCTTCTTGTGTGAGCGCGTAGAGGAATACACACAAGAATTAGGATGTCCAAGTGGTCTAAGGCGCCAGACTCAAGATCTGGCCTTCCCAAGAAGGGGCAGTGATAGAAATGCCCAACGTGAACGAAAGACTTTTGGTGAGAGTGGTTGTTCGCATGGACGTAAGTGCGTGGTAGGTTCTAAAGCCTGCTATGAGTACTGTTGAAGAGGAGAAGGATAAGTTGGCTGCTTACTAGCTCGAGGTGATGGCTTAAGTATGAATTACTTCATAAATGCTAGACTACCATAGACTATTGAAACATTGTAGTAAGGCTAAGTTTCTAAATAAGTTAGAGTCAAAATGGGAAGGGTATGGTACAAGTCCAGTCGGCCAACTTGAGGGCCAATAAGATGATAGCTAAGGGGTATTTGTACCACTTAGTTAGAATGAATGACTTAGATCAAGAAGTTCCTTCCATAGACTCAGTGTTAATAGTTAATGAGTTCCCAGATATATTTTCGGAGGATTTACCAAGAATCACTCCTGAGTGTGTGATTGACTTCAGAGGTAGTTGGGATGACCATCTGCCTTTGATAGAGTTCTCGTATAATAACAGCTATCACTCCAGCATTGGGATGGAACCGTTCGAGGCACTATATGGTAGGAGGTGTAGGTCTCCAGTTGGGTGGTTCGAGGTTGGAGAGTCATCCATTTTGGGTCCAGAGATCATTCATGAGGTCTTAGAGAAGGTCATTGTGATTAGGGACAGGTTGGCTACTGCTTATAGTCGGCAAAAGTCTTATGCAGACAACACAAAACGGCCCTTAGAGTTTGATGTTGGTGACCAGGTCTATTTGAAGATATCAGCTATGAAGGGGGTGATGAGGTTTGGCAGGAAGAAGTTGAGTCTGAGGTATGTTGGTCCATATGAGATCCTATATCGTGTAGGTGAGGTGGCCTATGAGTTGGCATTGCCTGTGGAGCTAGCTTCTGTCCATCCAGTCTTTCATGTTTCTATGTTAAAGAAGTGCCTAGGTGATCCAGCATAGATTCTACCTGTTGAAGGTTTGGGGGTCGATGAAGACTTGTCCTATGAGGAGGTACCTGTTGAGATTTTAGACAGACAGATAAAACGGCTGAGAAACAAGGAGGTTGCCACAGTGAAGGTATTGTGGAGGAACCATCTTGTTGAGGGTGCTACGTGGGAGGCCGAGGCCGATATGAAATCCCGCTATCCTCATCTATTCCGCTCTTGAGGTTAGACTTCCTACTCTTAAGTCGAAGTTTCCTTATCTCTCCATTCTTTGTTGCTATTGCTTGACTGTGCATAGTGATTATGTCATGTTATGACTGGCATTGTGCTAGATAGTTAGTAGTGTCATTCGGGGACGAATGTTCCTACGGGGGGGGGGGATAATGTAACAACCCTAAAAATGGATATGCTAAGTAATGCTTAATGTGTCTAGAATGCCTACGATTAGACCGGGTTCACACGGATTGATGCGCGTAGAACCAGACCTCTGAACACTTGCGACAGCTAAGCCAACTAACTTAGGGAGTTAGTTGAGCTAGGAAAGGTTGGGTCCAGCCATGTAGGGCTCCCGAATATGAAGATTTACTCAGATGAGTCTTTACCGGACTTAAAAATGGGAAATCTTAAGTTTGGAGGGTCTAGGGGTAAAATGGTCTTTTTCTAGGCTAAGGATAGTATCGTAATTACCCTAAATATGTAATTAATTATTTAATTAATATGGTGGAGGGGCATTTTGGGGAGAAAGGGCCAAAATTTGGCCTTTGAAACAAAATCTTGCTCCACCCGGGTTCGAAACTAGGTGGGAGCAATGATTTAATATGATTTTTTTAAATTGGTGAATTAATTTAATAAATTAATAATTAATGACTAATTTAAGAAAAAGGAAAATCAGATTTTTATTATTAATTATTATTTATTTATTAACTAATGTGTTTTATTTGACTAAGTCTTTCCTAAGAGTCCTAGTTGACTAAGTCTAAACTACTTTACCTCTTTCAACTCTCTTTCACGTTTAACTCTCTCTCACGTCAATATCTCTCTCTTTGTTTTCACGTTCTCTCTGCCTAACCAAAACACAAGAATTGAAAAGCAACCAAAAGTTCTTCACACTTGAAGAACTTTCACGTTAAAAACATATACAAAACATTAACTAAAAACGTAAGGAAAAAGGAAGGGTTTTCCGTTGAGTTTTGTGTTGAGGTTTCTAGACTTGGACGTGAGTTTGGAGAAGGTCTTTGGACAGCAGTTTCAAGGGTTGAACTACATGAAATAAGGTATGGGTTTTCTTACTCTTGGTCCCTTTCCCAAGAGACCCTTAGGACTCAGATGAATCTATTCCGAAATAGGGTGGTTCCCCATTACATGTTCCCTGTCACTAGCTCCCAATGATCTTAGGTTGGTATGTCTGCTGGTAGATTAGGCGTGTAATGTGATGTTTATGATGAATATGTTCATGAAACTGTGTTCGGAATTGTATGACTGATAATTTATGTCTTCCGAAATTATGTGAAAAATTATGTGTAAACCGTGACATATACTTTTGGTTTGAAGTTTGAAAATGACATGTTTTATGGTTGTATTTGACGTGCACAAAGTTGTATAAATAATGTTCATATGAGGTGTAATGTGGCTGATTGGAGTCGAAAAACTCTTAGCTAAATATAACTATGAAATTACACCTAAAAACATACTAAATGATCCATGGATTACCCTAAGAACTAATGTATAAATATTGATAAAAAGGAGTTAAAAAACATGACCAAATATCCAGCATTTTATAAGTCTGGTTTCGGCCAAACAAGGATGAACAAATCTGAAATTTTAAATGAGTATAAAATAGGTGAGGTCGCTAGGGATTGAACCCGAGACCTCACACAAAAAAATCATTAAACAAATAAATGAGAAAATGGGGTTAAGGGGAATCGATCTTGGGTGCCCTTAGCCGAATCTCTCCTAAAAAATAAAAAAAATGAAAGGAGTTTGATTCGAACCCACATCCTCTCGGCCAAATAAGAGAGAAAAGAGAAAGAAATTTTAAATTAATAATAAGATGAGAAGAGTGGGATTCGAACCCACAACCTCTCGGTCAAATGAGGAGACAGGGAGAGAGTAAACAAAGAGAAAATTAATAAAATGAGAGGAGTGGGGTTCGATCCCACATCCTCTCGGCCAACATGAAAATAAGTTAAGGGAAGAGAAAAATAAACAAATGAGGTCATGGGGGATCGATACCACATCGTCTAGGTCCCAAAACAAAATAAAAGGAAAAGAGAAAATAAGGGAAAAGAAGTGTAGGCATTGGGGCTCGATCTCGGGTTCCCAAGACGAGTGGATTAATTTTAAATAAATAAAAAGTAAGTGCTGTCCAAGGGATTTGAAATCGGGTTCCCTTGCACAATTCCGTATTGACACATAAGTCATACGTAGGTAAATATTTAATGAATGCTTCCTCTAAAGATCGAAATCAATATCTTGGCAAATCTACAAGATGCATAAGTCTTGTACCACATAATCTTTGGTAAACATGAATCACTTATTCAAATTATGAATGAAGCCTCATGGCTCGTATGTGTGAACTCATAAGTCTAGCATACGTTTAAAAGTAAGTGAGACTAAGATGTATGTGATGAAATGATGTAACCCTAGAAGGGTTAAGTAAGAGTGTGAAACACACTAAATGGCCAAGTGCATTGGCATATGATGAAATGAATATTCGCGTGAAGGGGTGAGTAATTATGCAAAGCAAATGTGTTATAGTTAATGAATGAGGTGAAAAAATCATAAGAGGCTAATGAGAAAGATGAGAGCAATCTAGAATGAGCCTAAGTAAATGTTACCAAAACGTACTCACCTATGAAAGTGTAAAGTTAATGAAGAGACCAGTCTCTATAAACACTCTAATGAAAGTATTGAAGTTAATGCATACTTAATACTAATGATGAGATGAGAAATCATCTAATGACCTATGATGTCCTCATGCTAGAATCCAGCTTCCATGATGTATGAGTTGAATGTAATGGAACTTTATATTAAGCACCGATAGACTAGCTATGAGCGGTTATGCCTTCTTTCAGGAAGGGAGAGGTTCACGTAACTCTCATGAGATGAGACTGTCTGGCATGCCGGATATGGGTCTCTTTATATCTCCTAGTCTTTGAACCTATACTGCCAATATAGGGATCTAGCAGGGTTCAATTCCCTATATACGCTAGCATGTTTTGGCTCACCTTGGCCGGTGATTCCACCTCTTTTCGGTGTGGGGATGACACACTAGATTTAATGATGCTCACATGATCTATGTCGGTTAAGGTTAAAGTTCCCAAAGAAAGAATGAGGCCAGCCTCAACGAATGCACATAATGAAATGAACGATACCAAAGGTGTTAGGATAGGATAATCAAGAGGTGAGCTAGACTCAAGTAATGACACTAGGTTATTCTTGGTCATTGCACAGCAAACGCGATGAGAGTCTTAAACTATATCCTAGGTATAACTAGTGATTGCACAAGTATATGAATGAATGAAAATGAAGTACGTATGAATGAATGAAGCAGACTCTGTATTTGCTAAAGAAGGCTCCCTAGTTGAGGTCTCATATGTTGAGCCCTCATTTTGAGAAGTCCTAATGTCAAGTCCATGATTCCAATGTCTCAAGGCATATGAAAGAATGATATGAACTACGTGATATGATATGTGCAATATGTTATGTGTTGTTTGCAAAATGATAAGTATGATGATGTATGTTACTCTAATGGCATGACTTTCCTAATCCAAATTTGGCAAGTCCACTAACTTTCCTAATCCAAATTTGGCAAATTCACTGACTTTCCTAATCCAAATTTGGCAAGTCCATTGACTTTCCTAAGCCAAATTTTCCAAGTCCACTGACTTTACTTTCTATAAAACATGTTTTTAGGAAAGAGCTATTCTTACTCATGCATGTCCTTGGTTTGTGCTTGCATATACCATACTTAGTACAAGTGTGTACTAATCCCATACAATATCTACTTTTAGGTGCAGGCACAGGTGGACGTTAGAGCTTATAGTACGATATTGCAGCTATCCAGACGTGGAGCATTCATTCGGATTTGGTAGGCCCTCATGCTTTCGAGGATGCTTGCCCATTATTTTCTAGCTTAGTTATAGGTTTGAGTTAGTGTAGTATGTTCCACTAGCGTTTCTTTCTCATATTATTTCAGACATTGTATTCATGCCATTTTGGCAAGTATACACTTAATGCAGTATTGAACTATTACATTAATTTGATGATCTTAAGATTAGATGGTTGATTGTTAACGTTTATGAGTTTAAGTAGAATGTCTTATATGAATGTTAAGTAGCAAAAAAGTTCAAATTTCCGCTAAAATTAACCTAGATGAATTAACAATGACGTATGTAGTCTTGTGTGTGACCTCTGAGAGGTCAATGACGCCTGTCTCATCTGGGGTCTAGATTCCGGTCGTGACAAAGTTGGTATCATAGCATTAGGTTTAAATTCCGAGGATAATAAGTTCACATCAACCACATTGAGTAGTTTCTATGTCATGGTAGTGAAGTGTACCACTATCCTGAATTAGAGACTGCATGATGCGTAGGAAAATTTCCCTTCTTCTACTCTTTATCGTTCTATCTAGAGCTTTGACACTTTGTGTCATACTAAGTATCTACCTTCCTTCTTGTGTGAGCGCGTAAAAGAATACACACAAAAATTAGGATGGCCAAGTGTTCTAAGGCGCCAGACTCAAGATCTGGCCTTCCCATGAAGGGGCAGTGAAAGAAATGCCCAACGTGAACGAAAGACTTTTGGTGAGAGTGGTTGTTCGCATGGAGGTGAAGTAGGTTCTAAAGCCTGCTATGAGTACTGATAAAGAGGAGAAGGCTAAGTTGGATGCTTAGTAGCTCGAGGAGATGGCTTAGGTATGGATTACTTCATAAGTGCTAAACTACTATAGACTATCGAAACAGGGTAGTAAGGTTAAGTTTCCGAATAAGTTAGAGTCAAAATGGGAAGGGTGTGGTCCAAGTCCACTCGGCCAACTTGAGGGCCAATAAGATGAAAGCTAAGGGGTATTTGTACCACTTAGTTAGAATCAATGACTTAGATCAATAAGTTTCTTCCATAGACTCAGTGTTAATAGTGAATGAGTTCCCAGATATCGTTTCGAAGGATTTACCAAGAATCCCTCCTAAGTGTGTGATTGACTTCAGAGGTAGTTGGGACGACCATCTGCCTTTGATAGAGTTCTCGTATAATAACAGCTATCACTCCAGCATTGGATGGAACCTTTCGGGGCACTATATGGTAGGAGGTGTAGGTCTCCAGTTGGGTGGTTCGAGGTAGGAGAGTCATCTATTTTGGGTCCAGAGATCATTCATGAGGTCTTAGAGAAGGTCAGGGTGATTAGGGACAGGTTGGCTACTGCTTATAGTCGGCAGAAGTCTTATGCAGACAACAGAAAATGGCCCTTAGAGTTTGATGTTGGTGACCAGGTCTATTTGAAGATATCACCTATGAAGGGGGTGATGAGGTTTGGCAGGAAGGGGAAGTTGAGTCTGAGGTATGTTGGTCCATATGAGATCCTACAGCGTGTGGGTGAGGTGGCCTATTGTCACGACCCGAAAGCACCCCCTAGAAGTTAGGGAAAACCTTCGAATCATGACCGGCGTACTTGACCCCTTTGGGGTCTCGTACAAGCCCTCTAACTCGCATTCATAACATAAAGCATGAAAAGTAGTGCGGAATTAAAACTTTTCACGATAATAATAAATAAAGGAGTCTTTTCATAATTACTAGGAAACCTTATCGTCACAAGCCAACTTAAAGACACAACTTAGAATCTTAGGGACACGCCCCTTTACAATAGAATAAATACATTTTTTAAGTCTTAATAAGGAAACTAAGAAACATAAAAACTATGTCCTCGAATATATGAGGACATACCCAAGTCTTGAGAGATAAAATTCCCAAGCTTCAACTTCGATCCTCCAAAGGCTTCCAACCTATACTCATAAGGTATAAAAAGTATGGGGTTAGTACAACAATGTACTAAGTATGGCATATGCAAAAACATGCAAAAAGGGACATTTTAGTAAAGATAGCTTTTATGCAATTCAAATATAACCTTCATGAATCTAGAAGCAAACCCACATAAGAATCAACAATTAATACTTTATGGCTATCTTACCAAACTTAAAGTAAGCAAAAGGAACATTTCAATTAACTTTGCTAAACTTGCAATAAAATTGAATAAAGCATCATAGTGAACATTTTGAATTCTTACCATGAAGACCTTACAGTGAAAGGCACGGTCCAAGTCATATGAACCCTTTTTCTTTGAAGTTGCCCTAACCCAAGGTTATTCTAAGACTCCCTAAGGTGAGCCAAGAAGGGACTCTCATTACACCTCCCTTCAAAACACACCAAAGCGACCCTTAAAACTACCTAATCTTAGGCTTACTTCGTTAGAAATCAAATCCACGCCCTTGGCTAACATATGCAAAACACTCATGGAAATATAGGTCATACCAAGTGCAATGTGAGAGTAGCATCCCATACTACCACTCCCACTTAGTACTCCTAATGGATTCCATTTACTCAAGTACTCCACAATAACCTCCATAACACTACACCATAGTACTCATTCACACGGATTTCATGAAGGTACTCTTCTCCCATAGTAGGTATAGGTCACACCGAGTGCAATGTGAGAATAGCATCCCATACTACTACTCCCACTCAATGCTCCTACTTGGTAACTAATGTGGATTGAGCACTTCACGACATACATACACAATTTCAACAATACACAAGATAATTAGTTTCAAAACAATTCTTTTGTGGGAGTTAGCTTAACCGACAAAGACCATGAGAGCTAGACATGGAATCCCGATATTAACCCCTATCGGATGAGGGATCCTTACTTGCCTAGAGTAAGGTCATGCTTCTTAGCGTTTACATGGCTTTTCCAATAGCTACACCTATGCGGGCACATAGTTAAGGGATAAGGAGATTGCTACTAAGTAACTCACTCTCTACTAACGAGGAGTACTCATCTCAAGAGGTACTTTGGATTACCACATCTCAACTCACGAAGTGCAATCCACCTCCCCTTCATATCCTCTCGGTGCTAGGCATAACTCCCCACGGATTTCTCAACATAATAGTCTATCTTAGAAAGCTCACTAGGAATGGAGAGGTTGCTACTAGACACTACATCTCAACTCACGAAGTATGTCCACCTCAAGATTCCCCTTTTTGCTCAACTTGGCATAATACAAATCTTAAAAGAGTGTGTGTGTGTACATGTGCACACCTTGAATATAAGCATCGCTTCATTATCATCAAGTTCTACACATACTTTAACCTTAATTCATCAAGTTACACACTCTACATGCTTCTCATAATCATACACTTCATTTAGACATAAACTAGGTCAAACATGCAATTCAAGCTACATCAAACACAACATAAGACCCATTTCCAATATATCTTCGTTTCACATATTAGACCTTCAAGGTCACATACTCAAACCATACTAAGTAACATCAAGTTCATCAATTAGCACCGCCACCCATAAGGTGGACCATACCACTCAAATAGCAATTCATAATAAGAACTATACAATAAGAGCAACTCATCAACAATTCAAACCATCATTACCCATAAGAAATTTATCAATATTTCACCATATGAAGGCCCTTAGGGCAGTAGCTACTCCAACATGACATACACAAGAAGACCCAAGTTCATACCTTACTCAAATCATGCTCACATAACCCATTTTCATGCCAAAAGTTGAAGTATGCATATACAAGAGTTTCATGGAGTTTTAACATCAAAACCATCTATTCAAACCAAGATAAATACATTTAAACCATTAAAACTTAGTTACAAGAAGACCCATAATAGAAATCAAAGTTTAGAAGAAGTTGAGTTTAAAACCCCTTTTTGAAAACCATTTTGGAAGTTGGCTTCTTGAATGGAAAGGTATTCAAGAATGGATACCATACCTTTATGAGAAAGAAACCCACGAATTTGATGAAGAAACAAGTCCCAATCCGTCCTCCTATCCTTCCTTGACTTCTAGCTTCCAAGAGAGTTGAGAGAGTTTTCTTGAGAGAAAGAGAGAGTTGGATCTTGAAGAGAAAAGGGGGGCTCTTCTCTAGGTTTAGGGTGTAAGAGAGTCTTATAAGGCTTGGGGTGTATTTACATAAAACACCCTAAGCTGGCAGCCATTAAATCATGCACTGGCAGGCTTCGTCGACGATACCTCCTCGACGGACCGTCACGTCCACCACGGACCGTCACGGGGTTCCGTCGAGGAACACTTGGCTTCTAAATGGAGCCTGTCCCAATTTCACTCTCTGTCACCCACGACGCCCTGGCTCGACGGACCGTCCTGAGTATGACGGACCGTCCTGAGTACGACGGACCGTCCCGAGTACGATGGACCGTCCTGAGTATGACGGACCGTCCTGAGTACGACGGACCGTCCTGAGTACGACGGACCGTCCTGAGTACGACGGACCGTCGCCATGGCCGTCGTGAGCTACTGATGGGCAGACTTGCCCAAGTCCTGGGGCCCTTCATCTAGAGTCCTTGGGGTCCTAGGTGAGGTCGTGCCCAGACGTCAACCCCCTAAACTAATTCGTCTAGGTCTAAGGAACATCCGACGCATGTTTCAAGTAAAACGAACATATAATACTCATCCAAACTCGCCAAGACATACAAGTACATTCTAAGGCATATCATCCGAACGTCATGGACGTTTTTGGTCGATTGAACTCCAAACTTAACCAAACCTTGCACACTGCCTAAGGACACCAAACTAACTCCGTTTAAATTAAAATTAACTCAAGAAACAACCATGAGGCTCTAGTTCACCTTAGTTCATTTTGGGGCGTTATACCTATGAGTTGGCATTGCCTGTGGAGCTAGCTTCTGTCCATCCAGTCTTTCATGTTTCTCTGTTAAAGAAGTGCCTAGGTGATCCAGCATAGATTCTACCTGTTGAAGGTTTGGGGGTCGATGAAGACTTGTCCTATGAGGAGGTACCTGTTGAGATTTTAGACAGACAGATAAAACGGCTGAGAAACAAGGAGGTTGCCACAGTGAAGGTATTGTGGAGGAACCATCTTGTGGAGGGTGCTACATGGGAGGCCGTGGCGGATATGAAATCCCGCTATCCTCATCTATTCCGCTCTTGAGGTTAGACTTCCTACTCTTAAGTTGAAGTTTCCTTATCTCTCCATTCTTTGTTGCTATTGCTTGACTGTGCATAGTGATTATGTCATGTTATGACTGGCATTGTGCTAGATAGTTAGTAGTGTCATCGGGGACGAATGTTCCTAAGGGGGGGATAATGTAACAACCCTAAAAATGGATATGCTAAGTAATGCTTAATGTGTCTAGAATGCCTACGATTAGACCGCGTTCACACGGATTGATGCGCGTAGAACCAGACCTCTGAACCCTTGCGACAGCCAAGCCAACTAACTTGGGGAGTTAGTTGAGCTAGGAAAGGTTGGGTCCAGCGATGTAGGGCTCTCGAATATGATGATGTTCTCGGATGAGTCTTTACCGGACTTAAAAATGGGAAATCTTAAGTTTTGAGGGTGTAGCGGTAAAATGGTCTTTTTCCAGGCTAAGGGTAGTATCATAATTACCCTAAATATGTAATTAATTATTTAATTAATATGGTGGAGGGGAATTTTGGGGAGAAAGGGCCAAAATTTGTCCTTTGAAACAAAATCTTGCTCCACCCGGGTTCGAACCTAGGTGGGAGCAATGATTTAATGTGATTTTATTAAATTGGTGAATTAATTTAATAAATTAATAATTAATGACTGATTTAAGAAAAAGGAAAATCAGTTTTTTATTATTAATTATTATTTATTTATTAATTAATGTGTTTTATTTGACTAAGTCTTGCCTAAGAGTCCTAGTTGACTAAGTCTAAACTACTTCACCTCTCTCAACTCTCTTTCACGTTTAACTCTCTCTCACATCAATATCTCTCTCTTTCTTTTCACGTTCTCTCTGCCTAACCAAAACACAGGAACTGAAAAGCAACCAAAAGTTCTTCACACTTGAAGAACTTTCACGTTAAAAACATATACAAAACGTTAACCAAAAACGTATGGCAAAAGAAAGGGTTTTCCGTTGAGTTTTGTGTTGAGGTTTTTAGACTTGGACGTGAGTTTGGAGAAGGTCTTTGTGCCGCAGGTTCAAAGGTTGCACGACGTGAAATAAGGTATGTGTTTTCTTACTCTTGGTCCCTTTCCCAAGAGACCCTTAGGACTCAGATGAATCTATTCTGAAAACTAGGATTGTTCCCCATTACATATTCCCTGTCACTAACTCCCAATGATCTTAGGTTGGTATGTCTGCTGGTAGATTAGGCGTGTAATGTGATGTTTGTGATAAATATGTTCATTAAATTGTGTTCAGAATTGTATGACTGATAATTTATGCCTTTTGAAATTATGTGAAAAATTATGTGTAAACCGTGACATATACTTTTGGTTTGAAGTTTGAAAATGACATGTTTTATGGTTGTATTTGACGTGCACAAAGTTATATAAATCATGTTCATATGAGGTGTAATGTGTTTGATTGGAGTGGAAAAACTCTTAGCTAAATATAACTACGAAACTACACCTAAAAACATACTAAATGATCCATGAATTACCCTAAGAACTATTGTATAAATGTTGATAAAAAGCAGTTGAAAAACATGACCAAATTTCCAGCATTTTATAAGTCTGGTTTCTGCCAAACAAGGATGAACAAATCTCAAATTTAAATGAGTATTAAATAGGTGAGGTCGCTAGGGATTGAACCCGAGACCTCACACAAAAAAATCATTAAACAAATAAATGAGGAAATGGGGTTAAGGGGAATCGATCTTGGGTGCCCTTAGCCGAATCTCTCCTAACAAACAAAAAAAAATAAAAATGAGAGGAGTGGGATTCGAACCCACATCCTCTCGGCCAAATAAGAGAGCAAAGAGAAAGAAAGCTCAAATTAATAATAATATGAGAGGAGTGGGATTCGAACCCACAACCTCTCGGCCAAATGAGGAGACAAGGAGAGAGTAAACAAAAAGAAAATTAATAAAATGAGTGGAGTGGGGTTCGAACCCACATCCTCTCGGCCAACATGAAAATAAGTTAAGGGAAGAGAAAAAAAAACAAATGAGGTCGTGGGGGATCGATCCCACATCCTCTAGGTCCCAAAACAAAATAAAAGGAAAAGAGAAAATAAGGGAAAAGAAGTGTAGGCGTTGGGGCTCGATCTAGGGTTACGAAGCCGAGTGGATTAAGTTTAAATAAATAAAAACGTAAGTGCTGTCCAAGGGATTTGAAATTGGATTCCCTTGCCCAATTCCGTATTGACACATAAGTCATACGTAGGTAAATATTTAATGAATGTTGCCTCTAAAGATTGAAATCAATATCTTGGCATATCTACAAGATGCATAAGTCTTGTACCACATAATCTTGGGTAAACATGAATCACTTAGACAAATTATGAATGAAGCCTCATTGCTTGTATGTGTGAACTCATAAGTATAGCATACGTTTAAAAGTAAGTGAGTCTAAGATGTATGTGATGAAAAGATGTAACCCTAGAAGGGTTAAGTAAGAGTGTGAAACACACTAAATGGCCAAGTGCATTGGCATATGATGAAATGAATATTCGCGTGAAGGGGTGAGTAATTATGAAAAACAAATGTGTTATAGTTAATGAATGAGGTGACAATATGATAAGAGGCTAATAAGAAAGATGAGAGAAATCTCAAATGTCCCAAAGTAAATGTTACCAAAACGTACTCACCTATGAGAGTATAAAGCTAATGAAGAGACCAGTCTCTATAAACACTCTAATGAAAGTATTGAAGTTAATGCATACTTAATACTAATGATGAGATGAGAAATCATCTAATGAGATATGATGTCCTCATGCTAGAAGCCAGCTTCCATGATGTATGTGTTGAATGTAATGGAACTTTATACTGAGCACCGATAGACTAGCTATGGGAGGTGATGCCTTCTTTCGGGAAGGGCGGAGGTTCACGTAACTCTCATTAGATGAGATTGTCCAGCACGCCGGGTATGGGTCTCCTTATATCTCCTAGTCTTTGAACCTATACTGCCAATATAGGGATCTAGCAGGGTTCAATTCCCTACATACGCTAGCATGTTTTGGCTCACCTTGGCCGGTGATTCCACCTCTTTTCGGTGTGGGGTTGACACACTGGATTTTATAATGCTCACATGATCTATGTCGGTTAAGGTTAAAGTTCCCAAAGAAAGAATGAGGCCAGCCTCAATGAATGCACATAATGAAATGAACGATACCAAAGGTGTTAGGATAGGATAATCATGAGGTGAGCTAGACTCAAGTAATGACACTAGGTTATTCTTGGTCATTGCAAAGCAAACCCCGATGAGAGTCTTAAACTACATCCTTGGTATGACTAGTGACTGCACTAGTATATGAATGAGTTAAAATGAAGTACGTATGAATGAATGAAGAAGACTTTGTGTTTGCTAAAGAAGGCTCCCTAGTTGAGGTCCCATATGTTGAGCCCTCATTTTGGGAAGTCCCAATGTCAAGTCCATGATTCCAAGGTCTCATGGCATATGAAAGAATGATATGAACTATGTGATATGATATGTGCAATATGTTATGTATTGTTCGCAAAATGATAAGTATGATGATGTATGTTACTCTAATGGCATGACTTTCCTAATCCAAATTTGGCAAGTCCAGTGACTTTCCTAATCCAAATTTGGCAAGTCCACTGACTTCCCTAATCTAAATTTGGCAAGTCCACTGACTTTCCTAATACAAATTTGGCAAGTCCATTGACTTTCCTAATCCAAATTTGGCAAGTCCAATTACTTGACTTTCCATAAAACATGTTGTTACGAAAGAGCTATTCTTACTCATGCATGTCCTTGGTGTGTGCTTGCATATAACCATACTTAGTACAAGTGTGTACTAATCCCATAGAATATCTACTTTTAGGTGCAGGCACAGGTGGACGCTAGAGCTTACAGTACGACGTTGCAGCTATCCGGACGTGGAGCATTCATCCGGATTTGGTAGGACCTCATGCTTTCGAGGACGCTTGCCCAATATTTTGTAGCTTAGTTATAGGGTTGAGTTAGTGGAGTATGTTCCACTAGCGTTTTTTCTCATCTTATTTCAGACATTGTAT
Source organism: Solanum sitiens (assembly GCA_016801875.1). NCBI lineage: Eukaryota > Viridiplantae > Streptophyta > Magnoliopsida > Solanales > Solanaceae > Solanum > Solanum sitiens. The sequence continues at coordinate 226,414 of JABWTJ010000283.1, read as the reverse complement.
TGGTGCCATTTTGGCAAGTATTCACTTAATGCAGTATTGAACTACTTCATTCAATTGATGATCTTAATATTATATGGTTGATTGTGAACGTTAATGATTTTAAGTAGAATGTATTACATGAATGTTAAGTAACAAAAAAGTTCAAATTTTTCGCTAAAATTAACCTAGATGAAGTAACAATGAAGTATGTACGCTTGTCTGCGACCTGTGAGAGGTCAATGACGCCAGTCTCGTCTGGGGTCTAGATTTCGGTCGTGACAGTTCATGTAAATAACACCTAAGTATGTGGATATAATATGTATATTTCATTCGATATATAAATCACTAAAACATACACATAATGATCAGTTAACACCACATACAAACAACAATGATTCGAGAATTACACTACTAATACTATTAGAATTGCAAATCGGGAGAACTAGGGAGATGAACATGCGATTCGTTGGGAACAACCCTAGTTTCGATATTCTTGAAGTAAAAACGTTTGAAAAGCCTCTTGGAGAAAGAATTCCAGGAGATAAAACCCATACCTTATTGTAGAACTAAATCTACGAATATCACCTTGAACTTTGCACGAAAAACCTTGAAGAATGCTTGCTTGTAATCGTCTAGGATTCTAACGTTTTCTCTTGTTTTTGGTTGTGGCATTTTTGGGTGAATAACAAGGAACTAACTCTTGAAGAGCTGAATGTTAACTAATTCAAATTAGACTATATACTTAACTAAAATAGATTAAGTAGCTAATTACCAAAACGCCCTTCCTAGATTGACTAGAATTAGCAGACTTTTTGACTTAACCGAAATTTGGATTTTTCCTTGTGGTTTCGGTTTTGTACAATTAATTAAATTAATTTAATTGCTAAATTAATTAATTAAGTAACCTAGGGTAATTACTAAAGTACACCTAAGTTGTTAGTACCTTAACCAACCCTTTGGACCATCCCAGGTTAGGTACTAGGTTGTCTCTTAGTTAGTTACACGGTTAGATGACACCCGGTTTGGTCTTAGGTTATCGGGTCCCTTACTTAGTTATTTCTGGATTGTCCTAGGTTATTTAGTTAGTTAGGTCAGTAAGCCAGGGATGAGTTACGGTTAGGGAGTGTGGGCCCACGTGGGCTGACCCGGACGCGTGCCTGTCCCCAACCGCCCTAACAGAATTGGTTATAGTGGTACCCTTAGCCGGTTGCACATGTGCTTTCACATGTGTTGCGTGTACTTTCCTAACTAACTATTCTGGAAGGTTCATTTGGAATGTTTACTTACTGTTCCCATGAACTTCACTATGTCTTTGGACACTTCTCAGTCTACATGATCATTTTAAATGGTTATGTACTATAGTACTAGGCTTGACACTTGCATGCACTCATCTCAAGAGGTACAATGGAATACAATATCTCAACTCATGAAGTGTAACCACCCCTTCTTCATATCCTCTCGGTGCTAAGCATAACTCCCCTATGGAGTCTCAACATTATATACTATAGGTTAAGGATAAGTCCTTCTTATTATGAGGTTTGTGAATGATGCATGCTTTGAATGAATTAGATTTATGGTTGTCTTTCCTTCATATGGGCAAGTGTTTATGATTTATATCTTCTTATGCATGATGGTTATAAATGAGTCAAATATGAGATAAGCATGATGATTGGATCTCTTATGTGTTAGTATGAACTTATGTTAAGTATGATCATGGTGGCCTAAAGGTGGTACTTAGAGTAGGTAGGACTATAGATCCTACCTATTCATTTCACAAGTAGAAGCTTATGGTTATTAATATGAGTGTCTTACTATGATATTGTGAATTTAATATGCATGTGTACTATGTACTTTACTAGATTATATGTGCACTATGACTATGTTAGGAGATTATGCATTGGTGATGTTGTTTCCATTGTACTTGATGGTCTATATATGAGATATGACACCACATCTCAACTCATGAAGGGTATCCATCCTCCGATCTATCTTAGAAATCTCTTGGGAGATAGTAAGTTTGATACTAAGCACTTCATCTCAACTCACAAAGAGTGTTCACCCCAAAACTCCCCTTATTCACATTTGATAACTTCATTCATTCATTCAAGTGTGAGTGTGTGAGTGTGTGAGTGTACATGTGAGCACACCTTTCACATAATCACCATTTCATCAACATTAAGTTCTAAACATGTGTACACCTTCATTCATCATATTACACACTTTAACATACTTCACATAAACATATAGTTCATTTAGACATAATCTCTAGCATACTTCACATAAAAAGCTTCATAAAGCACATCAAGAAGAACAACATCATTATATTCTTATTTCACATAATATGCCTTCATGGCCTTAGTCACAATACACAAGTAGATTCACATTCATGTACTTCAAGTAAACACCGACACAAAAGGTAGACCAGACCACTCAAGAGCATTTCAAAGTAAGAGCTAAAAAATGTGACCAACTTACCATTCATCAGAGCTTTCAACACCTATTTATAATTTATCCAAAAATTCATAATAAAATATCCCTTAGGGAAGTATCTAAAACATAGTATCATCATAATGAAACTATAGTTCAAACACTACAAAATCATGTTCATTTAACCCATTTCTTAAGTTAAAAGTTAGAAATATGCATAACCATGGGTTCATTAGTATTTTGATATTAAGATCATCAACTAATACAAAAGACAACATATTTGAATCATTAAAACATTTTTATATGAAGACTCATGCTTAGAGCCAAAGATAGACGAAGATAGAGTTTAAAAAACCCTTTTTTAAATCTATTAGAAATGACTCCTTGAATGGAAGAGGGTTCAAGGATGACTACCATAACTCAATGAGAAGGAAAACCCACGAAATTTGTATGAAGAAACGTCCACATCAAGCCCTTGCCACATCCGAGGAGAACCCCCTAGAAGTAACATGGCGTACTTGACCTCTCGGAGGTCTTATACAAGCCCATAGTTATCATTCATCGCATTGTCATAGTAAATTTAGCGGAAAATTTAAAAAATTTCATAGCACATCATATGCTAGAAACTTTACTTCATATATATATAAAACATAAGTAATACATATTTGGACCTTAAGTCTCTTTTCCATCTTAGACTCTACAACATTAGAGTTCATTAGGGACATGGCCTTAAGAAATAAAACATAAGTAAAAATTTATACACTTTACAGTAAAGACTTAACATAGGAATCCTTGGACTTAAGAATTCCTTTCAGGGAATCTCAAGCTCGGGAATCACATATCAAGCTCCTCAATCATATAGGCATCCTTTAAGAATCCATAACCTACACTTTGTGTAAAAAGTAGAGAAGAATGGAGTTAGTACAAGAATGCACTAAGTATGGCAACCATGAAAAAACATGCATTTAAAAGGAACATTTTCTTGAAATCATACTTCATGCCGTTTTGAGTAAATCTTCATAAAACCTTTATTCAATAGCATTTATATCATTCTCATACTTCATATAAACATATTCAAATGCCAAACATTACATAAGATCACATATAGAATTTAAGTCATTTTAAAGTCACATTACTGTGAACTAATTCTACTTTACAGTGAACATTTTCTTTTAACTTATTAACCTCTCAAGTAACCCTCTAATGATACTTGGTGCAATGCATCACCTTAAGGCCACAAGTAAAACCATACATACGACCTACACAAGCCAACACATACCATCATAGAAGTATAACACATCATAGACACATTTAAGTCAAGACTTTATTGGCTTTACAGTAAGTTATATCAATTTGCACATAAATTTACTTCCCTTCACATAAATCATTATAAGACCTTGTTCATGACCCCAATCTTAGTATACTAGTGCAATATACATGTGAAGTTCCATAACCTCACACATTCTTAGTAAACCTACCATGAGACGACAAACCTTAACCTTCAATTCATACATCAACATAATAAGTGAAGACAACTTTATTCATGTCAAGCAAGCCCTTTCATCATATGGTCATTAAGACACACATATTGCATATAAGGACAAGACCACATCATATAGACTCATACTGTGCACTTCTTCATAACAAGTAGACTAATACTACAAAGTCATGCATAAAGACATAAGCATAATCATACACATTAGGACACCTCCCTAGGACTTCCTAAGGAGCTACTTGTGCAATGTCTAGTTGGTTTCATTACTTCCACCTATCCTAAGTAACCTCCCTTAATTCATCCTAGTTAGGGTCCTAGTCATTTACTTCCATTGTCCATTTTACTTTAGGGAAACTATAGCCTAAACCTACACTAAGACCATGGGTGCTAAACATGGAATTTGGTGATATCCCCTCACACCAAAAGGAGGGCATCTTACTTGGCAAGGTATGACATAAGTATCATGCTAGAATATTAGGTGATATCACTTGCTAGATCCTATGTGGCAATCATAGTTTATGGAACTTGGGGGACATCATGGGAACATTACTCTACACACTTTTTGGGTCATGAGGCTATCCACCCCGTGAGGAACGTTAGTGGACCCTTTAGCCTTCCCTCCTTAGGAATGTTCCACCCCCTCATCTACAAGTTCACTTGGTTCTAAGCTAAGTTCCATTTATTGAAAAAGTCTTTATTATAGTTTCTTTATAAAACGTAGGCTTAGGAGAGTCATCCCCTCATATGCTTAGCTCATAGGTCATAGATGAGAGTTCATCAACCTCAATCATGAGAGAAATCCTTTCACATGGACATAGCAGATATATTAGCACTATCTAGTTAAGGATACACTTGAGAACACCTTTCAAGGATCCTTTATTGACTAGATCATCATTCATGTGTGTGTGTATACATATATGTGAGAAAACCTTTCACATAACACATAAAGGTCACACATATTCATATATCAATGCATAAGTCTATAGGTATAACAATATGAGCAATCCTTTCATATAAACACACTAAGACACTATGCACATTCATATTTCATCATATCATATAATCCATATTCATAACATGCCCATATATTCCTTTTCATGTACATAGAAACAAAATCTAGGAACTATCCTATCAAGGTACGCATGTACAATGCATAGACAAGGTCCCGTACCCTTGCCCACATTAGTACACCTATCAAGTCATCCTAGTTAATGAAAGACATATCATACTTTCATAGACATAAGCTTAACATGCATAGTAGTAGATACTAGTGAATATAAGAACTACCTTTCATTTAGACACCATGACTTATACTACTTGTAAGCATGCATGTAAAGTGAGGCTGTGTGTACATTGGTCAATGTGATCACATAATGGATATCAACAACACATTATGGCATCCACCCTCTTAGACCATATTACACTTTCAAGCATAGACCACACAACACATTTAGCATAGGAGACCAGGCAACTTCATATTACACTTTAAGACTCCTAACATTAGCTATGCACTCATTCACCTAGGGGTACATGGGTAGGGATCATCAATCCTTAACACTTCATTAATGGCAGCACCTACACATGATCTTACATAACCATCTACATGCTCATAACAATGGTAACCTAACCTAGATTCACAACTAAAGTAGAAGACTAGGCACAAGTTACACATAAGGTGATCATCATAACCACTCATTAATATACTCATCAATTTTCCTTTAAGGCTATGTACAACACATATATTATGACAATAAAGTAAACACCGCCACCATAAGTGGACCATACCACACAATGCCATACAAGGCTTCATCAACTACAATAATATAGAAAAGTAGAGAAACAGAAGAGTAGAGCAATTCTTATCAATCCTTTAGCCCTTGGTCATCATTGATAATTTCTACTCTTTCATTAATAAATCAAGTATAGGTCAGTAGCTAAAGTACCATAATCATATATAAAGTCATGTATAAGCTACTACAAGATCATGCTACAACTAGTACAACACATTAACATACTAAAAGATAGAAGGACATAGACCATTAACTAATTTCACTTGCATGGATTATAAGTCATATGTCATTAATATTATCAATCTAGGATAGTAGCTAAATATACACTTAACATATCAAAATTATGCTTAAATCCCTACAAGATCAAGCTACCAACATAGGCATTAAGCTTATCAATTCACTAGAGAATAGAGGAAATAGACAATGCTATTGATTCCCTAAAGCCTTGATCATCAATCATATTTTAACAATAATGTACATGTTAGCAGTAGCTAAATTAATCATTACTCAAAGGAATCATGCTTTATCTAACCTAAAATCAAGATCATGTCTCATACATAGTATTATCAATCGGTAAACTAGAAGATCTTAGATCAACTCATATAAATAATTATTCACCTTGATCATACACGATTTATATTTATAATTCAATCATAATATTAACCTTAGGAAGTATCTACAAGACTCTCAACATACTCGAAATTCACTTTTAAACAATTAAGGACCAACATTACAGTGATCATATTGATGACTAGGATAGGCATGTTCAAACCTTCATACATTGATCCACATGGATCCTTCATCATCAATTAATAATAAATTCACGTAAATAACAGTAGGTATAAGAAATTCAACGTAAGAGAATCACAATTTAACCAATAACAAGCCATGATCACAATGCCCGTTCAAAGGCTAAATCGATTTTGGGAAGGGACATGGGTTCATAATGCAATTGGATTGGAATCACGTTAAAACCAATACATTAACATCAATTCATCATGATTTATCCATTAAAAATGTTTTTAGAAAGAGCCCATGGCTAGATTCAAGAAGAAGAATTTTGATCATGAAATCTCTTTTGAAACTTTGAGATTAACTCTCTAGATGGAAGGATAACTATTAAATGAAGGATCATCATGCCTTTGTCTATTTCAAAAGCTCTAAAACTTGATGAATAATCCATGGAAATCCAAGATCCAATCTGTTCTTGAGCTTCACCAACAACGGAGGTTTCTAGGGAGAATTGGTCTTGGAGGGAATGTTTATTTTGTGAACATGGGATTGGGAATAGGTTGGTCACGTTTTAGATCACTTATATACACCCAAAAATAGGTAAATAAATAAGTTACGGTCAGTTTAGAATGTGGGGTGAATTTCCCATTCACCCCTTTAATGAAATAGTGCGCAAGGCAGCAGTTGCAGGCCACCATTGTTGGGCACCATCGACGGCAGTAGGTCCATCGACGGGCCGTCTGTGGCTTCAGTCGATTGGACCTTGGCCTGTTATTTGGTTGAGACTTGCCCAGGCTAAGTTCCAGAGATGAGACCTCACCAACGGGCCGTCGTTCAACCAACTGGGCGTCGTTTGGTTCAGTCGATTGACACTGTCAAGGCAGTGTATCGACATCCCTTTGGTCCTTGTTGTGGGCCCTTTTGCGCGGCCATTTAGAAGTCGTACCCATACGTTTCCAATGTATATACAACCCTTGACAAGTTGTATACCTTCCACATCAGTTTCACCCAAAACAATTACATGTAACACGTCCAAACACACTTGGCCCCTTCAAGACACACACATGCATGTCTCAAGGCTATCTTTCGAAAGTCTTAGACGTTCTTGAATGTTTGACCTCCAAACTTCACGAAACTCCATATACTGCCTATAAACATAATTTAACTTATTTTAATACTTCATAAGATCATTACATACAAATATAAGCACGTATAGACACATGAGGCACATAGGTGACTAGTCGTTGAACGTCTTGATCGTCCCTTGACGTTTGACTTCCAAATCACCTCAAACTTTTCACACTGCCTCTTTACCATATTATAAGACATTTTAGGACCTTAGACCCTTATGACGAACATGTTAGGCTCTAGACACCCTAACTCATTTTGGGGGTCTTACAATATCCCCTACTTGGGAACATTCGTCCTCGAATGACACTTAGAACACTTTAATCACAACAAGGACTTCAATGCATCATAGAGCAGTTCGTCATACTCATAACATCATCACATAGAAGTTAATGCACCAAACTTACAAGAAACAGAACTTCAAATCATTTAGCACTCAATGCACACAAGCAAGCAAAAACCTTGATTCACTTACTCTTTAATGCATCACACATATGATCTTATCATGTTCATAGGAGGAACATCCTTCTCCTAACCATAACATAGTCATTACACTTCATTTTATTAAGAGTTCATCCTACAACCTTCTTTAAATCACACTAAGGCAGATTCCAACAACACTCAAAAACAAGTAGGCACTCATACTTCAATGCACAAAGACTTGAGTTAATTGAATCCACAAAGATCTTTATTAGTTAGACCTAGTGCTATGAGGTCATACTCAACCATACCATGCTTATTTGTGTCCATGGAGGAATGTCTTTCCCCTCAACACACTTACATATATCATGAGTTCACACCCAAGCAAATGCACAAAGGTCATATTTCCTGTAACATGAGAATTTAATAACTTTTTAAAACAAGACATACTCATGTTTTCTTCCTAGTGAAGTCTATATAGTAAGTCACACCAAATACATCACAACAATTAGGAAGCAATTTCACAAAATGTCAACTTTTGACATAGCATTAGCCTTCACAGTAAGCATTATTTGGAAGATATAACACAATCATAGGCACACACATGAACACTTAGCTAAACATGCTTTCATTTTTTCAAGAGTGAACCTACAATCATGATTTCCAAATCATAATAGTCACATAGTTTTCAAGAGACTCAACATATTTCATTTTAAAGAGACTCAACTTTTCATTATAAGGCGAAACATTATACCTCACAAGTGACTACAATCAAGTTTCTTACTTTATCTCATGAAGTCAAATGAACAATCACCATGTTAAGATGCAGTTCAACATGAGAAAACCATGAAGTTTAATAAAAATCCTTTTTTCAAGTACTTAATAATCTTTGAAATATCCTTAAGATGGTGTCAATCAAGACATACCCAACATGTATAGGTCATGCAATTCATACTTTATGCAAAACTCTATTCATGAACAAGTTCATCAAGACTTCATTAGATTCAAGTTCAAGAAAAAATAGATAGACAAGGTAGAAAATATCTACAACCTTACTATTTCATCACCGTCCCCCACTTAGGATAAACCCAGTTAAAAGTAACTTAACCCAACCTTAAGAGGATCTTAACTTAACAACCTTCATTTTTCATCACTTAAAAGTGATTACCACTTTAGAAGGAATTACAGTAAGAGAACCAAGGTATTCTAAACTTTACCACCTAGGCAGTTTATCCCCAATCATCAAGTTTGGTCATACCATTCAACCACATAAAGTTTTCATACAATACAATAGACACCAAGGTCATAAAACATTAGGGAAAAACAACAAGGAGACTTTAGCCATAAAATTTCTTCTTTTTCCTAAACATTAAAGTAAGGTGACTTCTAGGTCACTAAAACCCACATCATCACCCTACCAAGAAATACATACTACTTTCACACCTAGGTTCAAGTCTATACAAAGGACTCCAATCCATTCTAGGCAACTTATCAAGGACCACACATAAACAAAGGGAAAACATTGAACACTTTTAAGCACATATTCTTAGGGTAGCATGCTTCCATAGGTAGTCACTAAGAATTTTAAACTCAAATCATATCATTAGGCTACCATCATACAAAACCATATAGTAGCATACGATTCCAAAAAGAAACTCATCTTCTCCATAGTAACTTCTAACATGCTTTAACTATATCATGACATACATTTCTCAACATAACATGCTATTTCACATAAGTATCATACATAGCCATAAATGGCATCACTTCCTCACAATATGCCAAAATTCACCTTCACGCATACTCATAAAACCAAGTTACACATTAACTCTCCTTTTCTCCGTCAAGCATAGAGATACAATCTCATCCAAGCAATCACATCAAGAAGATCACCGGACAAGAAAACATAAGAAAGAAGTCTTATAGAGTTAAGTTATATGGAACGAAATGAGAATGATAAAGAAGGGAAACTCTATCGTCTTATAGCCTCTCGTATCATTTGATGATGTCGCAACTTACCACCAATGAACACGAGACTCTACTAGACGTGGCAATATGAGACTTTTAGAACCTAATACCACTTCATAAATCTCATGCTTTGATACCACGTTTGTCACATCCGGGGAGAACCCCCTAGAAGTAACATGGCGTACTTGACCTCTCGGAGGTCTTATAAAAGCCCATAGTTATCATTCATCGCATTGTCATAGTAAATTTAGCAAAAAATTTAAAACTTTTCATAGCACATCATATGCTAGAAACTTTACTTCATATATATATAAAACATAAGTCATAATACATATTTAGACCTTAAGTCTCTTTGCCATCTTAGACTCAACAACATTTGAGTACATTAGGGACACGGCCCTTAAGACATAAAACATAAGTTCAAATTTATACACTTTACAGTAAAGACTTAACATAGGAATCCTTGGACTTAGGAATTCCTTTCCTTGAGCTTGGGAATCACATATAAAGCTCCTCAACCATATAGGCATCCTTTAAGACTCCATAACCTACACTTTGTGTAAAAAGTAGAGAAGAATGGAGTTAGTAAAAGAATGCACTAAGTATGACAAACATGCAAAAACATGCATTTAAAAGGTACATTTTCTTGAAATCATACTTCATGCCTTTTTGAGTAAATCTTCATAAAACATTTATCCAATAGCATTTCTATCATTCACATACTTCATATAAACATATTCAAAGGCCAAACATTACATAAGATCACATATAGAATTTAAGTCATTTTAAAGTCACATTACAGTGAACTAATTCTACTTTACTGTGAACATTTTCTTTGAACTTATTAACCTCCCAAGTAACCCTCTAATGATACTTGGTGCAATGCATCACCTTAAGGCCACAAGGAAAACCGTACATACGACCTACACAAGCTAACACATACCATCATAGAAGTATAACACATCATAGACACATTTAAGTCAAGACTTTATTTGCCTTACAGTGAGCTATATTAATTTGCACATATATTTACTTCCCTTCACATAAATCATTATAAGACCTTGTTTATGACCCCAATCTTAGTCTACTAGTGCAATATACATGTGAAGTCCCATAACCTCACACATACTTAGTAAACCTACCATGAGACCACAAACCTTAACCTTCAATTCATACATCAACATAATAAGTGAAGACAACTTTATTCATGTCAAGCAAGCCCTTTCATCATATGGTCATTAAGACCCACATATTGCATATAAGGACAAGACCACATCATATAGACTCATACCATGCACATATTCATAACAAGTAGACCAATACAACAAAGTCATGCATAAAGACATAAGCATAATCATACACATTAGGACACCTCCCTAGGACTTCCTAAGGAGCTATTTGTTCAATGTCTAGATGGGTTCATTACTTCCACCTATCCTAAGTAACCTCCCTTAGTTCATCCTAGTTAGGGTCCTAGTCATTTACTTCCATTGTCCATTTTACTTTAAGGAAACTATAGCCTTAACCGACACTAATATAATGGTTGCTAAACATGGAATTTGGTGATATCCCTCACATCAAAAATAGGGCATCTTACTTGCCAAGGTAAGACATAAGTATCATGCTAGCACATTAGGTGATATCACTTGCTAGATCCTACGTGGAAATCATAGTTTATGGAACTTGGGGGCCTTCATGGGAACATCACTCTACATCCTTTTTGGGTCATGAGGCTATCCACCCCGTGAGGACCGTTAGTGTACCCTTTAGCCTTCCCTCCTTAGGAAGGTTTCACCCCCTCATCTACAAGTTCACTTGGTGCTAAGCTAATTTCCCTTTACTGAAAAAGCCTTTATTATCATTTCTTTATAAAACGTAGGCTTAGGATATTCATCCCCTCATTTGCTTAGCTCATAGGTCATTGATGAGAGTTTATCAACCTAAATCATGTGAGAAATCCTTTCACATGGACATATAATATGTATTAGCACTATCTAGTTAAGGATACACTAGAGCACACCTTTCAAGGCTCTCTCTATTGACTAGATTATCATTCATGTGTGCACGTAAACATATATGTGAGCAACCATTTCACATAACACATAAAGGTCACACATGTTCATATATCAATGCATAAGTCTATAGTTATAATAATATGAGCAATCCTTTCATATAAACACACTAAGTTACTATGCACATTCATATTTCATCATATCATATAATCCATATTCATAACATGCCCATATATTCCTTTTCATGTACATAGAAACAAAATCTAGGAACTATCCTATCAAGGTACGCATGTGCAATGCATAGACGAGGTCCCGTACGCTTGCCCACATTAGTACACCTATCAAGTCATCCTAGTTAATGAAAGACATATCATACTTTCATAGACATAAGCTTAACATGCATAGTAGTAGATACTAGTGAATATGAGAACTACCTTTCATTTAGACACCATGACTTATACTACTTGTAAGCATGCATGTAAAGTGAGGGTGTGTGTACATTGGTCAACGTGATCACATAATGGATATAGACAACACATTGAGGCATCCACCCTCTTAGACCATATTACACTTTCAAGCATAGACCACACAACACATTTAGCGTAGGAGACAAGTCAACTTCATATTACACTTTAAGACTCCTAACATTAGCTATGCACACATTCACATAGGGGTACAGGGGTATGGGTCAGCAATCCTTAACACTTCATTAATGGCAGCACCTACACATAATCTTACATAACCATTTACATGCTCATAATAATAGTAACATAACCTAGATTCACAACTAAAGTAGAAGACTAGGCACAAGTTACACATAAGGTGATCATCATAACCACTCATTCATATACTCATCAATTTGCCTTCAAGGCTATGTTCAACACGTGTATAATGACAATAAAGTAAACACCGCTGCCATAAGTGGACCATACCACACAATGCTATTCAAGGCTTCATCAACTACAATAATATAGAAAAGTAGAGAAATAGAAGAGTAGAGCAATTCTTACAAATCCTTTAGCCCTTGGTCATCATTGACCATTTCTTATCTTTCATCAATAAATCAAGTATAGGGCAGTAGATAAAGTACCATAATCATATATAAAGTCATGTATAAGCTACTATAGGATCAAGCTACAAATAGTACAACACATTAACATACTAGAAGATAGAAGGGCATAGACCATTAACCAATTTCACTTGCATGGATTATAAGTCATATGTCATTAATATTATCAATCTAGGACAGTAGCTAAATATACACTTAACATATCAAAATCATGCTTAAATCCCTACAAGATCAAGCTACCAACATAGGCATTAAACTTCTCAAATCACTAGAGAATAGAGGAAATAGACAATGTTATTGATTCCTTAAAGCCTTGATCATCAATCATATTTTAACAATAATGTACATGTTGGGACGTAGCTTAATAGATCATTACTCAAAGGAATCATGCTTCATCTAACCTAAAATCAAGATCATGTCTCATACATAGTATTATCAATCGGTAAACTTGAAGATCTTAGATCAAATCATATTAATCCTTCTTCACCTTGATAATACACAATTTATATCTATAGTTCAATCATAATATTAACCTTAGGCAGTAGCTACAAGACTCTCCACATACTCGAAATCCACTTTTATACAATTCAGGACCAACGTTACAGTGATCACATTGATGACTAAGATAGGCATGTTCAAACCTTCATACATTGATCGACATGGATCCTTCATCATCAATTAATAATAAATTCACGTAAATAACAGTAGGTATAAGAAATTCAACGTAAGAGAATCACAATTTAACCAATAACAATCCATGATCACAATGCCCGTTCAAAGGCTAAATCGATTTTGGGAAGGGACATGGGTTCATAATGCAATTGGATTGGAATCACGTTAAAACCAATACATTAACATCAATTCATCATGATTTATCCATTAAAAATGTTTTTAGAAAGAGCCCATGGCTAGATTCAAGAAGAAGAATTTTGATCATGAAATCTCTTTTGAAACTTTGAGATTAACTCTCTAGATGGAAGGATAACTATTAAATGAAGGATCATCATGCCTTTGTCTATTTCAAAAGCTCTAAAACTTGATGAATAATCCATGGAAATCCAAGATCCAATCTGTTCTTGAGCTTCACCAACAACGGAGGTTTCTAGGGAGAATTGGTCTTGGAGGGAATGTTTATTTTGTGAACATGGGATTGGGAATAGGTTGGTCACGTTTTAGATCACTTATATACACCCAAAAATAGGTAAATAAATAAGTTACGGTCAGTTTAGAATGTGGGGTGAATTTCCCATTCACCCCTTTAATGAAATAGTGCGCAAGGCAGCAGTTGCAGGCCACCATTGTTGGGCACCATCGACGGCAGTAGGTCCATCGACGGGCCGTCTGTGGCTTCAGTCGATTGGACCTTGGCCTGTTATTTGGTTGAGACTTGCCCAGGCTAAGTTCCAGAGATGAGACCTCACCAACGGGCCGTCGTTCAACCAACTGGGCGTCGTTTGGTTCAGTCGATTGACACTGTCAAGGCAGTGTATCGACATCCCTTTGGTCCTTGTTGTGGGCCCTTTTGCGCGGCCATTTAGAAGTCGTACCCATACGTTTCCAATGTATATACAACCCTTGACAAGTTGTATACCTTCCACATCAGTTTCACCCAAAACAATTACATGTAACACGTCCAAACACACTTGGCCCCTTCAAGACACACACATGCATGTCTCAAGGCTATCTTTCGAAAGTCTTAGACGTTCTTGAATGTTTGACCTCCAAACTTCACGAAACTCCATATACTGCCTATAAACATAATTTAACTTATTTTAATACTTCATAAGATCATTACATACAAATATAAGCACGTATAGACACATGAGGCACATAGGTGACTAGTCGTTGAACGTCTTGATCGTCCCTTGACGTTTGACTTCCAAATCACCTCAAACTTTTCACACTGCCTCTTTACCATATTATAAGACATTTTAGGACCTTAGACCCTTATGACGAACATGTTAGGCTCTAGACACCCTAACTCATTTTGGGGGTCTTACAATATCCCCTACTTGGGAACATTCGTCCTCGAATGACACTTAGAACACTTTAATCACAACAAGGACTTCAATGCATCATAGAGCAGTTCGTCATACTCATAACATCATCACATAGAAGTTAATGCACCAAACTTACAAGAAACAGAACTTCAAATCATTTAGCACTCAATGCACACAAGCAAGCAAAAACCTTGATTCACTTACTCTTTAATGCATCACACATATGATCTTATCATGTTCATAGGAGGAACATCCTTCTCCTAACCATAACATAGTCATTACACTTCATTTTATTAAGAGTTCATCCTACAACCTTCTTTAAATCACACTAAGGCAGATTCCAACAACACTCAAAAACAAGTAGGCACTCATACTTCAATGCACAAAGACTTGAGTTAATTGAATCCACAAAGATCTTTATTAGTTAGACCTAGTGCTATGAGGTCATACTCAACCATACCATGCTTATTTGTGTCCATGGAGGAATGTCTTTCCCCTCAACACACTTACATATATCATGAGTTCACACCCAAGCAAATGCACAAAGGTCATATTTCCTGTAACATGAGAATTTAATAACTTTTTAAAACAAGACATACTCATGTTTTCTTCCTAGTGAAGTCTATATAGTAAGTCACACCAAATACATCACAACAATTAGGAAGCAATTTCACAAAATGTCAACTTTTGACATAGCATTAGCCTTCACAGTAAGCATCATTTGGAAGATATAACACAATCATAGGCACACACATGAACACTTAGCTAAACATGCTTTCATTTTTTCAAGAGTGAACCTACAATCATGATTTCCAAATCATAATAGTCACATAGTTTTCAAGAGACTCAACATATTTCATTTTAAAGAGACTCAACTTTTCATTATAAGGCGAAACATTATACCTCACAAGTGACTACAATCAAGTTTCTTACTTTATCTCATGAAGTCAAATGAACAATCACCATGTTAAGATGCAGTTCAACATGAGAAAACCATGAAGTTTAATAAAAATCCTTTTTTCAAGTACTTAATAATCTTTGAAATATCCTTAAGATGGTGTCAATCAAGACATACCCAACATGTATAGGTCATGCAATTCATACTTTATGCAAAACTCTATTCATGAACAAGTTCATCAAGACTTCATTAGATTCAAGTTCAAGAAAAAATAGATAGACAAGGTAGAAAATATCTACAACCTTACTATTTCATCACCGTCCCCCACTTAGGATAAACCCAGTTAAAAGTAACTTAACCCAACCTTAAGAGGATCTTAACTTAACAACCTTCATTTTTCATCACTTAAAAGTGATTACCACTTTAGAAGGAATTACAGTAAGAGAACCAAGGTATTCTAAACTTTACCACCTAGGCAGTTTATCCCCAATCATCAAGTTTGGTCATACCATTCAACCACATAAAGTTTTCATACAATACAATAGACACCAAGGTCATAAAACATTAGGGAAAAACAACAAGGAGACTTTAGCCATAAAATTTCTTCTTTTTCCTAAACATTAAAGTAAGGTGACTTCTAGGTCACTAAAACCCACATCATCACCCTACCAAGAAATACATACTACTTTCACACCTAGGTTCAAGTCTATACAAAGGACTCCAATCCATTCTAGGCAACTTATCAAGGACCACACATAAACAAAGGGAAAACATTGAACACTTTTAAGCACATATTCTTAGGGTAGCATACTTCCATAGGTAGTCACTAAGAATTTTAAACTCAAATCATATCATTAGGCTACCATCATACAAAACCATATAGTAGCATACGATTCCAAAAAGAAACTCATCTTCTCCATAGTAATTTCTAACATGCTTTAACTATATCATGACATACATTTCTCAACATAACATGCTATTTCACATAAGTATCATACATAGCCATAAATGGCATCACTTCCTCACAATATGCCAAAATTCACCTTCACGCATACTCATAAAACCAAGTTACACATTAACTCTCCTTTTCTCCGTCAAGCATAGAGATACAATCTCATCCAAGCAATCACATCAAGAAGATCACCGGACAAGAAAACATAAGAAAGAAGTCTTATAGAGTTAAGTTATATGGAACGAAATGAGAATGATAAAGAAGGGAAACTCTATCGTCTTATAGCCTCTCGTATCATTTGATGATGTCGCAACTTACCACCAATGAACACGAGACTCTACTAGACGTGGCAATATGAGACTTTTAGAACCTAATACCACTTCATAAATCTCATGCTTTGATACCACGTTTGTCACATCCGGGGAGAACCCCCTAGAAGTAACATGGCGTACTTGACCTCTCGGAGGTCTTATAAAAGCCCATAGTTATCATTCATCGCATTGTCATAGTAAATTTAGCAAAAAATTTAAAACTTTTCATAGCACATCATATGCTAGAAACTTTACTTCATATATATATAAAACATAAGTCATAATACATATTTAGACCTTAAGTCTCTTTGCCATCTTAGACTCAACAACATTTGAGTACATTAGGGACACGGCCCTTAAGACATAAAACATAAGTTCAAATTTATACACTTTACAGTAAAGACTTAACATAGGAATCCTTGGACTTAGGAATTCCTTTCCTTGAGCTTGGGAATCACATATAAAGCTCCTCAATCATATAGGCATCCTTTAAGACTCCATAACCTACATTTTGTGTAAAAAGTAGAGAAGAATGGAGTTAGTAAAAGAATGCACTAAGTATGACAAACATGCAAAAACATGCATTTAAAAGGTACATTTTCTTGAAATCATACTTCATGCCTTTTTGAGTAAATCTTCATAAAACATTTATCCAATAGCATTTCTATCATTCACATACTTCATATAAACATATTCAAAGGCCAAACATTACATAAGATCACATATAGAATTTAAGTCATTTTAAAGTCACATTACAGTGAACTAATTCTACTTTACTGTGAACATTTTCTTTGAACTTATTAACCTCCCAAGTAACCCTCTAATGATACTTGGTGCAATGCATCACCTTAAGGCCACAAGGAAAACCGTACATACGACCTACACAAGCTAACACATACCATCATAGAAGTATAACACATCATAGACACATTTAAGTCAAGACTTTATTTGCCTTACAGTGAGCTATATTAATTTGCACATATATTTACTTCCCTTCACATAAATCATTATAAGACCTTGTTTATGACCCCAATCTTAGTCTACTAGTGCAATATACATGTGAAGTCCCATAACCTCACACATACTTAGTAAACCTACCATGAGACCACAAACCTTAACCTTCAATTCATACATCAACATAATAAGTGAAGACAACTTTATTCATGTCAAGCAAGCCCTTTCATCATATGGTCATTAAGACCCACATATTGCATATAAGGACAAGACCACATCATATAGACTCATACCATGCACATATTCATAACAAGTAGACCAATACAACAAAGTCATGCATAAAGACATAAGCATAATCATACACATTAGGACACCTCCCTAGGACTTCCTAAGGAGCTATTTGTTCAATGTCTAGATGGGTTCATTACTTCCACCTATCCTAAGTAACCTCCCTTAGTTCATCCTAGTTAGGGTCCTAGTCATTTACTTCCATTGTCCATTTTACTTTAAGGAAACTATAGCCTTAACCGACACTAATATAATGGTTGCTAAACATGGAATTTGGTGATATCCCTCACATCAAAAATAGGGCATCTTACTTGCCAAGGTAAGACATAAGTATCATGCTAGCACATTAGGTGATATCACTTGCTAGATCCTACGTGGAAATCATAGTTTATGGAACTTGGGGGCCTTCATGGGAACATCACTCTACATCCTTTTTGGGTCATGAGGCTATCCACCCCGTGAGGACCGTTAGTGTACCCTTTAGCCTTCCCTCCTTAGGAAGGTTTCACCCCCTCATCTACAAGTTCACTTGGTGCTAAGCTAATTTCCCTTTACTGAAAAAGCCTTTATTATCATTTCTTTATAAAACGTAGGCTTAGGATATTCATTCCCTCATTTGCTTAGCTCATAGGTCATTGATGAGAGTTTATCAACCTAAATCATGTGAGAAATCCTTTCACATGGACATATAATATGTATTAGCACTATCTAGTTAAGGATACACTAGAGCACACCTTTCAAGGCTCTCTCTATTGACTAGATTATCATTCATGTGTGCACGTAAACATATATGTGAGCAACCATTTCACATAACACATAAAGGTCACACATGTTCATATATCAATGCATAAGTCTATAGTTATAATAATATGAGCAATCCTTTCATATAAACACACTAAGTTACTATGCACATTCATATTTCATCATATCATATAATCCATATTCATAACATGCCCATATATTCCTTTTCATGTACATAGAAACAAAATCTAGGAACTATCCTATCAAGGTACGCATGTGCAATGCATAGACGAGGTCCCGTACGCTTGCCCACATTAGTACACCTATCAAGTCATCCTAGTTAATGAAAGACATATCATACTTTCATAGACATAAGCTTAACATGCATAGTAGTAGATACTAGTGAATATGAGAACTACCTTTCATTTAGACACCATGACTTATACTACTTGTAAGCATGCATGTAAAGTGAGGGTGTGTGTACATTGGTCAACGTGATCACATAATGGATATAGACAACACATTGAGGCATCCACCCTCTTAGACCATATTACACTTTCAAGCATAGACCACACAACACATTTAGCGTAGGAGACAAGTCAACTTCATATTACACTTTAAGACTCCTAACATTAGCTATGCACACATTCACATAGGGGTACAGGGGTATGGGTCAGCAATCCTTAACACTTCATTAATGGCAGCACCTACACATAATCTTACATAACCATTTACATGCTCATAACAATAGTAACATAACCTAGATTCACAACTAAAGTAGAAGACTAGGCACAAGTTACACATAAGGTGATCATCATAACCACTCATTCATATACTCATCAATTTGCCTTCAAGGCTATGTTCAACACGTGTATAATGACAATAAAGTAAACACCGCTGCCATAAGTGGACCATACCACACAATGCTATTCAAGGCTTCATCAACTACAATAATATAGAAAAGTAGAGAAATAGAAGAGTAGAGCAATTCTTACAAATCCTTTAGCCCTTGGTCATCATTGACCATTTCTTATCTTTCATCAATAAATCAAGTATAGGGCAGTAGATAAAGTACCATAATCATATATAAAGTCATGTATAAGCTACTATAGGATCAAGCTACAAATAGTACAACACATTAACATACTAGAAGATAGAAGGGCATAGACCATTAACCAATTTCACTTGCATGGATTATAAGTCATATGTCATTAATATTATCAATCTAGGACAGTAGCTAAATATACACTTAACATATCAAAATCATGCTTAAATCCCTACAAGATCAAGCTACCAACATAGGCATTAAACTTCTCAAATCACTAGAGAATAGAGGAAATAGACAATGTTATTGATTCCTTAAAGCCTTGATCATCAATCATATTTTAACAATAATGTACATGTTGGGACGTAGCTTAATAGATCATTACTCAAAGGAATCATGCTTCATCTAACCTAAAATCAAGATCATGTCTCATACATAGTATTATCAATCGGTAAACTTGAAGATCTTAGATCAAATCATATTAATCCTTCTTCACCTTGATAATACACAATTTATATCTATAGTTCAATCATAATATTAACCTTAGGCAGTAGCTACAAGACTCTCCACATACTCGAAATCCACTTTTATACAATTCAGGACCAACGTTACAGTGATCACATTGATGACTAAGATAGGCATGTTCAAACCTTCATACATTGATCGACATGGATCCTTCATCATCAATTAATAATAAATTCACGTAAATAACAGTAGGTATAAGAAATTCAACGTAAGAGAATCACAATTTAACCAATAACAATCCATGATCACAATGCCCGTTCAAAGGCTAAATCAATTTTGGGAAGGGACATGGGTTCATAATGCAATTGGATTAGAATCACGTTAAAACCAATATATTAACATCAATTCATCATGATTTATCCATTAAAAATGTTTTTAGAAAGAGCCCATGGCTAGATTGAAGAAGAAGAATTTTGATCATGAAATCTCTTTTGAAACTTTGATATTAACTCTCTAGATGGAAGGATAACTATAGATGAAGGATCACCATGCCTTTGTCTATTTGAAACCTCTAAAACTTGATGAATAATCCATGGAAATCTAAGATCCATTCTGTTCTTGAGCTTCACCAACAACAGAGGTTTCTAGGGAGAATTGGTTTTGGAGGGAATGTTTATTTTGTGAACATGGGATTGGGAATAGGTTGGTCACGTTTTAGATCACTTATATACACCCAAAAGTAAGTAAATAAATAAGTTACGGTACCATTCACCCCTTTAATGAAACAGTGCACAAGGCAGTAGTTGAAGGCCACCATCGATGGGCACCATCAACGGCAGAGGTCCATCGACGGGCTGTCTGTGGCTTCAGTCAATTGGAACTTGGCCTGTTATTTGGTTGAGACTTGCCCAGGCTAAGTGTCCATCGATTAGACCTCACCAACGGGCCGTTGTTCAACCAACTGGGCGTCGTTTGGTTCAGTCGATTGAAACTGTCAAGGCAGTGTATCGACATCCCTTTGGTCCTTGTTATGGGCCCTTTTGCGCGGCCATTTAGAAGTCGTACCCATACGTTTCCAATGTATATACAACCCTTGACAAGTTGTATACCTTCCACATCAGTTTCACCCAAAACAATTACATGTAACACGTCCAAACACACTTGGCCCCTTCAAGACACACACATGCATGTCTCAAGGCTATCTTTCGAAAGTCTTAGACGTTCTTGAATGTTTGACCTCCAAACTTCACGAAACTCCATATACTGCCTATAAACATAATTTAAACTTATTTTAATACTTCATAAGATCATTACATACAAATATAAGCACGTATAGACACATGAGGCACATAGGTGACTAGTCGTTGAACGTCTTGATCGTCCCTTGACGTTTGACTTCCAAATCACCTCAAACTTTGCACACTGCCTCTTTACCATATTATAAGACATTTTAGGACCTTAGACCCTTATGACGAACATGTTAGGCTCTAGACACCCTAACTCATTTTGGGGGTCTTACAATATCCCCTACTTGGGAACATTCGTCCTCGAATGACACTTAGAACACTTTAATCACAACAAGGACTTCAATGCATCATAGAGCAGTTCGTCATACTCATAACATCATCACATAGAAGTTAATGCACCAAACTTACAAGAAACAGAACTTCAAATCATTTAGCACTCAATGCACACAAGCAAGCAAAAACCTTGATTCACTCACTCTTTAATGCATCACACATATGATCTTATCATGTTCATAGGAGGAACATCCTTCTCCTAACCATAACATAGTCATTACACTTCATTTTATTAAGAGTTCATCCTACAACCTTCTTTAAATCACACTAAGGCAGATTCCAACAACACTCAAAAACAAGTAGGCACTCATACTTCAATGCACAAAGACTTGAGTTAATTGAATCCACAAAGATCTTTATTAGTTAGACCTAGTGCTATGAGGTCATACTCAACCATACCATGCTTATTTGTGTCCATGGAGGAATGTCTTTCCCCTCAACACACTTACATATATCATGAGTTCACACCCAAGCAAATGCACAAAGGTCATATTTACTGTAACATGAGAATTTAATAACTTTTTAAAACAAGACATACTCATGTTTTCTTCCTAGTGAAGTCTATATAGTAAGTCACACCAAATACATCACAACAATTAGGAAGCAATTTCACAAAATGTCAACTTTTGACATAGCATTAGCCTTCACAGTAAGCATTATTTGGAAGATATAACACAATCATAGGCACACACATGAACACTTAGCTAAACATGCTTTCATTTTTTCAAGAGTGAACCTACAATCATGATTTCCAAATCATAATAGTCACATAGTTTTCAAGAGACTCAACATATTTCATTTTAAAGAGACTCAACTTTTCATTATAAGGCGAAACATTATACCTCACAAGTGACTACAATCAAGTTTCTTACTTTATCTCATGAAGTCAAATGAACAATCACCATGTTAAGATGCAGTTCAACATGAGAAAACCATGAAGTTTAATAAAAATCCTTTTTTCAAGTACTTAATAATCTTTGAAATATCCTTAAGATGGTGTCAATCAAGACATACCCAACATGTAGAGGTCATGCAATTCATACTTTATGCAAAACTCTATTCATGAACAAGTTCATCAAGACTTCATTAGATTCAAGTTCAAGAAAAAATAGATAGACAAGGAAGAAAATATCTACAACCTTACTATTTCATCACCGTCCCCCACTTAGGATAAACCCAGTTAAAAGTAACTTAACCCAACCTTAAGAGGATCTTAACTTAACAACCTTCATTTTTCATCACTTAAAAGTGATTACCACTTTAGAAGGAATTACAGTAAGAGAACCAAGGTATTCTAAACTTTACCACCTAGGCAGTTTATCCCCAATCATCAAGTTTGGTCATACCATTCAACCACATAAAGTTTTCATACAATACAATAGACACCAAGGTCATAAAACATTAGGGAAAAACAACAAGGAGACTTTAGCCATAAAATTTCTTCTTTTTCCTAAACATTAAAGTAAGGTGACTTCTAGGTCACTAAAACCCACATCATCACCCTACCAAGAAATACATACTACTTTCACACCTAGGTTCAAGTCTATACAAAGGACTCCAATCCATTCTAGGCAACTTATCAAGGACCACACATAAACAAAGGGAAAACATTGAACACTTTTAAGCACATATTCTTAGGGTAGCATGCTTCCATAGGTAGTCACTAAGAATTTTAAACTCAAATCATATCATTAGGCTACCATCATACAAAACCATATAGTAGCATACGATTCCAAAAAGAAACTCATCTTCTCCATAGTAACTTCTAACATGCTTTAACTATATCATGACATACATTTCTCAACATAACATGCTATTTCACATAAGTATCATACATAGCCATAAATGGCATCACTTCCTCACAATATGCCAAAATTCACCTTCACGCATACTCATAAAACTAAGTTACACATTAACTCTCCTTTTCTCCGTCAAGCATAGAGATACAATCTCATCCAAGCAATCACATCAAGAAGATCACCGGACAAGAAAACATAAGAAAGAAGTCTTATAGAGTTAAGTTATATGGAACGAAATGAGAATGATGAAGAAGGGAAACTCTATCGTCTTATAGCCTCTCGTATCATTTGATGGTGTCGCAACTTACCACCAATGAACACGAGACTCTACTAGACGTGGCAATATGAGACTTTTAGAACCTAATACCACTTCATAAATCTCATGCTTTGATACCACGTTTGTCACATCCGGGGAGAACCCCCTAGAAGTAACATGGCGTACTTGACCTCTCGGAGGTCTTATAAAAGCCCATAGTTATCATTCATCGCATTGTCATAGTAAATTTAGCAAAAAATTTAAAACTTTTCATAGCACATCATATGCTAGAAACTTTACTTCATATATATATAAAACATAAGTCATAATACATATTTAGACCTTAAGTCTCTTTGCCATCTTAGACTCAACAACATTTGAGTACATTAGGGACACGGCCCTTAAGACATAAAACACAAGTTCAAATTTATACACTTTACAGTAAAGACTTAACATAGGAATCCTTGGACTTAGGAATTCCTTTCCTTGAGCTTGGGAATCACATATAAAGCTCCTCAATCATATAGGCATCCTTTAAGACTCCATAACCTACACTTTGTGTAAAAAGTAGAGAAGAATGGAGTTAGTAAAAGAATGCACTAAGTATGACAAACATGCAAAAACATGCATTTAAAAGGTACATTTTCTTGAAATCATACTTCATGCCTTTTTGAGTAAATCTTCATAAAACATTTATCCAATAGCATTTCTATCATTCACATACTTCATATAAACATATTCTACTTCATATAAACATATTCAAAGGCCAAACATTACATAAGATCACATATAGAATTTAAGTCATTTTAAAGTCACATTACAGTGAACTAATTCTACTTTACTGTGAACATTTTCTTTGAACTTATTAACCTCCCAAGTAACCCTCTAATGATACTTGGTGCAATGCATCACCTTAAGGCCACAAGGAAAACCGTACATACGACCTACACAAGCTAACACATACCATCATAGAAGTATAACACATCATAGACACATTTAAGTCAAGACTTTATTTGCCTTACAGTGAGCTATATTAATTTGCACATATATTTACTTCCCTTCACATAAATCATTATAAGACCTTGTTTATGACCCCAATCTTAGTCTACTAGTGCAATATACATGTGAAGTCCCATAACCTCACACATACTTAGTAAACCTACCATGAGACCACAAACCTTAACCTTCAATTCATACATCAACATAATAAGTGAAGACAACTTTATTCATGTCAAGCAAGCCCTTTCATCATATGGTCATTAAGACCCACATATTGCATATAAGGACAAGACCACATCATATAGACTCATACCATGCACATATTCATAACAAGTAGACCAATACAACAAAGTCATGCATAAAGACATAAGCATAATCATACACATTAGGACACCTCCCTAGGACTTCCTAAGGAGCTATTTGTTCAATGTCTAGATGGGTTCATTACTTCCACCTATCCTAAGTAACCTCCCTTAGTTCATCCTAGTTAGGGTCCTAGTCATTTACTTCCATTGTCCATTTTACTTTAAGGAAACTATAGCCTTAACCGACACTAATATAATGGTTGCTAAACATGGAATTTGGTGATATCCCTCACATCAAAAATAGGGCATCTTACTTGCCAAGGTAAGACATAAGTATCATGCTAGCACATTAGGTGATATCACTTGCTAGATCCTACGTGGAAATCATAGTTTATGGAACTTGGGGGCCTTCATGGGAACATCACTCTACATCCTTTTTGGGTCATGAGGCTATCCACCCCGTGAGGACCGTTAGTGTACCCTTTAGCCTTCCCTCCTTAGGAAGGTTTCACCCCCTCATCTACAAGTTCACTTGGTGCTAAGCTAATTTCCCTTTACTGAAAAAGCCTTTATTATCATTTCTTTATAAAACGTAGGCTTAGGATATTCATCCCCTCATATGCTTAGCTCATAGGTCATTGATGAGAGTTTATCAACCTAAATCATGTGAGAAATCCTTTCACATGGACATATAATATGTATTAGCACTATCTAGTTAAGGATACACTAGAGCACACCTTTCAAGGCTCTCTCTATTGACTAGATTATCATTCATGTGTGCACGTAAACATATATGTGAGCAACCATTTCACATAACACATAAAGGTCACACATGTTCATATATCAATGCATAAGTCTATAGTTATAATAATATGAGCAATCCTTTCATATAAACACACTAAGTTACTATGCACATTCATATTTCATCATATCATATAATCCATATTCATAACATGCCCATATATTCCTTTTCATGTACATAGAAACAAAATCTAGGAACTATCCTATCAAGGTACGCATGTGCAATGCATAGACGAGGTCCCGTACCCTTGCCCACATTAGTACACCTATCAAGTCATCCTAGTTAATGAAAGACATATCATACTTTCATAGACATAAGCTTAACATGCATAGTAGTAGATACTAGTGAATATGAGAACTACCTTTCATTTAGACACCATGACTTATACTACTTGTAAGCATGCATGTAAAGTGAGGGTGTGTGTACATTGGTCAACGTGATCACATAATGGATATAGACAACACATTGAGGCATCCACCCTCTTAGACCATATTACACTTTCAAGCATAGACCACACAACACATTTAGCGTAGGAGACAAGTCAACTTCATATTACACTTTAAGACTCCTAACATTAGCTATGCACACATTCACATAGGGGTACAGGGGTATGGGTCAGCAATCCTTAACACTTCATTAATGGCAGCACCTACACATAATCTTACATAACCATTTACATGCTCATAACAATAGTAACATAACCTAGATTCACAACTAAAGTAGAAGACTAGGCACAAGTTACACATAAGGTGATCATCATAACCACTCATTCATATACTCATCAATTTGCCTTCAAGGCTATGTTCAACACGTGTATAATGACAATAAAGTAAACACCGCTGCCATAAGTGGACCATACCACACAATGCTATTCAAGGCTTCATCAACTACAATAATATAGAAAAGTAGAGAAATAGAAGAGTAGAGCAATTCTTACAAATCCTTTAGCCCTTGGTCATCATTGACCATTTCTTATCTTTCATCAATAAATCAAGTATAGGGCAGTAGATAAAGTACCATAATCATATACAAAGTCATGTATAAGCTACTATAGGATCAAGCTACAAATAGTACAACACATTAACATACTAGAAGATAGAAGGGCATAGACCATTAACCAATTTCACTTGCATGGATTATAAGTCATATGTCATTAATATTATCAATCTAGGACAGTAGCTAAATATACACTTAACATATCAAAATCATGCTTAAATCCCTACAAGATCAAGCTACCAACATAGGCATTAAACTTCTCAAATCACTAGAGAATAGAGGAAATAGACAATGTTATTGATTCCTTAAAGCCTTGATCATCAATCATATTTTAACAATAATGTACATGTTGGGACGTAGCTTAATAGATCATTACTCAAAGGAATCATGCTTCATCTAACCTAAAATCAAGATCATGTCTCATACATAGTATTATCAATCGGTAAACTTGAAGATCTTAGATCAAATCATATTAATCCTTCTTCACCTTGATAATACACAATTTATATCTATAGTTCAATCATAATATTAACCTTAGGCAGTAGCTACAAGACTCTCCACATACTCGAAATCCACTTTTATACAATTCAGGACCAACGTTACAGTGATCACATTGATGACTAAGATAGGCATGTTCAAACCTTCATACATTGATCCACATGGATCCTTCATCATCAATTAATAATAAATTCACGTAAATAACAGTAGGTATAAGAAATTCAACGTAAGAGAATCACAATTTAACCAATAACAATCCATGATCACAATGCCCGTTCAAAGGCTAAATCAATTTTGGGAAGGGACATGGGTTCATAATGCAATTGGATTAGAATCACGTTAAAACCAATATATTAACATCAATTCATCATGATTTATCCATTAAAAATGTTTTTAGAAAGAGCCCATGGCTAGATTGAAGAAGAAGAATTTTGATCATGAAATCTCTTTTGAAACTTTGATATTAACTCTCTAGATGGAAGGATAACTATAGATGAAGGATCACCATGCCTTTGTCTATTTGAAAACCTCTAAAACTTGATGAATAATCCATGGAAATCTAAGATCCATTCTGTTCTTGAGCTTCACCAACAACGGAGGTTTCTAGGGAGAATTGGTTTTGGAGGGAATGTTTATTTTGTGAACATGGGATTGGGAATAGGTTGGTCACGTTTTAGATCACTTATATACACCCAAAAGCAAGTAAATAAATAAGTTACGGTCAGTTTAGGACGTGGGGTGAATTTACCATTCACCCCTTTAATGAAACAGTGCAGCAGTTGAAGGCCACCATCGATGGGCACCATCAACGGCAGTAGGTCCATCGACGGGCTGTCTGTGGCTTCAGCCAATTGGAACTTGGCCTGTTATTTGGTTGAGACTTGCCCAGGCTAAGTGTCCATCGATTAGACCTCACCAACGGGCCGTTGTTCAACCAACTGGGCGTCGTTTGGTTCAGTCGATTGAAACTGTCAAGGCAGTGTCTCGACAGCCCTTTGGTCCTTATTGTGGGCCCTTTTGCGCGGCCATTTAGAAGTCATACCCATACGTTTCCAAAGTATATACAACCCTTGACAAGTTGTATACCTTCCACATCAGTTTCACCCAAAACAATTACATGTAACACGTCCAAACACACTTGGCCCCTTCAAGACACACATGCATGTCTCAAGGCTATCTTTCGAACGTCTTAGACGTTCTTGAATGTTTGACCTCCAAACTTAACGAAACTCCATATACTGCTTATAAACATAATTTAAAATTATTTTAATACTTCATAAGATCATTACATACAAATATAAGCACGTATAGACACATGAGGCACATAGGTGACTAGTCGTTGAACGTCTTGATCGTCCCTTGACGTTTGACTTCCAAATCACCTCAAACTTTGCACACTGCATCTTTACCATATTATAAGACATTTTAGGACCTTAGACCCTTATGACAAACATGTTAGGATCTAGACACCCTAACTCATTTTGGGGGTCTTACAATATCCCCCACTTGGGAACATTCGTCCTTGAATGACACTTAGAACACTTTAATCACAACAAGGACTTCAATGCATCATAGAGCAGTTCGTCATACTCATAACATCATCACATAGAAGTTAATGCACCAATCTTACAAGAAACTTAACTTCAAATCATTTAGCACTCAATGCACACAAGCAAACAAAAACCTTGATTCACTCACTCATTAATGCATCACACATATGATCTTATCATGTTCATAGGAGGAACATCCTTCTCCTAACCATAACATAGTCATTACACTTTATTTTATTAATAGTTCATCCTACAACCTTCTTTAAATCACACTAAGGCAGATTCCAACAACACTCAAAAACAAGTAGGTACTCATACTTCAATGCACAAAGACTTGAGTTAATTGAATCCACAAAGATCTTTATTAGTTTGACCTAGTGCTATGAGGTCATACTCAACCATACCATGCTTATTTGTGTCCATGGAGGAATGTCTTTCCCCTCAACACACTTACATATATCATGAGTTCACACCCAAGCAAATGCACAAAGGTCATATTTACTGTAACATGAGAATTTAATAACTTTTTAAAACAAGACATACTCATGTTTTCTTCCTAGTGAAGTCTATATGGTAAGTCACACCAAATACATCACAATAATTAGGAAGCCATTTCACAAAATGTCAACCTTTGACATAGCATTAGCCTTCACAGTAAGCATCATTTGGAAGATATAACACCAATCATAGGCACACACATGAACACTTAGATAAACATGCTTTCATTTTTTCAAGAGTGAACCTACAATCATGATTTCCAAACCATAATAGTCACATAGTTTTCAAGAGACTCAACATATTTCATTTTAAAGAGACTCAACTTTTCATTATAAGGCGAAACATTATACCTCACAAGTGACTACAATCAAGTTTCTTACTTTATCTCATGAAGTCAAATGCATAATCACCATGTTAAGATGATGTTCAACATGAGAAAACCATGAAGTTTAATAAAAATCCTTTTTTCAAGTACTTAATAATCTTCGAAATATCCTTAAGATGGTGTCAATCAAGACATACCCAACATGTAGAGGTCATGCAATTCATACTTTATGCAAAACTCTATTCATGAACAAGTTCATCAAGACTTCATTAGATTCAAGTTCAAGAAAAAATAGATAGACAAGGTAGAAAATATCTACAACCTTACTATTTCATCACCATCCCCCACTTAGGATAAACCCAGTTAAAAGTAACTTAATCCAACCTTAAGAGGATCTTAACTTAACAACCTTCATTTTTCATCACTTAAAAGTGATTACCACTTTAGAAGGAATTACAGTAAGAGAACCAAGGTATTATAAACTTTACCACCTAGGCAATTTATCCCCAATCATCAAGTTTGGTCATACCATTCAACCACATAAAGTTTTCATACAATATAATAGACACCAAGGTCACAAAAAATTAGGGAAAAACAACAAGGAGACTTTAACCATAAAATTTCTTCTTTTTCCTTAAACATTACAGTAAGGTGACTTCTAGGTCACTAAAACCCACATCATCACCCTACCAAGACAAACATACTACTTTCACACCTAGGATCAAGTCTATACAAAGGACTCCAATCCATTCTAGGCAACTTATCAAGGACCACACATAAACAAAGGAAAAACATTGAACACTTCTAAGCACATATTCTTAGGGTAGCATGCTTCCATAGATAGTCACTAAGAATTTTAAACTCAAATCATATCAGTAGGCTACCATCATGCAAAACCATATATAGTAGCATACGATTCCAAAAAGAAACTCATCTTCTCTATAGTAACTTCGAACATACTTTAACTATATCATAACATACATTTCTCAACATAACATGCTATTTCACATAAGTATCATACATAGCCATAAATGGCATCACATCCTCACAATATGCCAAAATTCACCTTCACACATACTCATAAAACCAAGTTAAACATTAACTTACCTTTTCTCCCTCAAGCATAGAGATACAATCTCATCCAAGCAATCACATCTAAAAGACCACCGGACAAGAAAATATAAGAGAGAGATCTTATAGAGTTAAATTCTATGGCACGATATGATAATGGTGAAGAAGAGAAACTCTATCGTCTTATAGCCTCTCGTATCATTTGATGATGTCGCGTCTCACCACCAATGAACACGAGACTCTACTAGACGTGGCAATATGAGACTTTCAGAACCTAATACCACTTCATAAACCTCATGCTCTGATACCACGTTCGTCACATCTGGGGAGCACCCCCTAGAAGTAACATGGCGTACTTGACCTCTCGTAGGTCTTATAAAAGACCATAGTTATCATTCATCGCATTGTCAAAGTAAATTTAGCAAAAAATTTAAAACTTTTCATAGCACATCATATGCTAGAAACTTTACTTCATATATATATAAAACATAAATCATAATACATATTTAGATCTTAAGTCTCTTTGTCATCTTAGACTCAACAATATTAGAGTACATTAGGGACTCGACCCTTAAGACATAAAACATAAGTACAAATTTATACACTTTACAGTAAAGACTTAACATAGGAATCCTTGGACTTAAGAATTCCTTTCCTTGATCTTGGGAATCACATATCAAGCTCCTCAATTATATAGGCATCCTTTAAGCATCCATAACCTACACTTTGTGTAGAAAGTAGATAATAATGGAGTTAGTACAAGAATGCACTAAGTATGGCAACCATGCAAAAACATGCATTTAAAAGGGTCATTTTCTTGAAATCATACTTCATGCCTTTTTGAGTAAATCTTCATAAAACCGTTATCCAATAGCATTTATACCATTCACATACTTCATATAAACATATCAAAGGCCAAACATTACATAAGATAACATATAGAATTTATGTCATTTTAAAGTCACATTACAGTGAACTAATTCTACTTTACAGTGAACATTTTTTTAACTTATTAACCTCCCAAGTAACCCTCTAATGATACTTGGTGCAATGCATAACCTTAAGGCCACAAGGAAAACCATACATACGACCTACACAAGCCAACACATACCATCATAGAAGTATAACACATCATAGACACATTTAAGTCAAGACTTTATTTGCTTTACAGTGAGCTATATCAATTTGCACATAAATTTACTTCCCTTCACATAAATCATTATAAGACCTTGTTTATGACCCCAATCTTAGTCTACTAGTGCAATATACATGTGAAGTCCCATAACCTCACACATACTTAGTAAACCTACCATGAGACCACAAACCTTAACCTTCAATTCATACATCAACATAATAAGTGAAGACAACTTTATTCATGTCAAGCAAGCCCTTTCATCATATGGTCATTAAGACCCACATATTGCATATAAGGACAAGACCACATCATATAGACTCATACCATGCACATATTCATAACAAGTAGACCAATACAACAAAGTCATGCATAAAGACATAAGCATAATCATACACATTAGGACACCTCCCTAGGACTTCCTAAGGAGCTATTTGTTCAATGTCTAGATGGGTTCATTACTTCCACCTATCCTAAGTAACCTCCCTTAGTTCATCCTAGTTAGGGTCCTAGTCATTTACTTCCATTGTCCATTTTACTTTATGGAAACTATAGCCTTAACCGACACTAATATAATTGTTGCTAAACATGGAATTTGGTGATATCCCTCACATCAAAAAGAGGGCATCTTACTTGCCAAGGTAAGACATAAGTATCATGCTAGCACATTAGGTGATATCACTTGCTAGATCCTATGTGGAAATCATAGTTTATGGAACTTGGGGGCCTTCATGGGAACATCACTCTACATCCTTTTTGGGTCATGAGGCTATCCACCCCGTGAGGACCGTTAGTGTACCCTTTAGCCTTCCCTCCTTAGGAAGGTTTCACCCCCTCATCTACAAGTTCACTCGGTGCTAAGCTAGTTTCCCTTTACTGAAAAAGCCTTTATTATCATTTCTTTATAAAACGTAGGCTTAGGATATTCATCCCCTCATATGCTTAGCTCATAGGTCATTGATGAGAGTTTATCAACCTAAATCATGTGAGAAATCTTTTCACATGGACATATAATATGTATTAGCACTATCTAGTTAAGTATACACTTGAGCACACCTTTCAAGGCTCCTTTATTGACTAGATCATCAGTCATGTGTGTGTGCATGCATATATGTGAGCAAACCTTTCACATAACACATTAAGGTCACACATGTTCATATATCAATACATAAGTCTATAGGTATAACAATATGAGCAATCCTTTCATATAAACACACTAAGACACTATGCACATTCATATTTCATCATATCATATAATCCATATTCATAACATGCCCATATATTCCATTCCATGTACATAGAAACTAAACCTAGGAACTATCCTATCAAGGTACACATGTGCAATGCATAGACAAGGTCTCATACCCTCGCCAACACTAGTACACCTATCAAGTCATCCTAGTTAATGAAAGACATATCATACTTTCATAGACATAAGCTTAACATGCATAGTAGTAGATACTAGTGAATATGAGAACTACCTTTCATTTAGACACCATGACTTATACTACTTGTAAGCATGCATGTAAAGTGAGGGTGTGTGTACATTGGTCAACATGATCACATAATGGATATCAACAACACATTGAGGCAGCCACCCTCTTAGACCATATTACACTTTCAAGCATAGACCACACAACACATTTAGCATAGGAGACAAGTCAATTTCATATTACACTTTAAGACTCCTAACATTAGCTATGCACACATAAACATAGGGGTACATGGGTAGGGGTCAGCAATCCTTAACACTTCATTAATGGCACCACCTACACATGATCTTACATAACCATTTACATGCTCATAACAATAGTAACCTAACCTAAATTCACAACTAAAGTAGAAGACTAGGCACAAGTTAAACATAAGGTGATCATCATAACCACTCATTCATATACTCATCAATTTGCCTTCAAAGTTATGGTCAACACGTATAAAATGATAATAAAGTAAACATCGCCATAATAAGTGGACCATACCACACAATGCCATACAAGGCTTCATCAACTACAATACTATAGAAAAGTAGAGAAATAGAAGAGTAGAGCAATTCTTACCAATCCTTTAGCCCTTGGTCATCATTGACCATTTCTGCTCTTTCATCAATAAATCAAGTACAGGTCAGTAGCTAAAGTACCATAATCATATATAAAGTCATGTATAAGCTACTACAGGATCAAGCTACAACTAGTACAACACATTAACATACTAGAAGATAGAAGGACATAGACCATTAACCAATTTCACTTGCATGGGTTATAAGTCATATGTCATTAATATTATCAATCTACGATAGTAGCTAAATATACACTTAACATATCAAAATCATGCTTAAATCCCTACAAGATCAAGCTACCAGCATAGGCATTAAACTTCTCAGGTCACTAGAGAGAGGAAATAGACAATGCTATTGATTCCCTAAAGCCTTGATCATCAATCATATTTTAACAATAATGTACATGTTGGGAAGTAACTTAATAGATCATTACTCAAAGGAATCATGCTTCATCTAACCTAAAATCAAGATCATGTCTCATACATAGTATTATCAATCGGTAAACTAGAAGATCTTAGATCAACTCATATTAATCCTTCTTCACCTTGATAATACACGATTTATATCTATAATTCAATCATAATATTAACCTTATGCAGTAGCTACCAGACTCTCCACATACTCGAAATCCACTTTTAAACAATTAAGGACCAACGTTACAGTGATCACATTGATAACTAGGCTAGGCATGTTCAAACCTTCAGACATTGATCCACATGGATCCTTCATCATCAATTAATAATCAATTCATGTAAATAACAGTAGGTATAAGAACTTCAACGTAAGAGAATCACAATTTAACCAATAACAAGCCATGATCACAATGCCCGTGCAAAGGCTTAATCGATTTTGGGAAGGGACATGGGTTCATAATGCATTTGGATTATAATCATGTTAAAACCAATACATTAACATCAATTCATCATGATTTATCCATTAAAAGTATTTTTAGAAAGAACCCATGGCTAGATTGAAGAAGAAGAAGTTTGATCATGAAATCTCTTTTGAAACTTTGAGATTAACTCTCTAGATGGAAGGATAACTAGAGATGAAGGATCACCATACCTTTGTCGATTTGAAAACCACAAAAACTTGATGAATAATCCATGGAAATCCAAGATACAAATTGTTCTTGAGCTTCACCAACAATGGAGGTTTCTAGGGAGAATTGGTTTTGGATGGAAAGTTTATTTTGTGAGCATGGGATTGGGAATGGGTTGGTCACGTTTTAGATCACTTATATACACCCAAAAATAGGTATATAAATCAATAAGGGTCAGTTAGGACGTGGGGTGAATTTCCCATTCACCCCTTTAATGAAACAGTGTGCAAGGCAGCAGTTGCAGGCCACCATCGACGGGCACCATCGATGGCCAGTAGGTCCATCGACAGGCCTTCTGTGGCTTCAGTCGATTGGACCTTGGCCTGTTCTTTGGTTGAGACTACTCCCAGTCTAAGTTTCCATCGATGTGACCTCACCAACGGGCCCTTGGTCAACCAACTGGGCGTCGTTTTGTTCAGTCGATTGACACTGCCAAGGCAGTGTCTCGAAAGCCCTTGGGCCCTTTTGTGGGGCCCTTTAGAAGTCGTACCCAGACGTTTCCAATATAAGTACAACCCTTGATAAGTCTTAGACCTTCCACATCAGTTTCACCCAAAAAAAGTATGGGTAACACGTCCAAACACACTTGTCCCCATCAAGACACACACATGCATGTCTCAAGGCTATCTTTCGAACGTCTTAGACGTTCTTGGACATTTGACCTCCAAACTTCATGAAACTCCATATACTGCATATAAACATCATTATAAGTCATTTTAAGACTTGATATGCTCATGAAATACAAATATAAGCACGTATATACACATGAGGCACGTAGGTGACTACTCGTTGAA
Organism: Solanum sitiens; assembly: GCA_016801875.1. NCBI lineage: Eukaryota > Viridiplantae > Streptophyta > Magnoliopsida > Solanales > Solanaceae > Solanum > Solanum sitiens. Next base: position 189,977 of record JABWTJ010000283.1, on the reverse strand, counting down.
CGTCTTGGTCGTCCCTTGACGTTTGACTTCCAAATCACCTCAAACTTTGCACACTGCCTCTTTACCATATTATAAGTTTTTTTAGAACCTTAGACCCTTATGACGAACATGTTATTCTCTAGACTCCCTAACTGATTTTGGGGTTCTTACATCCCTCCTTGCTCTTCCTTGAGTTCTAGCTTCTATGGAGTTTTGAGAGAGTCTTTCTTTAGAGAGAGAGTTTAAATATTTGAAATGAGGGGTTTTGTATAGGTCTAGGACTTAAAATCAATTTAGTCTACTTTAAAAATCCTAAAAGAATCATCCTAGGTTCATAAAAGACTTGGGGTGAATTTACAAAACACCCCAAGCCAAGGCAGCTCGTCAGTAGCTTTTGTAGGACCACCATCGACGCCTCTCATTAACGGACTGTTGATGCATCGACGTCCCGTTGATGAGGGCTCATGGATTGGGTCTGAAACTCCCAAAACCTGCAGACTTGCAGGTCCAATCAACATTCCAGGTTGACAAGCTATCGATTGGTCTACCGATCGTCGATGGTTCGTTGATGGACACTATCTTGGTGGTTTTGGGTCCAAGTCTTGGGTCCTTCTCTAGGGCCCCGCATGGGTCCTATATGGAGTCGTACCCAGAATTGAACCCCCTGAACATGGTCATCTCGGTCTTAGGAACATCCCACATCACTTGCAATCAAAACGAACACGTAAAACTCGCTAAAACATACTAGGACACATAAGCACTTTCTAAGGCACACCTTCCGATCGCCATGGACATTCTCAGACGTTTGACCTCCAAACATCACCAAAACCTTCATACTACCTCTAAACATCATTTTCAACTATTTTAACATAAAATTACCTCATGAGACACAAGCTAAGCACTAGTTCACCTAGTTCGTTATAGGGACGTTACATCTTCTCTTACTCATTGCACATGTGGGATCCTAAGGGATGGTTCGAATGGTGTTCTCTTATGATAATGATGATTTCATGTTATGTCTGTCAAGCTTTATATGAACTTATGAGTCAAGCATGTTATGATAAATCATGAGATTATGTTGTATGCATGTAGTAAGTGACTTAATGTGATACTTAGCTTTGGATAGGGTTATGGGGTTCTATTCTTGGCATTGCACAAATATTGTTTTAGGGTGCTTATATGTTGGGTTGATTTATGATGTTTCTTATATGTGTATGTGGGGTTATTTGACATTGTGCATGGTTTTGACTAAATTGTGTCTTTTCTCATGCATTGATGATTTTATACATAGGAATTATACTTAGTACATCTGGTTTGTACTGACCCATATTTCTTCCAATTTTCCCCAACATTGTAGGTTTCGGCCATTGAAGAGCATCTAGGCCACTTCGCAAGAATACTTGGACTTTTCCTCCAAGTTGTTAGTGAGTCCTCCCGTTCGAGGATGGTGCAATTTACTCTACCTTAATAGTATTGCTATTGTCTAATGGCATTCATTTCCTCCCAATTCTTGAAGATATTTATTGTAAAACCTATGTGGCAAATATGAATTTGTATAAGGTCTATGACCGAATGTTGTACTTCATTTTAGATGGTTTAATTTAAGGCAAATGATTAGACTAATTCGTATGTATTGATTATGTTGACTAAACGAGAAGCCTATGTAAGCTTCATATGCGAGGAGTCTAAGTAAACACTGTGTATAATATGTGAGAGGTCTATGTATACCTCAATATGTAAAAAGTTTTAAATTATTCCGTATTTTTTACCTATGATATGTTATGACGAATGCTAAGGGCTAGTCTAAGTCCTCTTCGAGGACGAAGACGCCGGTTACGTCTAGGGGATGCTTCCCAGTCATGACAAACTTGGTATCAGAGCATAAGTTTGAATAATATTAGGATTGATGTCTCACTAAACCACGTCAAGTAGAGTCTTATTCATGATCTTGAAGCGCGCCATAATTATGAATGAGAAGCTATGTGATGCTAAGGAAAATCTCACCTTGTTGGTATTCTTGAAGTCGTGCCTCTAGAGTGTTACCTCTATATGTCCTTATCTTCTAATCTATATCTTGTGCTTATAGGCAATGAATACAAGAAGGAACATCGCTCGAAGGGTCGAAGAGGAGAATATGAATGAGGTGGTCCCCCCTCCAGCTCCTCAAAACCCTCAAGATCCTATTGAAGAAGGGGCTATAGCTAATGTTGAGATAAGGTCAGCCATTCATAGCTTGACTCAAGTGTTGGCTACTCAATTTGCTAGGGTGCAAGTGATCCAACCACCGTATCAAGGATAAGCGATTTCGCAAAGATGAATACCCCTACTTTGTTTGTCTCCAAGGTGGAGGAGGACCCGCAAGGGTTTATTGATGAAGTGTTCAAGGTACTAGATGTTATGGGGGTGTCTTCTCAATAAAAGGCGAAACTAGCCGCCTACCAACTCAAACATGTGGCTCAAGTTTGGTATGAGCAATGGAAGGATGAGAGGTTGGTTAGAGAAGGCCGGATTACTTGGGCGGGGGGGGGGGGGGGGGGGGGGCTTTCAAGATGGCTTTCCTTGATAGGTTCTTTCCCTTGGAACTAAGGGAGAGGAAAATGCAAGAATTCATCAACCTACGCCAAGGGGTATGAGTGTGAAGGAGTATAGTCTCAAGTTCACTCAACTATCCAAGTATGGTCCTACTATTGTGGAGGATTCTAGGGCCAAGATGAACAATTTTTTTATGGGGATATCTGATCTTGTGGTTAATGAATGTAGGTCGTCTATGTTGATTCCTAGCATGGACATATCTCGTCTCATGGTTTATGACGAACAAATTGAGGAGCAAAAGCTTAAGCAAGGTGGTAAGGAATTGAAGAGGACAAAGGCTGAAGATGGATACTCTTCCAAGGCTAGATTTGAGATGCAAGGTAAGCGAAGGTTCCATAAGATGTTCCCCAATAAAAGCCCTTCTACCGTTCCAAATATCAACAAAGGTAAAGGGTGTACACCCAAGCCTCAAGAGGGGAAAGGTAGTGGTCCCTATGTTGAGACGTATACTTGTGCTAAATGTGGTAGGAAACATGAAGGCAAGTGCCTAGTTGGTACGGGAAATTGCTATGGTTGTGGTAAGATTGGCCACATGAAGAGGGATTTCCCTATGATGAAGGATCAAGGAAAAGAAAATGCTCAAGCACAAGCAAGTGCTCCCAATCCCAATTCTCCTTAGAAGAATCGCTTATATGCTCTCCGCTCTAGGGGTGATTGATGTACTGTGGTTTCACGGTATTTTTAATGCTTTTTCCTTAAGTTTAGTGTGTGTCGAAAGCCTTTTTGTGTTGATTTTTATGTAAGTTTCTCTTTGTTTGCAGAAAATCTGTCCAAGGATGAACGCGGGAGTTTTTGAGAAAGAAATGCAGAAGAGACCACCTACGAAATCCATGACGGTCCGTCGTGGCTGTGATGGTCCGTAGGTGGCATCATAGTGAAGGGAGAAGTTGCTGAAGGAAAATGGGGAAGTCTGACCAAGTGTGGGATTACGGAAGTCCATGACGGACCGTCATAGCCACGACGGTCCGTCCTGCTTGTTCGTCGTAATGATCAGAGAAGTAGTCCTAGTACCCAAATTCCAAGAAGTTCAAGTATTTTGGAACGAAGACCCTCGACGGACCGTCGTGCTTGAAACGGTCCGTCATACCTGTCCGTCGAGGGGATTGAAGAAAGCAACAGAAGAATGTGTGAAGTATGGGACGATGGAGGCTATGACGGTCCGTCGTGTCTATGACGGTCCGTCACGTGGTCCGTCAACCCAGACGCGTTTGGACAGATTTTTAGTAAATAGAATCCTTATTTGATTAGATTTTGTTTTTATTATAAATAGTTGAAAAAAACCTCCTTTTTGGAGTTAGACTTTCTGGATAATTTTTAGTTTTTAGTTCTTCTATTATAGTATTGAATTCTCGATTTTGGGAATTAAGATACTTTTTCGGGAATTGATTGTTGGTGATTTTGTTGATTATTTAAGTTAAATTCTGGGAAACTATTCGTTTTCTTAAAAGTAAGTGCATGAATTCTTCCATTAACAATATGAATTGTGTAATTATGAACATGGGTAACTAAACCTCATAGCTAGGGTTATGGGAACCATGGGTGAATAACAAGGTAAAAATCTAACTTAAATAACAATTCTAGAGTGGTGTCTTGCATGTATTGATAATTCTTTCATGTAGAAGTCTTTTTAACGGATGGCCAACGTTAGAACTCGCCTTAATGCTACTTGCCGGACCAAGGAGGTAGATAATAGGAAAAGAATTATCAACATAGATTTAGTGTAGACTATCTAATAGGCTAGTATTGGTTGGTACGAGTTAATAACTTAGTCAAATACCGAATACGATGTTTAATATGAGGTAAAGATAAGGGTTAGTATAGCAACACACGTAGCCGGACCAAGGTGCGGAGTGAAATTCTCTAGATGCCGGACCAAGGTGCGGAGTGAAATTCTCTAGATGCCGGACCAAGGATTTAGAGATACATAACTTATCACTTTACTTGCAAGATATTAGGATAGAATTGTTATAGTTAGATTTACCAAGTTAGAAACCTGTGGGGAACACTTAAGCCCTAGTTACTTTTATAATTTAATTTAACTCCGAAAGCTGAATCTGCTAGTTGTTCATTTTTATTTAGTTAATTAGTTTCATTAATTTAGAAATAAAACCCCCCTTTTTGTCTTTTGTTTTCTCGGAAAATAGTTGGCTAAATAATAGTAATAATAGAATAAAGTTAAGTCTGAACTATTTTTCTTGTGGGATCGATCTCAACCTCATTAGTTGGGTTCTTTACTTGATACGACCGCTTTACTTCTTATTTGAGAAGTAAATTTGAGCGTATCAAATTTTGGCGCCGCTGCCGGGGAAAGTAGCTTTAAGATTAACTTAAACTTATTACTAAAGTTTAGTCAATATTTTCCTGATTTTACTTTTTCTGTTGTTTTTGATTTTTTTTTAGAAATAACGTCCTTGTATGCCAAATACACGGAGAGGAAGAGAACCTTTGTTTCCCTACGATCACGAGTTAGAGCGTACACTATGCAATATGAATCGAAACTTGGTTATAAATGATGATGATCCAAACCAGAACATCCCATCTCCGGTTGATGCTCATGGTTGATTATTACCTGAGAATCCTGGTCAAGGTGCACAAAGGGGACAAAATCCTGCTCCACGTCCTCAAGAATACTACAGAGGTTATGATAATATTGCAGATTCTGATAGGCCACTTGTCTTGCCCCCTCTACCAGAAGGTCACACCTTTGTAGTCACTAGTAGTCTAATGCAAATGCTCACGGCTAGAGGTTTGTTTTCAGGACTACCGTCCGAGGACCCACATGCCCATATAGCTAAGGTGAGGGCAGTGTGTAAAAGCTGTGTAGGGAGGCCTAATTTGAATTTGGATGTAATAGGGCTAAGAGTATTTCCTCTCTCACTGACGGGAGAGGCTGCTATTTGGTTCACTAAGCTCCCTTATAACTCAATTTTCACTTGGAACCAACTAAGGGACGTTTTCTTAGCATGTTACTACCCGGTCTCCAAGAAACTAAATCACAAAGACAGAGTGAACAACTTTGTGGCACTACTAGGAGAGTCAGTTAGCAGTTCTTGGGATAGGTTCACTTCATTTTTGAGAAGTGTCCCCAATCACCGCATAGATGATGAGTCACTGAAAGAATATTTCTACCGGGAACAGGATGATAATAATAAAGCGGTATTGGATACTATAGCAGGTGGTTCTTATGGGGAGTGTCCTTATGCTGAAATTGCCGAAAAATTAGAGAAAATCTCCCAGAATAATAAAGCATGGAGTACTAGGAAATCAGATACTGGGAAAAATACTTTTGCAGTGCAATCCACACACAACCCAGCCACAGATGAGATTCGTGAAGAGATGGCACAGATGAGAACTGAGCTTGGGTTGGTGTTAAAACATGTCACTGGGGGTGCAGAAAAGATAAACGCAGTGAACTACTTGTCTAAACCACCACCACCAACTGATGAATATTATTATGAGGAAGATTCCTATGCAGTAAATGATCAGACGGGGGGTTTCTGACCGAATGCCCAAGTCTCCAATCAGGAGAATTGGCGCCAAGGTCAAGGGAATCAAGGTCGGAACTATGGTAACTACAACCGTGAGGGTAATTATGTCCGTGATGGAAATTACAACCGCGACAACAACTTCAATAGGGGTAACTATGGTAACAGAAATGATAGGAGTGGGCCCTATGTTCCTCCTCAAAATCGTGAAGTTGCTCCTAAAGATGGTGGAGGTAGTATGGCGCGAGTTGAGGATATGTTGCACAAGATGATGAGGAGGTTTGATGCTATTGATGAGCACACCAAAGAGTTAAGTAGTGATGTAGCGGGTATTAGAAAGAAAGTCGATACACATGCCATATCAATTAAGCAGCTTGAATTGCAAATGGCTCAATTATCTGCAACTGTGAACACACGGCAACCGGGCACTCTTCCTAGCAACACTGTCCAAAATCCGAAAAATGATAGACAATGTATGGCAATTACTACTCGTGGTGGTAAACAAACTATTGACCCACCTATGCCGTCTATTGTGGAAAAGGTGATGAGAGATAATGATAAAGTGGTAGAGGTTAGTGATGAAGTAGAAGATAACACTGAAAAAGATACTGAAGTGCCTAATAAGGTAACTCCCATGCCTAGACCACCACCCCCCTTTCCTCAAAGATTAGTGAAAAAGACCGAGGATGGTAAATATAGGCGTTTTATAACAATGTTGAAGCAACTTTCTATCAATGTCCCTTTGGTAGAAGCTCTTGAATAAATGCCCGGTTATGCCAAGTTTATGAAAGATTTGGTTACAAAGAAAAGATCGGTCACTTTTGAGGATGATGACAGAATGCAGCATTGTAGTGCTATTGCTACAAGGTCTTTAGTGCAAAAGCAAGAAGATCCGGGTGCATTCACTATTCCTTGTACAATAGGGTTATTACATTTTGCGAAAGCATTATGTGATCTGGGGGCAAGCATAAATCTCATGCCCCTCTCGATTTACAAGAAGTTGGGTTTGGGTGACCCAAAGCCCACTGCGATGCGGCTACTGATGGCCGATAGAACAGTAAAAAGGCCTATAGGGATACTCCATGATGTGCTAGTAAAAGTGGAGTCGTTCATATTTCCGGCAGATTTTGTTATTCTTGATTGTGAAGTCGATTTTGAGGTGCCTATTATTCTTGGGAGGCCATTCCTTGCTACGGGTAGAGCTTTAGTTGATATGGAAAAGGGGCAGATGAAATTTCGATTGAACAATGAAGAAGTTACTTTCAACATTTGTAGGTCCATGCGGCAGAGTGGTGAGCTCCAATCGGTATCTGCCATATCCTACAAAGTTGGTGAATCACCCAAGACACAAATAGAAGAACGTCTAGGTGTAGAAGCACTGGCGGCAGTGATAATGAATTTTGATAATGAATGCATTGAAGAATATGGGTCATTAGTCGTTGCTCTTGATCGTGGTAATGTTCGGTTTAAACCGAAGAAATATGAGCTAGACATGAAGAATCGCGAGTCTCCACCCGCTAAACCATCCATAGAGGAGGCTCCAAAGCTAGAACTAAAAGCTCTCCCACCTCATCTCAGGTATGAATTCTTAGGAAAGGGTGACACATTGCCGGTAATCATTGCATCAGATCTGAATGAACAACAAGTTGAGAGTTTGGTCAAAGTGCTAAAAAGGTTCAAAAGAGCTATTGGGTGGACCATTGCGGACATTATTGGGATCCCTCCTGGTATTTGTTCTCATAAAATCTAACTCATGCCCGATCATAAGCCAAGTATTGAGCACCAGAGACGCTTAAATCCACCTATGCAAGAGGTCGTGAAGAAGGAAATCATAAAATGGTTGGATGCTGGAGTAATATATCCGATCGCCGATAGTAGTTGGGTCTGCCCTGTTCAGTGTGTACCTAAGAAAGGGGGAATGACTGTGGTCCCCAATGAAAAAAATGAACTTGTTCCAATGAGGCCGGTGACTGGATGGAGGGTGTGTATGGATTACCGGAAATTAAATGCATGGACCGAAAAGGACCATTTTCCCATGCCCTTCATGGATCAGATGTTGGATAGACTCGCTGGAAAAGGGTGGTACTTTTTTCTTGATGGTTATTCAGGGTATAATCAAATTTCTATTGCACCAGAAGATCAAGAGAAGACCACTTTTACTTGTCCATCTGGGACCTTTGCGTTCAAGAGAATGCCATTTGGGTTATGCAATGCACCCGCCACATTTCAGAGATGTATGATGTCAATATTCTCCGACATGGTAGAACATACTATTGAGGTTTTTATGGATGATTTTTCTGTGGTTGGTGAATCATTCGAGCAATGTTTGAGCCATTTAACTGAGGTTCTTAAGAGATGTGAAGACTGCAACTTAGTACTCAATTGGGAAAAATGCCACTTCATGGTCAAAGAAGGTATTGTTTTGGGCCATCGTATTTCAGAAAAGGGCATAGAAGTTGATCGAGCCAAAGTCGAGGTGATAGAGAGACTTCCTCCACTTATTTCTGTAAAAGGTGTGAGAAGCTTTCTTGGACATGCAGGTTTTTACAGGAGATTCATCAAAGATTTCTCAAAAATTGCACATCCATTGTGCAAACTGCTGGAGAAAGATTGTAAATTTTATTTTGATGAATCCTGTCTTAAAGCATTCTGCGATCTAAAAGAAAAATTGGTATCAGCACCTATCATTATTTCTCCGGATTGGAGCAGTCCATTTGAGGTGATGTGTGATGCGAGTGGGGTTGCCCTTGGTGTGGTATTGGGACAAAGAAGGGACAAAATCCTTCATCCCATTTACTATGCTAGTAAAGCCCTCAATGAAGCTCAGAAGAACTATATAGTAACTGAACAAGAGCTCCTTGCAGTAGTATTTGCTTCTGAAAAATTTCGCTCCTATTTGCTAGGTACCAGAGTTATAGTGCATACTGACCATTCAGCCCTGAGATATTTGATGGCAAAGAAGGATGCGAAACCGAGGTTAATTCGTTGGGTATTACTACTGCAAGAATTTGACTTTGAGGTAAGGGATAGAAAAGGGACCAAAAATCAAGTTGCTGATCACTTGTCCCGTTTAGAAGATGAAGCTATGAGAGAGTTGGGGGATAAGACTGATATTGATGACACGTTCCCCGATGAGCATGTATTGGCTGCCTCACAAGACCTGATTCCATGGTTCGCAGATTTTGCGAACTACTTAGCTAGTGATATTGTTCCATCGGACTTGTCTTTTCATCAATGAAAAAAGTTCATGTACGATGTGAAGAAGTTCTTTTGGGATGAACCATACTTATACAGGAGCTGTGCTGATGGGCTTATTCGGCGTTGTGTGCCAAAAGTTGAGATGTTGAGTGTTAGAGGCATGCCATTCCTCACCCTTTGGTGGACATCATAGTGGTGTCCGGACTGCTCATAAGATCTTACAATGTGGTTACTATTGGCCAACTATTCATCAAGATGCTCATGAGTTCACCAAAGCATGTGATAGATGCCAAAGAGATGGCGGCATTTCAAGAAAGCAAGTGACACTCTTCCCCTCATTGTTTGCGAGGGCGATGGCTTCCACCCACTTAGATACATAATCAACTGCTACTAAAATATACTTCATTCCATGAGAACTCACAAACGGACCCATAAAGTCAATACCCCAAACATCAAATAACTCAATCACAAGAATGGGGTTTAGAGGGAGCTATTCTTGAAAAAGAATATATTCTCTCGATTTGGTACCCCACGGCAATTATTAGTGATGGGGGATCCCACTTTTGCAACAAATTGTTCAAGGGATTATTGGAGAAATATGGGGTTCGCCATAATGTGGCCACTCCTTACCATCCTCAAACTAGTGGGCAAGTTGAAGTATCAAATAGGGAGATCAAAAAGATTTTGTCAAAAACAGTGAACGCTAGTATAACAGATTGGTCAAGGAGTCTTGATGATGCTCTTTGGGCTTACCGGACAGCGTATAAGACTCCCATAGGTATGTCCCCATACCAACTAGTATATGGGAAAGCATTTCATCTTCCGGTTGAATTAGAGCATAAAGCCATGTGGGTTATGAAGAAGTTAAAAATGGACTGGAACGAAGCTGCAGAACAACGGTTAATTGGGTTAAATGAACTTGATGAATTTCGTCTAAAGGCTTATGAAAGCTCAGCCCTCTACAAAGAAAAGATGAAGAAGTACCATGACCTAAAAATCGAGAAACGAGAGTTTATGATTGGGGATTCGGTGCTTTTATTCAACTCTATATTGCGCTTATTTTTGGGGAAGCTAAAGTCCAAATGGGACTGGCCCTTACTTGATCACCCAACTATTCTCTCATGGAGCGGTTGAGTTAGAGAACAAGGAAGGTGTGCGGTTTAAGGTGAACGAACAACGTCTCAAAATCTATATAGGTCATGCGGAATCGGCGAATGAGGTGATTGAGGCATATCATCTTGATGAAGTCTGAGTAATCGAGTGTCCTCAGTCGTGCCGCGACGTTAAATCAGGCGCTGGTTGGGAGGCAACCCAATATTTATCATCTAACCACTTTATAGTTTTTCTTCTTTCTAGTAACGGTAGCATTTTCTATTAATGGGTTATAAATTTTCAGGTAGCACATCTCCAGGAAGTTCTGCAAAAAAAAATATTACTCTGCCACATTCACTGACGGATACATCGATGGACCGTCACGCCTGTGACGGACCGTCGCATGACTCCGTCGTGCCAGGTACGCTCTTTAGTGTTTCTTTAAGAATTAGGGCACATGCGACGGACCCTATGACGTACCGTCACATCTTCGACGGATCGTCATCGGGGTTTCGTCACTTCATTACCCGTCTACCCGACCCGACCCGGCTAAAGATTTTCAAAAGTTTTTAAACGTTTTAAACCCCCCACCCCTTCATTAATCAGTTTTCTTTCCCTCTTTCCCTCATTTCCTCCCCTTTCAACTTCTTTCTCTTCCCAAATTCCCCACATTCTCCCATTTTCCATTCCAAATCTCCCTTCTTGGTCGGAGTCTGCTGCTGTGCTTCTTAGTTTTCTCGATTGGGTGCCATCACTTTCGTATTGTTTTCTCCTCTTCCAAGGTATGTGTTTCTGAAACTCTACCCATTTACTCTTCTTTTTTTTTGTTGTTAGCATATGGACCTTTGCTCTTTGAATAGATATTGTCTAACTTAGGTTATTAATTCCACAAAATGCCTAGATAAAACTAGAGTAATTAGGGCTTTAGACTTGTAAATTTGATAGGTATTTAGGTTAAAGAGCATTAGAGAAATGTTGGGTCTTTGGTATGAATAAATGGGGTGAATGTGGCATCCCCAGTTCTGTCTTTGAATGACAGCACGAAAACCTGGTGACGGACCATCGTACCCACGATGGTCCGTCCTGCACAACCGTCGTGACGGTCAGAGACCCCTGTCTTAAGGGTCTCAACACTTTTTCCAAGTGTCCACTGACGGACACATGTGACGGACCATCATACCCACGACGGTCCGTCCTGCACAACCGTCGTGACGGTCAGAGACCCCTATCATAAGGGTCTCAACACTTTTTCTAAGTGTCCACTGACGGACACATGTGACGGACCATCATACCCACGACAGTCCGTCCTGCACAACCGTCGTGACGGTCAGAGACCCCTATCCTTAGGGTCTCCACACTTTTTCTAAGTGTCCACTGACGGACACATGTGATGGACCGTCATACCCACTATGGTCCATCCTGCATAACCGTCGTGACGGTCAGAAACCCCTGTCTTAAGGGTCTCCACACTTATACTAAGTGTCCACTGACGGACACATGTGATGGACCGTCATACCCACGACGGCCCGTCCTGAACAACAGTCGTATCAGTCAGAGACCTTCCTTATGATACTTTATATTGCTAAGTATTACATGACAGACCGCAGGACGGTCCGTCATACGCACGACGGGCCGTCACCAGGTCCGTCGTGCCTTACTGCTACTTCAGAGCTGTTATCACTGGTTTGAATTTCTGTGTATTATTGTCTCTTTTTTTTCTTGTCATGTTTCATCCTTCTAGTACTAATGATGATTAGTTATAGGTACTACATCTCATGGCACCTAAACAAGATCGCGTTTATGCACGTGGGCATTCTAAATATGTCGCCCCGTCTGCCCGATTGGTGATAGGCACTGATGATGAGCATGATCCAGAGTACGTGCCCCCAGGCACTGCTACTACAGTACGAGCTCCATGTGTACCGAGAGCCACGCCCAAGAAGGTGGCGCCCGGCATAGTCACTGCCTCCCAGTCTGATGAGGAGCGCACACTGACCGGCACACCTTCTGGGTGAGCTGCCCAAGACGAAGGAGCATCTGGCTCCTTAGGAGTTTCATGGTCAGAGGAAGCCTACGGGTCCGCAGAAGCCTCTGCCCCCGCCACAGCTACATAGTCTGCCTCAGATGATGAGGCTGACAGCACTGACTCAACCCCTGGCTCACCAATTGGAGTCCTTGCCTCGGTCACCGATCAGCCCAACCGGTGGTGTGTCGACGGGAAATACAAAGTATACTTAGACGCCAAGGTTCTCAATGACAAAGGCGTCATGACACAGACCCTTACACTGGAGAGGCGGGTCCTCACGGGAAGTCTCCCCACCATGCCAGATATTCACTCTTTTCACCAGACACCGGCTGGAGTGGACGGCTCGTTCTTTGGGCCGCTACAGTGAGGAGTTAGTCCGAGAGTTCTATGCCTCTTATGTGGCCACTCTCCGATCACAGATTGATAGGCGGTCTGTCCCCGCCAAACAGGCCCCACTTGAGCACGTCCGAGTACGCGTCATACAGGTTGACATCTCCCTACCAGCCATCCGCCGATATCTGTACAGCACGGATGTTGACATCACCAGGACACCTCTCACCGCCGAGTTCGACTACCGGTGGCAAATTGTTAAAGAGAGCCGGTTCTTACGCGAGCCTTCGCTGAGAGAGACCACCAAGAGGTGGATGGCCCAGCACTTGTCTATTGATGGAGAGGCTGCGGATTGGGTGATGGAGCCGAAGGGAGCCATCAGGAAGGCCAACTTGACCTTTACGGCCAAGTTTCTTTGGTTGATAGTCCGCCATTGTCTCTCCCCCGCTGCTGCTGATAATATAGTCACATGGGATTATGCAGTTCTGATGGCCGCCATGATGGCAGGGTTCGAGGTCGATTTCGCTTGGCTTCTCCAAGCGGTCATGCATGAGAGGGCTTTCAAGATCACCACTACTTACCCTTTTCCTTGCATGATTTTCTCTTTGTGCAGATCCGCAGGTGTGCCCATTTGGCACATTGACCAGCTCAGGACCCTGCAAGGAAATATTGACATCGGCCTCATCAGGGATGAGGCCAATGAGTTGGCCCCACGCAGAGGGCCCCGCCCAGAGGTGGTCCCACTCGGTGAGAACCTGGCCGATACCATAGAGCATGCTCATGCGGCTTCCCAGGCTACTTCTGCACACACTGACACTACCTCTGTCGAGTCTATCCCGGGTAGTAGCACTGCCCCGAGCTCCTCTCGCTCGTCTCCTTCCGCCACTCTGGTCCCACTTGCTAGGGTCCATAAACTCGAGGCACAGATGGCTACACTTCTGCATCACATCCAGCCTTGGATGCAGAGGACTATTGCTGAGGCAGAGGAGCGCATGGAGCGCAAGATGGCATAGCACACAGAGTGGAAGATCGCAGAGGTACATCAGCGTTTAAACGCTTTTGAGTTGCGAGTGCTAGCCCGACCAGCACCTCTGGCGGACATGTCGACCCTTCAGGCTGCGGTTGAGAGTCTGCGGGCTGATCTTGATACAATCCTAGAGGCGAGGGTACCTGAGTTTGAGGCCCCTTCTGCAGAGCCTGCTGATGACACAGTGATGGCTGCTCTTTTTGCCACTTCTGATGTTCCACCACCTCTCCCACGAGATCATGCCAAGAGACGCAGGGGTCGAGAGGAGGATGAGGCTAGGGCGAGGAAGAAGGAACGCCGTGAGATGGAGGCTGCGAGGAGAGCCTCGATTGCTGCCGAGGAGGCCCGTAAGTTGAGGGTTGTAAAGTTAGCTGCCGGGGCGTCTAGCTCCAAAATTGTCGATTCTGTGGGAGGCACTACTGATGGTGCTGTTGATGCTGAGGACATTATTGAGGATGTCCAGACTATGCAGGGAGTTGGTTTCGGTGAACCGGACCAACCAGCTTGCTAATCGCCGGCGCTTAGCGCCTCAGGTTTGCTTCACTTACCTTTCGAGTAGTTTAGCTTTTCTATGCATTGGGGACAATTGCATATCTTTTTGTTGGGGGTGGGGTAAATGGAACGTGAGTACTTGGGTGAATTTTGAGTAGCCCAAGTTCACGATCCTCTTTTGGGGTTTTCTTGCCTGTGTTCTTTTTCCCCAAGAGACTGATTACTTTTATTGTTGAACCGGCATGTCATATCTTATGTACATAGTATAAATCTGAAGCATGATGGCTAAAATAAATATGATATCTCGATAATTAAAATGATGCATGACTAGGTATAGTAAGTGATAATTGTGTCGTTTGAAATATGAAATAAAGATACACTACTGCATGATCCTGAATCTAAGACTTGAACTAGGTGTCTAATAATCTGGGAATGCAAGGAATCTCAAGTGAGTGTGAGGTGAATTCGAATGTCCACCATCAATACTGAGCTAGAACTTGCCTGGTTAGTCCTGCTAAAAGTGAGTCAAAACAATCAATTAGGAAAGGATCATAGGCCCTTGTTCGAAATAGTCAATCTTGAGCCTAAAAAAAATACAAAAAAAAAAAACAAATGAAGTTAATCCCTTTTTGATCCAAATGAATTGAGCTTAAAATAGATCTTTCTTTTTCACCCCAAATGATCTTCTCTTGGAACAATGTGTTGGCCCTGGTCCCTTCTTGGACATGTGCACCTCAGTTTATGGCAAAAGCATAAGTTGAGGGTGGCTAATGCAGAAAGCAACCTTGTTTTGGCCCTGACCCAACCATGGGTATTGTGAACCTTGACTCATGGCAAAATCATGAGTTGAGGGTGGCTGTTATAAGGAAAACCCCGGAAAGTAGGGTTGAAAGAATGAAGAGAAAGAAAAAATAAAACAGAAGTGACTAATAAAAAGCATTGAATAAAAAGCAAAATAAACACAAGAAAAGAGAAAAGTCACTTACACATAAGGATAAGAAAGGGAAAATAGCAAAGTGAAAACAAAATTGAGTAATAGGGTGAAATAAAATGATAACAAGATGGTTCGCTTAGCCAATATGTCAAGGAGGGCAACAAGTCACTAAAGTATACCTAAATACACCCTACCTGACCCTGAGCCTATGTTACAATCTAAAAAAGTCCTATTGTGATCCTAAGAGTTGTATGGCGAACTTGAAATAGTGAAAATAAGGGCAAGCCTATGGCAATATGTATAAATGAGTTGTGAATTTGTTCTGAGAGTGAGTGTCAAAAAGTGATCCTTATAATCAAACTAAAATCATTGTGTGAAAAATGAGGATGTTATTTGAAGTGAGGACAGGAGTTGCAATACCAGAAATATTACAATCTCGGTGAGAAATTGAAGAGGATAGGTATCATTGCGTAGTCAGCTTGGGTCATGGTTTGATTCTACACAAGTCAATGACTAATAGTGATACCATGCATAAACATAATGAAAATAATCGAGATTGATAGCCAAATGATTGCGGAAGTTAAAATATGGATACTTTTGTACAAAGATTTTGTAGTGAGTCAGAGTGCGTCGCTTGAGGACAAACAACGAATTTAAGTTGAGGGTGTTGATGTACCGTGGTTTCACGGTATTTCTAATGCTTTTTCCTTAAGTTTAGTGTGTGTCGAAAGCCTTTTTGTGTTGATTTTTATGTAAGTTTCTCTTTGTTTGCAGAAACTCTGTCCAAGGATGAACGCGGGAGTTTTTGAGAAAGAAATGCAGAAGAGACCACCTACGGAATCCATGACGATCTGTCATGGCTGTGACGGTCCGTAGGTGGCATCGTAGTGAAGGGAGAAGTTGCTAAAGGAAAATGGGGAAGTCTGACCAAGTGTGGGATTACGAAAGTCCATGACGGACCGTCATAGCCACGATGGTCCATCCTGCTTGTTTGTCGTGATGATCAGAGAAGTAGTCCTAGTACCCAAATTCTAAGAAGTTCAAGTATTTTGAAACAAAGACCCTCGATGGACCGTCGTGCTTGAAATGGTCCGTCATACCTGTCCGTCAAAGGGATTGAAGAAAGCAACAGAAGAATGTGTGAAGTATGGGACGACGGAGGCTATGACGGTCCGTCGTGTCCATGACGGTCCGTCACGTGGTCTGTCGACCCAGACGCGTTTGGACGGTTTTTTAGTAAATAGAATCCTTATTTGATTAGATTTTGTTTTTATTATAAATAGTTGAAAAAAACCTCATTTTTGGAGTTAGACTTTCTGGATAATTTTTAGTTTTTAGTTCTTCTATTATAGTATTGAATTCTCGATTTTGGGAATTAAGATACTTTTTCGGGAATTGATTGTTGGTGATTTTGTTGATTATTTAAGTTAAATTCTGGGAAACTATTCGTTTTCATAAAAGTAAGTGCATGAATTCTTCCATTAACAATATGAATTGTGTAATTATGAACAGGGTAACTAAACCTCATAGCTAGGGTTGTGGGAACCATGGGTGAATAACAAGGTAAAAATCTAACTTAAATAACAATTCTAGAGTGGTGTCTTGCATGTATTGATAATTCTTTCATGTGGAAGTCTTTTTAACGGATGGCCAACGTTAGAACTCGCCTTAATGCTACTTGCCGGACCAAGGAGGTAGATAATAGGAAAAGAATTATCAACATAGATTTAGTGTAGACTATCTAATAGGCTAGTATTGGTTGGTACGAGTTAATAACTTAGTCAAATACCGAATACGATGTTTAATATGAGGTAAAGATAAGGGTTAGTATAGCAACACACGTAGCCGGACCAAGGTGCGGAGTGAAATTCTCTAGATGCCGGACCAAGGATTTAGAGATACATAACTTATCACTTTACATGCAAGATATTAGGATAGAATTGTTATAGTTAGATTTACCAAGTTAGAAACCTGTAGGGAACACTTAAGCCCTAGTTACTTTTATAATTTGATTTAACTCCGAAAGCTGAATCTGCTAGTTCATTTTTATTTAGTTAATCAGTTTCATTAATTTAGAAATAAAACCCCCCTTTTTTGTCTTTTGTTTCTCGGAAAATAGTTGGCTAAATAATAGTAATAATAGAATAAAGTTAAGTCTGAACTATTTTCCTTGTGGGATCGATCTCAACCTCATTAGTTGGGTTCTTTACTTCATACGACCGCTTTACTTCTTATTTGAGAAGTAACTTTGAGCGTATCAGTGATCAAGAGGAGTCTCCCGATGTCGTCACCGGTATGTTACAAGTGTTATCGATTAATGTCTATGCTTTACTAGATCCCGGTGCTACCTTATCATTTGTAACTCCTTTAGTAGCTAGAAAGTTTAATGTGTTACCCGATGTTCTAATAGAACCTTTTTTGGTTACAACCCCGGTGGGTAATTCTATTGTGGCTAGAAGAGTCTTTAGGAGGTGTCGTACATCCTTGCCCAATATAGTTACATGGGTTAACTTGGTAGAACTTGATATGGTTGATTTTGATGTCATCTTTGTAATGGATTGGTTGCATGCTTATTTTGCGTCCATTGATTGTAGGACAAGGGTAGTAAAGTTTCAATTCCCTAATGAACCTGTCTTAGAGTGGAAGGGGGGTAACTCAATCCCTAGAGGTCAAATTATTTCATGTCTAAAAGCTTATAAATGATCTCAAAAGGGTGTATTTACCATGTTGTTAGGGTCAAGGACCTTGAATCTGAAGTTCCTACGTTAGAGTCGGTACCCGTACTAAGGGATTTTCCGGAAGTCTTTCCCGATGACTTGCCCAGAGTTCCTCCCGAACGGAAATAGACTTTGGCATAGACTTGTTTCCGGATACGAAAACTATCTCAATCCCTCCTTACCGGATGGCTCTGGCCGAGTTGTAATAACTAAAGCTTCAACTCAAAGATTTACTCGGCAAGGGTTTCATAAGACCAAGTTTTTCTCCTTGGGGTGCTCCGGTGTTGTTTGTAAAGAAGAAGGATGGGTATCTTAGGATGTGTATCGACTATCATCAACTAAATAAGGTTACCACAAACAAAAAGTATCCTCTCCCTAGGATCAACAATTTGTTTGATAAATTACATGGGGCAAGCTACTTTTCTAAGAATGACTTGAGGTCAGGTTATCACCAACTTAGGATGAGAGGAGAATTCATACCTAAAACGGCTTTCCGAACGAGGTATGGTCATTATGAGTTCCTAGTTATGTATTTTGGCCTAAGTAATGCCCCGGCGGCTTTCATGGACCTGATGAATAGGGTGTTCCAAGATTACCTTCGAATCCTTTGTGGTTGTCTTTATTATGATATTCTGGTATACTCCAAAAGTGAAGATGAACATATGGATCATTTGGGGGTAGTACTGCAAGTCCTTAAGGAACACCAATTATTTGCTAAGTATAGTAACTGCGAGTTTTGGTTAAGATCGGTTGCGTTTCTTGGTCATATTATCTCAAGTGATGGTATAGAGGTCGATCCAAGAAATGCGAAAGCGGTTAAGAATTGTCCTAGACCGTTGACAGCGACCGACATTAGAAGTTTCTTGGGTCTAGCCGGGTACTATAGGAGGTTTGTTGATGGGTTTGCATTCATTGTTTCTCCTTTGACTACCTTGACCCAAAAGAGTGTTAAGTTTGAGTGGTCGGAGGCTTGTGAAAGAAGCTTCTAATTGTTGAAAGACAAGCTTAACTATGCTCCGGTGTTGACCTTACCGGAGGGTACCAAGGGTTTTGTGGCATATTTTGATGCTTCCCGAGTAGGTTTGGGTTGTGTCCTTATGCAACATGGAAAAGTGGTAGTGTATGCCTCTAGACAACTCAAGGTGCATGAGAAGAACTATCCAACCATGATCTTGAATTAGCGGACGTAGTGTTTGCCTTTAAAATATGGAGTAATTATCTTTATGGTGTCGTTGTAGATGTATTCACTGACCATAAGAGTCTTCCATATCTGTTCACTCAAAAGGAGTTGAATCTCCGACAAAGAAGATGGTTGGAACTCTTGAAGGATTACGACATGAGTATTCTCTACCACCCCGTCAAGGCCAATGTGGTTGTGGATACATTAAGTCATATAACCATGGTTAGTGTATCACATGTGGAAGAGGGTAAGAAAAACCTAGTGAAAGAAGTTCATAGGTTGGCTCGGTTGGGTGTTCGGTTGGAAGATTCTCCAAATGGTGGTTTTATGGTCCACCATAACTCCAAATCATCTTTAGTGGTTGAGGTGAAGTCTAAGCAACACCTTGACCCTTTGTTGATGGAGTTGAAGGAATCGGTTCTTGGCAAGTTTAATGAGTCATTCTCCCAGGGGGGATGGTGTACTTAGGTACCAAGGAAGGTTGTGTGTACCGGATGTGGATGACTTGAGGAATTGAATTTTGGAAGAAGCTCATGGTTCCTGATATTCTATTCATGCGGGTGACACCAAAATGTACCATGATCTTTAAGGGGTCTATTGGTGGGATGGATTAAAAGGGACATAGTGGAATTTGTGGCTAGGTGCCCTAATTATCAACAAGTAAAGGCCGAGCATCAAAATTCGGGTGGTCTGACTCAAGAAATGCATGTTCCTACTTGGAAATGGGAAGACATTAATATGGACTTCGTAGTGGGTTTGCCTCGGACACGTAGGCAAAATGACTCAATATGGGTTATTGTGGATAGATTGACAAAATCAGCTCACTTCATTCCTGTTAAGTCTACTTATTCGGTGGAGGAGTATGGTAAATTATACCTCAAGGAGATTGTGAGGTTGCATGGTATCCCTTTATCCATAATATCGGATAGAGGTGCTCAATTCACTTCTCGTTTTTAGAGGTCTTTTCAAAAAGGTTGGGTACTCAAGTGTAGCTTAGCACCGTTTTTCATCCTCAAACATCATGTCAAGCGGAGAGTACCATTCAAACCCTAGAAGATATGCTAAGAGCTTGTGTTATTGATTTCAAAGGAAGTTGGGACGATCACCTACCGTTGATTGAGTTCTCCTATAATAATAGCTATCATTCTAGTATATCCATCGAACCTTTTGAGGCACTCTATGGTAGGAGATGTAGGTCTCCGGTTGGTGGTTTGAGGTTGGTGAGTTTTCACTCCTTGGTCCCGATATGATCTATGAAACTTTGGAGATAGTTTGGGTGATAAGAGATATGTTGAAAATAGCCTATAGTCGGCAAAAATCATATGACGACAATAGAAGAATAGATCTCAAATTTAAAGTAGGTGATATGGTGTATTTGAAGATTTCACCTATGAAAGGGGTGATGAGATTCGGCAAGAAGGAGAAGCTAAGTCCCCGGTATGTGGGTCCCTATGAGGTTTTGCAACGGGTCAAAAAAGTCGCATATGAGTTGAGACTACCTAGTGAACTAACTTCGGTCCATCCGGTATTTCATGTCTTCGTGCTTAAAAAGTGTATTGGTGACCCCGTATCCATTCTCCCTATTGAAGGACTAGGTGTAGATGATAACATTTCCTATGAAGATGTTCCGGTGGAAGTTCTAGACCGCCAAGTCAAGAATTTGAGGAACAAAGAGGTAGCCTCCGTAAAAATCCTATGGAGGAACCACCTAGTTGATTGAGCAACATGGGAGGCCGAGGCCGACATGAAGTCCCGTTACCCTCATCTCTTTCCCCAAAAATCTAGCCAAAGTTGAGGTTAGTAATAATGCTCTTAAAAGTAATGAATAATGTTGAATTTGGCTTGTTTTGCTATAATGTTCATAATTATGGTAAAGGTTTATGCGAAAAATGAGTTTTCATGGAAATATGCTATTTTACTTAACTTGCACTTATTTGTGTTTTGTGTATAGTACCCTTATGAAATGGTATTGAGCAGTTAATGTGTTTTGGAAAGAAATTTGAACGTAAGTGAATCTTGATGATCGTGTTGGGTTCATGTGGATATTGAGAAGGTAGTTCCTCATGTTGTGATGTTGAGCTCTTATATGTGATAAATTGTGATTTGAGTTACTATGTGTAAATGTCACGTTTATGTGTTGACTGGAGTTGTGAATTACTACTATTAATTATGACTCATTATGATTTGATGATGTCATTGGTTGGGCTGCTAGTATTGAGTCTTTCCTCTCCCAAGAAAGAGTTTTAGGTGTCATTCGGGGACGAATGTTCCTAAGGGGGGGATAATGTAACATCCCCAAAGTCTATGACTTGGTCTAGAGCCTCACTACATGAACTAAGACTTAAAACACTGTTTATAAGCCTAAAATGGTGTATTGAAACTAAGTAAGAAGTGTTAGAGTTAAAATGTTAAGAAACGACTGTGACGGCCGGAGAAGTGTGAAATGTGTGCTAGTGAGCCTTGGCATGATTCATGGGATTTTAAGAGTCAGAATTTGGTGAAATTTGGTAAAGAGGTGTTAAACATGTATTAGAGTGTGTTTAGGGTAAAAACGTCCGGGTACGACTCCCCAATGACCACCCTAAGGGTCCTTGGACAGGACCCTAACATTTGATCCCAAAACTGTCAAATGGACGTGGAAGTCGACGAGCCATCAATGGGTCAAAGGCCCGTCGATGGTGGTCGTTGGCCAACACTTAGCAATTATCCAAATTTCTCCAAGAATCTAGACTCTGTCCCAGACGATGACCTACAGGATGGGCTGTTGATAAGACTACGGGGCGTAGGTCGGGGAATCATGGTTTGGGGGTCGAGTTGGCTGTCCAAATTTTAGTTAAGTGAATTAATTAGTTAATTAGTTAGGTGATTAGTTAAGGGTTAAGGGAGGGTCAATTAAGTTAGTTGAGGGACTATATAAGACCTAAACCTCATTAAACTAATCTAACACCCCGTTATTTCCCAAACCCACATCTCTCTAACTTCTCTCTAGCTTCTCTCTTCCCAAACTCAAACCTCCATTGAAGGAACACTAGAACTCCAAGTCAAGGATGAATTCACCAATGTTTTCATCTCAAATTCGTGGCAACATCATCACTAAGGTATGGTTTCTTTCACTCTTGGGATTCCTTTCCCCAAGAGGCCCTTTCAAAGATGATTTTCAACTTCCTCAAAACTAGGGTTTTATTCTAGACATGGGTTCTCTTTTCAAAATGAATTTGTCATTCAATTGTGATGAATTATGGTCTTTTATCATTTTTTAACTAAGCATTGATGGTTAATTGTTGGTAATCACTCAAACTTTCCCCTTGAACCCTTGTTCTTCCCTACACTCATTATGCCTTGAAGTTCTATGGTAATTGTGAATGATGATGACTATGTGAATATGTAGAATAGTGATTGATATGTATTACTTCTTTAATTTACCGTGTTTACGCATTGGTTATGTATTCTTTGGTAATTGAGGTATGAAGAAGAGCAAGAAGGTACGAAGATTGATTCTTCTTGAATTCAATTATGAAGGATGAGTTATTTAGATTGTAATGTTTTTATGTCTAATGTGTGGTTGTGATGTTGGTAGCAAGTATTCCTCATCCTTAACCCTAGGCTATTGAATTGATTATGAAGTATGCAAGTATGGTATGGTATGATTATTATATGATTGAAAGTAGTTCCTCATGATTACAATAAAGTGGTGAGTGAAGGGTTTACTCACTTGTTTGTGGTTACTAAAGTGAAAGGATAGTTCTCACTTATGAGTACATATGAGTTATTGTGATGGGATGTTCACATGGGGGTCTAGAAGAGACTAATGTGATCTTGTATGATGAGTATAATGATTACTAAAAGGGAACAAATGCTTAGCACCATATAATTGAGATAGAGGTCTCATGTTTAGTAAGTCTGGCCTCCCACATGGGTTTCTTCAAGTTAGTAAGTCCAAATCCCCAAGATATTAGTTGTCTCATGAGATGGAAACCTCCACGTTTAGTAAGTCAAGGTTTCTAGTAACAATCTCCTTGACCCTTAACTATGTGCCCACATAGGAGTATAGCTTAGTGGATCCACCTAGATAGCTATGTATTAAATATTGCATCTTAGGCAAGTGTTAACCCTCTCTTTTCAGTTTGGGAGTAGAACACCTAATTCCATGTAGCTCACATGGTCTCATGTCGGTTATTGCACTTCTTTCCCTAATAAAAAAGTAAATGGATAAGTTAAGTATGTGAACTCTTTTTAGGGCTTATTCTAAAGGCTACTACATAGTGTGAGGGAGGGTATGGGACTTCTCTTACTCATTGCAGATGTGAGATCTTAAGGGATGGTTCGAATGGTGTTCTCTTATGATCAGGTTGATTTCATGTTATGTATGTAAAACTTTATATGAACTTATGAGTCAAGCATGTTATGATAAAGCATGAGATTATGTTGTATGCATGTTGTAAGTCACTTAATGTGATACTTAGCTTTGGATAGGGTTATGGGGTTCTATTCTTGGCATTGCACAAGTATTGCTTTAGGGTGCTTATATGTTGGGTTGACTTATGATGTTTCTTATATGTGCATGTAGGGTATTTGACATTGTGCATGGTTTTGACTAAATTATGCATTTTCTCATGCATTGATGATTTTAAGCATAGGAACCATACATAGTACATGTGGTTTGTACTAACCCATATTTCTTCCCTTTTTCCCCAACATTGTAGGTTTCAACCATTGAAGAGCTTCTAGGCCGCTTTGCAAGAATACTTGGACTTTTCCTCCAAGTTGTTGGTGAGTCATCCCGTTCTAGGATGGTGTCATTTACTCTACCTTAGTAGTGTTGCTATTGTCTAAAGACATTCATTTCATCCCTATTCTTGAAGAAATTTGTTGTAAGCCCTATGTGGCAAATATGAATTTGTATAAGGGCTATGCCCGAATGTTGTACTTCGTTTTAGATAGTTTAATGTGAGGCAACGGATTATACTAATTCGTATGTATTGATTATTTTGACTAAATGATAAGCCTATGTAAGCTTCATAAGCGAGGAGTCTAAATAAACTCCATGTATAATATGTCAGAGGTCTATGTATACCTAAATATGTAAATAGTTTTAAATTATTCCGCATTTTTTACCTATCATATGTTATGACGAATGCTAAGGGCTAGTCTAAGTCCTCTTCGAGGACGTAGACGCCGGTTACATCTAGGGGGTACTCTCCGATCGTGACAATGAGATTATGAATATGATGGAATGTTATGAATATGATGAATGTGAGATGGTGATAGGAGTATGATCATGCAAGAGTGAAAGTGATTCTCTTGTATACCTTATTATTATGACTATGATGTGATGATCTCACTAAATGTCGGGTTGTGATGAAAGGAAGTTCTCATTCTAAACTTAATAGTTATGATCATGATTATACAATATATTAGTCCCTAAGGCCTATACTATAAACTAATGTTAAGGATGATATAAAGACACTTCAAAAAGGGAATTTAGCTTAGCATTGAGCGAACTAGAAAGTGAGAGATGTCCCTTCCCAAGAGGGATGGTAGGTTCACCATTAGTCTCATGAGATGGAGACTACAATGCTAATGTGCATAAAGAGGGTTTCCAATACACATCTCCTAGTTCCTTAACTATGTGCCCCCATAGGAAGACTAGATAGTGGATCCACCTAGATGTTGCGTTTATGTATGGTTCTACCTTGGAAAGTAGAGCACCTTCTTTCGATGTAGGGTTTCATGACACCGGATTCCATGTTTAGCTCACATGGTCTATTGTCGGTTATGGTGAATGTTCCCGAAAGTAAAATGAATGAATGAAAGTAATAAAGATGGACACTAACTAGGATGACTTAAGGGGTACAACGTAGTGTAGGTAAGGGTATGGAACTTTACCTATGCATTACACAAGTTGACATTTAGGGGAGTCCTAGGAGGAGTTCTTATGTACTTATGATTGAATGAAATGCATAATGTTGGTTCTATATAATCTTGATCTTATATGATGTTGGTTTCATTTGATAAACATGATATTGGCCTAAATTGCTATATATGATGATGACTATACATGATATGATGTTATATGAAGTATAGGCATTGATTATGGTCTCTTTATTAGTTTACTTGGTTTATATGGGTTTATGGGGCTTCACATGAGCATTGCACTAGTTGGCTTGGATTGGGATTGTGAGTAAGGGTCTTGTGATGCTTTAATGAAATGAACTCTAAACTATGACATGTTAATATGGCTTTATGATGATGTTATTCCTGTATATGGATATGAACATGTCTTAATGTTGTCATGATTATTGACTTGTATATGCTCTTGTGTGTGCATGAAAGGATTTCAAGTAACTTAGCATGCTTTTAAACAAAATGTCTTTTTTAGCATGTTTCTAATTGTTACTTGCATATGTTTCTATACTTAGTATATGTGGTTTGTACTAACCCATATTCTCTCTATTTCTACAATAATGTAGGTTCGGGCCATTGAAGAGCTTCAAGGCCATTTCAAGGAAGACTTGGATAGTTCCCAAGTTGTTGGGGAGTCCTCAATTCCAAGGACGATGCCACTATTCTAGCTTTACTATTTGGCTATGTCTACGACAATGTTCATTTCTTATCTTTTGAGACTTTGTTGTAAGTTCTATATGAGACATATTGTAATATTGCAAGGGCTATGTCGCAAATCTTGTACTTCTATAATAGATGATTATGTGTGAGACAATAGTAGACTATGTTATTAAATGAGAAGTCTATGTAAACTTCATACATGGATAAAGTGTACGTATACTTCATATGTAAAGTTTATAATTTTTCCGCATTTTCTCTACTTATGATATGCAATGATGTATGTTAAGGTCTAGTCTAAGACCTCCTCGAGGACAAAGACGCCGGTTACGTCTAGGGGGGTGCTCCCTGGTCGTGACAATGATAATCCACCATCTAATGTAGAACCCAAATAAGTGAGGGCTAATCTGAGGTCAAGGGTAAGGCTTAGTAAAGCATACACCCGTAGACCGACCAAGTTGCGTGGTGAAATTTCCAACTTGGACGACCAATCACTTAGGAGAAACCTAACTACTAACTTTGCATGTTGAACACTAGGGAAGAGTTACTATTATTAGCAATACTGCGTTAAGAACTTATGGGGAACACATGTGTCCTAGTTTCATCTCAAATTGATATTACAAACTGTGAATCATGTACTTGTTACTTATTAATACAAATGAATCAAATGTTATTTTATGTTACAAATCCCCCCTTTTTTATAGAAGTAATTTGACTAAATGTATAATTAACAGTAAATTATCCTAAGTCTAAACCATATTCATCGTGGGATCGATCCTAACCTTAATTAGGTTCTTTATTTGACAACGACCATTTATACTTCTTAGGGAGGTGTAATTTAAGCATATCAATGGGTAGTTTTATGAATTAACTCACTTATATCTTAGGATAGGGGTTAAAACAACATAACTTAGGTAACAAACACATAGGGGAAAGACTAAAATAATCGAAACTCAAAAGCTGATAGGGTGGCCTAGGATCCTGAACGGTATGTATAATCACCACTGGTCGTTTACGGAGCCGTACCGATCACCCAAGTTCCTTTTTGCCTTAAACGGACAGGCCACTTCACTAAACTACCAGTGATGCCCTAAATGGACCGCTTAGGGTTCCGTGAAGGGTTCATGGTCCGTTTTGGGTTCATGGACTTGCCCTTTAACCTCTTATACCTTCTCCAAAGTCTAAGGTATTACAATAGCGGTAGCACCTCAAGTTTCGGGGGATTTAAGACAAGTCGTGGTGACTATTGTATACAGAGTTCAGGTCAGACTTATCTGTGCGTGCATTTTGGGCCTTGAGGAGTTGGAGCTCATTTACTCCAGTTTGGCCTTCGCAACAGGTTGCTCTTGGTGACGATTGCTACGAGTGTGGTGAAGTAGGCCCCTTTGTTAGAGATGGTCGCAGGGCCCCGATGTAGTTGGCTAGGGGTGGTCTTGAGTTTGGTGGAGGTAGACATGGCAACTCATCGCGTTCTTCATGTCGGGATTCAGACTATAGGGGTTGCTATGCTTGTGGAGAGGTTGATCACTGGTCCCGAAAATACGTACTCACAATTCTAATGCATGACATTTTTGTTACTTCTTGAGGCTATTTCTTAGTACAATAATATTTATATTACTTGAGAGTAATATGTATAGAATTACTTTTTTGAATTCTTAAAAATAATTTGTCTTTTTTGGATTGCTTTTGTGAAAATATTATCAAAGATTTTGGATAAATTATTTGGAATTAAAAAAAAAGTTGATTTGGTCATTTAGCCACTTCTAATTTCAAGTGCCATGCTTTTTCGATATTGTTTTTCCTTTCTACTTTCTTCTTCCAACAACTATTGGCTCCTCCTTCATTCGTCCTTCTTTCTTGTTTCTTTGCCTCTTTCTTTCTGCCTCCTTCCATATTTAAAGCTCAACTTTAAAAATCGATGTGGAGTAAACCTGAATCATTTTGAGTAAATAATATATATCAAAATACTCGAAGCATTGAGAGGAGCTCATGTTTAAAATTTGGAATTATTTAGAGGAGATTTGAATTGATTTAAATAATGTGTGTATATATATACACACACACTTTATTATATCAACACTGTATATGTATCTCTGATACATGATTGTAAGCTATGTATACAATATCAATATATTGTATATACATATACACACATTAAATATACATATAAGCATTTTGTTGAAAATAATTTTTGTTTTTACGCATTGATAAGCCTAAATTATTGAACTTAGAGAGAATGAGAATTATATTGTATTTGAATTTATAAAAGAAAAGTTGGTTCAAAAATATTTGTCCGTGTTCTATAAATAAACTATTTTCTTCTTTGACAAACAAAAAAAACGTGAAGATAGTGGATAGTCAGAGTTACTGTTGCATATTCCAAGTAGGTAGAGTAATATTTGTCTGGTGGTCATAATATTGATTGTGGAACAGACTTGTCGACATGCATGCCCAAAAGGTCATTTTTCTCCAAGTTGCCAATTTCCATCCTTGTTTTAGCAAATACCAAAGGGAGGTTCAATCTTTGATTGCTGCTCCTAACAATTTGACCATCACAAAACACCAGACTCTGCACAGGAGAAACACAAATCATTTCAATGATACAATTCCATAAAACCAATTCAAACTTGTGCACCAAGTGATACAAGATGGTGCAGTAAGAGGCAGAAACATATTTTACTGTTTTTACACACACCTGACCTGGGCCTAACATCCAGTAAGCCAAGGAAAGGAAAGGGCTCAACAGAACATCAAAATTAGTGATAATGCATAATGTACCTTGAGCGAATACTGATGGAACCTTAGTTCTGCTATCATACTGTGCCTTCCACAATTTCCAAGCAACCCTTACTTCTTCTAATTGATAATCTGGAATGCTTGTGTTTGCATCCAGTATTTCTACCCACTCACTCCAAGGGGACTTTGAAGGGTCTAAAAATCTAGAAAGCTGAGGTAACATTGTAGTGTAGTAGAAGTCATCAACTGCCTTGAGAATATCATCTGATTCCAACAATGTCAACATTTCAGGTCTTATTATGTTGGCTGGATGGTTTCTCAAAGCAAAACTGTTCCCCTTCAAAACCAAAACTTCTGATGGGGCTAGGGGTAACACAATCCTTGAAAACTTGCATAACGACATTCTCAAAATATCATGTGGTAGAAGATTGCGTTTTATCGCAACTGCTGTCCCTACCATTTTGCGTATCTGAAAAAGAGCAACAATATAAGCTTAGACGCATACAACATATCTTGTCAACACAAACACAGATCACCACAAAGCACATGAAACTGAATAAAGACAAGAAACAACTGCATGTAATGAAACTCAAGAAAGTTAACAACAGTTCATTCTGCTTGGTTATTAAGCTACCATATTGAAAAATCACTTGCCATCTTTTTGGCTCATGCATGGACTCAAAGACGAGTATCCCATATAGTTATGTATACAACAAGCACAATAAAGTTCTAACAAAGTTTGGTGTATCAAATAAAAGAAGATACCAGTGTATTTTGCAGGATCCATAAGAAGGATTCACATTTATGTCCACCCCAATTGAAATGTGTACATCAAGGCAAATGAGAATCTTGGTAATGCAACTACAATACATTTCTTCCTGTGGACAGACAGATCCTTGCTTACCAAGTGGCACCCTTGTTCAATGGACAAGTATCCAGGCGTCATTAATATTTTTAGCAAGTTGAAGAGTGTTCCTTTTTTAAAAGTTTTAGAAAGAATGAACAGGGCAAAATCATAATCAAAGAGAATTACTTGATGTAACATGAATGACTCTCCACAGATGGAAACTTCAACATAATTCATGCCGAGCAACTTCTCCAATTTTCCACAATGACAGTGAAAAATCCTTCGGAAATGAGCAGAGCTAAGTTTATCTCTTGCATCGGGTTCATGGAGCCATCTTGCTTGAATTGGTATAACAGAATTGAGATCCTTTGAATGACTAACTTTCTCACTACAGTTGCCTTCTGGATTTTGATTTTCAGCCTCAACAATCGTCACAACCCCCTGCTCTTTACCGTTTTGTTCTCCATCACTTTCCTCAGACACAGATATTTCTTTCTCACTGGAGGGCCTCCCTTTTTTTAAGAGACTGTCATTTTTTAACAAGTTTCTGGCAGGAGATTGTTTCCTGTACTTGGATCGTATTGTGTAATTGTGGAAAGGATGTTCTCCCTGCAACCCAAATCACAAACAGCAAGTGAAGAAAGCAGAATCATTGTCTTTTATCAATGGAAAACGACTAGATATCATAAAATGAAATCACTCATCTACTGAATTGGCGCACGTAACATTTTCTGAAGTTTCTTGAACTATCCCAGTGAAACCTAATGTCAGTCCTTTTAGGAGTAATATAGAGAATAATTCTTTTATTTTATGACAAGGTTAACTCGCAGCCGCTACTCTTTGGGTGCACACAAGGTAAAAAATCCTCTTCTACACAATAGCTCACAAATCACAAAGGAGAGCTTTTGAAGATACAGTTTTGAAAGGTACGCCATATCACTGTTAAAGAATGACAAAAGTCCCACATCGGCGGTTAATGAGATAGGTGGACTCCTTATAAGACTTGGGTAATCCTCCTCCCTTTGAGCTAGCTTTTAGGGTGTGAGTTAGGCCTAAGACCGAACATGGTATCAGAGCAGGATCGTCTTACCCGATGTTGGGACCCCAAAATCAAAATTGTTCACACACCAGATGCTAAACACTGGGCGTGAGGTGGGTGTTAAAAAATGACAAAAGTCTCGCATCGGTGGTTAATGAGATGGGTGGACTCCTTATAAGGCTTGGGCAATCCTTTTCCCTTTGAGCTAGCTTTTGGGGTTTGAGTTAGGCCTAAGACCTAATTTCACATCACAATACAAATCACTTATAAATTGAGGAATATAAAAGAAAATTTTAAAGAATATGAAACACATCCATTAAAAGAAGATCAATCTAATAGACTTGAAAATACCTCGAAAGAATTCAGTATGTCATTAAAATTGGCTATATGGTACTCGATTTCAGAAGAAGTTGAATCATTCTTTATCCCGATGATTTCAGCAGGAATGAGATAAGAATACTTGCGTGCATTACACTCTCTTCTGGCATCAAACCTCCTGAAGCTCGTTTAAAATGAATTAACTATAAAGGATCAGAAAACAATAACTGCTATATCATTTTCAAACTGAATAAAGACATATCATACAGAAGACAGACTAGCAAATGATCAAATGGACCAATATCATGCAACAATGTAATGAAGGAACCCTAATAATAACTAACTGACACGAAAAGAAAACCATAACTGCTACATCATTTTCAAACTGAATTAAGACAAATCAAAGACAGCAGATAGACAAGCAAATCGCACAAATTGACCAATATCATGGAACAATGTAATGAACGAAGCTCTGTCCTACCTACTAATAACTGAAACGACTCAAAAAGAATACAAAGATAAACTCCTTCCCTCACCAGCATCAAGGGCCCAGAATTCTGTAAGAACCAGTCTGATCATTTTGAGTATTAGAACCCTTTTCCCCTAAATGACACATCCCATAGCTTCAAAATGTGAAGGGAAAAGACATAAATTTCCCCTTAAACTTATTTCGAAAAGTCAGTTACACGCTTAGACTATTATAGTGACCTATTACACACCTATACTATTTAAAAGTGAATTTTCTAACCCCCTAAAACTGACGTGGCAAAAAAATAAAACAAAAATAAAAAATAGGCGCGTCAGTTTGGAAAAAAAGTTAAAAAAAAAAAGTTATAATCCTCTTTTCAACCCCCACCCCACACCTCTTCTTCTTCTTCATACCCCACCCATTGTCTTCTTCTTCTTTATTCTTTATTTTATCACACTTCTTTATTTATTTTTTATCACAATCTAAAAGAATTTTTTCATTCGCAATTAGGTTAATTTCCGTGGATTTGTTAGTGAATGATTGTATTTTATCTAGAAAAGTTTCGGTTGATTGTTTCTATCTTTTTCATTTTTTTGATTTTGTTAAAGAAATTTGGTTGTTCATCAATTTTTTGGGTTTGGTGGTGATAGAAACTTTATGGGTTTGGTGGTGATGGGTGATGGGTGGCGGGTGGCAAAAATTAAAATAGATAATTGAAGGTGATGAAGAAGAAGAAATGGATATTGATAGAGGTGGTGGTGATATTTGGTGTTGGGTGACAAAGAAGAAGAAGAATTGAAGGCGATAGTAATGGTGAAGAACATAATCAATAGTGAAGGTGGGTTCGGGGTTTAGATATGATTTTCCGATAAAATGAGAATTGAAAATGAGTGAGATTTAGTGATAAAGAAGATATAATTATTAAAGAATTAAAATAATCAATTTGGGATTTATTAGAGTAAAATATAGTTAATAAAAGAAAAGTTAATTAATAAAGAAAATAAATATAATTTATGACATGACACTGACGTAGCGCTCACGTGACAGCGAGTGTAACACAACACATAATGTGAGAGTGGTGTTACACGTTTCAGGGTGTTAATAAATTCTCTTTTGAATAGTATAGGTGTGTAATAGGTCACTATGATAGTTTAAGCGTGTAACTGACTTTTCGGTAAAAGTTCAAGAGGGAACTTATGTCTTTTCCCAAATGTGAATTATGACTTGCGAGAACGGATGACATGGATCCCCAGGGACCTGGATGTATTTTAGAAAAGAATATTAAATACTAGAAGTTTGGGAGGAAACAAAAGGTTTAACCAAAATCAACATTTGGAGTAAACGAGTTCAGAATCGAGACTTTAAAGCTCCTGTAGGTTCAAAAAATGATTTAGGACTTGGTTGGATGGTCTCAGGGGACTCGGGAGTAATTCGGACACTTAGGTAGTAAACTAGAGAATTAACAAAATAACAGCTGACCATGGTTAAATATATGCCTAGATGACAATGGATTGGTAATTTGAGTATTCCAACAGGTTAATAGGGTTTTTTGAAGCGATTTACATATATCCCGATGGATTCAGATGTGTTTCGGGCAGCAAAACACCGAAAGAGAGACCAAATCTTTTATTGCTGGTGCCATCAATTGTTATTCTTCACAGTTGTGTGGACAGTGTCGTGGTCGTGTAGGAGGCTCATGACTCATGGTTTTGTGGGCTGGTAGACGCAATCGTTAAGGGGCCCAGGGGTCACTGTGGTCATGTACGATCATGTACAAGGAGCTCACACCCGCGAAGTGCAAGGAATCAAGGACCCAAGATCGAGAGAGAGGGGCCTGACGTTCATAAAGAAGGAATCTGGGTAGACTTACGAATCCCCAATTAAAACTTACTATTCAAATTACATTTTTGGAGCTCTAAATCTCGGATTTTGGCGATTTTTTAAACAATCAACTCATATTGATAAGAGGGTAAGTATCTACCCTTGATTCTAGTATTTCCTATGATTCCTAAATCCTAATTAGCGCTTTAATCCAATTTGGGGATCGATTAATGATTGGGATCGAATGAAAATTGAGATTTGAGATCTATAGGCTTATGAGGGATCCAATTCTAGAAGATCTTTATGGTTTTGACCTCAGTGGCTCGACGTTAGATCTGTGTTGACCAAATAAGCATGTCAATATGGGACTTCATCTTCAACAATTGTATCCTCCCTCCAGCAAATAAGGTGGGTTGGGCAAGGATATGACCAGATAATCGAGGAGATCGTATTTTTTAATAGATTGGCAGCTATAAAAAGCATTACAGAAAAGAAAGTCCATTCGTTGACATTGTGGCACTTGGTTTCGAGGTAAGTTCAGACTTGACATTTGATAGGGGATAGTTTTCCTTAATTAAACAATTAATGTAGTATATTAAGGGTAAGGGTGTGCCGTATAAGCAAGGTCCTGAGAGGTTATAGAAACATCAGGTTACTTGACATGTCTTAAGTGCTTAATTGATTTAATTACTTCAATAATTGATATGTAAGAGGAACTTCATGCTAAATGACAAATCCAATAATATTGATGCCAGATGGGCTTTATCTTGAGCTAATTGCATATAAGATGACATGACTACTTGAAAACTCACTATGGAAATTTTCCTATCATGCTTCTATCTGGTGATTATAATCGTGATTGAGAAATTGATATCAGACAAGCACGTGGAAACTGTCTGTACTAGATATGAGTTATTGATCATGAAAAGTTGCATGTTGAGATCGTCTGTGATGAGAATGATAGCACGTTGATATAGTATATACTGCACGTGGAGTACAACATATGGACAACCCAGTTCTCCCCCATGAATCGTTGGGCTGACAAACCCCAAGCCCATCCAGGTGTACATAGGTTTTGAGGATATTGATTTATTTGGTGTTGTCCATGAGTTGCCACTTTACATGATATGCATTGGATTGATATGCACATCTCCATTTGATTGAGTTGATTTGTGCTAAATCCCACCATATTAAATGATTTATTACATATCGATGAGTTATATTATTTGTCTATTAACTATTAAAGATTATCTTATGTCTAAGTGTGGTCGTAAGCATTTCAAAGACCAACTCTCACCACTACTTTGTCGAGGTCAATGATTTATTCTTCTTGTTACATATTGATTATTTATTTGTTACTTTCTATTTGTTACATATGGATGATCTATTCTTGCTGCTTATGACTGAACAGCATTTACTGGGCTACATCATCCAGCGGCACCTATAGAAGTCGAGAGTTCTGTAACAAAGTCTCAACCGAGACAACAATGAACCAAGGCGGTTTTTCTTCTCATTTATCTTTTCAATTTACTTCTTACAAGCACTATTTGTCTGTTTGGTAATTTCTGGTTGAGGAAAACTTAGGGACCTAACTGGAGAAATAGAAAGCTTGAACAAGACCACAAAATGAACGACTGGAGAATAGATATCTCGATGGTAATCCCTTGGCTACTAAACTCCATGAAATTTGACATAGGTAAACCATATTTGTTCTTCCCACGGCTAGGGATGTTTGGGAGGCTGTTAGAGAGACTTAATCTGATATATATATAGTAAATGCCTCTCTGATCATTTAATTAGAACTTAAAAACTGTGAAAAGCTAGGCAGGGGGGAGAGAAGTGTTACTATTTACTATACTGAGATGGTTCCCTTATGGAAAGAATCAGATCAATGCTATAATGCACAACTGATCAGCAGAAAGGATAAGAAAACATAACGGACATAACAGTCTGCACTAGAATGCTTTTGATGCTATGTCGTAGCCTTCTAATTAATGAAGTACATTAGGGAGTATTTTCTTACTTTATGAGTTATGCTTGTTTCAGGTTAGCCCAACAAATTTACTAGCTATAACCCGCAGAAAGGAAGGAAATATGTTTTTGTTTTCACTTCTAACCTTAAAATCTGCGCATTTACAAGATTCTTACAAGCAAAGTTACAAGTTTTTCTTCCACAATTAATGATAATGAAAATTCAATTCTCAACTAAGAACAGAATGAACAAAAGTCTCTACGTAAATGTGCTTCTATCTGTGGTTATCAATTGGACAAGAACTAAACTGACAGTCACAGGCTAATTCAGAAATAGGAGACAGAAACTAACTTTTTTGACGGTAGAATACTGAAAACTCTGATATTTTCTGGAAGACTTGAGTTCACGCAATTAGCAAGAGTGATCCCATCTGGATCATCCTCCCATGCATCTGCAGGAATCTCCAGTTTAAGAGATATCATTGTCGCCAAGGAATGAACCTAATATGTATTTTTGAAATAAAATCAGCATGATGGCAAGAGAAGACATACTATTAGGGGGGAAACAAAAATAAATGTCGTGCGCAAGTTATTCTAAATCTCTAGCTTACTCCTTTATCTGTTCGACTACTTCTCGCCCAGCCAATTTTATATAAATTCCCAAAATTACTGTCTCGAATACCACCAGCTTTGAAGATAGCTTTTTCCAGTTCACCTTCAATGGCTGCATTACAGAACTTGCAATGGTTTAGTGAAACCCCACATGACATCTAGACTAACAGAACATGTATACAAGTCAAGTTTTATGCAGCAGGTAAAAGAATAGAGGATTGCCACAGGGAAGGCTAACTCAAATTATCATACACAAAATATTGAAATAAATTCCATGAAAAGTTATCCTCCAAGAAAGCACATCCATGAAGCAGATGACCCAAATTTACAAGTATAATTATACATGAAACCCTGCAAGTTCCAATTCACTCGATAATATGTTTACTATATAACACCAAATGCTAATTTCCCAAGCAAGACAATCCACCGACTAGATAATAATTGCTACTAGTGAATACATTAATCATAAATATCACTAAATAGTCCTGTATTTTAGTATATAAGCCATTTCCAGTTGTACTTCTATGCTGAATATCATGAGTAACATTAAGTGAAACCCAATAAAAGACCACCAAATATCAAGAAATAGTGGGAGTTTGCCACTAGTTATCACAAGTCAAGCAAATCATAAATACCTTGAGAAAAATTTTAGGACAAAACAGAAGACATAGCACTTCCATTCCATTTCTTTTTCTCCTCTCACCATAGAGAAGGTTGGAAGGAAGGTTGGAAGTAATTATTTTTAAATTGGTAGCATGGAGAAGGTTGGAAGTAATTGAGAAATGTAAAAAATTAACTTCTAATAAAGTATTATAATTTTCCTGTAAGATCTTTTAAGAACTGAATCATAGTGCGCAGGAGAGAAATATCAATTTATTTCAGAAAGTAGCAGGTAGATAACTGATCATGAGCCCATTTATTGTTTTTAAGTAATATGTTCTGCCAATGTTACGTCTAGATTTTGATGAATATTTACATCCAGAGTTCATCTATTCTCTGTCTCTTGTGATATTCAATTCTTTAATCCTCCGCCTTAACTAATGTGATATTCAATTATTTGATCCTTCGTCTTAACGCTTAAGTTATTACATTTGATATATAAAAAAGAATCCTCTCCTCCAATCTAAACTATGGCAATGAGTGGAACAGCTGAGGACCATTCCAAAAATACCTTTTAACAACTAATGTGGGACATTTATATTTGTTAACCAGTTCTAGGGTTTACACATGAATTGAAATTCCTTTATTTTCTTGTTTCCTTTTTTCATTTGAGGCAAGGGTCTTCTGGAAACACTCTCTACCTCCATGAGGTAAGGGGTAAGGGCGTACACTCTACACTCTCCAAACCTCACTTTGTGGGATTTCAAAGGGTATCTTGTTGTTGTAATCTTTTAGAAGAACAAAGTAACTCAACGGGCTGAAGAGAATATTCAGCAGAAAGTGAAGGCTAAATAGTGGACCTAATGCAAGGAGAAAAGTGGCTCAAGAGCCTAAGCAGTATGCTTGCCGTCTATGTTGCTCAGACTCTCCAAAAATGTTGCCGCACCCGTATCCGATTCTCTGAAAATGCACAATTTTTTAAGTATCTTACATGCACCTGTCGACATTTTTGAAGAGTCCGAGCAGCATAGCTTGCCGTAGAGTTGGTGTCTCAATGGGCTAAGCTGAGAAGAGGAACTCGAAGCGACTAACAGACTAAATTGAGAGAGAGAGCACAAAGATATAAAACAGATGAGAGCTAATTTATGTTGTCGACTATGATAACATGTGAAAAAATCTGACCATTCAACACTCACCAACAAAATTGAGAATCCAAACCCAGAACAGAACCATTACAAATTACTTTGAGAACACTCTAACATGTTTATTGCAGCAGCTATGTTTTGATAAGCTTATGCTGTCTCTCATCGTGTCTGCACGCTTCATCCAGCATTATGTTCCACGATTTGATGGTCATTATGGCCAGTGTGTCAGCAGAAAACTTTCTCAAATCAAAAGAAAAGTGGAAATAGCTTTAATAGTTCACCACAAATGGTCATGTAACCAACTGAAGCACAAAAGGCAGAGGTAGACTAGTCGAAATAAACAAATCTGAAGGCTATAGGCAATAGATCATTTGATCTTGGAGATAGTTCTTTCCAAAGTCACCTCCAAGCACATATGGCCTCTTATCAAAAAGGTACCAAGGTTCTTCTGTCACTTACAAGTAGAAACTTCATGCACTCTGAATTGGTACTCTACACCAAGTTTGAAGCTTCCAGGAAGTCAAAGAATCAGTCAAGAAATATGGTGATAAGGCAAAAAGATGTGCTAGGATCCTCATGCCCTTCAACTCTCTACTCAAGTAAGCATACAGACCAACAGCAAAGAAAGAATTTACCCAGGTGAAAAAGTGAAATCACCTAGTAAATGAAAGAGTGAATAACTGTTTTTGCTTTTACATAAGTAGAAGCCTTCACATCCTAGCAAAGGTAGTACATCACGAGATGTGTGGTAGGTGCACATCAATGGTTTAAATTATGTAGTGGAACCAGGTTTTATTTGAGAAAGGGTAGGGGGCGAGCCCATTATCCGCTGATTTATTTTTTTTTTAGAAGGAAACATTATTATCCACTGGCTTCTGAAGTTGTAAATGTCGAATTCTCAATTATCAAATCAACAACAACTATGCCTCTATGCCTAAACCCCAAATAAGTTAGGTCGGTCATATGATCCTCACAGGCCACGTGATGGTGGAGCTCAAGTTTCAAGACCCTTCACTCGTAGCAAAGCTAAGGAGCTAAAGGCACTGGATCTACTTATGTCGAAGTGGGGGGCATCAAAGGACCACTTGGAGAAGTCCACTTCTTACTACACCTTACCTTGGTAGAAGAAAGATCAAGAAATAAGCTCGAACTTGAAGAAGGAAAAGAAAAGAAGGTTGGGACAAAAAATCTGGAGCAAAATGTGATCACACTTCAAAATGCGATCTTTTCCTTCCATTCTGCCCAATTTTTTGCTAAATCCATACGAACTCCAAGAGATTATAAGTCTTTCAAGATAGTGTTCTTCCACATGATTTTAGGTCTACCTTTTCTTTTCTTTTTTTTTATGACAAGTGAAACCCGCGGCCGCTACCCTTTGGGTGCGCACAGGGTAAAAACCTCACTCCTATGCAATAGCTCACAAACCACATAGGAGAGGTAACCCGCACTAGGCAAGCTCGGTGCGACGAACTCAACCCAGAAGGCAAACCCCTCACACTAGTTCCACACTTACAAACCGGTGCATCTAGAGGTCGACGTAGGATGTAACCAAATCATCTCAAATAACCTTCTCTCATTTTACCATCATTACTACAGTGGCAACTTTTACCGGATATAGTCATTTTTAAGCTTGTCTAATCTTGCATGACTGCACATTCACCATAGCATCTGCAATTCTGGAACACTTATATTGTGAATACTTTTGACTTTAGAGACCCAACATTCGCTCTCGCACAATATTGTTATTCTTACAGTTATATAAATTTTTCCTTTTACTTTTGTAAATATCCTTTTATCACATGTTACTCCGACAACGCTTCTCCATTCAACCATCTTATTTTATTCTTAGTGTAACTTCTACATTTATGTCATATCAGTCTACTTTAACATCAAATTTAAATATTTAGTTGTCTACAGCTAGGCAACGTAGTCTTAACCCATTACAGCTTAACTTCACTCTTCTATGCCATTAATGTCGAGAAAAAGATGTTCGAAAAGAAAAACAATAAAAGATGTAGCTTCCAAAGACAAGTAGCACTTGGGTTGCACTAACCATATGCGTGGTAACAAGAAAATTTCGCGAACTTGAGAGAAATCTTCAGAGACAATGTGAAATTTGGAGATAACTCGAAACTTCCCAAAATAGGAAATGTCAGACCAGAATTTAACAAAAGGGATAGAATTGATTTAAATCCCTTATACACCCTTTTGACCATGGGGAGGACCTACTAACTAAGCATCTGCTAATAGGCCTATCAAGTGAATTAAGGATGTCATGTGCAAAAGATAGAATTTCACACTTGTAGCACAAGTAACCAAATCATGTTGACTAAGTTGTGGTGGGATGGTTGGGATCCCTCCACCCTTAGCCAAAGGTCTCGGATTCGATCCCTGGGTATGGAAAAGATCATGTTGGGAGCGCTGCCCCAAGAAATGGGCCCTGCAATGCGCAAATTGAGATTAGTCGGGCTCCAATGCGAGTATTAAACACCGGGTGGGAACCCAAGGAAAAAAACCAGTCATGTTGAACAGTCATGTTTTACTTCTTCTTTATTTTGGTGAAGTAATTAAAGTGTATTAGAAAATGTATAATTTTGAATTTACAACAAAAGATATGTTATTAGGAATGCCATTTTTAGAAAAATTATACCCTCATATTATAACAAAAACACATTGGTGGTTTACTACACCATGTGAAAATAAAATAGGAGCAAAAAGAGTAAATAATAAACAAAGAAAACCCAAAGAATGGATAAAAGAAAGTGAAAAAATAAACCAGGAAATGGAAAATATAAGTAAAAATCAAATAACCCAATTAGAAATTATAATATTTACAATAGATAAGGTCAAAATAATTAATGAACAATTAGAACAATTATATAATGAAAATCCATTACAAGGATGGAAAAAACACAAGACAAAAGTAAAAATGGAATTAATAGATGAAAATAGTATAATAACACAAAAACCATTAAAATACAATTTTGATGATTTAGAAGAATTTAAAATGCATATAGAAGAATTATTAAAGAATAATTATATACAAGAAAGCAATAGTAAACATACAAGCCCAGCATTTATAGTTAATAAACATAGTGAACAAAAAAGAGGTAAAAGTAGAATGGTTATAGATTATCGTAACTTAAATGCTAAAACAAAAACATATAATTATCCAATACCAAATAAGATACTCAAAATAAGACAAATAAAAGGATATAATTATTTTAGTAAATTTGATTGCAAATCAGGATTTTATCACCTAAAATTAGAAGAAGAATCTAAACAATTAACAGCATTCACAGTACCACAGGGATTCTATGAATGGAATGTTTTACCATTTGGATATAAAAATGCACCAGGTAGATATCAGCATTTCATGGATAACTATTTTAATCAATTAGAAAATTGCATTGTATATATAGATGATATATTATTATACTCGAAAACACAAGATGAACATATAAGGTTATTAGAAAAATTTATACATATAATTAAACAATCAGGTATAAGTTTAAGTAAAAAGAAAGCAGAAATTATGAAATCTCAGATAGAATTTCTAGGAATACAAATAGATAAAAATGGGATAAAAATGCAAACCCACATAGTACAGAAAATAATTAATCTTGATGAAAATATAGATGCAAAAAAGAAATTACAATCCTTTTTAGGATTAGTAAATCAAGTGAGAGAATATATACCAAAATTAGCAGAACATTTAAAACCATTACATAGAAAACTTAAAAAAGATGTTGAATATCATTTTGATAATAAAAATAAAGAACATATAAGAAATATTAAGAATTTATGTAAAACATTACCAAAACTATATTTCCCAGATGAAAATAGATCATTTACTTATATTGTTGAAACAGATTCAAGTAATCACAGTTATGGAGGAGTATTAAAATATAAATATGACAAAGAAAAAATAGAACATCATTGTAGATATTACTCAGGATCATATACAGAAGCACAATTAAAATGGGAAATAAATAGAAAAGAACTATTTGGATTATATAAATGTTTATTAGCTTTTGAGCCATATATTTTTTATAACAAATTTATTGTAAGAACAGATAATACTCAAGTAAAATGGTGGATAATGAGAAAAATACCAGATTCAGTAACAACAAAGGAAATAAGAAGACTTGTATTAAATATACGAAATTTTACATTGTATCTTTTTCTGGCTCAGACAATCTTATCCATTGTATCTTTTTCTGGCTCAGTTTGTGTACCTTTGTCTTGATAGGTAGTCTGCAATAACATTTTTATCAGTTTTTATTATCTCAATAGTAAATGTAAAATTTCGTATATTTAATACAAGTCTTCTTATTTCCTTTGTTGTTACTGAATCTGGTATTTTTCTCATTATCCACCATTTTACTTGAGTATTATCTGTTCTTACAATAAATTTGTTATAAAAAATATATGGCTCAAAAGCTAATAAACATTTATATAATCCAAATAGTTCTTTTCTATTTATTTCCCATTTTAATTGTGCTTCTGTATATGATCCTGAGTAATATCTACAATGATATTCTATTTTTTCTTTGTCATATTTATATTTTAATACTCCTCCATAACTGTGATTACTTGAATCTGTTTCAACAATATAAGTAAATGATCTATTTTCATCTGGGAAATATAGTTTTGGTAATGTTTTACATAAATTCTTAATATTTCTTATATGTTCTTTATTTTTATTATCAAAATGATATTCAACATCTTTTTTAAGTTTTCTATGTAATGGTTTTAAATGTTCTGCTAATTTTGGTATATATTCTCTCACTTGATTTACTAATCCTAAAAAGGATTGTAATTTCTTTTTTGCATCTATATTTTCATCAAGATTAATTATTTTCTGTACTATGTGGGTTTGCATTTTTATCCCATTTTTATCTATTTGTATTCCTAGAAATTCTATCTGAGATTTCATAATTTCTGCTTTCTTTTTACTTAAACTTATACCTGATTGTTTAATTATATGTATAAATTTTTCTAATAACCTTATATGTTCATCTTGTGTTTTCGAGTATAATAATATATCATCTATATATACAATGCAATTTTCTAATTGATTAAAATAGTTATCCATGAAATGCTGATATCTACCTGGTGCATTTTTATATCCAAATGGTAAAACATTCCATTCATAGAATCCCTGTGGTACTGTGAATGCTGTTAATTGTTTAGATTCTTCTTCTAATTTTAGGTGATAAAATCCTGATTTGCAATCAAATTTACTAAAATAATTATATCCTTTTATTTGTCTTATTTTGAGTATCTTATTTGGTATTGGATAATTATATGTTTTTGTTTTAGCATTTAAGTTACGATAATCTATAACCATTCTACTTTTACCTCTTTTTTGTTCACTATGTTTATTAACTATAAATGCTGGGCTTGTATGTTTACTATTGCTTTCTTGTATATAATTATTCTTTAATAATTCTTCTATATGCATTTTAAATTCTTCTAAATCATCAAAATTGTATTTTAATGGTTTTTGTGTTATTATACTATTTTCATCTATTAATTCCATTTTTACTTTTGTCTTGTGTTTTTTCCATCCTTGTAATGGATTTTCATTATATAATTGTTCTAATTGTTCATTAATTATTTTGACCTTATCTATTGTAAATATTATAATTTCTAATTGGGTTATTTGATTTTTACTTATATTTTCCATTTCCTGGTTTATTTTTTCACTTCCTTTTATCCATTCTTTGGGTTTTCTTTGTTTATTATTTACTCTTTTTGCTCCTATTTTATTTCCACATGGTGTAGTAAACCACCAATGTGTTTTTGTTATAATATGAGGGTATAATTTTTCTAAAAATGGCATTCCTAATAACATATCTTTTGTTGTAAATTCAAAATTATACATTTCTTCTATTGTTATTATTTTATCCCATATTTGTATTTTTATATTTTTCGCTTTATATGTAATCATACTTCCTTCATTATTAAATCCCGTCACTACCATAGGTGTTTTTAATTTTTCCCATTTATTTTCTGGTAAACAATTATATTTACATATATTTGCTTCTGCTCCTGTATCTATCATAGGGGTATAATATCTGTTGTGATATCCTTCTACAATAATTTTGGCAAGTATATATATTTTCATTATTCATTGTGTTCTTTTGATAATTATTTTCTTATTTTGGCAAGTTATGATTAATTGTTCATCTTCTATTTTATATGGTTTAACTTTTTCTAACCATTTTATTCCTAATGTAATATTCTGGTTTCCTTGGTAGATTTTAAAAGGTATTACTAATGGTATTTCTCCTATAATTATTTCTTTTTCTGCTATCTCTTCATTTGTATTTACTATTTCTCTAGGTAATCAAGGGCATAATTGTCCTGTTTTTATAATTTCTGTTTCTAATACTAATTCTCTAGTTATATAATTCTCTTCTTGTCTTGTATTTATTAAAATTTTATATCTTCTTTGGTCTATTATTCCAGTTATAAAATAATATGGTGTCTCTTCTTCTGTATTTAGTAAAATTTTAGGAATTTCATAGTTCCTTTTAGATGTACTTGCTCTTGATGAGGTAGTTCTAGTTAATATATTTGGTACACTTGAAGTACTTAACCTTCCCTTTATAATCTCTAAATCTTCTTCCATGTCAATTTCTTTATAACTATAGTCATTGTTATCTATTATAGTAATTACTCTTTCAAAAGGATTTTCTATTTTTATTCTATCAATTTTATTTCTTGCCATTACTTTATGTTTTGTTGTTAATATATATAAGTTTTTACATCTTGCTGTAAATATTTTACTGCCTGGTGCTAATTCTATTCCAGACAATTTCCAATATAAAACTAATGATTTATCTATATTTCTATCTAATAATGCTACTGAGTAGTAGGC
The DNA here is from genome assembly GCA_016801875.1 of Solanum sitiens. Taxonomy (NCBI): domain Eukaryota; kingdom Viridiplantae; phylum Streptophyta; class Magnoliopsida; order Solanales; family Solanaceae; genus Solanum; species Solanum sitiens. Next base: position 145,917 of record JABWTJ010000283.1, on the reverse strand, counting down.
ACTTATTATAAATTTAAATTTTTGGTATATTAAATTTTCTTTTACCGCACTAATTACACTTTTTTCTATAGGGTGTATAATTCTATCATCTGCTAAATATATTTCAATAGGTGTATCTATTCCTTCTCTAAAATAAGCTTTTATTAATATTTCTGTTCCTCCTAGGTGTACATATTTTATAGGTGTTTTGGCTTTTATATCTTGTATTTCCTTATTTATTATTCTCTTATTTAATATAGGTATTTGTGCTTTTCCTTTTGTATATTTACAATCTATAATATGTTCTTTTTGACTAACTACGTAGTATTCATCTTTTTGTCTTTTAAACCAATTTTTTAAGGTAGGTATTTCAAGTACTTTTTCAACACTTAAATCTAATTCTTTTTCTTTTATTTGTTGAAAAATTGTATTATCAAATATAATTTTTTGTTCTACTGATTCGTCATTTTGATATTCTTCTTTAGATATTATTTTTATGTCATCTTCAGACATTATATTTCTTCATTTATTATCTCATTATCTAAATCCATATTTGTTTCTTCATCTTCTAATTCAGTTTCTATATCAGATACTTCATATATACTATCATTTTCACTTAATTCATAGTCTATGTAATCTATATGCATATATTCTTCATTATTTATAATTATTTCTGCAACTTGTTTACCTTTTGGATTTTTAGGTAACTTACAATTTCTAGCTAAATGTCCTAACTTTCCACAATTATAACAAGTACAATCTGATAGTTTTCTTTTTGGTCTATATGGTCTTTTTGTTTTATAATTTTTTACATAATATCTTCTTCTTGGGTTTTTGTATTTATATCTAGTTTTGGTTTTTCTATAATTTTTATGTCTTTTAGGTCTTTGTTTTCTATAATATTTATCTGTACAACCAAATTGTGGTGCTGTTTTATTTTTGCAACATGTTAGATTTTTAATTAATACTTTTTCCATTTTTATTTTTTCTTTTTGGTTTTCACATAATTGTATAAACCATTGGTGTAGAAATTTTATTCTAGCTCCTAAAGTATCTGTTAATCCTTCATTATTCCAATCTTTAATTATTTTTGTACTAAATGGTTCTGGTAATTTTGTAAAATATTGTTGTCTTATTTCTTTTGCTTCATTTATATCATATCTTGCTTTGTAATAATATTCTTTAAATGCACATGTATATTCTTCTATATAACACATGTTACATATTGCTAATTTTGTCATAAGTTGTCGATTTATTATTTTTTCTCTATTTTGTTCTTTTATTTCCGTAGTCATACCACCAAATTCATTTCTTATTGCTAATTCATATTTATCTAATATATCTATATTTGTTGTTGATGTTGATCCATCTATTTTCTTATCACTCCTAAGTGTTGCTAAACTTTCTGAGGGTAAATTTTCTATCCATAATTTTGTTGTTCCTACAAATGTTCTTTCTATATATCCTGATGTTTCTTTTATTGCTATTTTATTATCAACTAGTTGTTTAGATATATTTCCTACCCATAATAAAATTACTTTATTTATATCTGTAACACAATCTAGATCTAAAAAGTTATATTGTTCAATTATTGGTCTAGGTATCCATTTTTTATTTAATCTGCTATTCCATATTGCATTTGTTCTATTTGATCTTTCATAATTATCTGTATAATAAGTTGGTGTTGTTCTTCTAGGACTATTCCTTCTAGGACTATTATCTGGGGTTTTAACTCTTGATGTACTTGGTTGATTTACATTTCCTGTATTTATTTCTAATTTTTTCGGTTTATTTACTTGTTCTAAAATTTCTGTGTATGTTTCACTTATATCACTTATTTCAGATTTTTGATCATTCATTGTATCTGACTCATTTATGTCATCATTTACTTCATTTATTTCCTCTATTTCAAGATTTTCAGTTAATATCTGTTTCATTTTATTTATTTCATTGGTCAATTCAAATTCTTTTTCTTTTTCCTTTTCTAGCTGTTTTTCTTTTTGTTTATTTTCATATAATAATTTTAACTTAGCTAATTCTTTTTCTAATTCACTTATTTTTGTATTTTTTATTTCTTCTAACTTTTGTACTTCCTGTTTTGCCTGTATTTTTATTTTTTCAATCTCTTTGGCTTTATCTATTTCTTCATTTTCTTTTGTTATTCTTACCATAGCTGTTAAACTATCTTCTAATTTTGCTGTTTCTTTTTCTAACATTAAATACAAATTATTTCCTATTTTTTTATATCTTCTTCCTAAGTTTGAAAATATTATTTTTATTACTAATCCTTCTTGATTTTCATATATTTTTTCGTCTACTGCAAATTCCTCTTTATTCATTATAGTTGTTATTATAACTTATATCATGTTGTAATTTATATTCTAGGCAATTTATTTGCATTTCTAACTTAAATATAACTTTTCTTTGTATTGATATAACTTTACTACTTATTCCTGCAAATATATTTTCTTCTAGTCTTTCTTTTTTAAATTCATATTCTTGTCTTTTTTCTATGAATAGATATATTTCTCTGTCCCTATTGTTTTTTCAGATAACACACATATTTATATTCTGTTTTAGAAATTATGTCTATCAAAAGATTTTCTTTATTAGTATCTTTTTTAGTAATTTGTAATAATTCATATTCTATATAAAAAAAATTTAGCTTTTTCTGTATCTTTTGTATTTTTCTTTTTATCTTAGTAGTTACTTTATTTGAATTATTCTTCATGTTTTAAGAAAATATTTTTTCATAATATTCTTTTTTTATTAAATTTAATCTTTGTATTTCTTTAGCATTAGTTTCTATATATTCTAAATATTCTTCCTCTCTAAGATATATATATCTATTTATATTTTTAATTAATAATTTTTCTTCTAAATCTATTTTTTCTTTTATTTCTTTCCATAATTGCAAATATCTATAATTTATCATTGATCCCTAAATAATTCTAGATCATCATATAAATAATCTATATCAAAATCATCTGAGATAATTAGTTCTGACCAATCATAAATTGTTTCTTCAATTATTTCATATGTTACTAATCTGTCATAAATTATTCTTCTTGTATCAATATTAAGATCTTTTAATATATAGAATAGTAATATCATATATTCAACATCATCATTTAATAGATAAGAAGTCATTTTATCATTTAGCTAAAATTTTATTCCCTCTAACATCTTCACAGATTATACTTATTTATTATGTAATAATAATAATTTAATAATCATCTCATCTAGTCACTACTATGGTTTTCATCTTTAATTAGTTACCCTAACAGCGCCTCAACTTTGTTTACTCCCCCTAACGGCCTTCTTTGCCTATCGGTTTCAACCTTAGGATGGCATAGTCTGGGCATACTGATTCTCAGATTATTTCCATAGCAAACCTTCTAAAGAGGATTATTATAACATTATTAAAACATAATAAACACTTATAATCAGAAAGAGGTTATTAGGAATAAAGTAAATTAGCTACTCATGAATGTAAATGAGCATACCTGTTCTCGTATGTTTATCATATCTGATTTATTTTCCATAACTATTATTTTATTTACTAGCTCTGATACCAATCTTGGGGGTGGAAGCGGAATATTAAAGGAGAGAGTAAAAGAAGAGAGTTGGTTGTAGAGAGAAGGGAACTTATATTATTATTGAGGAAAAACCCTCTTATTTATACAAGACTTCTCTTACCATATTGGCCTAGTGGCCGACACTACTACCTTATTTACTTTACACATGGCCATTTCTTATTTTGGCCGACACTAAAAAACAAACAACTTTACATAGTGGGTTTATAAATGACCCATACTATTTACTTTACGACTTTTTATAACAAAACAAAATTATACTATTCCTACTTTTACATCTGTTATGGGACAGTGCAAAAAAAGTTGGTCGACACTTCCATTGTCTTGTTTAAAGATAAATTATCAACCAAAGGAGACAGCTTGGTTGGGGCATTTTAGATTTGAGCACTTGAATTTCGACGAGAAGAATTTTTTACAATACAACGTAGTTACTGGTATTCCAAATTTACTAGAATCTGGTATTTGAGAAGATAGTGTCAGCGGAAGAAGCACAAGGAGTCTTTTCTGAAAATGAGGAACTCAAAAATCAGGAGACGTGACAGAACTTGTCCACTGAAATAAATAATAGACTATAACCGAACTTCAAATGGTGGAAAAAGTTAATATGCGACATTAAGGATTGAATATGAAAGAAATTCTCCGAGTAATTTTTGGACAAAAATCCAAAGCTTTCAAAATGCTTAAATAAACTGCAAACAATAACGAGGATCGAAGGAGTAAGGACCATAGTATGACTTGCAGTATTTTTTCAAAAATTTTTATGAGTTTAACGGGATTAAGAGATAGATAACGGCGACATACACTCAACAGCAAAATGAAGTGGGTGAAAGGGAGAACTGAATCATAAATATGGTGAGAGTCTACCAGGATTAAGAGACAAAGAAAATATAGCATGAAGCAGCATTGAAGTGTGCACGTTCTCAGTAGGAGTCCAGCATTTGCTTTGTAAAAAGACATGAGACCCAAAGAAACTTGAAATGGAAAAAGACTTGATGGGTGTTGTTATTTACAATTTTATTTTGCATTGCAAATGCACACGTGCCAAATGCAAAACAAAGAAGAGAAGTGTGCGATTCGTGGCTAAAAACTTGTACAAAAACTGTCCAGCCTCAGTATATTGACGAGCATAATTAGCACGGAATCTTTTAGAAGGAAGAGCTTTGGTAGTGGGACAAAGACAAAGCAAGGCATCATATGCCTAAAATACTAATGCCAAATAGCAAACCCATGGTGGAGAAAGCTGCATGATATAGAATAGCCCAAGGATGTTTAACTTGTCAAGCAAAGCTACTCGTGAGACCTCACCGGAGTGTGGATACGTTTGAATGGTAAATTATGAGGCTAGTGAAAAAACTAAAAGTATGTCAGAGAGCATTTAAAGTAGGCAATAAAATGAGATGTCAACCATTAAAAGAGCTCAAGCTCAACGCCAAGGTCGAAAATAGTTTAGGAGAATGGGTGTTCAAGACAAAAATGAAGACATAGACAACGATCAAGTAAGACTTGTAGCAAAGGATCCAAATAGGAGAGTGAGAAAGTGAGGCATTATACAATCAGATTGAGATGCAATTGAAAGCTCAATATGAGTAAGAAATGGTAGTGCATCCAATTTGCGGTAGCATGAAATTAAACAAGGTTTCCATAACACAAAGATATTGATTGAACACCAATGAGATAGTAGGAAGTCTGCTACATCCCACGCTCACCTGACATATGTATGCAATCAGCCTTATGCTTATCAGTATGTAGATGGACAAACTTAAACAAATTTTATGTCCTTGCACCACAGCACATTGTGAGATATTATTGAGGCATCATAACTAGTCAGGATTTTGTGAAGAGTGAAGGAGGAAAATGAATGTTTAGGGAACCTAGTGCCAGTGGCGTAGCTACCCGTGTCCATTTGGAGACCCTTCTCGGAACATTATACCGTGTATATACAAGTAAATTGATAAACAAAGTGGCTAAATAACATATTTGGACACCCTTGACACAACAATATGATGTAGTCTAGTGGTTTGAAAGAATAAGACACACAAACTTTAAAGTGTTTGTTTTTTCACTTGGACACCCTTGGTGAAAATTTTACTCCGCCACTGCCTAGTGCAATTAACTGCATTTGGGATGAAATGCTACTGATAATAACACTAGTACTGTTTATAGCTAAGTGGAATTCGTATAATAGTTATTAAATTGAAAAGAGAAATAGGTAGAATATCTTACTGGACAGTTGATGTTCATCTCTTTGCATTTGCAAACCTGCAATAAACAATATTAGGGGGAAAAACAACATTTAGGTATTTGAGGTTGTGGTGAAAGAAAAAGAAAGGACCTCGATAATCAGAACCCACGTATCCCACGCGCATCACAACTTTCTTTTTGATGAAAGGCTCCCATTTGTTGCTTTCCACAGATGATGTCGAAGAGCACAGCACTATCTTTAGGTTGCGTGAGCGTGAAAATCTCAGATTTGTGAGAGGGATTTGAGGAAGCCGCACACAGAGCCCTGCCATCAGACTAACCCGACTCACACAACTATCCACAATAACTCATTTCTCTTATCTCACGAGTTAATTGGAATTTTTGTAATTAGATAATTATGATGTTTCTTATATTGCACTAACATTTATAGTTTTTATTATACACAAATACCATCATACTCATTTCATTCATTTTTATGTGTCATGTTACGTTATACGAAAGTTAATATGATTAATTTTCAAAGTTAAATAGATTACATTAATTTGATATTTTAAACAAACAAAATTAGATATTCAAAAACTACACAAAAAGTACTTTGCAATTTTTTGCATATCAATATGATAAAAAAATATATCTTAAAATGTTAGTCAAATTTCTTAAGTCTGACTCTAAAAATGGAAAGTGTCACAATTAATAGTGGACGAAGATAGTATTAAATTTTAAAAATAAAAATTAATTATTTAAAATTTATATTAGACAAATAACAAACTTTATAAATATTATTAAATCAAATATTTAATTTATACATACATACATATACTAGTTTTTCGACAAGTGATTATCAATTCAGAAAATTTAAGCGAAGATTTGAATAATAAGTTTTGCATAAAATAATATTGCAAATTCTTTGTGAATGTTCAATTTAGATCGTCATACATATCCTTATTCACACGAACCTATGAAGATGGTCAATGAAAAAATTTATAAGTTAAATGCAATAATGTATATATTTATTTCAATTTGATGAGGTTCAATCATGTAATTAGTCGTATCTAAGGCTGACAATTGGATCGATTTTCGTCCGGTCCGATTCCCGTACCGGTAAGTCCGGTACCGGTTGAACCGGTAAGGAACCGGTCTTGTAGGGTACCGGAACAGGTACCAAAATGAAGCTCGGGTTTTTATCCGATTGATCCGGTTCGGTAAGAACCGGTTTCGATCTGGTTGAACCAGTTAAATGGCCTTTATATTTTTTTATTTTTTTTTAGTTTGAACGTTAGATTATAGTCATTGGGCCCTTGTAGCAGTTGGAACGGGGCCCAAAACGGCTCAAAACAGCCCCCACCCCTCTCTAAACCCGTTACACTATAAATATACCATTTTCTTTCATTTAAATCACAAATTCACAAACTACTTCATTGACATCTTATAAAATCTCTCAATTTTAAATCTCTCATAAATTCATAACTATTATTTTGTGATATTGACTTGGAGTTTGAATTTTGGAGATTTATTTGAAGTAAATCGGAAGCTTCAATTGGCATCTCTGAATTCTGGTTTTGGTTATACGTCTACTTTTACGTAGACGTTCGGTACATTCGTTTCAACTTTAATCTTTTATTTATTTATTAATTAAGTTATTTTAATTTTTTTATATTATCTTGCTTGTTTTTCATAATATTTAATCATTTTAAACTTGAACATTTGGAAAGAAATAATGGTAAAAGACCAATGTCAGAAAAAAAAAATAGAGGAGGAGAAAGTAGTTCTAGTTCTAAAAATTTGCCACCTAGATTTAGAGTTAATATCAATGATTATATTCATGTTAATGAAACTTTTTTTATGTCACTAGGACCTATTGAATTTAATTCCGAAAATGAAGTAGATCATGAGACTTTAAATAGATGTTTTACTAATTTTGAGGAAGAATTGGATGAGGAAGTAGAAATAAATGAGTAAGATGAAGAGACCCCTACCCCTACTAGTCCAGTTGCCGAATTACCGAAAGAAGATGAAGTCCCTCCTTTACCTACTTTTTCAAAGCTCGCCATACGTGTTAAAAGATCTTTAGTATGGAACTTTTTGGTACAAAATGAGGAAAAACTATTGTTACTTGCATTAAATGTAAATTGATCATAAAACATGTAACTACGGGTAAACAAGGGGAATGGGACGACTAAGAATGTAACGCCCTAAAACGAACTAAGGTGAACTAGAGCTTCGTAAGTGTTGTTTGAGTTAATTTTGTGTTAAAATAAGTTAGTTTAGTATTTCTAAGGTGTGTGTGAAGTATGGTTGAGTTTGGAGGTCAATCGACCAAAAATGTCCATGACGTTCGGAAGGTTTGCCCTAGAATGTACTAGTGTGTCTTGTTGTGTTTGGATGAGTTTTACGTGTTCGTTTTCCTCGAAACTAAGGTGGTATGTTCCTAAGACCTAGACGACTTAGTTTAGGGGTTTAACATCCGGTAACGACCCCACCTAGGACCCACAAGGGGCCCTAGATTAAGGGCCCAAGACTTGGGCAAAACTGCCAAAAAGCAGTGACCAACGATGACCCTAAGGACGGTCCGTTGGTCCATCAACGGTCCGTCAACTTAGGGCGTCGATTGGACCAGAAGGTGAAGGTGGCCAGGCTCCATTTGGAGCTAAGTCCCAAACCACGAGACCCTACCAACGGTCCGTTGATGCACAGACGGTCCGTTGGTTAAGGTCTCGTCTTTGAGGCTTGTAGATCTGTGAAGTTGCTGCCAAACTTGGGGTGTTTTATGTAAATACACCCCAAGTCTTTTAAGACCCTAGGCTGATATTTTTAGTGTTTTTAGGTTATACTAAGTTAGTTTTAAACCCTAGACCTAGACAAGACCCCTCACTTCTAAATTCAAACTCTCTCTCTCTCTAAAGACGAACTCTCTCAAGACTCCATTGAAAGCTAGAGGTCAAGGAAGGAAAGAGGGCTGGTTGGATGTGATTACTTCATCAAAAACTCTTGGATTTTGCTTGCTTAATGAGGTATGGTATCCATTCTTAAATACCCTTTCATTCAAGAAGCCATTTCCAATGAATTTCAAAAAGGATTTTCAACCCTAACTTCTATTATCTTCAACCCAATATTGGTCTTGCATGAAAATGTTTCTAATGATAAATTAATGATGTTATTAATGTTAGTTGGTGATTCTAAAGCTAAAACCCTAATGAAATCATGTTAAAGTTTCTTTTCAAGTTGTGGTTTATGAAATGGGTCAAATGAGCATGTTTATGTATAAAATGAACTTCAATTTTATTGTTTTGTAATTTTGGTTTAGCAACTGCCCTAAGGGCCCTATTATGATGAAATTATGATAAAAATATTTGTAGGTTGTTATGGCTTAGTAAATTGAAGAGTTGCTTATATCGTATTATGCTTATGATGAATTGATCTTGAGTGGTATGGTCCACCTTCTTGGTGGCGGTGCTTATTTGATTAATTGGTGATGTTTAGTATATATTGAGAATGTGATATTGAAGGTCTAAATGGTAGTATGAATAGAAATTGTAAATGGGTCTTGTTTTGTGATTGTGAAGCTTAAATTGTATGTTTGACCTAGATTTTGGTATAATTGGATAATTGACTAAGTGAAGTATGTAAAGTGTGTGAGTTGATAAATGGAAGTCTAAAGCATGATTAGAAGTAATGTATATGAAATGAGGTCTATATGCAAGGTGTGCTCACATGTATACACACACACTTTAAGTGAATGAATGAAGTTATGTTTAGTAAGAAGGGGAGTCTTGGGGTGGACACTCTTCGTGAGTTGAGATGAAGTGTCTAGTAGCAACCTCACTATTCGTAATGAGCTTTCAGGATGAATGCACTTTGTGAGTTGAGATGTGGTATTCGCTAGTTATCCTTAACCTATAGTCCATAATGTGAGAATCCGTGGGGAGTTATGTCTAGCACCGAGAGGGTAGGAAGAAGAGGTGGAATACACTTCGTGAGTTGATATGTTGTATTCCATTGTACCTCTAAGATGAGTACTCCTCGTTAGTAGAGAATGAGTTACTTAGTAGCAATCTCCCTATCCCTTAATTATGTGCCCGCATAGGTGTAGCTATTGCGAAAGACATGTAAAAGCTAAGAAGCATGACCTTACTCTAAGCAAGTGAGGACCCCTCATCCGATAGGGGTTAATATCGGGATTCCATGTCTAGCTCTCATGGTCTTTGTCGGTTAAGCTAACTCCCACAAATGAATTGATTGAACTAAGTTATCATGTGTATTAGTGATGTTTTGAATGACTATCGTGAAGTGCTCAACTCCTTGAGAATCCATTAGAAGCGCTAGTGGTAGTGGTAGTATGGGATGCTACTCTCACATTGCACTTAGTGTGACCTATACCTCCTAAGGGAGGAGAGTACTTTCATGAAATCCGTGTGAATGAGGGTTATAGTGTGATGTTATGAATGATTATGGTGTAGGGCTTGATTTAATGGAATCAATTAGGAGCACTAAGTAGGAGTGATAGTATGGATGCTACACTCACATTGCACTTAGTGTGGCCTATATTTCCTATGAGTGTGTTGCACATGTTAGCCATGGGAGTGGATTTGTTTTCCTAATGAGGTAAGTCTAAGATTAGTGGTCTTGAGGATCGCTTTGGTGTGCTTTGTAAGGGATGTGTGGATGGTCCCTTCTTGGCTCACCTTAGGGAACCTTAGGATAACTTGGGTTAGGAAGCTTCAAGGGAACGGATTCATATGACTTGGACCGTGCCACTCACTGTAAGGTCTCCACTATAAGTGTTCAAACAGTTCACTGTAATGTCCAATTGAGTTTACTGTAATGTTGGTTAATTGTTGTGACGTGCTCAAATTCTTGGGAATCCATTATGAGCGCTAGTGGGAGTGGTAGTATGGGATGCTACTCTCACATTGCACTTCGTGTGACCTAAGAGTCCTATTGGATGAGAGTACTTATGTGAAATTGTATACCTAAGTCGGTTCCCTGTAAGATTTGATGTGTTCATTGTAAAATAAGTCCTTAAGTTAAAGTTATGGAAATCCTTCTTTAAATGGTTAATGATGCTTCTTATGTTGTTTTGTCCCTAAGTTCATGAATGTTTTATTAAATTGGCATGAAAGCTTGTTTTACTAAAAATGTTCCTTTTTACATGTTTTTGCATATGTCATACTTAGTACATTGTTATACTAACCCTATACTTCTATATACCTTATGAGTATAGGTTGGAAGCCTTTTGGAGGATCGAAGTTAAAGCTTGGGAATTCTATCTCTGAAGAAATTGGTATGTCCTCATATATTCGAGGACATAGTTTATGTTTCTTAGTTTCTTTATTAAGACTTGAATTTGTATTTCCTTTTTATTGTAAAGGGCCGTGTCCCTAAGATTCTAAGTTGTGTCTTTAAGTTGGCTTGTGATGACAAGATTTTCCTAGTATTTATGAAAAGACTTACGTTATTATTATTATCGTAAAAAGTTTTAATTCCGCACTACTTTTCATGCTTTATGTTATGAACAAGAGTTGAAGGGCTTGTACGAGACCCCAAAGGGTCAAGTACGCCCGGCCACGATTTGAGAGTTAGCCCTAACGTCTAGGGGGTACTTTTGGGTCGTGACAAAGAACACTTTTACGAAAGTGTAATAAAGAATTTGCTCACCTAGATGATATAGAAAGAGCTAATATAAATGGAATACCCATACCCAAAAATTATATGGGAGTTGGAGGTTCTAATATGGTTCAAAGTGTATTAAATATGTCTGACCCGGCTAGACGAAGCACACACCGTACCTATAGTAAAGAAAAAGATCATAGAGAATTAGCTAAAATGGTTGTTGTTTGTGGTTTGCCTTTTTCATTCCTTTCACATCCTAGTTTTGTTTATTATATTCGGAAATTATATAACCAGATTATGAAGGTATTCCAAGAAGTACAATTAAAAGTGATCTTTTTAAATATCAAAAAGAATATTGTCATTTTCTTCGTTGTTTATTTGCTTATTATGATGGTAGAATTATCTATTACTTCTGATATGGGACGTAGTCCTAATGGTAATGATTATTTTACATGTCGCGATCGGGGAGCACCCCCTAGACGCAACCGGCGGCGGCGTTCTCGAAGAGGACTAAGACTAGTCTCTTAGCACTCATCATTACATTTCATAGGTTAAAAATGCGGAAAAATTAAAACTTTTCTTACATATTGAGGTTTACATAGACCTCTCACTTACTAAACATATATATTATACATATGGAGTTTACTTAGACTCCTCGCATAGGAAGCTTACATAGGCTTCTCGTTTAGACAACATACATAACATATAAGAATTTAGTCTAATAATAACGTCTCACATTTAAACCATCTAAAATGAGTAGAACATTCGGGCATAGCTTATACTTCATTACAAAAAAAGCCACATATAGGCTTATACAATAATAGCCTTCAAATGAAAGAGAAGGAAACTAAATGTCTTTAACCTATAACAACACAAAGTAGCTAAATAGTGGCGTCATCCCCGAATGGTGAGGACCCTAAACACTTGGGAAATATCCAAGTAGTCTTGCAAGTGGCCTTCTAACTTCAACAGCCTGAACCTACACATTTGTAGAAAACATAGGAATATGGGTTAGTACACCACTTGTACTAGGTATGAGTAAATGCACATAAAACATTTGAAATATGCATAAAAGGTACCATTTCTTTAGCAAACATGCTAAGTCATTTAGAAAGCCTTAATGCACATACAAGATAAGGATCCCAATAACATAAGACATGTTAAAAACCAAAAACAACACCAACATAAAGCCATAACGACATTTCATATTCAATAGCTCATAACAACATAACATACAAAACCCTTACCAACAATCCCATCCCAAGCCTACAAGTGCAATGCTCATGTGAAGCCCCATAACCCCACATAATCAAGTAAATAACATATGAGACCATAAGTAATGATTTGCTTCATATAACATGTATCATAGATAGTCATCACCACATATAGCCATTTATACCAACAACATGTTCATCAACATAGTCAACATCATATAAGAGTATCATCATATAAGTCAACATGTCATAATACATAACATCATAATACATAAGGCCATCTCCTAGGACTCCCTTTAGAGTTAACTTGTGTAATGTCTAGGTAGAGTCCCATACCCCTACCTATCCTAAGTCAACCCCTCAAGTCATCCTAATCAATGTCTAATCTTTATTTACATTTAGTCATTCATTTTACTTTCGTGAACAATTGCCTTAACTGACATAGACCACATGAGCTAAATGTGGAATCCGGTGTGATGAAACCCTACATCAAAAGAAGGTGGTCTACTTACCAAGGTAGAACCAAAACATGAACATAGCATTCTAGGTGGATCCACTAGATAGTATTCCTATGGGGGCAACATAGTTCAAGAACTAGGAGATATACTTGAGACCCTCTTTATGCACATTGCATTATAGTCTCTATCTCATGAGTACAATAGTGAACCTACCTTCCCACATTGGGAAGGGACACATCTCACATCTAGTTCTCACGGTGCTAAGCTAAAGTCCCTTTTTGAAATGTTTTTAAGCCTTTATTAATCATCATAGCTTAGTATAGGCCATAGGAGACTAACCCCTTGTATATCATAATCATTAGCTCATCAGGAATTGCATGATAATGTCCTTTCATTGCAACCCTTCATTTGTGAGATTAACATCATCATCATTATATCATAATAGGGCACATAAGTGATTCACAATCAACCTTATATCATCATACCTTAATCATAATCTCACAATTCACATATTCAAGACATTCAATTACATTCAGCATACCATAACCTACTAAATCTAATCAAATGTAATACTTCAATTGAACATCATCATCAAGTATTAGCCATCACAATTGAAGTAAATAATTCAAGATCATAAGGTTTTACCAATTCACCTTCCTAAGCCTCCTTCAATGGTCTTACCATCAGCCAACCATATTCACCCATCAATAGGTGTAATAATATCATATAATAGTAATCAACACAAGAACTAAGTTTATTGTATCATCATTAACCAATTCAACATCAATTCATAACCTAGGGTTAGGGGAAAAAGGGTTCATCATTAATTCCTCAAGAAATAGATCCAATCCCAACAATACATGATCCTAGGCAGTCCATAAATGAATTAGTTTAGTTAAAACAAGTCTAATATTAAACACATTCATCAATACCCATCAATTCATAAGCAAGATCCAAGATTTAGGGAAATTGGGAAAAAGACACGATCTACACGAAATTACCATCAATCAACATCAATTACTCAACAATCTATACTTAATTAGACATAGGTAATCACAATTCGTCATAATCAATCATCAACTTAAATTTTAGAAGAAAACCCATTTGTAGAGAAAAACCATAAGAATTGGGTGATTTAGAAATCAACTTTGAAAGGACCTCTTGGAGTAGGAATCTCAAGAGTGAAGAACCCATACCTTAATGAAGCTTTATCCACAAAATTTGAGTAAGAAACTTGGAGACTTTGTCTTCTTCCTCAAGCTTCTTTGCTTCTTCAATGGAGGATGAATGGAGAGAGAATTTAGAGAGAGATGAGAGCTTTTGGGTTTTGATTTAGGGATTTGATTTGAGTGAGTGAAAAAGGCTTAAAACTGACCTAAAACCAATATATAGTAACCCCTCAAAATACCAAAAAGACCCCTCACTTAATTGGGTCTTTTTGTGAAGTCAAATTGACTTAAAATCGATGCGAGCGAATCTAGGAAGTGGATGCGCATCGCGGAGGCAGTTCCAATTCTTTTTTATGAAATCCGGGTCGGGGCAGTGAGCCTCGTGAAGTCCCTGCGTCGGAGGCAATTTTTTCCTACCAAGTGAAGGGGGCGCGACGCGTGGCAGCCTCCAAATCTTGGATGCACGCAAGCTGCATTCGCAGCCTGCTCACCAAAGTTTGGGTCCTCCTTAAGGACCCTTCGGGTGGTCCTTGGGGAGTCTTAACTGGAATTTTGGACCCCATATACCATACTTTACCTATTTAAAGTCTTTTTACAAGTTTTAGACTTCATATGACACTCTCAAACCTTCACCAAACCTAGGGACCTTTACTAGTTCAATTTCACTAGTTTCCGAGTGTCAAGGTCTTTCTTTGACATTTAGGCTCTAATACTTCTGAATCAACTTTATTATGTTAGTATAGGTCTAAAAACATCATTTTAATCATTATTAGGTAGGTGAGGCTCTAGTCTAGGCTCATAGGACTTTCGAGGTGTTACATTATACTAATTGTCCATTGAATTGACCATGAATGGAATATGCAAAAACGAATATTAGAGTATAAATATGTTGAAGAAACTAAAACCGGTTCTTATATTGCAATAAAAGTAAGATCTATTTACAATATTATGGAATATAAAACAAAAGTAAGACAATATTATGGAATATGTAATAAAATAATGAGTGTCACTTTAGATAATGCTTCTAATAATTTAAAAGCAATTGAGTATCTAAAATGTAGACTTTGTCCAATTGATAATGATTCTTTTCAAATTAAGTGTGCCGCACATGTGTATAATTTAATAGTAAAAGATGGTATTTCTCAATTTGGAGTTTCTTATGAAAAAATTAGACTTGCTTGTAATTGGATTTTTAAAGCTAAAGTAAAAGCTAGAATTACAGAATTTAAAAATCGTTGTAAAGAATGTGGACTTGCATATAGAAAAGTTCCAAAAGAAGTATGCAATAGATGAGATTCTTTATTTGAAATGCCTGAAGTTGCTTATATTTATCAAGAGCTGGTACAATTAGTTTTAATGCTCATAATGCGGACCCGAATTTAAGAATTGCCTTTAAAGATTGGGAAAATACAAAAGAACTTCTTGAATTTTTAAATGTTTTTTATAAAGCAACAAATGCATGCTTAGGTCAGTATTATCCTACTATTTCTTCTGTTTTAGTAAATATTTGTGCTATTTCATCTGAATTTGTAAAATATAAATGAAAAGATCAATTTAAAGACTCACTTGCTTTTATGATTGGAAAAATTCAAAAAATATTTTTTTCCTATTTCTCAAATCTATTTGACTGTTACTACTTTCAACTCAAATTATAAACTAAGAGGTGTTGAAAGAATGGTTGAAAAGATTTATGCAAATTTAGAAATTAAAGATGATGAAACTCCTAGTGTTGAAGAATGTAAAAGTAGCATTTATACAAAAGTTAGAGAGTTATATAATACATATAAAGCTATGGAAATAAATATTCCAATAGTTGAACCTCCATCTTCTAAGCCTAAAAGTGATGATACGGATGATTGGATGGATGATTATCTTGAGCTTGAATCCTCTACTAATAATGATTTTGATTTATATTTCAATCAGGCACGGGAAAAGATTAGGTATGAAGAAGGACAATTCAAGCTCCAATATTAGTATGGTGGAAGAACCGTGAAAATCAATTTCCGACCTTGCTAGGATTGTTCGAGATGTGCTAGCGATTTAAGCATCATCGGTCGCTTCGGAGCATGCCTATAGTGCGGCAAGATTTATGATTGGATATCATCGATATTCATGAGCAAAGGATAGTTTAGAAATATCGATGTTGTTTCGAGATTGGGTCAATGTCGAAAGAAGAAATATCGGACTACCACTATTAAGTAGCCAAATAGAAGACCAAATAGATGAGATATTTGGTTATAATAGTGATGATGACATGGAAGCAATGGAAGAAGAACGACAAATACAAGTTCCAAAAAATCTTTCTTTTGAAATGATACAAAATTTACGAAAAGTTTTTTAAAAAAGATTCAATTGTTAGTACAATAATTAATATTCAATACCTAGATTATGTAGTCTTTATCTCTTTCTAATATTTGTATTGTACAATTTATTTATTTTAATAAATATACGACTATTCACCTTGATTTTCTTTTAAAATAGTCTCCTCTATTTAATTCAAGTCATTTTACAAATTTAATTGTCAACTATTTTAATATTAGTTTAAAGTTTAAAATTTAATATAAATTTGAATTTTAAGATTTAAACTTTAAAATTCAATATAAACTTTAAAGTCAATTTTAAACTTTAAATTCAATATAAACTTTAAATTCAATATAAACTTTAAACTTTAAAATTTACTTTAAAGTTTTAAATTGAAGTTTTTTAATAATATAATATTATTAATTAATATATAATATTATATAATAATTAAAGTTAAAAATATTACCGGTACAATGATCCAATAAGAACCTGTTCTGGTCCGATCCAACCCGGTTCCTATCCGGTTACTAAGGGACCGGGCGGAACCTTTGGAATTTTCCGGTAAACCTGGTTCCGATAATTAAATTCGGTAATCAGGACAAGTTTCGGTAAAACCGGTTCCAATTGCCAGCCTTAGTCGTATCTCAGTAATGTTACCTAATAAACAATATTTGTTGTGTACTTTTTTTGTCATCAAACAAGATGTGTTTTTGCAGGTGTATTCCACTTAATCTGTTTAAATGTCATATGAACATGTGAAGAACAACTACATTTTATTTTTAGAACTATTTTTGCATATTAATATTTATTTTATAAATTATAATATAATATATGGCGTTCTTTTTGTTTGCTATTATGTTTGACTTCTCGATTGACAGTGGACATAAATTAAAGATATTTATGTGATTGTTCATAGTTAACTGAGAAAGATTTTCTTTTTTTTATCGAAAAAACTAAAAATTTAAATCAAAGAATATATTCTATATGTAAAATCATATATATATATATATATATATATATATATATATATATATATATATATATATATATATATATGTAACACCTCTAAAACGACTTAGGTGAAACTAGAGCCTAACTCTTGTGTCTTGATGTTTTGAAGTCCTAAAATGGTTTAAAATGATGTTATGAGGCAGTGTATAAAGTTTCATGAAGTTTGGAGGTCAAACGTCCATGACGTTCAAAAGGTTTGCCTTGAAACGTCCTTGTGTGTCTTAGTATGTTTTATGGAGTTTTACGTGTTCGTTTTGGATGAAATTGATGTGAGGGGTCCTAAACATGTATACAAACATATTTGAGTTGGAAAAATCTGGGTAAAACTCCCCAAGGACCATCCAAGGGTCCTTGAGGAAGGACCTATCATTTGGACCAAGGCTGTCAAGACCAGCCTCACCTACGGAGGGAATCAACGCCAAGTAGGTGGAATGACGCCCCGTAGGTGGGAGGCGTAGGTTAGGACTTAGCCTAGGGAGCTTAATATCCCAAAGTCAAGTCTCTTAACCCATCGACGGTCAGCCAGGACGGCCTGTCTGTGGACCTATGCCCCGTCGATGGGCAACCGTCGATGGTGCCTGCAACTGCGCTGGTTCACTGTAAAGTGTAGGGGTGAATTGGTAAATTCACCCCACGTCCAAATAAATATTTAGGTGGTTTCCTAAGGGTATTTTAGGTATTTTAAATAGCTTTATAAGTCCTAAACACCTAGATGAATTCATTATTTCAAATTAAAACCCAAAATCTCTAAGAAATTCTCTAGAACTCCATTGGAGCCAAAACTCAAGATAGAGCATGGATTGAAGATTATTTGGTGATTCTTCATCAATTCTTCATCAAATTCGTGGTCTAGCATCAATTGAGGTATGATCTTCATCCTTGAATCTCTTTTCTTCAAGGAGCCAAACTTCAAATTGATTTCCAAAGTTTTTCAAAGATGAAATTGTCCAATTCTGATATCTATCCATGGGTTCTTGCATAAAAGTTTTGAATCATTATATATTGATTGAATTGATGTTAATTTTATGATTTTAACCTAAAAACTCTATGAACCTATGCAATTCATGCAACCTTAGATTTGACTATTTTGTGGGTGATTTGATTATGTCTTCATGCTATGGAATTATTGTGTAGTTTGATTATGGCTATTGAATTATGAAAGGATCATGATAGAACTATGAGTATTCTGCCCTAATTTGTTTAATAATTCATATTGTATTATCTTTGATTCATTGTATATTGTAATTGTTGAGTTGGATTGTAAACTATGGCTATTGGTAAGAGCCTTGGTATATTGTGTTGGATGAATTGGCTATGGATTGAGGTTGTGAGGTTGGATTAAGCGTATGTTGACCTAACCTTCTCTTCATATTTTGTAGTATAGGCCTTAGATAGTAATGATGTTTGGTATGGTCCACTTATGGTGGCGGTGCTTATGTGCTATACTTGTGAATAATGTGGCCTTGTCGGCACTACTTTGTTAATTGTGAATCAATGTGGCTTCGTCGGCATTACTTTATGTACTATGACTTTATCATGTTGTAACTTGATTATGTGAGTATTATAGTCTTGATGACTATGTGTTTATGTGAAGTCAAATCATAAGTTCTCTTAGTTGATGATATGAATCTCTAGTAGACTATGGTGGAGTCATTGTGTGTATTACCTTATGTTGAAGTATGATGTTTCTTGATAAATTGTATGATACTTGTGATACTTATATTGATGATTCTAGAGTAGTGAATAGGGTGACCTATATTTGACTTGGTTGTCCCTAGGTGCTCTAGAATAGTATGCTATGTGTATAGTATGGTGAAGTATGTGTGTGTCTTGTTTTGGTAGACTTGTGTCCCTTACTTGATACATGTACAATGTGTGTCACAACCTAAAAGCATACCCTATAAGGTAGGATACAATCTTGGATTGTAACCGGCGTCGTCGACCTCTCGGAGGTCTAAGACAAGCCTCTCATATCGTTCATAGCATTGGCATAGTAAATTTAGTGGAAAATTTAAAACTTTTCATAGCACATCATATGCTAGAAACATCACATCGTATATATATAAAACATAAGTCATTATACATATTTAAACTCTAAGTCTCTTTGCCATCTTAGACTCAATAACTTTAGAGTACATTAGGGACACGGCCCATACGACACATTACATAACTATACAATATTTAAAGACTTTACATTAAAGACATTAGTAGGACATCCTTGAACTTAAGGATTCCTTTCCTTGAGCTTGGGAAATCACCTATCAAGCTCCTCAATCATAGACCTCCTTTAAGCATTCCATTACCTAATCTTTGTGTAAAAAGTAAAGAAGAATGGGATTAGCACAAGAATGTACTAAGTATGGCAACCATGCAAAAACATGCATTTAAAAGGGACATTTCCTTTGAAATCATACTTCATGCCATTTTGAGTAAATCATCATAAAACCTTTATCAATAGCATTTATATCATCCACACACTTCATAGAAACACAATCAAAGGCCAAACATCATAGAAAGCACATATAGAATTTAAGTACAAATAGAGGTCACTTTACAGTGAACTCACTCTCCTTAACATTAACTCTTTCTTTCAATTCATTTGCTTACTAAGTAATCCTTTAGGGATACTTGGTGCAATGCATCACCTTAGGAACATAAGAGAATACCATACATAGCATCTACACGAGATAACACATGCCATCATAGAAGTATAGTACAATATAATCATAGTCAAACCAAGACTACAATATCATACATAAAGGACACATACATAATCATATCTATTAAGGTACCTTCCTAAGACTTCCTAAGGAGTCACTTGTGCAATGTCTAGATGGGTTCATTACTTCCACCTATCCTAAGTAACTTACCTTAAGTCCTCCTAGTTAGGATCCTATTCAATTACTTCCATTGTCCATTTTAACTTTAGGGAAATCATAACCTTAACCGACATAGACCACGGGTGCTAATCATGGAATCCGGTGTCATAAAACCTTACACCGATGGAAGGTGGATCTACCGGCCAAAGTAGAACCGAACATGACATAGCTATCTAGGTGGAAATCTACTAGCTAGTATCCTATGGTGGCAACATAGTTTATGGAACTTGGGGAATTCATGGAAATATCAACTCTACACCCTATGTTGGGTCATGAGGCTATCCACCATGTGAGGACCGTAATGAACCCTACCTTTCTTATGTAAGAAAGTGTCACCCCTCACATGAGGACCGTAGTGAACCCTACATCTCCTATGTTGGAAAGTGTCACTCCCTCATCTACAAGTTCACTCGGTGCTAGGCTAAGTTCCCTTTATTGAAAAGCCTTTATTACGTTTGTTTCTAAGAACATAAGCTTAGGATATTCATCATTCATATGCTTATAGCATATTCAAGCACCTATCTAGATTTGGAGTATTCTTGGGCACCCCTAACAAGGCCCCTCTCACTAACTAGATCATCCATTTGTATGAGTGTATATACTTAGATGTGAGAAAACCTTTCACATAACACATAAGGTCACACATGTTTATATATCAATGCATAAGTCTATAGGCTTAACTATATGAGCAATACTTTCATATAAACCTACTAAAACACTATACGCATTCATACTTCATTATATCATATTCATAACATGTTCATATTCATCCTTCATGTACATAGAAACCAAACCTAGGAACTACCCTATCAAGATACAATGTGCAGTGCATAGACAAGGTCCCATACCCTTGCCCATACTAGTACACCTATCAAGTCATCCTAGTAAGGGAATACAAACCATACATTCATGAACATCACCTTAACATGCATAGTAGTAGACACTAGTGAATATGAGAACTACCTTTCATTTAGACACAATGACTTATACAACTTGTAATATGCATGTAAGTGAGAGTGTGTGTACATTGACCAACATAATCACATAATGGCTATCAATAACTTATTAAGTCAGCCACCCTATTAGACCACATTACACTTCAATCACATAGCACACAACACATAATAGCATAGGAGACAAGACAATATACACAATGTAATCAAGACTCCTAACTTTAGCTATTTACACTTTCATATAAGGGGTACATGGGTAGAGGCTATTAACCACTTTAACACATCAATGACAGCACCTATACAATACCCTAACATGATTTTACACATGCTCAAACAATAGCCATACAACCTAAATCACAACTAGAATAGGAAAGTAAGTGTCACAACCCAAAAGCATACCCTAGAAGATAGGGTACAATCTTGGATTGTAACCGGCGTCGTCGACCTCTCGGAGGTCTAAGACAAGCCTCTCATATCATTCATTTCATTGGCATAGTAAATTTAGCGAAAAATTTAAAACTTTTCATAGCACATCATATGCTAGAAACATCACATCATATATATAAAACATAAGTCATAATACATAATTAAACTCTAAGTCTCTTTGCCATCTTAGACTCAATAACTTTAGAATACATTAGGGACACGGCCCATACGACACCTTACATAACTATACAATATTTAAAGACTTCATATTAAAGACATAAGTAGGACATCCTTGAACTTAAGGATTTCCTTTCCTTGAGCTTGAGAAAACACCTATCAAGCTTCTCGATCATAGACCTCCTTTAAGCATTCCAATACCTACACTTTGTGTAAAAAGTAAAGAAGAATGGGATTAGCACAAGAATGTACTAAGTATGGCAACCATGCAAAAACATGCATTTAAAAGGGACATTTCCTTGAAATCATACTTCATGCCATTTTGAGTAAATCATCATAAAACCTTTGTTAACATCATTTATATCATCCACATACGTCATAGAAACACAATCAAAGGCCAATCATCATATGAAAGCACACATAGAATATAAGTGCACATAAAGGTCACTTTATAGTGAACTCACCCTTCTTAGCATTTAACTCTTTCTTTCAATTCATTAATCTCCTAAGTAATCCTTTAGGGATACTTGGTGCAATGCATCACCTTAGGAACATAAGAGAATACCATATATAGTATGTATACAAGACAACACATGCCATCATAGAAGTATAGTACAACATAAACATAGTCAAACCCAGACTACAACATCATACATAAAGGACACATACATAATCATATACATTAGAGAACCTTCCTAAGACTTCCTAAGGAGTCACTTGTGCAATGTCTAGATGGGTTCATTACTTCCACCTATCCTAAGTAACTTACCTTAAGTCCTCCTAGTTAGGATCCTATTCAATTACTTCCATTGTCCATTTTACCTTTAGGGAAACCATAGCCTTAACCGACACTAAGACCATGGGTGCTAATCATGGAATTTGGTGTTGTAGAGCCTTACACCAAAGGAAGGTGTTACTACCTAGCCAAGGTAGAACATTAACATACATGCTAGCATATCAAGTGAATTCACTTTGCTAGATCCTATGTGGCAAGCATAGTTTATGGAACTAAGAGATAGGTATTCCCTCTATATACCATTTGGTAATGGGGCCTCACCTCATGAGAAAACATGAGTGAATATTCCTCAAGGAAAGTCAACACTTCATGTAAGTACATAGGTGAGTATTCCTCTAAGGGAAGTCAACACCATATGTAGGTCCATAGGTGATTATTCCTCTAAGGGAAGTCAACACCATATGTAGGTCCATAGGTGATTATTCCTCTAAGGGAAGTCAACACTCTATAAGGGACAAATGGTGAAATATTCCTCTAAGGGAAGTCAACACCTCTCAATGTCAAGTTCACTCGGTGCTTAGCTAAGTTCCCTTTATTGAAAAGCCTTTATTACCTTTGTTTATAAAACATAGTCTTAGGATATTCATCATTCATATGCTTATAGCATATTCAAGCACCTATCTAGTTTTGGAGTATTCTTGGGCCCTCCTAGTTGGACCTCTTCTCCCTAACTAGATCATCCATGTATGTGAGTGTATATATAGATGTGAGCAAACCTTTCACATAACACATCAAGTCACACATGTTCATATATCAATGCATAAGTCTAGAGGCATAACTATATGAGCAATCCTTTCATATAAACCTACTAAGACACTATACACATTCATACTTCATCATATCATATTCATAACATGTTCATATAATCATCCTTCATATGCATAAGAACTGAACCTAGGAACTATCCTATCAAGATATACATGTGCAATGCATAGACAAGGTCCCATACCCTTGTCCATACTAGTACACCTATCAAGTCATCCTAGTAAGGGAATACAAATCATACATTCATAAACATCACCTTAGTATGCATAGTAGTAGACACTAGTGAATATGAGAACTACCTTTCATTTAGACACAATGACTTATACTACTTATAAAATGCATGTAAGTGAGAGTGTGTGTACATTAACCAACATGATCACATAATGGCTATCAATAACTCCTTAAGTCAGCCACCCTATTGGACCACATTACACTTCCAAGCACATAGCACACAACACATAATAGCATAGAAGACAAGACTATATATACATTATAATCAAGACTCCTAACTTTAGCTATTTACACTTCCATATAAGGGATACATGGGTAGAGGCTATTAACCACTTTAACACATCAATAGCAGCACCTATACAACACCCTAACATGATTATACACATGCCCATACAATAGCCACATAACCTAATTCACAACTAGAATAGGAAAGTAGGCATAAGCTTCTCATAGTATCATTTTAAGCATATGTTCATAAGTTCATCAATTTGCCTTCATGGCCATGGTCAACACATTTACAATAACAATAAAGTAAACACCGCCACCATAAGTGGACCATACCACACAATGCCATACAAGGCTTCATCAACTTTACTATAAAGAATAGAGAAGTAGAAGAGTAAAGGAATTAAGCATTCTTACCCAATTCTCACCCTTTGATCATCATTGATCAATACACCTTATTCATCAATAAAACACTTAAATGGCAGTAGCTATATGTACTTTAAACATATAAGAAACCATGTACAAGTCGCTACAAGATTATGCCATAACATAATGAAACATATCAACATACTAGGAAAGTAGAATAACATAGGTCATTAGCTAACTTCCCTTACATTGATTTTAGATCATAGTTCATACATATGTAAGTCTAAGGCAGTAGCTAATTAGGTAAGAAATCAAGCCTAAGTCATGCATCATCTAATCACAATTCAAGATCCATCACATACTTAGCCTCTTGACTTCATAACCTAAAAGGGATCTATACCAATTCATGCAAGCCCTTCTTAATTTGTACATTAAGGATTTATACTTACAAGAATTCATCCATTACATCACCCTAAAAGAGTAGCTACAGCAGTTCATACATAATCAAGAGCCTACACAACCGATCTCGCAATCGTCTTCAACACAACATATAGAAACATAGGTTATTCATGCTCAAAACTTCATATATTTATCATCATGGACTTATCATCATCAATTCAACATCATTTAGTGTCAATAACAATAACCATAAGCAATTCAACATAAGAGAATCACCAATTCATCAAGAACAAGCCATAATTACAAAACCCTTTCAAGAGCTAAACCATTTTTGGAAGGAACATGGGTTCATCATGCAATTGAAGTGAAAATCACATTCAAATTATCATATTAATACTCATTCATCATGATTTAATCTTTATAAACGTTTTGAGAAAGAACCCATGGCTAGATTGGAAGATTGGAAACTTGTTCATAAGATTTCTTTGAAAAACATTGAGAAGAACTCTCCAAGTGAAAGGTTACTTAGAGATGAAGGATCACCATACCTTAATCTTCATGAAGACCCATAAAACTTGATGAAGAACCCATGAGAATCCCATCTACAAGCTGTTCTTGAGCTTCAAAAACCATGGGGGTTTCTAGAGAGAATATTTTTTGGAGAGGAAGGGTTCAATTTGAGTGAGGGGATTTGAGAATGGGTAAATCACGTTTTGGATGGCTTATATATACCTAAAATCACTTAATTAAACCTATTATAGTCAGGTTAGGACGTGGGGTGAATTTACCATTCACCCCTTTAAGAGGCAGCACGCAGGCAGCTAACTAGCAGGCCACCCGCGATGAGGCCCATGACGGGGCGTCATGGCCATGACGGGCCGTGGCAGCCTCCGTCGCAGGGGACTTGGCCAATTTCTTGGCTTACAACCTGCCAAGGCAAGTCTCCTTCGACGGTACCTGCTTGACGGTCCGTTGGGGTCCCAACGGTCCGTCATTGGGTCCGTCGAGAGACACTGCCCAGGCAGTGTATAGGCAGCCTTGGGGTCCTTCTTTTGGGGCCTCTTGTGGGGCCTTTTAGAAGTCGTACCCGGACGTTTCCAACGCGATTACAAACCTTAACATGTTATAGACCTACCACATAAGTGTCATCCAAAACAAACACCTACAAGACGTCCAAACAGCCTTGACCCCAACATGACATACGATGAAAGTCCAGGGTCTATCTTTCGAACGTCTTGGACGTTCTTGGGCGTTTGACCTCCAAACTTTACGAAACTTCATATAATAACATTAAACATCATTTAAAACCATTTCAAGACTTATTTGACTCATTTCAGACAATGTAGGCATGCATACACACATGAGGCACATAAGCGACTATTCGTCGAACGTCTTGGACGTCCCTTGACGTTCGACTTCCAAATCACTTCAAACTTTGCACACTGACTCTATATGACATAATAAGGCATTTTAGGACCTTATAACGATAAGACAAACATGTTAGGCTCTAGACACCTTATCTCATTTTTGAGGTCTTACAATATCCCCCACTTGGGAACATTCGTCCTCGAATGACACTTAGGACTCTTTAATCACTTCAATGACTTCAATGCATATTAGAGCAGTTCATCACCTTTAAAATATCATCAAATCAATTTTAGCACTCCATGCACACAAGTAAGCAAAACTTCGATTCACTCACCCTTAATGCATTAATCAAAGAGGCTCTTGTCATGTTCATAGGAGGAACATATTTCTCCTAATCATAACATGGTCATTGCACCTTAATTCCTCAAGATATCATCTTGCAAGCCACATATAGGCAGATTTCAACAATACTCAAAACAAGTAGGCATTCATACTTCAATGCACATAGATTTGAGTTAATTGCATTTAACAAAAATCTTCATTAGTTAGACCTAGTACCACGAAGGTCATACTCAACCATACCATGCTTAGTGGTGTCCATGGAGGAATGTCTTGCTCCTCAACACATTACATGTATCATGAGTTCACACCTTAGCAAAGTACAAGGTCAATTTCCTTAAGAATGAGAAATTTCAACTTTCAAGCAAAGTCATGCATATATTTTTCTTCCTAGTGAAGTCTAAATGGCAAGTCACACCAAGTGCATCACAACAAAATAGGAAGTCATTCCACAAATCTCTTTTCTTAACATATTACTCACCCTTAAAGTAAGCCTCATTTTGGAAAAATAGCACAAACCATAGGCACACACGTATACACTTAGCAAAACATGCTTTCACCTTTCAAGAATGAGCCTACAATTTTATATTACAAATCATCAAGTCACTAAATTTTCAAGAGAGTCAACATATTTCATGGTAAAAGAGACTCAACTTCTATTGCAAGGATAAACAATTAACCCTACAAGTGACTATTTCCAAGTTCCTTGTCTTACCTCATGAAGTCAACTTCACAATTAGCACATTAAAATGCAAGTCAACAAGAGAAAACATGGATTTTTTTTTTTCAAAAATTTCTTTTCATGCCCTTTGGAAAATTTACCATGTCTCTAAGATGATGTCAATTAATTCATACCAATCATATAAAGATCATGCAATTCACACTTTATGCAAGACTATTTTCATGAACAAGCATACTAAGAATTCATATTTTCAAATTCGTGTAAGAATAGAAGGGCAATGTAGACCATTTCTACCATCTCATTACTTAAACACCATCCCCCACTTAGGGTAAACCCAATTAAGAGCAAATTAATAAGTGCTCCAAACATGATACAATAAGTTGCCTAGTCTCTATAACGAGCATGCTTCCAAATACCCAAAAGTGTAACATTTAGACATTTGATGGAACAAGTATGGAATTATAAGATACAAAGCTCTACTAACTCATTCTTCATAAGCATGCATACTATATTTACAACTCAAGTCTCTATAAAAGACTCCAATGTTTTTTTTTACACTAGCAACTCAAGAAGTACCACTTATATACAAAGGAAAACAATGCACACTGTCAATCACATATACTCATAGGATAGCATACTTCCATAGGTAGTTATTAAACAATCCAAGTTCAAATCCAAATATTTGGATACTATCATACAAAATCATGTAGGAATACACGATTTAAGAGAAATCTCTTTAACCACTATAACTTCTAGCATGCTTCAACTATATCATGACATACATCATCGACATAACATGCTATTTCACATAGATTTCATATATTGCCATAATTGGCATCACATCATCCAATAAGAGACATTTCATATAAAGCAAGGTAAGATGACCAATCATAATCCTCATAGAGTTAACATGTGCAATGATCACGTAAAGCTCCATAACTTCACTAAACCAAGTAACCCAACAAGAACTACAATTAGCATCATACTCCACTCATCTATAACCTTCATGCATGGATAACTACATATCTTTAGCACATTAGGCTATTTACATGATTATAAGCATAGAGATCATCTCATAAGCACATTCACATTTATCATCATACACATACATAGTATTACCCTCCTAAGGTCTCCATCAAGGAAAACTAGTGCAAGACATAGGTAGAGTCCCATACCCCTACCTAAGTCTAGTTAACCCTTCAAGTCGCCTTAGTTAGTATATACATCATCAAATAAGGACAAATGTCACCTTCACACATACTCATTCAAACCATAAAACAAGGATAAGCATTTCAAACTCACCTTTTCTCCCTCAAGCATAGAGCAATCTCATCCAAGCAATCACATCTAAAAGACCACCGGACAAGAAAACATAAGAGAGAGATCTTATAGGATTAAGTTCTATGGCACGATATGAGATTGATGAAGAAGGGAAACTCTATCGTCCTATAGCCTCTCGTACCATTGAATGTGTCGCGACTCACCACCAATGATACGAGACTCTACTAGACGTGGCAATATGAGACTTTTTAGAACCTAAAACCGCTTTATAAACCTCATGCTCTGATACCAAGTTTGTCACAACCCAAAAGCATACCCTAGAAGATAGGGTACAATCTTGGATTGTAACCGGCGTCGTCGACCTCTCGGAGGTCTAAGACAAGCCTCTCATATCATTCATTGCATTGGCATAGTAAATTTAGCGGAAAATTTAAAACTTTTCATAGCACATCATATGCTAGAAACATCACATCATATATATAAAACATAAGTCATAATACATAATTAGACTCTAAGTCTCTTTGCCATCTTAGACTCAATAACTTTAGAATACATTAGGGACACGGCCCATACGACACCTTACATAACTATACAATATTTAAAGACTTCATATTAAAGACATAAGTAGGACATCCTTGAACTTAAGGATTCCTTTCCTTGAGCTTGAGAAAACACCTATCAAGCTTCTCGATCATAGATCTCCTTTAAGCATTCCAATACCTACACTTTGTGTAAAAAGTAAAGAAGAATGGGATTAGCACAAGAATGTACTAAGTATGGCAACCATGCAAAAACATGCATTTAAAAGGGACATTTCCTTGAAATCATACTTCATGCCATTTTGAGTAAATCATCATAAAACCTTTGTTAACATCATTTATATCATCCACATACGTCATAGAAACACAATCAAAGGCCAATCATCATATGAAAGCACATATAGAATATAAGTGCACATAAAGGTCACTTTATAGTGAACTCACCCTTCTTAGCATTTAACTCTTTCTTTCAATTCATTAATCTCCTAAGTAATCCTTTAGGGATACTTGGTGCAATGCATCACCTTAGGAACATAAGAGAATACCATATATAGTATCTACACAAGACAACACATGCCATCATAGAAGTATAGTACAACATAAACATAGTCAAACCAAGACTACAACATCATACATAAAGGACACATACATAATCATATGCATTAGAGAACCTTCCTAAGACTTCCTAAGGAGTCACTTGTGCAATGTCTAGATGGGTTCATTACTTCCATCTATCCTAAGTAACTTACCTTAAGTCCTCCTAGTTAGGATCCTATTCAATTACTTCCATTGTCCATTTTACCTTTAGGGAAACCATAGCCTTAACCGACACTAAGACCATGGGTGCTAATCATGGAATTTGGTGTTGTAGAGCCTTACACCAAAGGAAGGTGTTACTACCTAGCCAAGGTAGAACATTAACATACATGCTAGCATATCAAGTGAATTCACTTTGCTAGATCCTATGTGGCAAGCATAGTTTATGGAACTAAGAGATAGGTATTCCCTCTATATACCATTTGGTAATGGGGCCTCACCTCATGAGATAACATGAGTGAATATTCCTCAAGGAAAGTCAACACTTCATGTAAGTACATAGGTGAGTATTCCTCTAAGGGAAGTCAACACCATATGTAGGTCCATAGGTGATTATTCCTCTAAGGGAAGTCAACACCATATGTAGGTCCATAGGTGATTATTCCTCTAAGGGAAGTCAACACTCTATAAGGGACAAATGGTGAAATATTCCTCTAAGGGAAGTCAACACCTCTCAATGTCAAGTTCACTCGGTGCTAAGCTAAGTTCCCTTTATTGAAAAGCCTTTATTACCTTTGTTTATAAAACATAGTCTTAGGATATTCATCATTCATATGCTTATAGCATATTCAAGCACCTATCTAGTTTTGGAGTATTCTTGGGCCCTCCTAGTTGGACCTCTTCTCCCTAACTAGATCATCCATGTGTGTGAGTGTATATATAGATGTGAGCAAACCTTTCACATAACACATCAAGTCACACATGTTCATATATCAATGCATAAGTCTATAGGCATAACTATATGAGCAATCCTTTCATATAAACCTACTAAGACACTATACACATTCATACTTCATCATATCATATTCATAACATGTTCATATAATCATCCTTCATATGCATAAGAACCAAACCTAGGAACTATCCTATCAAGATATACATGTGCAATGCATAGACAAGGTCCCATACCCTTGTCCATACTAGTACACCTATCAAGTCATCCTAGTAAGGGAATACAAATCATACATTCATAAACATCACCTTAGTATGCATAGTAGTAGACACTAGTGAATATGAGAACTACCTTTCATTTAGACACAATGACTTATACTACTTATAAAACGCATGTAAGTGAGAGTGTGTGTACATTAACCAACATGATCACATAATGGCTATCAATAACTCCTTAAGTCAGCCACCCTATTGGACCACATTACACTTCCAAGCACATAGCACACAACACATAATAGCATAGAAGACAAGACTATATATACATTATAATCAAGACTCCTAACTTTAGCTATTTACACTTCCATATAAGGGATACATGGGTAGAGGCTATTAACCACTTTAACACATCAATAGCAGCACCTATACAACACCCTAACATGATTATACACATGCCCATACAATAGCCACATAACCTAATTCACAACTAGAATAGGAAAGTAGGCATAAGCTTCTCATAGTATCATTTTAAGCATATGTTCATAAGTTCATCAATTTGCCTTCATGGCCATGGTCAACACATTTACAATAACAATAAAGTAAACACCGCCACCATAAGTGGACCATACCACACAATGCCATACAAGGCTTCATCAACTTTACTATAAAGAATAGAGAAGTAGAAGAGTAAAGGAATTAAGCATTCTTACCCAATTCTCACCCTTTGATCATCATTGATCAATACACCTTATTCATCAATAAAACACTTAAATGGCAGTAGCTATATGTACTTTAAACATATAAGAAACCATGTACAAGTCGCTACAAGATTATGCCATAACATAATGAAACATATCAACATACTAGGAAAGTAGAATAACATAGGTCATTAGCTAACTTCCCTTACATTGATTTTAGATCATAGTTCATACATATGTAAGTCTAAGGCAGTAGCTAATTAGGTAAGAAATCAAGCCTAAGTCATGCATCATCTAATCACAATTCAAGATCCATCACATACTTAGCCTCTTGACTTCATAACCTAAAAGGGATCTATACCAATTCATGCAAGCCCTTCATAATTTGTACATTAAGGATTTATACTTACAAGAATTCATCCATTACATCACCCTAAAAGAGTAGCTACAGCAGTTCATACATAATCAAGAGCCTACACAACCGATCTCGCAATCGTCTTCAACACAACATATAGAAACATAGGTTATTCATGCTCAAAACTTCATATATTTATCATCATGGACTTATCATCATCAATTCAACATCATTTAGTGTCAATAACAATAACCATAAGCAATTCAACATAAGAGAATCACCAATTCATCAAGAACAAGCCATAATTACAAAACCCTTTCAAGAGCTAAACCATTTTTGGAAGGAACATGGGTTCATCATGCAATTGAAGTGAAAATCACATTCAAATTATCATATTAATACTCATTCATCATGATTTATTATTTATAAATGTTTTGAGAAAGAACCCATGGCTAGATTGGAAGATTGGAAACTTGTTCATAAGATTTCTTTGAAAAACATTGAGAAGAACTCTCCAAGTGAAAGGTTACTTAGAGATGAAGGATCACCATACCTTAATCTTCATGAAGACCCATAAAACTTGATGAAGAACCCATGAGAATCCCATCTACAAGCTGTTCTTGAGCTTCAAAAACCATGGGGGTTTCTAGAGAGAATATTTTTTGGAGAGGAAGGGTTCAATTTGAGTGAGGGGATTTGAGAATGGGTAAATCACGTTTTGGATGGCTTATATATACCTAAAATCACTTAATTAAACCTATTATAGTCAGGTTAGGACGTGGGGTGAATTTACCATTCACCCCTTTAAGAGGCAGCACGCAGGCAGCTAACTAGCAGGCCACCCGCGACGAGGCCCATGACGGGCCGTGGCAGCCTCCGTCGCAGGGGACTTGGCCAATTTCTTGGCTTACAACCTGCCAAGGCAAGTCTCCTTCGACGGTACCTGCTTGACGGTCCGTTGGGGTCCCAACGGTCCGTCATTGGGTCCGTCAAGAGACACTGCCTAGGCAGTGTATAGGCAGCCTTGGGGTCCTTCTTTTGGGGCCTCTTGTGGGGCCCTTTAGAAGTCGTACCCGGACGTTTCCAACGCGATTACACACCTTAACATGTTATAGACCTACCACATAAGTTTCATCCAAAACAAACACCTACAAGACGTCCAAACAGCCTTGACCCCAACATGACATACGATGAAAGTCTTAGGGTCTATCTTTCGAACGTCTTGGACGTTCTTGGGCGTTTGACCTCCAAACTTTACAAAACTTCATATAATAACATTAAACATCATTTAAAACCATTTCAAGACTTATTTGACTCATTTCACACAATGTAGGCATGCATACACACATGAGGCACATAAGCGACTATTCGTCGAACGTCTTGGACGTCCCTTGACGTTCGACTTCCAAATCACTTCAAACTTTGCACACTGACTCTATATGACATAATAAGGCATTTTAGGACCTTATAACGATAAGACGAACATGTTAGGCTCTAGACACCTTATCTCATTTTCAAGGTCTTACAGTAAGCATAAGCTTCTCATAGTATCATCTTAAGCACATGTTCATAAGTTCATCAATATGCCTTCAAGGTCATAGTCAACACATATATAATGACAATAAAGTAAACACCGCCAACATAAG
The DNA here is from genome assembly GCA_016801875.1 of Solanum sitiens. Classification (NCBI taxonomy): domain Eukaryota; kingdom Viridiplantae; phylum Streptophyta; class Magnoliopsida; order Solanales; family Solanaceae; genus Solanum; species Solanum sitiens. The sequence continues at coordinate 112,548 of JABWTJ010000283.1, read as the reverse complement.
TGGACCATACCACACAATGCCATACAAGGCTTCATCAACATTACTATAAAGGAATAGAGAAGTAGAAGAGTAAAGGAAATAAGCATTCTTACCCAATTCTCACCCTTTGATCATCATTGATCAATACACCTTATTCATCAATAAGACACATATATGGCAGTAGCTAAACGTACTTTAAACATATAAGAAACCATGTATAATACAACATATCAACATACTAGGAAAGTAGAAGAACATAGATCGTTAATCAATTTCATTCATATGGATTATAGGTCATATTTCATGAATCATATCACCCTAAGGCAGTAGCTAATGAAATCATAATCTAGATGAGACACTACTACAATTTGCCATTAAGGTCGATACAAGCATGCTTCATATAGGGAGTTCATGGAAAGTAAGTTTACATAGATTAATCATATTCAAACTATCATGAATTGACCCATATTATATTAATTACATATAATTCATCCTCATATTTCATTATAGGCAGCAGCTATAGACATTAACCATAATCAATTCCTATAGCGACTAACCTAACGTCAAGATCACAAGTTACAACTTCATAGACAAGGATAACCTAGATTAATTCAAACCAAGCCTTCTCTACTTTGATCATACATGATTTATATCCACAATTCAACCATGGTATTAACCAAACACAACAGCTACAAGAACCACAACTTAATCGAAATTCACTTTAGATTATAAGAAAGTCAATGTTACAGTGAACTATAGGAACTAGGCTAAATATGCCCAAATCTTCATACATTGATCCTCATGGATCATTCAACATCAATACAACATAAATTCATGTAAATAACAGCATATACAATCACTTCAACATAATGGAATCATAATTCGATCGATAACAAGTCAAGATCACAAAGCCCATGCAAAAGCTAAACCAAAATTGGAAAGAACATGGGTTCATCATGCAATTGGAGTGAAAACACATTAAAACCATTGAATTAACTTCAATTAATCATGATTCAATCATTAAAAACGTTTTGAGAAAGAATCCATGGCTAGATTGGAAGATTAGAAACTTGATCATGAGATTTCTTTGAAAAACATTGAGAATGGCTCTCTAGATGAAAAGATAACTAGAGATGAAGATCACCATACCTTTGTCTAGTTAAAAACCTCTAAGACTTCATGATTCATCCATAGAAAATCCATCTCCAAGCAGCTCTTGAGCTTCACCAACAATGGTGGTTTTAGAGAGAACATTTTTTGGAGGGAAAGGCTTTAAACATGTGAGAGGATTTGGGAATGGGTTGATCACGTTTTGGATGACTTATATACACCTAAAATTACTTAAATAAATCTATTATAGTCAGGTTAGGACGTGGGGTGAATTTCCCATTCACCCTTTTAAGTGGCAGCACGCAGCAGCCAACCTGCAGGCCATTCGCGACGAGGGGCTCGACGGGGCGTCATGGCCATGACGGGCCGTGGCAGCCTCCATAGCCCATGGATTAGCCAAATTCTTGTCTCAAGATCTGACCAAGGCAAGCCCCCTTCGATGAGACCTGCTTGACGGTCCGTTGGTGGCCCAACGATCCGTCATTGGGTCCGTCAAGGGACACTGCCCAGGCAGTGTCTAGGCAGCTTTGGGGTCCTTCTTTTGGGGCCTCTTGCGGGGCCCATTATAAGTCGTACCCAAACGTTTCCAACGCGATTACAAACCTTAACATGTGATAGACCTACCACATAAGTTTCATCCAAAACAAACACCTACAAGACGTCCAAACAGCCTTGACCCCAACATGACATACGATGAACGTCTTAGGGGCTATCTTTCGAACGCCTTGGACGTTCTTGGGCGTTTGACCTCCAAACTTCACGAAACTTCATAAAATAACATTAAACATCATTTAAAACCATTTCAAGACTTATTAGACTCAGTTCATACAATTTAGGCATGCATACACACATGAGGTACATAAGCGACTATTCGTCGAACGTCTTAGACGTCCCTTGACGTCCGACTTCCAAATCACTTCAAACTTTGCACACTGCCTATATATAACATAATAAGGCATTTTAGGACCTTATAACATTTAGACGAACATGTTAGGCTCTAGACACCTTATCTCATTTTCGAGGTCTTACAATGTGAATATGACTTGTTGACTTAGTTTGGTAAAGCTCCTTAGTCTTGTATGTGTGATTGACATGTGACCTTGAACATAGCTAAGAAGGTCTTTTATGTAGAACCTTCATCCTAAATGTAAGGTTATGATATCCTTAAAGTTGAAAGTCGTAATGATATCCTTCTTGTGTGAATGGTAGACTTAAGGTTGGTTGGCTGGAACGGCTTGAAATCAGTTTGTCACGACCGGGGAGAACCCCCTAGAAGTAACATGGCGTACTTGACCTCTCGAAGGTCTTATACAAGCCCATAGTCATTATTCATCGCATTGTCATAGGTAAATTTAGTGGAAAATTTCAAATTTTTCATAGCTCATCATATGCTAGAAACATCACTTCATATATATATATATATATATATATATATATAATATAAGTCATAATACATAGTTAAGGACTCTAAGTCTCTTTTGCCAACTTAGACTCAACATCAATAGAGTAGAATAGGGACACGACCCTTCACAACATAAAACATTAACTAAGCTATTACATAACTTTAAGAATAACTTGACATAAGAAATCCTTGAATCATAAGGACTCCTTTCTTGAGCTTGGGAAACATCTATCAAGCCCTTCACTTTAGAGACATCCTTTAAGCATCCATACCCTACACTTTGTGTAAAAAAAGTAGAGAAGAATGCTGTTAGTACAAGAATGCATTAAGTATGTCAACCATGTAAAAACATGCACTTAAAGAGGACATTAACTTTGAAAACCATGCATCATGCTTTTTTGTAAAACTTCATAAAAACTTTGATATAATAAGCACGATATAGCTCATACACTTCACATAAGCATGGACACTATTCATAATATCACATAAAGCCACATTATTAATTTAAAGCACCTTTATCATATTCATCATATTATCTTGTCTTCTACCTTAAGTCTTTAACCCCCAAGTAACCGTCTAGTAACACTTGGTGCAATGTATGAATATTGTCCCATTCCACTACCCACACTCAAGCATCACCTTAAGGTCACCAAGGTGAACATTCAGATAACCTTCATTTACTTAAACATAGGCATTCATAAGAACATAGCATATCCTAAGACACCTACTTCACATATGAACCAACATGTTCCATGAACCACATATAAGACTCACTTCAAGACCATATGCAAATAAACACTACCAATAACATCATAATAGAGAATAGTCAACAATAGCATATTTGGACTTCATTTCTTATAGACATCATAAGACCTTACTCATAATCCAATATAAGCCTACTAGTGCAATATACATGTGAAGTCCCATAACCTCACACATACTTAGTACACTCATAAAGAGAACACAAGCCTATCATTTACTTCATACATCAACACCACAAGTATAGTCAACTACATACATAAGCAAAACATTTATCATACGAAAAGTAAGACCAACATCATGCATATTCAAGGTGAAACCTTCATCATATAGTCAATAAGGCTGTCACGACCCGAGACCACACCCTAGAAGTTAGGGCACAATCTCGAATTGTGGCACGGCGTACTCGCCCTCTCAGAGGTCTCATACAAGCCTCTCATATCATTCATCGCATATACATAATGAAAAGTAGTGCAGAATTAAAACTTTTAATAAAAAAATATCATAGTCTTTAAAACTCTTTCATATAGAAGTAATAGGAAATACTAAGTCTCAATCTCATCATCTTAGCCACAAGAGTACTTGGGACACGGCCCATACGAAATAGAAAACATACTACTATATAGTCTATTACAATACTTCATAACGAAACATAAAAGACATATATGCCCTCGAGTCAAGTGAGGACATACTTCAACATCTTCTTGAACGATCTTCTAAATCCAAGTCTTCTTCCCAAAAGCTCTTCACCTACCAAGAACTATATAGATAGATAAAAGCATGGAATTAGTACAACCACATGTACTAAGTATGACTTATGCATAAATATCATGAAAATGGACATTTATTAGAAATATGCATCTTTTAATTTAGAAATCATAATATCATCATAAGAATAACATTTAACAACTTATAATCACATAAGAAAATATTTAACCAAAAATCATAATTTTTGAACTCACTTTACAGTGAACTCAATTCATTGTACAGTGAAGCACCTCACTATTACAGTGAATTCTTCTAATTTCGTTTTTAAACATCTGCTAGCATGTAGTCTTCTCACTAAAGCTATCCTAGGATTCACTTAAGTCACACAAATAGATACCTCCCATACACCCTCTCTAGATTTGCCTAAACGATCCTTAAGATTCCTCATAATGAGACACATACACACCTACAATACACTAACATACAAGGCATTCATAATATGACAATCTCCCCTACCAAGGCTATCAAAAGACCTACTTAAGTAAATCAAGAAGATAACGTCCATGATTGACCTCTTCAAGATTACCTAAATAGTCCTTAAGACTTCCTAAGTTTAGATCATGTCAAACATAACAAGCAACTTCCCTAACTAGAGTCATTCTCAAGACTTCCATAGATAAGACATGAAGAGGTCATCCTTTATTCCCTCTTCACAATTTAACTAAGGAATCCTTAAGTCACTTTAGATTAGGTACTTATTCATTTACATACTTTATATCATTAAGTCATTAGTTCATTAGTTCATTTAAGAGACATACATCACATAAAGGACATTCAAATAAAGGTCTTGGACAAGACCTAGGGACTCTTACTAACATCTTCAAAGCCTATTGTGCAATGTCTAGATAGCGTCACATACCACCACGTAAACCTCATAGAACTTCTCTAATGCTAATATGTATCCCATATGATTAGAATAGGCAATAACCGACATAGACCATGGTAGCAAAGCATGGAATCCGTAGTTCTATCCTACTCCGATGAGGTTGTTCTACTTGCCAATGGTAGAACATGGACACATCCCATGTAGGCACATGGTTAAGGAAATATGAAGGGAATGCTTTGTAATCTAGTCTCATTCTTTAACTAGAACTACTTCCCTTACCATACTCACTCGGTTCTAGCCTTCGTTCTCATAGATTAAATCACACTAAGGTTCATACAAAAGGGTTCCATATCAAGTTCATAACCCAATTACATTTACCCTACCAAAGCAAGGTCCACTAGGGCTATCTCACTATGGCGACAAGAAGCTCATCATGACTTTCCTAAGGATTGATATGATGCCGTTCCAGCCAATCAACCTTAAGTCCATCATTCATTACATGAAGGATACCATTACGACTTTCGACTTCAAGTTTCATAACCTTACCACTTGGTTCAAGGTTTCATATAATCTCACCTATCATTCATTCTTTCAAGACTAAGACTCTTTAGGTTCGTAAGTCAAGACATCACATATTCATATTCATACAAGCATCAAGTAAGGGACACAAGTGTACCTAAACAAGACACAACATACTTTACTTTACTCATATAGCATACATTCTTTAGACACCTAGGAATAACCCTTATCAACATTATGTCAACCTATTCATTATATTAACATCATCAACATAACCAATATAGACACATATAACCAAGTCAGGATTAACCATGTAACAACTCTAAGACTACACACTTAACACATAGCCGTAGTATAACATGATTACCTAATATCATCAATAGACTAACACATACTTTAAAATATAGGTAGACATAATCATACATCACCAAATCAACAATACAAATAGCCATATAACTTCAAGTAGTTGCCGACAAGGCCATGATCATCAATATACTTAAAATAATGCCGACAAGGCCACATCAATTCACATAACACCGCTACCATAAGTGGATCAAACCAATCACAAAATAATTGAAATCTAAAATAACATTAAATAAGAAGAAATAGGGCAGCATACAACCTCTTCATCCTGAACACTTCAAGCCAATACTAAATCATCCAATTCAACATCATAAGGCCCTTACCCATGGCCATGAACATCAATTCACTACATAAACTATAATAATCAATGAAATCTAAACCAATTCAATATATATTCAACAATGTAAGACCAATTAGATAACAATTGAATACAATTCTTATATTATTAGAAATCCCATAAGAAACTACACATGAATTTATAAACATTAGACCATTATCAAGTAACCCATAAATTAGTCAAAAACTAGGGTTCATCAATTACATGGGTTCATAGATAGATTGAGTTAAAATCATCTAAATAACAATAATTCAATCACTATTCAATGATTAAAAACCTTTAATGCAAGAACTCATGGTAGAATCATGAAATTGGACAATTCATCTTTGAAAACATTAGAAAACATCTTTGAAGTTGGACTCCTTGATGAAACGAGTTTCAAGGATCAAAAACCATACCTCAATAAAGCTAATTATTCAATTTGATGAAGAATCTCCACTCAATTCGTCACACCAAGCTCTTCCTTGACTTTGGACTTCAATGGAGTCTTGGGGAATTTCTAAGGGATTTTGGGGTTTTGATTTTGAAGAATGAAATCTTCTAAGTGTTAATGACTTATAAACACCATTAAATACCCAATATACCCCTTAGGAACCTCCAAACTCTATATTTGGAAGTGGGGTGAAATTACACTTTCACCCCTCACTTAACAGTGAGGATGCGCAGGAAAAACAATCCTCCAACGGTTGGCAGTCGACGGACCATTTGTCCACAAATGGACCGTCCTGTCCTTCCGTTGGTTGGTTAAGAGGCTTGCCGTGGTACTCCTCTCTCCCAATACTAAGTCCCTACCAATGTCGCCCATCGACGGGGCGTCGATTGGCCCACGAGCCGTTGATGCCTCCGTCGTTTGGGGCTGCCTGGGACAGTCTTGACACCAAGTTTTGGGTCCTTCCTCAAGGACTCTTGGATGGTCCTTGGGGATGTTTTCCCGGACATTTACAACCCAAACTTGACCGTACATGAGTTTAAGACCTCTCACATAAATTTTACTCGAAACAAACACGTAAAACTCGACGGAACATGCCTAGACACACAAGGTCATTTCAAGGCACATCTTTCGAACGTCATGGATGTTCTTGAGTGTTTGACCTCCAAATTTCTCGAAACTTGACACACTACCTATATACATCATAAAAACTCATTTAAGAACTTCACAACATCATGAATCACATATAAATACATAGAACCACATATGAGACACTTAGGTGACTTAGTCGTCGAATGTCTTGGTCGTCCCTTGATGTTTGATTTCCAATGCACCTAATACTTTAGATACTGCCTCAATAACACTATATAGACCATTTTAGGACCTTATACCATCATTACCAACATGTTAGGATCTAGTTACCCTAAGTCATTTTCGAGGTCTTACAAAGGCCAACCTAATGTGTCTAAAGTAGGACCTCATCATATAGACATAATAGGATTCAAACTATGCATATTAACATAAAATTAGGTTAATACCATATTGTCATGCATATAAGACATATATATATATATATATATAACACCTTCCTAGAACTCCCTTCAAGAGCGACTTATGCAATGCATAAGTGAAGTCCCATACCCCCACCTACATTAAGCAACTTACCTTAGGTTATACTAGTTAGGGTTCATTACATTACTTCCATTGTCCATTTTACTTTAGGGAAACTATAGCCTTAACCGACACTAAGGCCATGGGTGCTACATGGAATTTAGTGTTCTAGAGCCTTACACCAAAGAAGGTGCTCTTACCTATCCAAGGTAGAACATTAACACATGCTAGCATACTAAGTGATATCACTTGCTAGATCCTATGGGGCAAGCATAGTTTATGGAACTAGGAGGCATATATGGAAAACCTCGTTATGCCATATGGGGCATTGTAGTTATCCACCTCGTGAGGACTTTGGTGAACAAGCCTTCCCACATAGGGAAGGTCAACCCTCATCTTCAAGTTCTCTCGGTGCTATCCCTTTATTGAAAAGCCATTATTATCATTACTTTATAAAATATAGGCTTAGGAGATTGACTCCCCATATGCTTAGCTCATAGGTCATAGATGTAGTTCATCAACCTAAATTATGTGAGAAACCCTTTCACATGGACATAGCATATTCAGGCACCATCTAGTTTAGGATACGCTTGGAAACACCTTCCAAGAGCCCCTCTATTAACTAGATCATCAAACATGTGTGTGTGTGTTCATACATGTGAACAAACCTTTCACATAACACCTTTAGACCACACATATTCATACTTCACTTTATTCATGCATATAAGACATGTTCATCACTTAACCATAGATAACCACCTAGGAACTATCCTATCAAGTCACACATGTGCAATGCATGGACAAGATCCCATACCCTCATCTATACTCGTACACCTATCAAGTCATCCTAGTTTAAGAGTTACAATACATACTTCTTGGACATATACTTTACATGCATAGTATTAGACATTAGTGCATATGAGAATATCCTTTCATTAGACACCATGATCCTACACCACTTGTAAGTATGCATGATGTGTGAGTGTGTATCATTGGTCAACATGATCATATAAGGGCAACAATCCTAGCATTGGAGGCAGCCACCTTACAAAGGTCACAATACACATTCAAGTCCCCTAAACCATAGACAACTCACATATAGAATAAAAGGAACTATAGACCACACACCAAACATCATAACATAGGAGACAAGACATCATCATTACTTGAATCTAAGACTCCTAATCATGCTTAAGACCATACATTCATGTAGAGGTTCATAGGTAGGGATCATACTACACAAGTGTATTCAAACATCAACATGTAGACCATACCTAGACCTAATATAGCCATTTAAACGTATAGGAAACATCATCAATATAACCTAGATAATGAACTAGCATTGAAGACTAGGCATAATACTTCGCATCGTGTGATCATCATAACCACACTTTTAAGATACAATTGCCTTCAAGACCATGATTACATCACATATAGAATGGAAATAAGGTAAACACCGCCACCATAAGTGGGCCATACCACACAATGCCATACAAGGCCAAGCACCTAGCAATTCTATAGAAAAGTATAGAGAATAGGGCCAACTTACAATTCCTCCAAGCTTTGATCATCATTGATCAATTCCCATAATTCGACATCAATACATGTACAAAACAGTAGCTAAAGGTACCATTTAATAAACGAAATCATACTTTAAACATCATGGTTTCAAGATCACATTAGGTATACTACTTCATCAAGTCTATAGAAAGTAGAGAAATATATATATCAATTTTCCCAATCCCTAAACCTTGATCATCGTTGATCAGTCATTCAACAATTAATATTCAATTAACATGAGTAACACTAGTAATAGGCAATTCAACATAACTGAAACATAATTCAACCAACATAGAGTCAAGATCACAAGACCCACATTATAGGCCAATTTGAGAATTTAGGAGGATCATGGGTTTATCATAAAATTGGATTGAAATTCATCTTTAAATCAGTAGATAATCACAATTTATCATAAACATGCTTTTGAAATCAATTTGAGAAAGAACCCATGGCTAGATTGGAAATTGGGAATTTTGTTCTTCGAATCATATTTGAAAATCCTTGATTGACTCCTTAGATGAATGGATAACTAAGTATGAAGGATCACCATACCTTTCTACATGAGAAGCCCATAAGAAATTGAAGAAAAGAAGAAACCATGAAAATCCAGTCCCTAGCTTGAACTTGAGTTTTCCCTCCAATGGAGATTTGAGAGAATTTGGAACAGAAGAGAAATTTGGGATTTTGATTTTTCTTATTGGGTGTTGGGGTTTTGGCTTGGGAAAGGGGTTAAATAAGTCACAAAAACAGTTTATAACCATCTCCACAAATTACCAAAACACATTCATAGTTATTGGGACTTTTAGACATGTCAAAATTGACTTTAAAATGATGCAACCGGATCTGGGAAGTGGCTGCGCATCTCAGAGGCAGCCTCCGATTCTGCCCCAAAGAATTTTTGAGACAGTAGGGTGCGTGTTGGGAGAGCGTCACATAGGCATCTTCAGTTCCAGGTGCGCGACGCGAGGCTGTCCCCAAATCTTGCTGCTGTACGCTGCCTTGGGCAGCCTCATTGTCCAACATTTGGGTCCTCCTTGGGGGGCCTTAAGAAGGTCCTCGGGGAGTCGTACCCAAACATTTTGACCCTAAACATGAATATTAAGATTCTAGGGTCACACTACTATTTTTGGACTTCAAATAACACATAAAAACAAGAAAAACATATCTGGACACACTAGCACGTCTAAAGACCAACTTTCGAACGTCTTGGACGATCTTGGATGTTTGACCTCCAAATGACTTCAAATAAAGTATACATACTATAGGACACTTGATTAAAATATTTTAACCTTTTTAGACACATGTGAGGCTCTAAGCACTTTCCTTCATTTTTGGGGTCTTACACATCCTTAGGAAAATCATTGAACTATCCTCTTGACCATTGTAGGTAGCCTTAGTGGACCCTCTTTGGTAAGGTGTAATGTGATTGGGTTGCGAACTAGATATGGAACCTCTTCATGTACTACTTTCTTGAAATACTCTATTAGAACAAAGGCTAGCACCGAGTGAGTATGCTTGGGAAGTTTCTCTAACTAAGATGACTTTAGAGAACAAAAAAACACTCGATATTCCTTAACCATGTGCCTACATGGGATGTGTCCTAGTTATACCATTGACAAGTAGAACACCCTCCATCAGAGTAGGTTCATGACTCTGGATTCTATGTATAGCTAGTATGGTCTATGTCGGTTATTGCCTATTCTCGTCATATGGGATACCTACTAGTGTTGGAGAAGTTCTAAGAAGTTTAGATGGTGGTATGAGACGCTATCTAGATATTACACAATTAGGCTTTGAAGATGTTAGTGAGTGAGACCCTAGGTCTTCTCCAAGACCATTACTTGAATGTCCTAATGTGTGGAATGTCTCTTAAATGAACTAATGAAGATAATGTCTTAAGTTAGAAAGCATGTTAATGAATAAGTACTAGTCTAGAGTGACTTTAAGGATTGCCTAGTTAAGGTATGGAGGGAGCATAGGAATGGTCTCTTCATGTATTACCTAGGGCAGTCTTAAGAATAACTCTAGATATGAAAGTTGGTTAATGAAGTGAGAATGATCTTATCCTAGGTAGTCTAAAGGATCTCTTAGGTGTGTGTGAAGGGATTGTATGGGCGGTCGCTTCATAACTCACTCAAGTGAGCCTTAAAATCACCTTTGGTAGAAGGATATCATGGTTATGTGTTTTGTAGGTATTATTGATGTTATATTGTAAGGTGTGAATTTTATTGGAAGTTACAGTGAAGTTACAGTGAAGTTCACTGTAAGCTCACTATAAGGTTTATTAAATTGATATAAATTGGATATGACTAATATTGTGTTCTAAATGTATTTTTTGGTGATTAAATGTGATTCTTATACCTTTAATATGATGTTTTAATTAAAAAGAGCATGTTTCTCATAAATGTCCGTTTCTCATAATTTTATGCATTATGCCATACTTAATACATGCATTGTACTAATTCCATACTTTTTGTCTATCTCTAAAGGTGTGGCTAACAGGTAAGAGGTGTCTTGAAGCAAGCTTGGAATCTAGTAACTGTTCAAGCAAAGTTGAAGTATGTCCTCACTTGACTCGAGGGCATAACTATCTTTAGACTTCTTTTATTCAAGTATTGTAATAGACTAAGTAATTCTATATTTCGTATTGTATGGGCCGTGTCCCAAGTATTCTTGAGTCTAAGATTGGCATATGTTAAGACTTAGTATTTTCCTATGATTTTATATGAAAGATGTTTTAAGATATTTCATATGAAAAGTTTTAATTTCGCACTACTTTTCATACATGTTATGCAATGAATAATGCCAAGGGCTTGTACAAGACCTCCGAGAGGTCAAGTACGCCACGTCGCACTCGGAGAGTGCCATATCTTCTAGGGTGTGCTCTCGGGGTGTGACAATATAAGCACCTCTTTATCTTACACTCCACAAAGATATAATTCATATACTTGTAAACAATTTTCAATTTATTAAACCAAGCATGTTTTGCATTAATGAAAATACTTATATCATAAGAATTAGCTATTAATCAATTATAAAATTAAACTAATACAAACTTCAATTGGCATTATTACAAGTCATATGAACTTTTCTTTGTCGAAAATATTAAAATATTAAGAAATAGTAAATGAGTAAAATAAAAGGGCAATGTTTACATTGTAGTAACTATTTGAATAAAACTTCTTGACAATCTAAATTACATGGGTAGCATTAATAAATAAAGCCATCTTTTATTTTGAGCATAAAAAAACAAATCGTGACAATTCTCTAACTCTTGAGAAGTTTAATAATATTGAAAGAAGATATTCATAAACATATATCTACATCACAAGAGAAATTTTCAACAAAAACAAATGAATTTAGACTACAATAAAAATTAAACTAATACAAACTTCAACTGGGTTATTGTAACACTCCGGAAGTCCATGACTTAGTCTAGAGCCTCACTTGATGAACTCAGCCTTAAAAAGTGTTTTAAGCTTAAAAAAAGGTAATGAACTTGGTTAGAAAGTATTAGAATCAAAACATCAAGGAACGTCCATGACGTCCGAAGATTTGTGAGAAACGACCTAGTGTGCCTTGGTGTTTTCCAAGGGGTTTTAAGAGTCGAAATTAAGTCAAATTTGGTGGAAAGGGTTGAAATACATATTAGAGTGTGTTTAGGGTTGAAACGTCTGGGTACAAATCCCCAAGGACTACCCTAAGGGTCTTTGAAGAAGACCCTACATTTTGACCTCAAAACTGCCTTTTGGCAGTGTGCAACCATGAGACCAAACGACGAGCCGTCGTTTGAACGATGATCTGTCAATGGTGCTCGTTGGTTGACACTTGGTTAATTCAACAAGAGCCTCCAAAAGGAGTATCTTATCCAAACTACGAATGACAAGGATGGTCCGTGGTTGGATCGACGCGCCGTAGACGGGGTTTCGTCATTTGGAACCCCACTTCACTAGCCAAATTCGGTTGACTAGTCAATTAGTTAATTAATTAATTAGGGGTTAAGGGGTAGTTAATTAAGTTAGTTGGGGACTATAATAGAGTTGGACTTCATTTAAATAACCCAACACTTCATTATTTCCCAAACCGAAATCTCTCCAACTTCTCTCTACTTCTCACACTACCCAAAGACCCCCATTGGAAGACCAAGGTTCAAGCTTTATTAGGGCTTAAATATTAAAGTTTTCTTCCTTCATTATTCAAGGATTTTTAAGTTATGGAAGCTATTCACTCTTGGATCTCATTCCCCAAGAGGCTCTTCAAAATTGGTTTCCAAAGATGTCTAAAATTATGGTTTTCATCCAATTTTGTGGTTTACCTTTCATATTGATTTAATTTTGTATTTTATTAGTTAATATTGATATATTATGATTTTTTATTGGTTAATTGATGTGATTCCTTAGGCTTTGACCTAGTTTCTCTAAAAGATCCATGATTGTCCCTTTTCCCTAACCCTAGGTTATGAATTAGGTTGATTGGTGATTAGGGATGATGTAAGTGGTTGAGTTGTTGTATAGTTTACTATTATATGATGATAATGAGTGAACTGATGGATGAATATTGTGGAATGGATGGTGAAATCTTGAAGGAGAGTCTTGGAAGCTATTGGTAAGACTTTTATGATCATGAATACTTCACTTCAATTATGATGGTCTATTCTTGATGATGATGTTCAATTGAAGTATGATTTTGTGAATATATTCGGAAGATGATGATATGATACATATGATTGCATGTTATGAATATGATATCATGGTAAGGGTATGATGTTGCAAGGTTGAAGGTGATTCTCTTGTGTGCCCATTATTATGACTATGATGTGTTGATCTCACTAATATGGTTTGTGATGAAATGAAGTTCTCATTCTAAACCTAATGAGCTAGTGAAATGATTATACAAGGGGATAGTGTCACATTCGGAGAGCACCCCCTAGACGTAACCGGCATCGTCGTCCTAGAAGAAGACTAAGACTAGCCTCTTATCATCATTACATTCATTAGTTAAAAATGCGGAAATTTTAAAACTTTTCGTTAACTTCTACATTGAGGTTTACTTAGACATCTCGCTTACACACAATATATATTTATCGAGTATACATAGACCCTTCGTATAAGAAGATTAAACAGTCTTCTACTTTTATTTCACATATATAATATAGGAACATAATCTCATAAGAAGTCTATAATATGTCTCATATTAAACCATCTAAAACGAATTCAACAATTGGGCTTAACCCATACGTCAATACAACAAAGAGCCTCATATAGGCTATACAACAATCGTCTTGAAATGAAATGGAATGAACTAGAAGTCTTATAACTAGAACAACATCAATAGCTTGATAATGGGATTGTCCTGGGACGGTGAGGACCTACCGAACTCTTGGGAAATATCCAAGTAGTCTTCAAATACCTTCTATAAGCTCAACGGCCGGATCCTATATTTGTAGTAAACATAAAAGATGGGTTAGTACACACTTGTACTAAGTATGTGTATATGCACATAAAAAAAGTGAAATCATGCTAAAAAGGACATTTGTTCAAAACATGCTAATTTACTTTAAAAAGCCTTATGCATATTCAAGAACTCATATAAGCCAATAAACACATAACTCTTAAGTCAAGACTATATACAACAAAAGACCAATACCAATGTCTAGTCAAGTCAACATGCATATCAACGCAATTGAGCACATAATCAAGACAACTCTATCATCAAGTTATAGAATCAATACACATGCATTAGAGTTCATAATATCATAACCTAAGCAAGACCATCACTCATACACCCCCATTAAGTCCACTAGTGTAATGGGTAAGTAAGCCCCATAACCTTAACCAACCAAGTAAACTCAACAAGAACCATAAGAAATGCCCAACTTTACATACAATATCATCAAGAGATAACACCATCATACTTTATCAATAGAGACCAACCACATGTTCATAAATGGAAGCCATATTACATAGTGTCACTAACATATAAGAGTCAGCACATACATAACATATACATTAAAAAACATAATAACAACCTCCTAAGGCTTCCCTCAAGGCAAACTAGTGCAAGGCATAGGTAGAGTACCATACCCCTACCTAGGCTAAGTCAAACCTCTTAAGTCACCCTAGTTAGTGTTTACTCCATTACTTCATTTTTATTTTGGGAACAATTTCCTTAACCGACATAGACCACAAGAGCTAAGTATGGAATCCGGTGTTGTAAAACCTTACACCGATGGAAGGTGATCTACCGGCCAAAGTAGAACCAAACATAAACATAGCTTTCTAGGTGGATCCACTAGCTAGTCTTCCTATGGTGTTAACATATTTTATGGATCTTGGGGGTTGTCATGGAAATATCACTCTATGCCCTTTTTGGACTATGAGGCTATCCACGCCATGACGACTATGGTGAACTCTACCTTCCATCATTGGGAAGGCGCCACCCCTCATCTACAAGTTCATTCGGTGCAAAGCTAGAGTCCCTTTTGAAATATCTTCCATTAACAATCATTACTTAGTTTTAGGTCATAGGGTCTATCCCTTATATAATCATCATCATAGCTCAATAATAATTGCATGAGTATTTTCCTTTCATTACAATTCATACATGTGAGGTTAGTGATTTACTGTGGTTTCGAGGTACTTTCAATGCTTTTTCCTGAAGAGTTCTGTGTGTCTAGAGCCTTTTTGTAGAAGTTTTAACATGTTTTTATCTTTGTTTTGCAGGAAAGATATACAGAACTAAAATGTAGAAGGCAGCTGAAAAATAGTGCAGAGGCGACCCACGAAGGCCATCGACGGTTCGTCGTTCCATCAACGGTCCGTAGATGGTGACCGTCGATTGAAGTTTAGGAAACTGGAGAAAACTCGGGGAAATCTGACCAAGTGTGGGACTACGGAAAGTATCTGGACGGACCATTCTGTTGAAGCATCGATGAGTTTAGAGATAGTCCCAGTACCCGAAGTTGGAGAAATTCTAAGTATGGAGCAACGGAAGGTATCGACGAACCGTAGATGCATCGACGGATCGTGCTGTTGGTCCGTCGGTTGCTTAAAGATGATGCCATTTGAAGCAAGAAAAAAGATTCTAAGTCTGGACTGACGGAGACAGTTGACGGTCCATCGTTTCATCGATTGTCCGTATGTGGGGGTCATCGATTACAGCCGCGTTTTCTGGACAAACTTTCCTTATTTTAATTCTTTTAATTTAGGACAATGTTTTCTATAAATAGGGTGTAAAACCTCGTTTTGGGGGTTGGATTTTATTAATATTCTTCTTAGTTTGTGTTTGGAGATTGGGTTTTGCAACTTTAGCAGTAATTCAATTTAGGAATTTGGTTTACAAGTGTTATCTTGTTATTTCAAGTTGGTTTTCTTGATTTTCTTCGAATTGTCAAAGTAAATTCATGTTTTATTGT
Organism: Solanum sitiens; assembly: GCA_016801875.1. Classification (NCBI taxonomy): domain Eukaryota; kingdom Viridiplantae; phylum Streptophyta; class Magnoliopsida; order Solanales; family Solanaceae; genus Solanum; species Solanum sitiens. The sequence goes on along the minus strand of JABWTJ010000283.1, from coordinate 95,971 downwards.
TTAACAACTATGAATTGTGTTCTTATATATATGGGTAACTAAATCCACAACTAGGGTTGTGGGAACCATGAGTGATTAACGAAGTAAACCTAGCTTAATAACAATTCTCAAATAGGTTATTGCATGTATTGATAATTTTTCCGTTTAGTCTTTTTAACGAGTGCACGCATTACAACTAGCCTTGTTTCTACTTGCACGCGTTACAATATAACTTCATCACTAGACACAAGTAATCATAATTGAAGTAAAGGTTAGGATCATAAAGACTTACCCAATCTCCTTCAGAAGTCATCATCCATGGTTTTGCCATCAACCATCCAATTCAACCTAACAATGGGTGTAATACCATCTCATAATAGTAATCAACACAATAGCTAGGTAAATTGCATCATCACTATCCCAATTAACTTTAATTCATAACTTAGGGTTAGGATAATTTGGGTTTATCATGAATTCTTCAAGAAATAGATTCAATCCCAACAACACATTAGCCTAGGCAGTCCATGAATGAATTAGAATAGATAAAACAAGTCTAACAATCAAAACATTCTTCAATTCCCATCAATTCATAAGCAAGATCCAAGATTTGAGGAATTGAGAAAAGGGACATGATCTACATGAAATTGAAAATTAACCAACAATCTACACTCAGTTAGTCATAGACAATCACAATTTATCATCAATTTGAAGTTAAGAAGAAAACCCATTAGAATTGGGAAACCCCATGGAATTGGGTAATTTAGAAATCAACTTTGAGAGGACCTCTTGCGGAAAAGAATCCCAAGAGTGAAGAATCCATACCTTAATGAAGATTAATCCAAGAAATTGAAGTGAAATCCTAGAGAAATTGGTCTTCTTCTTCAAGCTTTGTTCTTCCTTCAAATGGTAGGGAGAGATAAAGTAGAGAGAGATGAGAACTTTTGAGTTTTGTTTTGGAAATTTGATTTAGGTGAGTGAAAAATGACTTAAAACTGACCCTTAGGCTATTTAATATTGTCACTTCCCGAGACCACACCCTATAAATTAGGGCACAATCTCGGACTGTGGCACGGCGTACTCGACCTCTCGAAGATCTCATACAAGCCTGTCATATAATTCATCGCATATACATAATGAAAAGTAGTGCGGAATTAAAACTTTTCATAAAACAATATCATAGTCTTAAAAACTCTCATATAGAATTAATAGGAAATACTAAGTCTCAATCTCATCATCTTAAGACACAAGAGTACTTGTGACACGGCCCATAGAAATAGAAAACATAGTACTATTAAGTCTATTACAATACTTCAATACGAAACATAAAAGACATATATGCGCTCGAGTCAAGTGAGGATATACTTCAACTTCTCTTGAACGATCTTCGTCTTGTTCCCAAAAGCTCTTCACCTACCAAGAACTATATAGATAGATAGATAAAAGAATGGAATTAGTACAACACATGTACTAAGTATGGCTTATGCATAAAAATCATGAAAACGGACATTTATTGGAAATATGCATCTTTTCATCTAAATATCATAATATCATCATAAGAAGAACATTTAGCATCTTAGAACCACATAAGAAAACATTTAAAACCAATTAACATATTTTAGAAGAACATTTAGCATCTTAGAACCACATAAGAAAACATTTAAAACCAATTAACATATTTTAGAGGTCACTTCACAGTACAGTGAAGTTCTTCACTGTTACAGTGAAGTTCTTCACAGTACAGTGAAGTTCTTCACTGTTACAGTGAAGTTCTTCACTGTTACAGTGAAGTTCTTCACTGTTACAGTGAAGTTCTTCACTGTTACAGTGAAGTCTCTTTACTCCCTTTAAGACACTTCCTAGCATGTAGTCTTCTCACTAAAGCTATCCTAAAATTCACTTAAGTCACAAAAAGAGAGACCGCCCATTCACCCTCTATAGATGTGACTAAATGATCCTCAAAATTACTCATAATGAGACACATACACACCTACAATACACCAACATACAAAACATACATAATATGACAATCTCCCCTACCAAGGCTATCAAAAGACTTACCTAAGTATTCCTAGAAGAACACCCATACACCCTCTTCAAGGCTACCTAAATAATCCTTAAGACTTCCTAAGTTTAGATCATGTCGAACATAACAAGCAAATTCCCTAACTAGAGTCATTCTCAAGACTTCCCTAAGTAAGACATGAAGAGCATCCTTTATGCCCTGTTCACACTTTAACTAACAAATCCTTAAGTCACTTTAGATTAGGTACTTATTAATTTACATACTTTATATCATTAAGTCATTAGTTCATTAGTTCATTTAAGAGACATACATTACATAAAGGACATTCAAATAATGGTCTTGGACAAGAGCTAGGGACTCTTACTAATATCTTCAAAGCCTATTGTGCAATGTCTAGATAGCGTCCCATACCACCACCTAAATCTCATAGAACTTCTCTAATGCTAATATGTATCCCATATGATGAAAATAAACAATAACTGACATACATCATGGTAGCAAATCATGGAATCCGGAGTTCTATCCTACTCCGATGAGGTTGTTCTACTTGCCAATGGTAGAACATAGACACATCCCATGTAGGCACATGGTTAAGGAAATATGAAGGGCATGCTTTGTAATCTAGTCTCATTATTTAACTAGAAATACTTCCCTTACCATACTCACTCGGTTCTAGCCTCCGTTCTCATAGATTAAATCACACTAAGGTTCATTCAAAAGGGTCCCATATCATGTTCATGACCCAATTACATTTACCCTACCAAAGTAAGGTCCACTAGGGCTATGTCACTATGGCGACAAGAATATCATCATGACTTTCCTAAGGATTGATATGATGCCGTTCCAGCGAATCAACCTTAAGCCCATCATTCATTACATGAAGGATACCATTACGGCTTTTGATTTCAAGTTTCATAACCTTACCACTTGGTTCAAGGTTTCACATAAAGGACCCTCTTATCATCATTCAAGGTCTCACCTAATATTAATTCATTCATGAATAAGACTCCTTAAGTTCCTAAGTCAAGACATAACATATTCATATTCATACAAGCATCAAGTAAAGGATACAAGTCTACCTAAACAAGACACCACATACTTCACTTTAGCACATATAACATACATTCTTTAGACACTTAATAATGACCCTTAACATCATTTAGTTAACCTATTCATTACCTTAACATCATCTACATAATCATTATAGACTCATATAGCCAAGTTAAGAACAACCATATATCAACTCTAAGAATACACACTTAACACATAGTCATAGCATAATATGATTACCTAATATCATCAATAGACTAACACATTCTTTCACATATAGGTATGGTCATACATCACCTAATCAACTACACAAATAGCCATATAACTTCAAGTAGTTGCCGACAAGGCCATGATCATCAATATACTTAAAATAACGCCGACAAGGCCACATCAATTTCACATAACACCGCCACCATAAGTGGACCAAACCAATCACAACATAATTGAAATATAAAATAACATTAAATAAGAAGAAATAGGGAAGCATACCACCTGTTTATCCTCAACACTTCAAGCCAATACCAAATCATCCAATTCAACTTCATAAGGCCTTTACCATGGCCATGAACACCAATTCAATACATAAACTATAATACTCAATTAAATCTAAACCAATTCAATATATATTCAAAATCTAAGACTAATTAGACATCAATTGAATACAATTCTTATATCATTAGAAAGCCCATAAGAAACTACACATGAATTCATAAACATTAGACCAATATCAAGTAACCCATAAATTAGTCAAAAACTAGGGTTAATCAATTACCTGGGTTCATAGGTTAATTAAGCTAAAATCATCTAAATAACAACAATTCAATCACTATTCAATGATTAAAAACCTTTAATGCAAGAACCGATGGTAGAATCATGAAATTGGACAATTCATCTTTGAAAACTTTAGAAAACATCTTTGAAGTTGGGCTCCTTGATGAAACGAGTTTGAAGGATCAAAAACCATACCTCAATGAATCTAATTCTTCAATTTGATGAAGAATCTCCACTCAATTCGTCACACCAAGCTCTTCCTTGACTTTGGACTTCAATGGAGTCTTTGGAAATTCTTAAAGGATTTTGGGGTTTTGATTTTGAAGAATAAAATCTTCGAAGTGTTAATGACTTATATACACACTTAAAATACCAAAAATACCTTTAGGGAACCTCCAAAGTCTTTATTTAGAAGTGGGGTGAATTTATAAGTGCACCCCTTGACTTACAGTGAAGCTGCGTGCAGGCCACAGCGACCATCGATGATTGCCCATCGACAGGGCGTAGGTCCACTTACGGGTCGTCCTGGCCTCCGTTGATAGATTCAGAGACTTGGGAATGGGAGATTAACTCCCCAGTCTAAGTCCCAAACGACTCCCACCATCTATGGGGCGTCGACCAGGCCACTGGCCGTCGATTGCCATCCGTAGGTGGACTGCCTTGGGCAGTTTTGGCCACCAACATGGGTCCTTCCTCAAGGACCCTTGGATGGTCCTTTGAGATGTTTTCCCGGATTTTTCCAACCCAAACATGATCGTATACGAGTTTAAGACCACTCACATGAATTTCACCCAAAACGAACACGTAAAACTTGACGAAACATGCCTAGACACACAAGGTCATTTCAAGGCACATCTTTCGAATGTGATGGACGTTCTTGGACGTTTGACCTCCAAACTTCTTGAAACTTGACACACTATGTATATACACAATTTAAACTCATTTAAGGACCTTACAACCTCATGAACAATACATATACACATAAGACCACATATGAGACACTTAGGTGACTTAGTCGTCGAACGTCTTGGTAGTCCCTTGACGTTTGACTTCCAATGCACCTAATACCTTAGACACAGCCTCAATACCATTTAATAGAACTATTTAGGACCTTAGACCATCTTGACCACAATGTTAGTCTCTAGTTCACCTATGTCATTTTCGGGATCTTACATTCTCCCCCACTTGGACAACATTCGTCCTCGAATGGCAATTACCACTCTCCGAACACTTCCAAGAATAGGGAATCTACTATCAGCACATAACCAAACCATATAAAACATTATCAAGGAGAAAACATCAATTTCACATAGTTAAGAGATCCACAACACAACAAGAATTAGAATACAATTCTATAACTCATTATGCTACAAAACTCACATGCTTCATTCCAAAGAGCAAAAACTCATTTTATATTCATAATTATACTCATACACATCAGTTCTAACCATTTTACAACAATTTTAGACCAAAGAAACAATTAGCCAAATTTTGCAAATTTTAACAGTGAGCAGTTTCCAAGCTACATTGATTTTGGCCAATTTTTCAAAAATGTAATTTTAAACAATTCATCATATAGACATGCTAATATGCAAGGTAACATTATATAAACACCTTTTACAACATGCTCATATCTCAATAAAATACACAATGCAGGAAGTTAATGAAATTCAATTTCACCAAACTCCTAAACATCATGCACATGCAACAACTAGCACACCTATCTAGCCATACTCCCCCACTTAGAAGGAATCCATATCACAATAAGAGAAATAAGACAAGGACTTACCAATATCATCATCACTCTCATCCGGATTCTCACCTCTAGTCCAGAGTGCATAGAAACGCCTCTTTGTTGGAGCATCATCCTTTGGAACACTAGGATCAACTTTCTTACCCTCTTTTCCTCTAGAAGCAATGTTAGGACAATCTCTCACTTTGTGTCCATCTTTTCCACATCCAAAGCAACTACCGGTACCCAATAGACACTCACCATGATGTTTCTTACCATAAGTGGCACGTGTAGGTTTGCCATCTTTGGAACTACCTCCTTTCTCAACCTTGAACTTAGCACTCCTAGATTCTTCTTGAGTTTGAGCCCTCTTTTTGAACCTAGATTGCACTTGATCACTAGCAACACTCCTTTTCAAATTCCTTGACATCATCTTAAGTTTAGACTCTTCAATTGATTGTGCATACACCATGAGTCTAGCCAAAGTCATATCATCATGTAGCATAGCCGTACGACATTCTTCCCTCACTAAGTCAGATACACCCGTCACAAAGCGACTCATTTCATACCTCGGATTAGACACTAGGGATGGTGCATATCTAGAAAAAGTTGAGAACTTCAAAGATAACTCCTCAACACTCATATTGCCTTGCTTGAGATTGATAAACTCCTCTACTTTTACCTCCCTTCTCTCACGGGGAAAGTACTTACCAAGAAAAGCTTTCTTAAATTCTTCCCACTCAATAGGATCCGACTCCACTGGCCTATTATCTTTCCATTGAGTGTACCAAATTTGAGACACATCTCTCAATTGATACGAAGACAACTCCGCCTTCTCCCTAGATGTAACCCCCATAACACTCAATACCTTGTACACACCATCAAGGAACTCTTGGGGATCTTCATCTACCTTAGAGCCAAGAAAGATTGGAGGATTCAACCTCAAAAAGTCTCTCAACCTAGAGGTCATAGTTCTCTCCACAACCCTAGGCAACATACTCAAATTCACTTGAGTAGTCACGGCTTGGGCTAAAGCAATCAAAACCTCTCTAATCTCTTGATTAGTCAATTCCGGGGAACCACCGGAACCTCATTACCTCCTCTCACATTAGGGGCATGATCACCTCGAGGAGGCACTTGAGCACCTTGAGCACCTTGGACACCTTGCCCATCTTGAGGAACTTGCTAAACTTTCTCAACTTGCTCAACTTGCTCAACTTGAGAAGGAATCTCCTCATTCAACCTGTCCTCTTCCAACCTTCTAGTAGTCATCCTTCTAGTATTCATCTCATAGAAACACAAGGAAACACATTTAGAAGGATACTCATAACATTACTTTACCGCACGACATAGGAGTAGAAAAGAAGGGAAATTCTATCGTCCTATAGCCTCTCGCCCATAGATGTGTAGCGACTCACACCGATGGTCGAGACTCTACTATACGTGACTTGATGAGACTTTTTGATTCCTAAGACTACTTTCACCAACATATTCTCCGATACCAAGCTTTGTCACATCCCGAGACCACACCCTAGAAGTTAGGGCACAATCTCGAATTGTGGCATGGCGTACAAAACATACATAATATGACAATATTTCCTACCAAGGCTATCAAAATACTTACTTAAGTATTCCTAGAAGAGAACGCCCATACACCCTCTTCAAGGCACAATCTCGGATTGAGACGTGTGCGGAATTAAAACTTTTCATAAAACAATATCATAGTCTTAAAAACTCTTTCATATAGAAGTAATAGGAAATACTAAGTCTCAATCTCATCATCTTAAGATACAAGAGTACTTGGGACACGGCCCATACAAAATAGAAAACATAGTACTATTAAGTCTATTACAATACTTCAATACGAAACATAAAAGATATATATGCCCTCGAGTCAAGTGAGGACATACTTCAACTTCTCTTGAACGATCTTCTAAATCCAAGTCTTCTTCCCAAAAGCTCTTCACCTACCAAGAACTATATAGATAGATAAAAGCATGGAATTAGTACAACCACATCTACTAAGTATGGCTTATGCATAAAAATCATGAAAACGGATATTTATTGGAAATATGCATCTTTTCATCTAAATATCATAATATGATCACAAGAACAACATTTAGCATCTTAGAACCACATAAGAAATCATTTAAAACCAATTAACATATTTTAGAGGTCACTTCACAGTAACCTCACTTCACTGTACAATGAAGTTCTTTACTGTTACACAGTGAAGTCTCTTTACTCCCTTCAAGACACTTCTAGCATGTAGTCTTCTCACTAAAGCTATTCTAAGATTCACTTAAGTCACACAAAGAGAGACCGCCCATTCACCCTCTCTAGATGTGCCTAAACGATCCTTAAGATTACTCATAAGGAGACAGATACACACCTACAATACACCAACATACAAGGCATACATAATATGACAATCTCCCCTACCAAGGCTATTAAAAGACCTACTTAAGTAAATCAAGAAGATAACGTCCATGATTGACCTCTTCCAGATTACCTAAATAGTCCTTAAGACTTCCTAAGTTTAGATCATGTCAAATATAACAAGCAACTTCCCTAACTAGAGTCATTCTCAAGACTTCCATAGATAAGACATGAAGAGGTCATCCTTTATGCACTCTTCACAATTTAACTAGGGAATCCTTAAGTCACTTTAGATTAGGTTCTTATTCATTTACATATTTTATATCATTAAGTCATTAGTTGATTAGTTCATTTAAGAGACATACATCACATAAAGGACATTCAAATAATGGTCTTGGACAAAACCTAGGGACACTTAATAACATCTTCAAATCCTATTGTGCAATGTCTAGATAGCGTCCCAACCACCACCTAAACCTCATAGAACTTCTCTAATGCTAATATGTATCCCATATGATGGTAATAGGCAATAACCCACATAGACCATGGTAGCAAAGCATGGAATCCGGAGTTCTATCCTACTACGATGAGGTTGTTCTACTTGCCAATGGTAGAACATGGACACATCCCATGTAGGCACATGGTTAAGGAAATATGAAGGGAATGCTTTGTAATCTAGTCTCATTCTTTAACTAGAACTACTTCCCTTACCATACTCACTCGATACTAGCCTTCGTTCTGATAGATTAAATCACACTAAGGTTCATACAAAAGGGTTCAATATCAAGTTCATAACCCAATTACATTTACCCTACCAAAGCAAGGTCCACTAGGGCTATCACACTATGGCGACAAGAAGCTCATTATGACTTTCCTAAGGATTGATATGATGCCATTCTAGTTAATCAACCTTAAGTCCATTATTCATTACATGAAGGATACCATTACAGCTTTCGACATCAAGTTTCATAACCATACCACTTGGTTCAAGGTTTCACATAAGGGACCCTCTTATCATCATTCAAGGTCTCACCTATCATTCATTATTTCAAGACTAAGACTCTTTAGGTTCCTAAGTCAAGACATCACACATTCATATTCATACAAGCATCAAGTAAGGGACACAAGTGTACCTAAACAAGACACAACATACTTTACTTTACTCATATAGCATACATTCTTTAGACACCTAGGAATAACCCTTATCAACATTATGTCAACCTATTCATTATATTAACATCATCAACATAACCATTATAGACTCATATAACCAAGTTAGGATTAACCATGTAATAACTCTAAGACTACACACTTAACACATAGCCATAACATAACATGATTACCTAATATCATCAATAGACTAACACATACATTAAAATATAGGTAGACATAATCATACATCACCAAATCAACAATACAAATAGCCATATAACTTCAAGTAGTTGCCGACAAGGCCATGATCATCAATATACTTAAAATAATGCGGACAAGGCCACATCAATTCATATAACACCGCCACCATAAGTGGACCAAACCAATCACAACATAATTGAAATCTAAAATAACATTAAATAAGAATAAATAGGGCAGCATACAACCTCTTCATCCTCAACACTTCAAGCCAATACCAAATCATCCAATTCAATATCATAAGGCCCTTACCCATGGCCATGAACATCAATTCACTACATAAACTGTAATAATCAATGAAATCTAAACCAATTCAATATATATTCAACAATCTAAGACCAATTACATAACAATTGAATACAATTCTTATATCATTAGAAAGCCCATAAGAAACTACACATGAATTCATAAACATTAGACCATTATCAAGTAACCCATAAATTAGTCAAAAACTAGGGTTCATCAATTACATGGGTTCATAGGTAGAATCATGGTAAAATCATCTAAATAACAACAATTCAATCACTAATAAATGATTAAAAACCTTTAATGCAAGAACCCATGGTAGAATCATGAAATTGGACAATTCATCTTTGAAAATATTAGAAAACATCTTGGAAGTTGGACTCCTTGATGAAACGAGTTTCAAGGATCAAAACCCATACCTTAATAAAGCTAATTATTCAATTTGATGAAGAATCTCCACTCAATTCGTCACACCAAGCTCTTCCTTGACTTTGGACTTCAATGGAGTCTTTGGAAATTCTTAAAGGATTTTGGGGTTTTGATTTTGAAGAATGAAATCTTCAAAGTGTTAATGACTTATATACACACTTAAAATACCCAAAAGACCCTTAGGGAACCACCAAAGTCTTTATTTGGAAGTGGGGTGAATTTACAAGTTCACCCCTTGACTTATAGTGAAGCAGCGTGCAGGCCACAGTGACCATCGATAGTTGCCCATCGACGGGGCATAGGTCCACTTACGGGACGTCCTCGCCTCCGTCGATGGGTTCAGAGACTTGGGAATGGGAGATTATCTCCCCAGGATAAGTACCAAATGACGCCCACCACCTACAGGGCGTCGACCAGGACACTGGCCGTCGATTGCCACTCGTTGGTGGACTGCCTTGGGCAGTTTTGACCACCAACATGGGTCCTTCCTCAAATTATCGTTGGATGGTCCTTGGGGATGTTTGCCCAGATGTTTCAAACCCAAACATGACCGTATATAAGTTTAAGAACTCTCACATGAATTTAACCCAAAACAAGCACGTAAAACTCGACGAAACATGCCTAGATACACAAGGTCATTTCAAGGCACATCTTTTGAATGCCGTGGACGTTCTTGGATGTTTGACCTCCAAACTTCTCGAAACTTGACACACTACCTATATACACCATTTAAACTTACTTAAGGACCTTACAACCTCATTAATCATAGATAAACACATAGGACCACATATGAGGCACTTAGGTGACTTAGTCGTCGAACGTCTTGGTCGTCCCTTGACGTTTGACTTCCAATGCACCTAACCTTAGACACTGCCTCAATACCATTTAATAGACCTATTTAGGACCTTAGACCATCTTCACCACAATGTTTGGATCTATTTCACCTATGTCATTTTCGGGATCTTATAAATATCACCCCCTAAATTACCCAAAAGGCCCCTCACTTAATTGCGTCTTTTTGTGAAGTCAAAATGCTTAAAATATGATTCTAGCGAATCTGAGAAGTGGGTTCGCATTGCGAGGCTGATTTCAGATTTTATTTTCGAAATATGATTTTAGACAGTGGACCTCGTGGCGTGCACGTGATGCGAGGCCAATTTTTCCAGCCTGCGTGTGGGCTGCGCGACGCGCAGCAGCCCTTGAATTCCTGCCTCGCCCAGGCTGCTTTGGCAGCCTGCCTGCCCATGTTGTGGTCCTCCTCAAGGAAACTTCGGGTGGTCCTTGGGGATTTGTTATTGAGTGTTTAGACCCTCTATACTACATTTTACCTATTTAAAGTCTTTTCACGAGTTTTATACTTCCTTTGGCCCTCCCAATCCTTCACCAAACATAGGGACGTCAACTAGTTCAATTTAGCTAGTTTTCGGACGTCTTGGACGTTTCTTGACGTCTTGGATCTAAAACTTCTTGGATGACTTTTAAACATTAATTTAGGTCTTAAAACTATATTATTAACCTTATATCAACTTGTGAGGCTCTAGCTTAAGTCTTGACTTTTCAAAGTGTTACATTATCCCCCCTTAGGAACATTCGTCCCCGAATGACACTAAACCTTTTAAAGGGGAAAGGATAGACTCAAGACTAACAGCCCAACCAGCAATATACATTATAACATGAGTTACAACATTAATCATGGCATTTACACATAGGAATTCAAAACTTCAATCACTACACATAAAGCTCAAAATTACAATATGAGGAATTTCCTTCTCACAACAACATGAGCACAACATATCATTAAAGAGTCAATTATGCCAAAACTCAACTATCAACGTGATCAATAGAATTTCATAATGACTCACCATATCAAAATGCACAAGATAATTCAAAACAAGTAAAATTGATAATTTTCAAGTCTATAGGCATAATCTTAGTGTAATTCACTATAACATGAACATTTTTGCAAAGCTTCACCAAAAATCAAAGAAACTTCAAATTTAGTCATTATTTTCATTATTAGTAAGAACAACAAACCTTCATTAGGAAAGAGATATGGATAATCAGACTTCATGTCGGCCTCGGCCTCCCATGTTGTTCCCTCTACTAGGTGGTTTCTCCATAACACTTTTACGGAGGCCACCTCTTTGTTCCTCAAACTCTTCACTTGATGATCAAGGATTTCCACCGGAACCTCCTTATAGGAGAGGTTCTCTTTCACACTAAGACCTTTGATAGGAAGAATGGACTTACAAATGCACTTCTTAAGCATGGAAACATGGAAAATCGGATGAACCGAAGATAGTTCACTAGGGAGTTTCAAATCATATGCAACCTTACAAACACTTTTCTAGATTTCATAGGGACCCACATAACGAGGACTCAACTTCCCATTCTTGCCAAATCTAACCACCCCTTTCATAGGCGAAACATTTAGATACACCTTATCAGCTTCTTCAAACTCTAAATCCCTTCTCCTATGATCGGCATAAGACTTTTACCGACTATAGGCTGTTTGCAACCGATTCCTTATGATATGAACTTTCTGTAAGGTCTTATAAATCAAATCGGGACCAAGAAGCGAAGACTCGCCAATCTCAAACCATCCAATAGGAGATCTACACCTCCTACCATACAATGCTTCGAAAGGTGCCATAGATATGGATGAATGAAAACTATTATTATATGAGAACTCGACCAAAGGCAAATGCTCATACTAATTCCCTTAAAGTCAATGATACAAGCTGTAAGCATATCTTCAAGAGTTTGAATAGTCTGCTCCGCTTGACCATCCGTTTGAGGATGAAAAGCGGTGCTTAACTTCACTTGAGTACCCAAACCTCTTTGATTATCTCCAAAATCTAGATGTAAATTGAGAACCTCTATCCGATATGATGGACAAAGGAACCCCATGAAGACTCACTATCATCAATATAGATACTTGCATAATCTCCCGCCGTATATGTAGATTTAACGGGAATAAAGTGAGCATATTTCGTCAATCTATCCACTACCACCCATATAGAGTCATATTGGTTTGGAGTTCGAGGCAAACCTGCTACCAAATCCATGTTAACATCTTCCCACTTCCAAGTGGCAATTTGGATTTCTTGTAGTAAACCACTCGGCTTTTGGTGCTCAGCCTTCACTTGTTGGCAATTGGGATACTTTGCAACAAACTCCGCACTATCCCTTTTTAGGCCATCCCACCAAAACACTTCTCTAAGATCATGGTACATCTTTGTAGAACCTGGATGAATAGAGTAACGGGCTCCATGAGCTTCCTCAAGGATCCTTTTCCTCAAGTCATCCACATTAGGCACACACAATCTCCCTTGGTACCTAAGAACACCATCCCCCTTTGGGAGAATGAATCATTCATCTTTCCAAGAACCGATTCTTTAAACTCCATCAACAATAGATCAGGATGTTGCTTAGACTTCACCTCAACCACCAAAGATGACTCGGAGTTTTGATGTACCACCACACCACCATTTGGAGAACTTTTAATTGAAACCCCTAAACAAGCCAACCTATGAACATCTTTCACTAGGTTTCTCTTGTCTTCTTTCACATGAGACACACTTCCCATGGACAACCGACTTAGAGCATCTACCACCACATTGCCTTGCCGGGGTGATAGTAAACACTCATGTCATAGTCTTTCAACAACTCTAACCATCTCCTTTGACGGAGATTCAACTCTTTTTGAGTGAATACGTATTGAAGACTTTTATGGTATGTGTACACATCAACATGAACCCCATAGATATAATGCCTCCATCTTTTCAAGGGCAAATACCATGACCGCTAACTCAAGGCCGTGAGTCAGATAATTCTTCTCATGAACTTTGAGTTGCCTAGAAGCATAGGCTATAAATTTGACATGTTGCATAAGAACACACTTCAACCTGACTCGGGATGCATCACAATAAACCACAAAACCCTTAGTACCCTCCAGTAGGGTCAATACCAGAGAGGAAGTAAGCCTATCCTACAACATTTGGAAGCTCTTTTCACATGCCTCCGACCACTCGAATTTCACATTCTTTTGGGTCAAGGTTGTCAAGGGAGAAGAAAGAGATGCAAACCCATCGACAAACCTTCTATAATAACCGACTACGCCTAAGAAACTTCTAATATTCGTGAGCCAAAGGTCTTGGCCAATTTTTCACCGTTTTGGTCTTTTTTGGATCCACCTCTACACCTTCACTAGAGATGATATGACCAAGAAACGCTACCGACCTCAACCAAAACTCACATTTGCTATACTTGGCAAACAATTGGTGTTCCTTAAACACTTGTAACACCACTCTCAAATGATCCATGTGTTCACCCTCATTTTTGGAATATACCAAGATGTCATTAGTAAAGACAATGACAAATGAATCTAGGTAACTTCGAAACACCCTATTCATTAGGTCCATAAACGCCGCCAGAACATTAGTGATACCAAAGGACATTACTAAGAACTCATAGTGACCATATATTGTTCGAAATACCGTCTTGGGAATATCTTCACCTCTCACCCTAAGTTTGTGATATCCTGATCTCAAGTCAATCGTGGAAAAGTAACTCGCACCTTGGAGTTGATAAAATAAATCATCAATCCGAGGGAGAGGATACTTATTCTTGATTGTGACTTTGTTGAGTTGATAATAATTGATACACATTCTAAGGGACCCATCCTTGTTTTTCACAAACAATACCGAAGCATCCCATGGAGAAATATTAGGCCGAATAAAGCCCTAGTCTAGTAAATCTTTGAGTTGAGTCTTCAACTCTTTCAATTCGGCTGGAGCCATCCGATAAGGAGGAATTGAAATGGGATTTGTATCTGGTAGTAAGTCAATACCAAAATCAATTTCCCCTTCGTGAGGAATACCGAAAAGATCATTAGGAAAAACCTCTGAAAATTCCCTCACTACGGGGACCGACTCAATAGGAGGAATCTCGGAGTCTAAATCTTTGACACTCACAATATGGTATAAACACCCTTTAGAGATCATCTTAAAAGCTTTCAAACAAGAAATGATATGACCTCTAGGAATAAAATTTCCCCCCTTCCATTCTAAAACGGGTTCATTTGGAAATTTAAACTTCACTACCCTTGTTCTACAATCTATTGAAGAGAAACAAGCATGCAACCAATCCATACCAAAAATAACATCAAAATCAACCATATCGAGTTCTACTAACTCCACATGAGTAACTCTATTGGGCAACATTTTAGGACAATTTCTATATACTCTCTTAGCAACAACCGACTTACCCACCGGGGTAGTCACCATAAAAGGTTCATTCAAGATATCGGGCAAAATGTCAAACTTTGTAGCTACTAGTGGAGTAACAAATGACAAATTAGAACCGGGATCAGGTAAAGCATATACATCAATAGAAAAGACTTTCAACATACCGGTCACCACATCGAGAGAAGTCTCTTGCTCACCTCTAGAACGGAGAGAATAAAAGCGATTTGGTCATTCTATCCACTACCACCCATACAGAGTCATATTGGTTTGGAGTTCGAGGCAAACCTACTACGAAATCCATGTTAACATCTTCCCACTTCCAAGTGGGAATTTGGATTTCTTGTAGTAAACCACTCGGCTTTTGGTGCTCGGCCTTCACTTGTTGGCAATTGGGAAACTTCGCAGCAAACTCCACAATATCCTTTTTTAGTACATCCCATAAAAAAACATCTCTAAGATCATGCTACATCTTTGGAAAACCCGAATGAATAGAGTAAAGGGCTCCATGAGCTTTCTCAAGGATCCTACTCCTCAAATCATCTATATTAGGCACACACAATCTCTCCTGGTACCTAAGAACACCATCCCCCCTTTGAGAGTATGACTCATTCATCTTTCCAAGAACCGATTCTTTCAACTCTATCAATAATGGATGAAGGTGTTTCTTACACTTCACCTCAACCACTTAAGACGAGTCAGAGTTATGATGTACAACCACACTACCATTCGAAGAACTTTCAATTCGAACCCCTAAACTAGACAACCTATGAACATCTTTCACTAGGTTTCTCTTGGGTTCTTGCACATGGGATACACTTCCGATGGACAAACGACTTAGAGCATCCGCTACCATATAAGCCTTACCGGGGTGATAGAGAAAACTCATGACATAGTCTTTCTACAACTCTAACCATCTCTTTTCCTGGAGATTCAACTCCTTTTGAGTGAATACATATTGAAGAATTTTATGGTCCTTATACACATCAACATAAACCCCATAGAGATAATGCCTCCATATTTTCAAGGCAAATACCCTATCTGCTAACTCAATGTCATGAGTCGGATAATTCTTCTCATGAACTTTAAGTTGTCTAGAAGCATAGGCTATAACTTTGTCATGTTGCATAAGAACACACCCCAAACCGACTCGGGATGCATCAAAATATACCACAAAACCCTTAGTACCCTCCGGTAGGGTCAATACCAGAGTGGAAGTAAGCCTATTGTTCAACATTTGGAAGCTCTTTTCAACTGCCTCCGACCACTCAAATTTAACATTCTTTTGGGTCATGGTTTTTAAGGGAGAAGCAAGAGACGCAAAACTGTCGACAAACCTTCTATAATAATTTTCTAGGCCTAAGAAACTCCTAGTATCCGTAGGAGCCAAAGGTATAGTCCAATTTTTCACCGATTCGGTCTTCTTTGGATCAACCTCTACACCTTTACTAGAGATGATATGACCAAGAAACGCTACCGACCTTAACAAAAACTCACATTTGCTATAAATGGCAAACAATTGGTGTTCCTTAAGCACTTGCAAAACCACCCTCAAATGGTCCATTTGTTCACCCTCATTTTTCGAATATACCAATATGTCGTCAATGAAGACAATGACAAATGAATCTAGGTAACTTCGAAACACCCTATTCTTTAGGTCCATAAACGCCGCTGGAGAATTAGTGAGACTGAAGGACATTACTAAGAACTCATAGTGACCATATCTTGTTTGAAATGCCGTCTTGGGAATATCTTCACATCTCACCCTAAGTTGATGATATCCCGACCTCAAGTCAATCTTGAAAAAGTAAGTCGCACCTTGGAGTTGATAAAATAAATTATCAATCTGAGGGAGAGGATACTTGTTCTTGATTGTGACTTTGTTTACTTGACGGTAATAGATATACATTCTAAGGGACCCATCCTTCTTTTTCAAGAACAATACCGGAGCACCCATGGAGAAATACTAGGCCAAATAAAAGCCCTTGTCTAGTAAATCATTGAGTTGAGCCTTCAACTTTTTCTATTCGACCGGAGCCATTCGATAAGGAGGAATTTAAATGGGATTTCTACCAGGTAGAAAGTCGATACAAAAATAAATTTCTTTTTCATGAGGAATACCGGGAGGATCATTAGGAAAGACCTCCGGAAATTCCCTCACTACGGGGACCGACTCTATGGGAGGAATTTCGGAGTCTAAATCTTGGACTCTTACAATATGGTATAAACACCCTTTAGAGATCATCTTACAAACTTTCAAACAAGAAATGATACAACCTATAGGAATAGAATTTCCCCCCTTCCATTCTAAAACGGGCTCATTTGGAAAGTTATACTTCACCACCCTCGTTCTACAATCTATTGAAGCAAAACAAGCATGCAACCAATCCATACCCAAAATGACATCAAAATCATACATATCAAGTTCTACTAGTTTGACATGATTAACAATATTGGGCAACATTATAGGATAATTTCTATACACTCTCTTTGCAACAACCGATTCACCCACCGGGGTAAACACCATAAATGGTTCATTCAACATATCGGGCAAAATGTCAAACTTTTTAGCTACTAGAAGAGTAGAAAATGACAAGGTAGCACCGAGATCAAGAAAAACATATACATAAATAGAATACACTTTCAACATACCGGTCACCACATAGGGAGAAGTCTCTTGCTCACCTCTAGAGTGGAGAGCATATAAGCGATTCTTTTTCGGACCATCATTAGAACCACTTTCTTGAGCTTGAACACTACTCTTGTATTGAACCTTAACATTAGGGCAATCCCTAACCTTGTGGCCAATCTTGCCACAACCAAAGCAATTTTTCGTCCTAACGAGGCAATCACCATAATGCTTCTTGCCACACTTTCCACAAGTTGGCTTCTTGGTTGGTGAACTAGTACCCCTTCCCTTTTGAGACTTAGGTTTAGACACCCTATCTTCATGAGCCTTATGGAAATTGGAATAAAATTTATTGGAGAACCTCTTTTTGAACATAGGCTTGTCTTGGATATCAAGCCTACTATTTGAACAACCACTATCTAATGGCTTGGCCCTATTTGCTTCCCTACTCTTCCTCTTCACCCTAGTCTCTTCCACTTGTTGAGCATGAACTATGAGACGAGAAATGTTCATTATCATGTAGCATAGCCGAACACCATTCTTGTTTCAAGTCATCCGACACTCCGATCACAAAGCGTCTCATTTCAACTTTAGGGTCGGAAACCAAAGAAGGAGCATACTTTGACAATTTAGTAAATTTCAAAGAGTATTCAAGTACACTCATACCTCCTTGACGAAGGTTGATGAATTCTTCCACTTTTGCTTCCCTCTTTTCTCTAGGAAAAAACAAATCAAGAAAAGCCTTCTTGAAAATCTCCCATGTCCTCGGTCCACCCCTTAAAAGCCTATTGTCTCTCCATTGGACGTACCAAGTTTGGGCCACGTCTTTGAGTTGGTAGGTGCCTAACTCGGCCTTCTCACTAGTAGTCAATAGGTTGACATAATGATGTTAAGGGTCATTCCTAATTGTCTAAAGAATGTTATGCAATATGTTCTAAGGTGATATAATGTTGTGTCTTGTTTAGGTAGACTTGTGTCCCTTACTTGATGCTTGTATGAATATGAATATATGATGTCTTGACTTAGGAACCTAAAGAGTCTTAGTCTTGAAAGAATGAATGTTAGGTGAGACCTTGAATGATGACAAGAGGGTCCTTTATGTGAAACCTTGAACCTAGTGGTAAGGTTATGAAACTTGAAGTCGAAAGTCGTAATGGTATCCTTCATGTAATGAATGATGGACTTAAGGTTTATTGGATGGAACGACATCATATCAATCCTTAGGAAAGTCATGATGAGCTTGTTGTCGACATAGGGTGGTAGCCCTAGTGGACCTTTCTTTGGTAGGGTAAATGTAATTGGGTTATGAACTTGATATGGAACCCTTTTGTATGAACCTTAATGTGAATTAATCTATGAGAACTAAGGCTAGCACCGAGTGAATATGGTAATGGAAGTAGTTCTAGTTAAAGGATGAGACCAGAATACAAAGCACACCCTTCATATTCCTTAACCATGTGCCTACATGGGATGTGTCTATGTTCTACCATGGGCAGGTAGAACACCCTCCATCGGAGTAGGTTACCACTCCGGACTCCATGATTTTCTACCATGATCTATGTCGGTTATTGCCTATTCTCATCATATGGGATACTTACTAGCATTAGAGAAGTTCTATGAAGTTTAGGTGGTGGTATGGGACGCTATCTAGACATTGCACAATATGCTTTGAAGGTGTTAGTTGGAGTCCCTAGGTCTTCTTTAAGACCATTATTTTAATGTACTTATGTGATGAATGTATCTTAAATGAACTAAGTAATGTAATGACTTAAGTTAAGAAAGAATGTTAAATGAATAATTACTTATCTAGAGTAGTGAAGGTTTGTGTAGTTGAGGTGTGAAGGGGGCAAGGGAATGGTCACTTCATCTCTTACTTAGATAAGTCTTAGTAATGATTCTATTTAAGGAAATTGATTGATTATGTGGACATGATCCTAACCTAGGTAAGTCTTAAGGATTACTTAGGTAATCTTGAAGAGGTCAATTATGGACATTCTCTTCTTGAGTTACTAGAGTAAGTCTTTGGATAACCTTGGAAAGGAGAATGTCATGTTTGATGTATGCTATTGTATTAAGTGAGAATGATTCTATCCTAGGTAGTCTATAGGATCCATTGTGTGTGTGATAAGAATTGTATGGGCGGTCGCTCCACACTCACCCAAGTGAACCTTGGAATCACCTTTGGTAGGAGGATCTTATGTTTATATGCTTGATGTATTGTTAGTGTGTATGTGTCTCATTCTAAGTAGTCTTAAGGATCATTTAGGCATGCTTTGAGAGGGTGTATGGGCGGTCTCTCTTTTTATGACTTAAGTGAGTCTTAGGATAGCTTTGAGTGGGTTGACTACATTCTATAATATGTGTAAAGTAAAGCTAAGGAACTTCACTTTACAGTGAAGGGAACTTCACTGTAACAGTGAAGTAGTTACCGTGAAGTTGCTTAAAAATGAGATATTTGCTAAAATGATCTCTTATGTATTTCTAAGTTGATAAATGTTGTTCTTATGTTTATACTATGATTTTTTAATCAAAATTCATGAAAAACATGTTATTAACTAAATGTCCCTTTTTCATGGTTTTTGCATGACTTCCATACTCAGTACATCTAATGTGCTAACCCCTTCTTTTCCCTTTTTGACTAAAGTGTAGGGAATTGGAAGTCTTGATATGCCATGGAGGATGAATAGGTTTCTAAGGGTTAAAGATGAAGTATTGGTGAGTCCTCATCGATTCGAGGACAATATCCATATGATCCGTTATGCCTTAAGTCTTTACTTTATGTCTTGTATGGGCTTAGTACCAAGTGTTGTACTCTAAAGTTTAGATGGTTCAAAGGGTTATTGTAAAGGTTTAATGTTTTAATTAAAGTCTTTCGTTTGCGTATTGTTTATGAAAAGAGTTCTTTGTGTGTGAAGAGAGTTTTAAATTCTTACTCATTTTAGTATGTTATTATGCAATGAATGATATGAGAGGCTTAGATGAGATTTCTTGAAGTCTCATTTGTAGTGTGACGAACTCAAGGATACTCTAACTTCTAAGGTGTACTTGAGGGTCGTGACATGTGGCTTCATGATTGTGCATAAGGCTTTTCAAAGTACTTTAGCATGGTTTTGATCAAATATCCTCTTTAGCATGATTTCACTTGTTTTATGTGCATATACCCATACTTAGTACAAGTGTGTACTAACCCATGTTTGATGTTTACTAAAAATGTAGGATCCGGCCGTTGGTATTAGAGAAGGCTTTGAAGACTACTTGGATTCTTATCTTCCAAGTTCGTTAGGTCCTATATTTCTGAGGACGGTCCCATTATCTACCTATGGATGTTGTTTAGTCTTAAAGACACTTTGTTCATTCTTTTTCATTTTTGTACAATTATTGTAAAGCCTATATGTGGCTATAATTGTTGATGTAAGGGCTATGCCCAAATTGTGATACTCTTGTCTAGATGGTATAATATGAGACAATGTTATAGACTTCTTATGAGACTATCTTATATTATGTATGTGCAACAAAAGTAGTAGACTATGTAATCTTCTTATACAAAGAGGTCTATGTATACTCTATAAATAGATATTATGTGTAAGCGAGAGGTCTAAGTAAACCTCAATATAGAAGTAATCAAAATGTTTTAAATTTTTCGCATTTTTAACCTATGAATGTAAAGATGTAAGCTAAGAGGCTAGTCTTAGTTCTCTTAGAGGACAAAGACACCGGTTACATCTAATGGGTGCTCCCAGGATGTGACACCATGTTTGTAACAACCTGCAAGTACACCCTAGAAGTTAGGGAAATCCTTAGGTCGTCACAAGTCGTACTTGACCATTCGAAGGTCTTGTAATAGCCTCTTAGCTGTCATTCATTACATAAGACATGTAAAGTAGTGCGAAATTAAAATTTTTTATGATAAATAAGAATAAGCAAAATATCTTTTAAAAATTTTAAAGGATAGTCTCATCGTCACAAGACAACTTAAAGACACGACATAAATATCTTAGGGACACGTCCCTTTTACATTGAAAGAAAATACTTAATATCTTATACAAGTCTTAAAGAAGAACTAAAGAAGTAAAGACTATGACCTCGAATATATAAGGACATACTTAGTCTTGAGAGAGACGATTCCCAAGCTTGCCTTCTACCCTTCAAGTTGCCTCCAACTTATACTTATATATTATAGAAAAGTATGGGGTTAGTACAAACATTGTACCAAGTATGGCACTATGCTATTTTTTACTAAGTATGGCACTATGCTATTTTGTTAAAATCCTTCATGAATTAACTTACAAAACATCATATAGTACCATAACTTAGCACATAAGGTGAAACTTCAATTTTTCATAACATAGGAGCATGCTTACAGTAAACCCAAAATTATACATGAACTACTCCTATACTAAGTTGTCCAAAGACTCCCCAAAGTAAGACATAAAAAGATCGCCCATACAACCTCCTCAATACCTACCTCAATACCTATTCAAGAGATCCTTAAGACTACTAAGCCTAATCATACTTCATTTCATTTTAACAAGTCACCATTTAATACCAAAGACAATAGACAAACATACATATACTTAGGAACTACACATAAGATCCATCGTCCAAGACAACTCCCAAGTCACACTTAGTGCAATGTGAAAGTGGCATCCCATACACTTAATGTTCTTTAGGAATTACCTTAGAATAGGCACATCACATTCATCACATAAATAGCTTTCATCATGCAAGACATAATATCAACATGCTTCATTGACATTAGACATAAAGTCACATTACTTTCATTTACATCATAACATGACCCATTCATGCATTTCATATAAGGACGCACCAAGACTACCTACAAATGTCTACTTGAGCAATGGATAGGTAGCGTCCGATTCCACCACCTACCCTAAGTAGTACACCCTTAAAAAGACTTAGTTCATTTACATACATTTGTGGGGGCTAGCTTTAACCAACATAGAACATGATAGCATGACATGGAATCCCGATATTAACCCCTACCGGATGAGGGATCCCTACTTGCCTAAGGTAGGGTTATATTCTTTAGCCTTACATGGATTCTCCAATAGATTTACCTACGCGGGCGCATAGTTAAGGGATAAGGAGATTGTTACTAAGTAACTCATTCTCTGCTAATGTGGAGAACCAATCTCAAGAGGTACATTGGATACAACATCTCTACTCACGAAGAGTACCCACACCTTCTTCAAATCGTCTCGGTGCTAAGCATAACTCTCCTACAGAGTCTTAAACATTCATTGACTATAGGTTAAGAGATAACTATTGAACACCCCATCTCAACTCACGAAGGGTATCCAACCTCCAAACTATCTTTGGAAAGCTCATCGGGAATAGTGAGGTTGCTACTAAACACTTCATCTCAATTCACGAAAAGTGTGCACCCAAAAATCCCCCTTTTTCATTCTTAGGAATAGTAGGGATGGTCTAGACACTTCATCTACTCACGAAGAGTGTCCACCCTACAATCCCCCTTTTTCATTCATTGACTTCATTCATTCATTCTAGTGTGTTTATGAGTACATGTGAGCACACCTTTCACATAATAAACAATATTCATATCATTGACTTCTAGACATGCTCAAACACACATTCATTACAATTCAAACATTATCATACTTCACATATCAAATACATACTTCATTTAGACATAAACCCTTCAAGATACTCATTTCAACCTCCTAACACATACCATGCGTATACATATAAAAATTATCGCTTCACTTCACATGTCATGCCTTCAAGGCCATTTTCACAATACATATATAAATTCATAAACTTCAAGTAAACACCGCCATCAAAGGTGGACCATACCATTCAAGAGTTACTTCAACATAACTTAACCAAGATAAAACAACTTACGCTTCATCTAAGCCTTTACCACCTATTCACAATTTACTAAACAATACATCATAAAATAGACCTTAGGGCAGTAGCTAAACTCAATAAAACCACTAAGAAACAATAATTTTAACATTATCTAATCATGCTCATTAAACCCATTTCATAAGCTAAAAGTTGATAAAAAGAATAGACACGGTTCCATTGGGGTTTTGACATTAAAATTATCATTTAACACTAAGAACAACTCATTTTAATTATTAAAACATTTTTATGCAAGACCCATACTTCGAATCAAGGAATAAAGAAGTTTGAAGTTTAAATCCTTTTTGAAATCTCTCTGAAATGGCTCCTTGAATGAACGAAGGTTCAAGGAGGACTACCATACCTGAATGAGAAGGAACCCACGAGACTTTTGATGATGAAAATGTGAAGAACTTGGTCCTCTTCCTTGGAGCTTGAAGCTTCTTCAATGGAGGTTTTTGGATAAAGAGTTTTGGAGAGATTTTTGATTTGATCTTTAGGGTTTGAATTGATTGGTGAAATGAGGTTTAGAATGACCTGAATCAGTCCAAAAATGATCCCAAAGTTTTCAAAAGATCCCTACACTAGTTGGACCATTTTCCAACTTCTAATTTGACTTAAAAACGACGCGGCCAAATCTGAGACTTGGTTCCACGTCGCGAGGTTATTTTCAGATTTTGGTTCTGGATAATATTTTGGTACAGTGAGGTTTGAGTTGGCCCCGCGTAGCAGGGCAAAATTTGTCCATTAAGTGTTGGCTGCGCGTGGCACAGCAACTCTCAAATCTAGGCTGCCTGGCAGCTTAGATGGCTCATGTTTGGGTCCTCCTCGGGGACCCTTCGAAGGGCCCCCGAGGCGCCGTTCTCATACATTTCGACCATTTACATGTCATTATACACATAGGAACCATTGATACTCAAATTCACCCTCAAAGCATCCCCCAAAACTTCACCACAAAACACTACGACACAATAGTTCAACTTTGACTATTTCCCGGACGTCTTGGTTGTTTGACTTCCAAACACTCCCAAATTTTACAAAATGACTTCTAATACTAAAATACACTATTTTGATACATTATTAACTCATGAAGAAAATGTGAAGCTCTACTTTTTCCTATTTCATTTTTAGAGTCGTTACAATTAGCAAGAACAACTAACCTTCATTAGGAAAGAGATGAGGATAACGGGACTTCATGTCGGCCTCGGTCGCCCATGTTGCTCCTTCAACTAGGTTGTTTCTCCATTACACTTTTACGGTGGACACCTCTTTTTTCCTCAACCTCTTCACTTGACGATCAAGGATTTCAACCGGAACCTCCCCATAAGAGAGGTTCTCTTTCACACCAAGACCCTCAACAAGAAGAACAAACTCGGGATGACCGATACACTTCTTAAGCATGGAAACATGGAAAACCGTATGAACCGAAGATAGTTCACTAGGGAGTTTCAACTCATATGCAACCTTACAAACACTTTTCTAGATTTCATAGGGACCCATATAACGAGGACTCAACTTCCCTTTCTAGCCAAATCTAACAACCCCTTTCATAGGCGAAATTTTTAGATACACTTTATCACCTTCTTCAAACTCCAAATCTATTCTCCTATGATCGACATAAGACTTTTGCCGACTATAGGCTTTTTGCAACTAGTTCCTTATGTTATGAACTTTCTCTAAGGTCTTATAAATCAAATCAGGACCAAGAAGCGAGGACTCACAAACTTCAAACCACCCAATAGGAGATCAACACCTAAACCTCTTAAGGACCCAAACCTCTTTGGAATGATCTCCAAAATCTAGATGTAAATTGAGCACCTCTATCCGATATGATGGACAAAGGAACCCCATGAAGACTCACTATCTTGTCAATATAGATCCTTGCATAATCTTCCACTGAATAAGTAGACTTAACAGGAATAAAGTGAGCGGATTTGGTCATTCTATCCACTACCACCCACATAGAGTCATATTGGTTTGGAGTTCGAGGCAAACCTACTACAAAATCCATGTTAACATCTTCCCACTTCCAAGTGGGAATTTGGATTTCTTGTAGTAAACACTCAGATTTTGGTGCTCGGCCTTCACTTGTTGGCAATTGGGACACTTCGCAGCAAACTCCACAATATTCTTTTTAAGGACATCCCACAAAAAAACATCTCTAAGATCATGGTACATCTTTGTTATACCCGGATGAATAGAGTAATGGGATCCATGAGCTTTCTCAAGGATCTTACTCCTCAAATCATCTACATTAGGCACACACAATCTCTCTTGGTATCTAAGAACACCATCCCCCCCTTGGGAGAATGACTCATTCATTTTTCCAAGAACCGACTATTTCAACTCTATCAATAATGGATGAAGGTGTTGCGTAGAATTCACCTCAACCACTAAAGACGACTCAGAGTTATGATGTACAAACACACCACCATTCGAAGAACTTTCAATTCGAACCCCTAAACTAGCAAACCTATGAACATCTTTCACTTGGTTTCTCTTGGGTTCTTGCACATGGGATACACTTCCGATGGACAAAAGACTTAGAGCATCCGCTACCACATAAGCCTTGCCGGGGTGATAGAGAAAAATCTTGTCATATTCTTTCTACAACTCTAACCATCTCCGTTGCCGGAGATTCAACTCCTTTTGGGTGAATACATATTGAAGAATTTTATGGTCCTTATACACATCAACATGAACCCCATAGAGATAATGCCTCCATATTTTCAAGGCAAATACCACGTCTGCTAACTCAATGTCATGAGTCGGATAATTCTTCTCATGAACTTTGAGTTGTCTAGAAGCATAGGCTATAACTTTGTCATGTTGCATAAGAATACACCCCAAACCGACTCGGGATGTATCACAATATACTACAAAACCCTTAGTACCCTCTGGTAGGGTCAATAACAGAGCAGAAGTAAGCCTATTGTTCAAAATTTGGAAGACCTTTTCACATGCCTCCGACCACTCAAATTTAACATTCTTTTGGGTCAAGGTTTTCAAGGGAGAAGCAAGAGATGCAAAACCGTCGACAAACCTTCTATAATAACTGGCTAGGCTTAAGAAACTCCTTGTATCCGTAGGAGCCAAAGGTCTAGTCTAATTTTTCACCGATTCGGTCTTCTTTGGATCAACCTCTACACCTTCACTAGAGATGATATGACCAAGAAACGCTACCGACCTTAACAAAAACTCACATTTGCTATAAATGGCAAACAATTGGTGTTCCTTAAGCACTTGCAAAACCACCCTCAAATGGTCCATGTGTTCACCCACATTTTTTGGATATACCAATATGTCGTCAATGAAGACAATGACAAATGAATCTAGGTAACTTCGAAACACCCTATTCTTTAGGTCCATAAACGCCGCTGGAGAATTAGTGAGACCGAAGGACATTACTAAGAACTCATAGTGACCATATCTTGTTCGAAATGCCGTCTTGGGAATATCTTCACCTCTCACCCTAAGTTTATGATATCCCGACCTCAAGTCAATCTTGGAAAAATAACTCGCACCTTGGAGTTGATGAAATAAATTATCTATCTGAGGGAGAGGATACTTGTTCTTGATTGTGACTTTGTTTACTTGACAATAATAGATACACATTCTAAGGGACCCATCCTTCTTTTTAATGAACAATACATGAGCACCCCATGGAGAAATACTAGGACAAATAAAAGCCCTTGTATAGTAAATCATTGAGTAGAGCCTTCAACTCTTTCAATTCGACCGGAGCCATTCGATAAGGAGAAATTTAAATAGGATTTGTATTCGGTAGCAAGTCGATGCAAAAATACATTTCTCGTTCGGGAGGAATACCGGGAGGATATTTAGGAAATACCTCCAGAAATTCCCTCGCTACGGGGACCGACTCTATGGGAGGAATTTCGGAGTCTAAATCTTCGACTCTTACAATATGGTATAAACACCCTTTAGAGATCATCTTACAAACTTTCAAACAAGAAATGATACAACCTATAGGAATAGAATTTCCCCCCTTCCATTCTAAAACGGGCTCATTTGGAAAGTTATACTTCACCACCCTCGTTCTACAATCTATTGAAGCAAAACAAGCATGCAACCAATCCATACCCAAAATGACATCAAAATCATACATATCAAGTTCTACTAGTTTGACATGATTAACAATATTGGGCAACATTATAGGATAATTTCTATACACTCTCTTTGCAACAACCGATTCACCCACCGGGGTAAACACCATAAATGGTTCATTCAACATATCGGGAAAAATGTCAAACTTTTTAGCTACTAGAAGAGTAACAAATGACAAGGTAGCACCGAGATCAAGAAAAGCATATACATAAATAGAACACACTTTGAAAATACCGATCACCACATCGGGAGAAGTCTGTTGCTCACCTCTAGAGCGGAGAGCATAAAAATGATTCTTCTTCGGAGCATCATTAGAACCACTTTCTTGAGCTTGAACACTACGCTTGTGTTGAACCTTAACATTAGGGCAATCCCTAACCTTGTGGCCAATATTACGACAACCAAAGCAATTGTCCGTCCTAACGAGGCAATCACCATAATGCTTCTTGCCACACTTTCCACAAGTTGGCTTCTTGGTTGGTGAACTAGTACCCCTCCCTTTTGAGACTTAAGTTTAGACACCCTATCTTCATGAGCCTTAGGGAAATTGGAAGAAACTTTATTGGAGAACCTCTTTTTGAACCTAGGCTTGTCTTGGATATCAAGCCTACCCTTTGAACAACCACCATCAAATGACTTGGCCCTATTTACTTCCCTACTCTTCCTCTTCACCCTAGTCTCTTCCACTTGTTGAGCATGAACCATGAGATGATAAATGTTCATAATATCATGTTGAAAAGCCTAACACCATTCTTCTTGAAGTCATCCGACACTCCGATCACAAAGCGGCTCATTTCATCTCTAGGGTCGAAAACCAAAGAAGGAGCATACTTTGACAATTTAGTAAATTTCAAAGAGTATTCAAGTACACTCATACCTCCTTGACGAAGGTTGATGAATTCTTCCACTTTGGCTTCCCTCTTTTTTCTACGAAAGAACAAATCAAGAAAAGCCTTCTTGAAAATCTCCCATGTCCTCGGTCCACCCCTTAAAGGCCTATTGTCTCTCCATTGGACGTACCAAGTTTGGGCCACGTCTTTGAGTTGGTAGGTGGCTAACTCGGCCTTCTCACTAGTAATGAATAGTTTAACATAATGATGTTAAGGGTCATTCCTAAGTGTCTAAAGAATGTTATGCAATATGTGCTAAGGTGATGTAATGTTGTGTCTTGTTTAGGTAGACTTGTGTCCCTTACTTCATGCTTGTATGAATATGAATATGTGATGTCTTGACTTAGGAACCTAAAGTGTCTTAGTCTTGAAAGAATGAATGTTAGGTGAGACCTTCAATGATGACAAGAGGGTCCTTTATGTTAAACCTTGAATGTAGTGGTAAGGTTATGAAACTTGAAGTCGAAAGCCGTAATGGTATCCTTCATGTAATGAATGATGGACTTGAGGTTTATTGGCTGAAACGACATCATATCAATCCTTAGGAAAATCATGATGAGATTCTTGTCGCCATAGGGTGGTAGCCCTAGTGGACCTTTCTTTGGTAGGGTAAATGTAATTGGGTTATGAATTTGATATGGAACCCTTTTGTATGAACCTTAATGTGAATTAATCTATGAGAACGAAGGCTAGCACCGAGTAAGTATGGTAAGGGAAGTAGTTCTAGTTAAAGGATGAGACCAGAATACAAAGCACACCCTTCATATTCCTTAACCATGTGCCTACATGGGATGTTTCTATGTTCTACCATTGGCAGGTAGAACACCCTCCATCGAAGTAAGTTACCACTCCGGATTCCATGATTTGCTACCATGGTCTATGTCAGTTATTGCCTATTCTCATCATATGGGATACTTACTAGCATTAGAGAAGTTCTATGAAGTTTAGGTGGTGGTATGGGACGCTATCTAGACATTACACAATATGCTTTGAAGGTGTTAGTTGGAGTCCCTAGGTCTTATTTAAGACCGACCATTATTTTAATGTCCTTATGTGATGAATGTATCTTAAATGAACTAAGTAATGTAATGACTTAAGTTAAGAAAGAATGTTAAATGAATAATTACTTATCAAGAGTAGTTAAGGTTTGTGTAGTTGAGGTGTGAAGGGGGCAAGGGAATGGTCACTTCATCTCTTACTTAGATAAGTCTTAGTAATGATTCTATTTAAGGAAATTGATTGATTATGTGGACATGATCCTAACCTAGGTAAGTCTTAAGGATTACTTAGATAATCTTGAAGAGGTCAATTATGGACATTCTCTGAGTTACTTGAGTAGGTCCTTGGATAACCTTGGAAAGGAGAATGTCATGTTTGATGTATGCTATTGTATTAAGTGAGAATGATTCTATCATAGGTAGTCTATAGGATCCCTTGTGTGTGTGATAGGGATGTATGGGCGGTCGCTCCACTCTCACCCAAGTGAACCTTGGAATCACCTTTGGTAGGAGGGTCTCATGTTTATGTGCTTGATGTATTGTAAGTGTGTATGTGTCTCATTCTAAGTAGTCTTAAGGATCGTTTAGGCATGCTTTGAGAGGGTGTATGGGCGGTCTCTCTTTGTATGATTTAAGTGAGTCTTAGGATAGCTTTTAGTGGGTTGACTACATGCTAGAATATGTGTAAAGTAAATCTAAAGAACTTCACTATACAGTGAAGGGGACTTCACTATAACAGTGAACTAGTTATCGTGAAGTTGCTTAAAAATGTGATATTTGCTAAAATGATCTCTTATGTATTTCTAAGTTGATAAATGTTGTTCTTATGTTTATACTATGATTTTTTAATCAAATTTCATGAAAATCATGTTATTAACTAAATGTTCCTTTTTCATGGTTTTTGCATGGCTTCCATACTCAGTACATCTAATGTGCTAACCCCTTCTTTTGTCTGTTTGACTAAAGTGTAGGGAATCGGAAGTCTTGATGTGCCATGGAGGATGGATAAGTTTCTAAGGGTTGAAGATGAAGTATTGGTGAGTCCTCATCGATTCGAGGACAATATCCACATGATCCGTTATGCCTTAAGTCTTTACTTTATGTCTTGTATGGGCTTAGTCCCAAGTGTTGTACTATAAAGTTTAGATGGTTCAAAGGGTTATTGTAAAGGTTTAATGTTTTAATGAAAGTCTTCCGTTTGCGTATTGTTTATGAAAATAGTTCTTCGTGTGTGAAGAGAGTTTTAAATTCTTACTCATTTTAGTATGTTATTATGCAATGAATGATATGAGAGGCTTAGATGAGATTTCTTGAAGTCTCATTTGTCGTTTGAAGAACTCAAGGATACTCTGACTTCTAAGGTGTACTTGAGGGTCGTGACATGTGGCTTCATGATTGTGCATAAGGCTTTTCAAAGTACTTTAGCATGGTTTTGATCAAATGTCCTCTTTAGCATGATTTCACTTGTTTTATGTGTATATACCCATACTTAGTACAAGTGTGTACTAACCCATGTTTGATGTTTACTAAAAATGTAGGATTCGGCCGTTGGTATTAAAGAAGGATTTGAAGACTACTTGGATTCTTATCTTCCAAGTTCGTTAGGTCCTATCTTTCTGAGGACGGTGCCATTATATACCTATTGGTTGTTGTTTAGTCTTAAAGACACTTTGTTCATTCTTTTTCATTTTCGTACAATAATTGTAAAGCCTATATGTGGCTATAATTGTTGATGTAAGGGCTATGCCCAAATTGTGATACTCTTGTCTAGATGGTATAATATGAGACAATGTTATAGACTTCTTATGAGACTATCTTATATTATGTATGTGCAACAAAAGTAGTAGACTATGTAATCTTCTTATACGAAGGGTCTATGTATACTCTATAAATAGATATTATGTGTAAGCGAGAGGTCTAAGTAAATCTCAATGTAGAAGTAATCGAAAAGTTCTAAATTTTTTGCATTTTAACCAATGAATGTAAAGATGTAAGCTAAAAGGCTAGTCTTAGTACTCTTCGAGGACAAAGAGACCGGTTACGTCTAATGGGTGCTCCCAGGATGTGACACTAAGTTTGTAACGACCTGCAAGTACACCCTAGAAGTTTGGGAAATCCTTAGGTCGTCACAAGTCGTACTTGACCATTCGAAGGTCTTGTAATAGCCTCTTAGCTATCATTCATTACATAAGACATGAAAATTAGTGAGAAATTAAAATTTTTCATGATAAATAAGAATAAGAAAAATATCTTTTATAAATACTAAAGGATAGTCTCATCGTCACAAGCCAACTTAAAGACACGACATAAATATTTTTGGGACACGTCCCTTTTACATTGAAAGAAAATACATAATAAGTCTTATACAAGTCTTAAAGAAGAACTAAAGAAATAAAGACTATGACCTCGAATATATAAGGACATAATTAGTCTTGAGAGAGACGATTCCCAAGCTTGCCTTATACCCTTCAACTTGCCTCCAACTTATACTTATAGAGTATAGAAAAGTATGGGGTTAGTACAAACATTGTACTAAGTATGGCAAAGTATGGGGTTAGTACAAACATTGTACTAAGTATGGCACTATGCTATTTTTAACTAAGTATGGCACTATGCTATTTTGTTAAAATCCTTCATGAATTAACTTACAAAACATCATATAGTACCATAACTTAGCACATAAGGTGAAACTTCAATTTTTCATAACATAGGAGCATGCTTACAGTAAACCCAAAATTACACATGAACTACTCCTATACTAAGTTGTCCAAAGACTCCCCAAAGTAAGACATAAAAAGATCGCCCATACAACCTCCTCAATACCTACTCAAGAGATTCTTAAGACTATTAAGGCTAATCATACTTCGTTTCATTTTAACAAGTCACCATTCAATACCAAAGACAATAGACAAACATACATATACTTAGGAACTACACATAAGATCCATGGTCCAAGACAACTCCCAAGTCACACTTAGTGCAATGTGAAAGTAACATCCCATACACTTAGTGTTCCTTAGGAATTACTTTAGAATAGGCACATCACATTCATCACATAAATAGCTTTCATCATGCAAGACATCATATCAACATGTTTCATTGACATTAGAAATAAAGTCACATTACTTTCATTTACATCATAACATGACCCATTCATGCATTTCATATAAGGACGCACCAAGACTACCTCCAAATGTCTACTTGAGTAATGGATAGGTAGCGTCCGATTCCACTACCTACCCTAAGTAGTACACCCTTAAGAAACTTAGTTCATTTACATACATTTGTGGGGGCTAGATTTAACCGACATAGAACATGATAGCATGACAAGGAATCCCGATATTAACCCCTACCGGATAAGGGATCCCTACTTGCCTATGGTAGGGTTATATTCTTTAGCCTTACATGGATTCTCCAGTAAATTTACCTACGCGGGCGCATAGTTAAGGGATAAGGAGTTATTACTAAGTAACTCATTCTCTACTAACGTGGAGAACCAATCTCAAGAGGTACATTGGATACAACATCTCTACTCACGAAGAGTACCCACACCTTCTTCAAATCGTCTCGGTGCTAAGCATAACTCTCCTACGGAGTCTTAAACATTCATTGACTATAGGTTAAGAGATAACTATTGAATACCCCATCTCAACTCACGAAGGGTATCCAACCTCCAACCTATCTTTGGAAAGCTCATCGGGAATAGTGAGGTTGCTACTAAACACTTCATCTCAATTCACGAAGAGTGTTCACCCAAAAATCCCCCTTTTTCATTCTTAGGAATAGTAGGGATGGTCTAGACACTTCATCTACTCACGAAGAGTGTCCACCCTATGATCCCTCATTTTCATTCATTGACTTCATTCATTCATTCAAGTGTGTGTATGAGTACACGTGAGCACACCTTTCACATAATAAACAATATTCATATCATTGACTTCTAGACATGCTCAAACACACATTCATCACAATTCAAATATTATCATACTTCACATATCAAATACATACTTCATTTAGACATAAATCCTTCAAGATACTCATTTCAACCTCCTAACATATACCATGCGTATGCATATAAAAATTATCGCTTCACTTCACATGTCATGCCTTCAAGGCCATTTCACAATACATATATAACTTCATAAACTTCTAGTAAACACCGCCATCAAAGGTGGACCATACCATTCAAGAGTTACTTCAACATAACTTAACCAAGATAAAACAACTTACGCTTCATCTAAGCCTTTACCACCTATTCACAATTTACTAAACAATATATCATAAAATAGACCTTAGGGCAATAGCTAAACTCAATAAAACAACTAAGAAACAATAATAATAACATTATCTAATCATGCTCATTAAACCTATTTCATCATAGGAAGAACAAACTCGGGATGACCGATGCACTTCTTAAGCATGGAAACATGGATAACCGGATGAACTGAAGATAGTTCACTAGGGAGTTTCAACTCATATGCAACCTTACAAATACTTTTCTAGATTTCATAGGGACCCATATAACGAGGACTCAACTTCCCTTTCTATCCAAATCTAACAACCCCTTTCATAGGCGAAATTTTTAGATACACATTATCACCTTCTTCAAACTCCAAATCTATTCTCCTATGATTGACATAAGACTTTTGCCGACTATAGGCTGTTTGCAACTAGTTCCTTATGATATGAACTTTCTCTAAGGTCTTATAAATCAAATCAGGACCAAGAAGCGAGGACTCACCAACTTCAAACCACCCAATAGGAGACCAACACCTAAACCTCTTAAGGACCCAAACCTCTTTGGAATGATCTCCAAAATCTAGATGTAAATTAAGCACCTCTATCCGATATGATGGACAAAGGAACCCCTTGAAGACTCATTATCTTGTCAGTATAGATCCTTGCATAATCTTCCACTAAATAAGTAGACTTAACGGGAATAAAGTGAGCGGATTTGGTCATTCTATCCACTACCACCCATATAGAGTCATATTGGTTTGGAGTTCGAGGCAAACCTACTACGAAATCCATGTTAACGTCTTCCCACTTCCAAGTGGGAATTTGGATTTCTTGTAGTAAAAACTAGGCTTTTGGTGCTCGGCCTTCACTTATTGGCAATTGGGACATTTCGCAGCAAACTCCACAATACTTTTTTTTAGGACATCCCACAAAAAAACATCTCTAAGATCATGGTACATCTTTGTAAAACCCGGATGAAAAGAGTAACGGGCTCCATGAGCTTTCTCAAGGATCCTACTCCTCAAATCATCTACATTAGGCACACACAATCTCTCTTGGTACCTAAGAACACCATCCCCCCTTGGGAGAATGACTCATTCATCTTTCCAAGAACCGATTCTTTCAACTCTTTCAATAATGAATGAAGGTGTTGCTTAGACTTCACCTCAACCGCTAAAGACGACTCGGAGTTATGATGTACAACCACACCACCATTCGAAGAACTTTCAATTCGAACCCCTAAACTTGCAAACCTATGAACATCTTTCACTAGGTTTCTCTTGGGTTCTTGCATATGGGATACACTTCCGATGGACAAATAACTTAGAGCATCCGCTACCACATAAGGCTTGCCGGGGTGATAGAGAAAACTCATGTCATAGTCTTTCTACAACTCTAACCATCTCCGTTGCCGGAGATTCAACTCCTTTTGGGTGAACACATATTGAAGAATTTTATGGTCCTTATACACATCAACATGAACCCCATAGAGATAATGCCTCCATATTTTCAAGGCAAATACCACGTCCGCTAACTCAATGTCATGAGTCGGATAATTCTTCTCATGAACTTTGAGTTGTCTAGAATCATAGGCTATATCTTTGTCATGTTTCATAAGAACACACCACAAACCGACTCGGAATGCATCACAGTATACCACAAAACCCTTAGTATCCTCTGGTAGGGTCAATACCAGAGCGGAAGTAAGCCTATTGTTCAACATTTGGAAGCTCTTTTCACATACCTCTGACCACTCAAATTTATTATTCTTTTGGGTCAAGGTTTTCAAGGGAGAAGCAAGAGACGCAAAACCGTCGACAAACCTTCAATAATAACTGGCTAGGCCTAAGAAACTCCTAGTATCCGTAGGAGCCAAAGGTCTAGTCCAATTTTTCACTGATTCAGTCTTCCTTGGATCAACCTCTACACCTTCACTAGAGATGATATGACCAAGAAACGCTATCGACCTTAACAAAAACTCACATTTGCTATAAATGGCAAACAATTGGTGTTCCTTAAGCACTTGCAAAACCACCCTCAAATGGTCCATGTGTTCACCCTCATTTTTCGAATATACCAATATGTCGTCAATGAAGACAATGACAAATGAATCCAGGTAACTTTAAAACACCCTATTCTTTAGGTCCATAAACGCCGCTGGAGAATTAGTGAGACCGAAGGACATTACTAAGAACTCATAGTGACCATATCTTGTTCGAAATGCCGTCTTGGGAATATCTTCACCTCTCACCCTAAGTTGATAATATCCCAACCTCAAGTAAATCTTGGAAAAGTAACTTGCACCTTGGAGTTGATGAAATAAATCATCAATCTGAGGGAGAGGATACTTGTTCTTGATTGTGACTTTGTTGATTTGACGGTAATAGATAGACATTCTAAGAGACCCATCCTTCTTTTTCAAGAACAATACCGGAGCAACCCATGGAGAAATACTAGGACAAATAAAAGCCCTTGTCTAGTAAATCATTGAGTTGAGCCTTCAACTCTTTTAATTCGACCGGAGCCATCCGATAAGGAAGAATTTAAATGGGATTTGTATCCGGTAGCAAGTCGATACAAAAATGAATTTCTCATTGGGGAGGAATACCGGGAGGATCATTAGAAAAGACCTCCGGAAATTCCCTCACTACGAGGACTGACTCTATGGGAGGAATTTCGGAGTCTAAATCTTGGACACTTACGATATGGTATAAACACCCTTTAGAGATCATATTATAAGCTTTCAAACAAGAAATGATACAACCTATAGGAATAGGATTTCCCCCCTTCCATTCTAAAACGGGCTCATTTGGAAAGTTATACTTCACCACCCTCGTTCTACAATCTATTGAAGCAAAACAAGCATGCAAC
Source organism: Solanum sitiens (assembly GCA_016801875.1). Taxonomy (NCBI): domain Eukaryota; kingdom Viridiplantae; phylum Streptophyta; class Magnoliopsida; order Solanales; family Solanaceae; genus Solanum; species Solanum sitiens. The sequence goes on along the minus strand of JABWTJ010000283.1, from coordinate 59,068 downwards.
CTATCCATACCCAAAATGACATCAAAATCATACATATCAAGTTCTACTAGTTTGAGATGATTAACTCTATTGGGCAACATTATAGGATAATTTCTATACACTCTCTTTGCAACACCCGATTCACCCACCGGGGTAAACACCATAAATGGTTCATTCAACATATCAGGCAAAATGTCAAACTTTTTAGCTACTAGAAGAATAACAAATGACAAGGTAGCACCGAGATCAAGAAAAGCATATACATAAATAGAATACACTTTCAACATACCGGTCACCACATCGGGAGAAGTCTCTTGCTCACCTCTAGAGTAGAGAGCATAAAAGCGATTCTTCTTCAGAGAATCATTAGAACCACTTTCTTGAGCTTGACCACTACGCTTGTATTGAACCTTAACATAAGGGAAATCCCTAACCTTGTGGCCAATCTTACCACAACCAAAGCAATTGTCCGTCCTAACGAGGCAATCACCATAATGCTTCTTGCCACACTTTCCACAAGTTGGCTTCTTGGTTGGTGAACTAGTATCCCTTTCTTTTTGAGACTTAGGGTTAGACATCCTATCATCACGAGCATTAGAGAAGTTGGAAGGAACTTGAATAGAGAACCTCTTCTTGAACCTAGGCTTATCTTGAAAATCAAGCCTACACTTTGATGAACCACCATCAAAAGACCTTGCCTTTTTGGCATCTCTACTCTTTCTCTTAACCCTTGTCTGTTCTACTTGTTGAGCATGAGCTATGATACTAGAAATGTTCATATTATCATGTAGAATAGCCGAACGACATTATTCTTTCAAGTCATCCAACACTCCCATCACAAAGCGTCTCATTTCATCTCTAGGGTCGAAAACCAAAAAAGGAGCATACTTTGACAATTTAGTAAACTTCAAAGAGTAGTCAAGTACACTTATACCTCCTTGACGAAGTTTGATGAATTCTTCAACTTTGGCTTCCCTCTTCTCCCTACCATAGAACCAATCAAGAAAATCCTTCTTGAAGATCTCCCATGTCACCGGTCCACCCCTTAAAGGCCTATTGTCTCTCCATTGGACGTACCAAGTTTGGGCCACATCTTTGAGTTGGTAAATGTCTAACTCGGCTTTCTCACTAGTAGTCAACCCCATAGCATAGAGAATTTTGTAGATTTCGTCAATGAACTCTTGGGGGTCTTCCTCATCTCTAGTGAAATCCCTCAAATGGGAGGCCATGGTGCCAACATGTTGGTTTCCTCGGGGTACCACCTCCTGATTAGCTTGCACTGTCATGTCTTGTGCTTGAGTAGTGACGGATTGTGCTTGTATAGTAATGGCTTGGTCAATTTGGAAAAAGGCTGCCCTTATGTCACCATCCGTCATAGGTGGAGGATTGAATGGAGCTTGGTCATCATTAGCAACTTCTTCAAGAGGAGGGACTTGATTGCCACCGGGAGGAACTCCTGCATTGGAAATATCTTCATCAACTCTTCGAGCGGTTGTTCTTCGAGTATTAATTGCCTATAATCACAATAAAAGGATTAGATTCAAAGGGCACATATATCCAAGACTCTAGAGGCACGATATCGGATTTCCAAGAAAGTAAGAGTTTACTAAGAATCACGTAGTTTCCTATTTATAAGTGTCACATCCGGGGATCACCCCCTAGACGTAACCGGCGTCATCGTCCTCTTTGAGGACTAAGACTAGCCTCTTAGCATACATCATTACATTCATAGGTTAAAAATGTGGAAAATTTAAAACTTTTCATTACTACTACATTGAGGTTTACATAGACCTCTACATACACAGAATATATTCATATCGAGTATACATAGACCCTACGTATAAGAAGATTACTTAGTCTTCGACTTTTATTGCACATAAGTATATATATGATATAACATAGTCTCAAATGGATGTCTCATCTCAAAACCATCTAACAAGATTATAACAATTTGGGCGTAGCCCATACATCACTATAAAGGAGCCACATATAGGCTATACAATTCGTTCTGAAATGAAAAAGAGAAGGAACATAAGAGTCTTAAAACTAAAACAACTTCATAAGCTCACTATTGGCATCACCCTCGGAAAGTGAGGACCTACCCAATTGGATGATTGAGAAATTCCAAGTCTTCTACAAAGTCATCTCAAAAGCCTTCAACGATCGGAACCTAAAATCTTGAGAAAAGGGAGAAAATGGGGTTAGTACACCACTTGTACTATGTATGATACCATATGCACATATAAGATCAAATCATGCCTAAGATAGGGTCATTGTATTTATCCTTTACATAGAATCTCCAATAGCTACACCTACGCGGACGCATAGTTAAGGGATAAGGAGATTGCTACTATGTAACTCATTCTCTACAAATGAGGAGCACTCATCTCAAGAGGTACCTTTGATACATCATCTATTCTCACGAAGTGTACCCACCCCTCCATCAAATCCTCTCGCTACTAAGCATAACTCCCCCACGGAGTTTTAAACATTAATTTACTATAGGTTAAGGGATAACTTTTGAACACCACATCTCATCTCACGAAGGGTACCAACCTCCAACCTATCTAGAAAGCTCTTGGGAATAATGAGGTTGCTACTAAACATTTAATATCAACTCAAGAAGAGTGTTAACCCCAAAATCCCCCGTTTCATACAATAGGAATAGTAGGGATGGTCTACACACTTCATCTCTACTCATAAAGAGTGTCTACCCTACATATCCCCCATTTCATTCAAAACATGATTCAAAGTGTGTGTGTACATGTGATCAGACCTTCCACATAATTATCATACTCCATAATATGGAATCCTAGACATGCTCATACCCACATTCATCATATTTCACACACTATCATACTTCACATATACACATACTTCCTTTAGATATAATCTCTACAAGATATACAATTAAAGCTTCCTAAATCATTTCAACATGAACATCATCATCATTACTTTACTTCAAAAATCATGCCTTCAAGTCCATACTCACAATACACATATATGTACCTATTCATATACTTCAAGTAAACACTGCCACCAAAGGTAGACCAGACCACTCAAGATCATTTCAATGGAAACTAAACAAAATAGAACAACTTACCCTTCATCCAAGTTTTCACCACCTTTTATCAATATTTCACCAAAACAACATAATACAACATATATTTGCAGTAGCTAAACCAAAATATAGCATAAGAAACTCACCTCTAATATTATCTAGGCAAAAGCAACAAACTCACTTAATAAGCCAAAAGTTGATAATATGAATAAACATGGTTTCATTGAGGTTTTTATATTAAAATCATCAACTAATACTAAAAAAAACATAGTTCAATCCTTAAAATGTTAATGACCCCTGCTTAGAGTCAAAGATAGATGAAGTCAGAGTTTAAAATCCTTTTCGTAATCTCTTTGAAATGGCTCCTTGAATGAAATAAGAGTCAAGGATGAACTAACATACCACAATATGAAGAAACCCACGAAATTTGGTGAAGAAACCTTAAGAATTTGGTCTTCTTTCTTTCGAGCTTGAAGCTTCTTGAAAATGGAGGTTTTTGGAGAGAATTTGATTTTGAACTTGAGGGTTTGATTTAATGGGTGAAATGGGGTTTAAAGTTACCTAAAACTGTCCACAAATGATCTCCAAAGTTCACAAAAGGCCCCTACACTATTTGGACCCTTTTCAAAATACTAATTTGAATTAAAAATGATGCGGCCAAATCAGGGACTTGGTTGCGCGTCGCGGAGGAATTTCCTGATTTTGCGTCTCAACATTTTTGAGGCAGTGGGGCTCGTGTACTCGTGCGACACATAGGCAGCTTCTGTGCCAGGTGCGCGACGAAAGGTGGCCTCCACATCTTGGCTTGCACACTGCCTTTTGTCGCTCCCTTGTCCAATGTTTGGGTCCTCCCTGGGGACCCTTAGGGTGGTCCCCGGGGAGTCGTAATCGAATGTTTTGACCCTTCGTATGTCCCTATAGGTACTAGGTTCATCCCCACTGTCTTTAGACACCAAATAACACCTAAAAACATGCACAACAAACAAGAACACACTAGAACTCACACAAGGCTAGTTTCCGAACGTCTTGGTCGTCCCTTGATGTTTTACTTCCAAACCTCACGAACTGACTTCTAATGCTTAAATACCTCATTTTAACTCATTATAAACTTTTGAAACACATGGGAAGCTCTAGTTTGACCAATTTCATTTTGAGGGTCGTTACAAGTTTCATGCAAGGGTTCTCGATTCAAAAGCTTAAAGCTTTCGATAATATCCCGAATAGACATCATATTTGATGGAGGAAATAGTCTTATGTTTAATGTTGTAACCAGTTCCTCGCATGAAGTTATTGAGTTGCGTGGAAATTCTGCCAACCACTTACAAACTTCACCAATCAACAAGAAAAGGAATAGTCTCAGTCGAATTGATTCTTGAGAGTTTTTTTTGAACGAGAATAGTCCACACACATCCACAAAATTTCGTAGGTTATCATGCGCGTCCTTGTGAGCTAATACACTAAAAATCCCCTTTAGTATGTAAAGTTGCAACATGGTACTAGTTATGTGGAATATTGTGTTTCCCTTTGTTGGAAGTAAGCAGATGTCCCTGACACCTCCCATGAGATGTGGGTCGTTGACATTAGGCTCATGGACATCGTTTAGATCGCCAATTTCATCCTTATGGCCTACCTGACTTTAATTTCTATCGTTAACACTCATGCTTTCTGGAAATTTAAACAAAAAATAAAACAAAACTAAATGTTAAATTAGTGAAAACTAGACTACAAAGAACTAAAAACTATAAATAACTACATCTTCACATGACACCACTCCCCGGTAGCAGCGCCACTTTAATGCTGAATTCAATATGCGTATCTTTTTATATTTCATGATCAACGAAACTAAAACACTGTTTGAGTGATTACGAATCAAAGCTAGTAAAGTAACCCAACCAAGGGTCGGGGTGGTGTTTCAAGGGAGTGGTAGTCAAAGTTGCAGCTACATAGAATTCCATTCTAAATAGTGATAGTTTAAGACATTTACGAGTATTAAAACAAAAAAAGGTAAATTTGTGACACCTAAGTGAAAAATATCAAGAAGTTTTTTTTTGTCAAAAGTAGTAAAATTAGAAAAAACAAAGGTGAAAACAAGTATGGGGGAAAGTTATTAGGGTTTGACCGCAATATATGTTGACACAAACTATTGTGTACATGCTTTCGATAGGAAAATTCACAAGAAAATAGTGACTAGGCTAAGCTTTAGGTGAAAGTAAATTCCCTCTCTGGCAACTTACCGCTTATCAAATGGGTTCCTCTCAGACACCCAATCATCTAAACTAACCAGCATACACCATACACACACCTTGACCATTTGATAGAGGGTGCTATGATATGGGACTAGGGCTCACCCTCTCGGGCTGAACCTCATGTCGACCCACTCCTTAGGCTATCAGTATAGTGTTCTTGTTTTCGTGACCTCCCTCTCACGCAAGCAGAAAACACATGGGTGGTTTAGTATTTGCAACTACAAAACCATTAAATTAAACCACAATCAGAAGGTCAAATCAACATTAAAATGCATCTAATCCTATCAGCAATGAAGATCCAACAATAATATCAACACATATATGCTAAATCACAACCCAAGAATGGGGGTTTTCAGCCACATATCAAGCAATAATCAAATATACTTAAAATGATAAAGGAATCAAGTGGGTATAAGAGATTAAACCTTAAAAATAGCAAAGGAAGTTAGATGGATCAGACCCACTTCTAGGACTGGAAGAAAAACTTCTTTCTTAAAGCTCTCCCCAAAACCTTCTCCAAACTGTAACGAAAAATACTCAAAACATACTAACTAAAATTAGAAAAATATAATAATGTTGACTCTCTCAATTTCAATATCTAAATAATAAAGCATTTCAATATTTATAGACTTCATATTTAATGCTGGTGGATTGATTTGGCATCTTTATTCGTGAAGCATCGAGTAATTTAGTGATTCTCCCTTTCTCTGGTTCCTTGCCGTTTTTTCCCTTGCCTTTATATCCATGCATGTTGTAACCTTGGGTGGAATAACTCAGCTTCGTGGAACTATTTGGCGAAGCGCCGACTGCTCTTTTTTGTCGTCTTTTGATCAACTTCATGTCACGACCGGGGAGCATCCCCTAGAAGTAACATGGCGTACTTGACCTCTCGAAGGTCTTATACTAGCCCATTGTTATCATTCACCGCATTGTCATAGGAAATTTAGTGGAAAATTTAAATCTTTTCATAGCACATCATATTCTAGAAACATTACTTCCATCAATATGAAAATAACACAAGTACATAGTTAGACTCTATGTTTCTTTGTCATCATAGACACAACATCATTCAAGTAAATTTGGGGCATGACCCTTAAAACATAAAAAAATAACTAAGATATTACATAACTTGAATATAAACATGACATAGGAAATCCTTGAACTTAAGGACCGCATTATTTGAACTTGGGGAAGCTATCCAGACCCTTTACTTTAAGAGACATCCTCTAGTCATCACCACCTACACTTTTTGTTAACAGATGAAGAAGAATGGTGTTACTACAATAATGCACTAGGAATTGTAACCACGCAAAAACATGCATTTAAAGAGGACATTTTACTTTGAAACCATGCATAATGCCTTTTTGAAAGAAACTTCATAAACATTGACACAATTAGACAAATTACTTCACATACTTCATATAGGCATAGACAATATTCATGTAAACACAGCAAGTCACATACATTGCATTTAAAGCACATAAATCATATTCATAACATTCTCTTCTTTTACCTTACTTCATTATCCCCTAAGTAACCCTCTAATGATAGTTGGTGCAATGTATGAATAGTGTACCATTCCACTACTCACACTCAAGAATCACCTTGAGGCCACTAAGGTAAACATTCACACAACCTTCATTAACATCAAACACATATACATATTCATAGAGGCATAACATATCATAAAAATACAAGCTTTACATATAACTCAACATAATGCATGAGCCTCATATAAGACTTACTCCAAGACATCATGTAAGTCAACTCTACCAATAACAACATAAGAGGCAATAATCAACAACAACATACTTGGACTTCACTTCATAAATACATCATAAAACCTTACTCATAATCCCAATCTAAGCCTACTTGTGCAGTTTACATGTGAAGCCCCATAAACTCACACACACTAAGTAAACTACAAGCCTTAACATTTAATTCATACCTCAACATAGCACATATAGTCAACTACATTCATAACAAGTAGAACCCTCATCATATAGTCACTAACACCAAAATTATACACATAAGGTGACAACTCATCATATAGACACAATAGGACTCATACCATGCATATCATCATAACAAGTAGACCAACACTATGATGTCATACATAAGGAACATTAACATAGAATCAAGATCACAATGCCCACATTATTGGCTAAATTGAGAAATTGGAAGGATCATGGGTTCATTGTGAAATTGGATTGAAAATCATTCTTACAAGAATAGCTAATCAACAATTCATCATAAGCATGCTTTTGTAATCAATTGGAGAAAGAACTCATGGCTATATTGAAAGATATAGAGTTTGATCATGAAATCTCTTTGAAAAACCATTGAAGGAACTCCTTAGATTAATTAATAACTAAGGATGAATGATCACCATACCTTAATTGAAGAAAAACCCACGAAATTATCCTTCAACTTCAACTTTTATGGCTTCCTTCTTCTTCATTGGGTTAGAGAGAAGAACTTGGGGTTTTGAAGATAAGGGTGTTATGACTTTTAAAAAGACCTTAAACTATTTATATTTAATGTATAAACCATTTAAAATCAATCCCAATTGATAAATAATTAAAATCAATTTATTTGAAATCACCAACTTAAGCAAGTCCCGCCAGGGACCACGGCCACCTTCACTGCCCGTGAAGGTGGTTCACGACCAAGTGTACGGTCCGTGGTCCACTAGGAAGTAGCCTCTTGGGCCTTGACAAGACCCCCATGGCCAAGGCACTTCCACGACCAGGTTCACAAGTCGTGGTCATGACCACTGGCCGTGAAGTGGCTCGTGGAAGTTTGGGCAGTAGTTTGGTCCATTGCCTTGCCTCACACGCCACAAACTCCTTTCCACGACCACCTTCATGAGTTATGGTCAATAACACTAGCCGTGAAGTATTCCATGAATGTTGAGGTAGTGAGTTTCCAACTTGGGGCAGCCTTGGATCTTTGGCTAAGGCTTGCCCCTTTTGGCTTGGTTCTTGTCGAGCACCTTCAACCAAAATCAAACAAGGGTCCTATAGCCCTTTGGTCTAAAACATGCCTTGACGTTGACTCACAACACTCATTCAGACAAATCTAAGACCATGAAACACGTAAAATATACAAAGGCACACTAGAACACAATAGCATGTCTCAAGGCTAACTTTCTAACGTCATCAGATGTTCTTTGACGTTTGACCTCAAAATCACTTCAAATCAAGTATGCATACTGAAAAAAACTTATTTAACACATTATTAACCTATTCAGGCACATGTGAGGATCTAAGAACCTTAGTTCGTTTTGAGAGACCTTACAATACTCCCCACTTGGGAACATTCGTCCTCGAATGACACTTGGGACATACTAAAACACTTTCAAGGACTCAATGAATCATATACTCAAAACATTAAACACATCAACATATAAAAGTCAATGCACCAAACTTACAAGGAACACCAACTTTAAACCATTTTGCACTCAATGCAACACAAGTAAGCAAAACCTTTATTCAATCACTCTTTGATGCATCAAACATACAGGCTCGTGTCATGTTAATAAGAGGAACATCCTTCTCCTAATCATAACATGGTCTTTACATCTCATTTCATTAAGTGCTCAACATGTATAATCATTTAAGTCACATATAGGCAGATTCACACCACTCAAGAACCAAACGAGTAACTCACACTAGATGCACATAGATCATGAGTAATGTGGATCAACAAAGATCCTTATCATTTAGTCATAGTATCATTAAGACCATACTCTCATTACCATGTTTTGTTCTTCTTAAGGAGGAATGTCCTTCTCCTTAATATACTCACATGTTATCATAGAGTTCATATACAAGCAATACATAAAGGTCAATTCATTTTAAAGAGAAACTCCTCATTTTTAACCAAAGCATTCTCATATTTCCTTCCTAATGAAGTCCAAATGGTATGTCACACCACACACATCACAACAATAGGATGTCACTTCACAAAAACTGCAATATCTAGGATGATAAGCATGCATCAATTTGGGAAATTCTTGCAATTTATAGGAACATTAATAGCACTAGCTAAACATACAAACAACTCTTAAGAGTGGGCCTACATTAACACTTCCCAAGTAATAAAAGTCACACATTTTTAAGAGGTTCATCATTTTTCATTTAAAGGAGACTCAAGTTTCGATTAATAGCTTGAAACACCACACATTATAAGTGACATCCAGAATGCTCCTTACATCATCTCATGAAGTTAAATGTACAACTAACATATCAAGCTGCACAATAAACATGAGAAAACATGAATTCGATCAAATATCATTTTTCATGCAATGTACAATCTTCAAAACATCCATAACATAGTGTCAATTAAGACATACATAACATATGGAGAATATGCAACTTATACTTTTATGCAAGACTTCTATCATGAACAAGCTACTAGGAACTCTTTGGTTTCAAGCTCAAGAATGAATAGAAGGACAATATAGGGATATCTACCACCTTACTACTCACATCATCATCCCCCCACTTAGGGTAAACCCATTTAAGAGAAATTTAACTCAACCTTAATAAACCTTAGCTTACCAACCTTAGAAACTAAGCACATCATCCATCTCTTGGTATTTAAGGTCAAGCACACCCTTCATTTACATCACCTAAAGTGATTCTCAACTTAAAGAATTTCAAGGGAATTCAATATAGAAGCATCAAGGGTACTCAAAATTTTACCATCTAGGCACATTATCACCCACTTGGGGTAAGCCTAATCATATCATACCCTTAAACACCAATGTCAAGGCAAGTCAAGACAAAACTCACATACTCATCACACAAGAAGGTTTAATATCATTGAGGGTCTTCACTCTTAATCTCATATCAAGGAGTCTACTAACTCAATTATTAAGAGGTATCACCTCAAGCCTCATCATTCCTTTATGTTCAACACCTGAAGGAAATCCATAACAATCAAGTTAGGTCATAATATCCAACCACATAAAGTCTCAACTATAACATGAATTCCAAGGGTCATGAAAACCTTAAGGGAAACAATAGAAGAGACAAAGGCCTCTTTCAATTCTTTCAACACTTGGAAAAGGTAACTTCTAGGTCATTTAAACCCACATTATCACCTTGGGAGGAAACTTCCAACCAACAACACCTAGGTACAACCTAAGCACTTCCTCAAATGGTCATTCTCAAGATCAACCTTAAAAGGCAACTAACCCCTTTAAAGTAGGTCAACATCAATTCTCTCCTCCTTTTAATGTTTAAGGGATACATACTACCCTCTATGTCTACCTTAGGGAAAATCATAATCCCAACCTATAGGACAAAACCCTTTTCTTCCCCCTTTTTACCACTCTTAGAATAGGTTCATAAGGGGACTAATAAACAAATCATAAGGGTTCTCCCATTATTAGGATACTCCACAATCATCTTACAAAGTAAGCACACTACCTTCAATTCAAGGATCAAGCCTATAAAAAATACTCCAATCCATACAAGGCAACTATGAACAATCACACATGAAAGGCAACATTTGAACTATTTCACAAATAAAGGCAACATGCATCTTTAACTATTTACCTCACTTTGTCAAAGAATTTCAAGCCAAAACCATATCATTAGACTATCATCATACAAAACCATTTAGAAATTTATCATTTCAAAATGTGACTCATTTTAACCATCACTACTCATAACAAACCATAACCATACCATATAATAACTTCTTAACATAACACCATATTTCTCATAAATCACATATATAGACCTTAATGGCATCACAACAACACATGTCAAATGCACCTTTACATATACTCATAAAACCATAAAACCAAGATAAGCATCAAAACTTACCTTTTCTCCGTCAAGCATAGAGATGCCATCTCACCCAAGCAATCACATCTAGCGACCACCGGACAAGAAAACATAAGAGAGAGATCATATAGAGTTAAGTTTTATGGCACGACATGAGAATAGTGAAGAAGGGAAAATCTATCATCCAATAGCCTCTCGCTCATAATTTATCGCAACTCACCACCTATGAACAATACTCTACTAGACGTGGCAATATGAGACTTAAGACCCTAAAATAAATTTTATAACCTGATGCTCTGCTACCATGTTTGTCACGACCGTGGAGCACCCCCTAGAAGTAACATGGCGTATTTGACCTCTCGATGGTCTTATGCAATCCCATAGTTATCATTCATCACATTGTCATAGGTATTAAGCGAAAAATTTAAAACTTCTCATATCACATCATATGCTAGAAATATCACTTTCATTAATATAGAAATAACATAAGTACATAGTTAGACTCCAAGTCTCTTTGCCATCTTAGACGCAACATCATTAGAGTAGATTAGGGACATGACCCATACAACATAAAATAATAACTAACATATTACATAACTTGAATATAAACATGACATAGGAAATCCTTGAACTTAAGGACCCCTTTCTTTGAACTTGATGAAGCTATCCAACCCCTTCACTTCAAGAGACATCCTCTAGTCATGACCACCTATACTTTGTGTAAAAATATCAAGAAGAATGGTGTTAGTACAAGAATGAACTAAGTATGACAACCATGCTAAAACATGCATTAAAGAGGACATTTTACTTTGAAACCATGCATCATGCCTTTTTGAAAGAAACTTCATAAACATTGGCTCAATTACACAACATACTTCACATATTTCATATAGGCATATACATTACTCATGTCAACACACCAAGTCACATACATTGCATTCAAAGCACATCAATCATATTCATAACATTCTCTTCTTTTACTTTACTTCATTAACCCCTAAGTAACCCTCTAATGATACTTAGTGTTATGTACAAATAGTGTCCCATTCCACTACTCACACTCAAGCATCACGTTAAGGACACTAAGGTAAACATCACATAACCTTCATTAACATCAAACACATATACATATTCATAAAGGCATAAATATCATGTCAATACAAGCTTAACATATAACTCAACATAATGCATGAACCTCATATAAGACTTATTCCAAGACATCATGTAAGAAACACTACCAATAAAAACATAAGAGGCAATAGCCAACAATAGCATACTTCGAATTCACTGCATAAAGACATCATAAGACCTTACGCATAATCCCGATCTAATCCTACTTGTTCAATGTACATGTGAAGCCCATAACCTCACACATACTAAGTAAATTTACAAGAGACTACAAACCTTAACATTTACTTCATACCTCTTCATAGCAACTATAGTCAACTATATGCATACCAAGTAGGACCTTCATCATATAGCCACTATGACAAATATTATGCACATAAGGTGAGGCCATATCATATAGACACAATAGGGCGCATACCATGCATATCATCATAACAGGTAGACCAACACTACAATGTCATAAATAAGGAACTTTAACATATACATATACATATATAGAACTCCTTCCATGAAACTACTTGTGCAATGCTTAGGTAAATTCATTACTCTCACTTATCCTAAGTAAGTTCCTTTAGTTTATCCTAGTTACGACTCCTTACTTAACATCCATCGTCCATTTTATATTAGGGAATCTATAGGCTTAACAGACAATAATACCATTGGTGCTAAACATGGACTTTAGTGTCATCCCCTTACATTAAAGAGGGTATCTTACTTGCCAGGGTAAGACATGAATATCATGCTAGCATATTAGGTGGATCCACTTGCTAGTTCCTATGGGGAAACATATTTTATGGAACTTTGAGGTATATATGGAAACCCTCTTTATTCCAATTAGACATTGTAATTATCCACCTCGTGAGGACTATGGTGAACAAGCATTCCATTTGGGAAGGGGCACCACTCATTTTCAAGTTCACTCGGTGCTAAGATTACTTACCTTTATTGAAAAACCTTTATTATCATTACTTTATTCAAACATGCGTTAGGAGATAAACTCCTCATATGTATAGTTCTAGGTCATAGATGAGAATGTCCTTTTATCATCCTAGATAAATTGAGAAAACCATTCACATGGGCGTAGCACATATAAAGCATAGTCTAGTTTAGAGTAAAATTGAGCGAACCTTTAAAAAGATTTAATTACTAGAATATCATAGCATGCTTCATTCTTACATTTCATGTGTGTGTGTACCTACATGAGAAGACCTTTCACATAAACACAAGTAGATACTACACATATGCTACTTCATCATATCGTATACTTTCATATTCACATCTTAATCATGCATTAATATTCATGTACATAGAGTAATCACCCTAGGAACTATCCTATCAAGACACACATGTGCGATGTATAGGCAAAGTCCCAAACCTTTGCCTACACTAGTACACCTAGAAGTCATCCTAGTTGAGGTACATTTCATGCTTCATGGACATATACTTTACATGCGTAGTAGTAGACATTAGTGTATATGAGAATTATCATTCCATTAGACACCATAAACCTATACTACTTATAAGCATGCATGAGGTGTGAGTGTTTGTACATCGAACAACATGATCACATAATGGCTACCAACATTCTAGTGAGGTAGCCACCCTCTTAAGTCCACAATCCACATTCATGCATAGAGCACACACCACATCATAGCATAGGAGACAAGACAACTTCAACATTGCATCCAAGACTCGTAACTTTGGCTAAGATCACACATTCATATAGGGGTACATAGGTAGGGTTCATTCACTGTTAGTACTTAATCAATGGCAGCACATAGACCAAACCTAACCTTAACAACTCCATTTAAACGTAGAAGACACCATCAACATGTAGCACATGATTCTAGATTTAAAGACTAGGCATATGTTTTAACGTTTTTGGAAAATATTATATTTTTGTATGTTTTTGACCTTTTGAGAATCGCCACTTAATTTCTTAAAGAAAAATTAAGAAAACTGATCTTTAAATTTGACTGAAACAGAAAATCAAGTTGGAAGAGTTAAAAAAGGGTTCGGGATCCTTATTCATATTTTAGGAAGGTTTTTACGGCACCTAAAATATTCGCTAAATCGCGATTATCCGACAACTAACTTATTTGGCTAAAACTTTCTAACTTAAATTTTGAGATGAAAATTTATTTGATATTGTTTGAAAGGTGAAGTATCAATTTCATTATCTAATTTGAGATTTGCAAAAAATTTTTTTAAGTTCATTTGATCCGATTTAAATAAGCGATTAAACGAGATGGCATCTTGCGAGAATTTGCAGTTTATAACCCTAAAGCTAACGATGAATAATAACAAACACATAAAGGATAAAGTAAAGGGGAGATAGATAAAGAGAGAGTCGTAGGTCCCAAATCCGGTTTCTGTCCGCCTGGACCGATATTTGGACCCATTTCATTTCTTGGGGGGCTTTGACCCACTTCACTTGTACCTGTCCTAAATTCTAAAAAAATAATACAAAGATGACAGGGGCTTAGGCCCAAAAATAACAAAATACAATTTTTGGAAAAAAATAAATTTTGACACTTAGGCCCAAATTCTTCAACTTCTTGATCTGCTTTGTATGCTTCAACTTCAAGGCCTGTATGTCTCCCTTTTATGGACTTAACTCAAGTGAAAATGGAATTGGGTCTCCATGAACCAATAGGAAAATGCAAAGGTATAAGCTTCGTAAAGATCCCGAAGGATTTCACATGCAACAAAATGATGATAAGCATTAGTTGAACGCAAATGACATACTGAGTAACAGATTGATAAAAGGGCCTCATCCGAAAGTTCAGATAATAAAAATAAAATAATCAATATGTCGAGAATAACTAAAAAAAAGACACAAATTCCAGTGAACAAATCAATTATCAACTGAGAAGATCATTCAACAATTCATATCATTGCACATGCTATTTGAGCACTTAACTGGCAGCAATAAGAAATAAAAGTAATAAAAAGAAAGGAAAGGAAGATGGAAAAATCTACTTCTTGAGGCCTATCGAAACCCGAACGGAAATGAGAAATTTATAGCAAATCATAGCATACTCCAATAAAACAAATAAACCCTCCTTGCAAATAGACGAATGAGAATGAGATATATCGCAACGAGCTCTCCAATAGACGAACAATTACCGAAAATGGTATGTGTCATTTTTAGATGGACAAAGGGCTGCCATCGATGTCAAAGAATGTCAACTTTCAGATAGTAAAGAATGGAATGGTAGTAAAAATGTCCTAAGTAGAGATGTTCTCGTAAAAATAATAATTCTTTTTATGATAAATATGCCACGCATTTGACCAAAGTCACACATCACGTGATACTTTTAAAAAAATGACACTATACGTAAAAAAAAAATAATTATGCAAACTATTTGTACTAAGAGGGAGACAAACTAAGGAGTTGAAAACATTTAGCAGGCCAAATCATTTTAAGCAAAGGAAACAGAAAAGTCCCTATTCCAATATTAAATATAGTGATGCTACTTTCTATAGAAATATATACCACAAAGGTTCATACTAAGACTTTAGCAAAGCCGAACTTCCAAAGCTAGAAATATGAGCAGGCAAATGATATAAAGTGACCAGAAAAATAGATAAATGCAATGATTATGAGAACGAGACAAGAATCGCAACAAACTACGGTTTAGACAATGACATGACTCCATATCTCATTTGACCAAGACAACAGGAAAACTTTCGACTAAAAACCAGGTCGGTGAGACATAAAACTCGATCAAAAAGAGTATGTTGGACAATAGCACAATCAAAGACTTTACAACGAAGAAGACAGACTACTATGACAAAAACAACAGTGGGCGTGAAATCTATTTCACCTCTCTTGATCACTATTAATAAAAAACGAGCAAACAAACCATAGAAACAATGTAGTAAATAGAAAGACCAAAAGATGTTGGAGTTCGATAGCTCTTGAAATTTTTAGCCTTAGTTTACCAGAAAAATTTCATTTACTACTTTAAAACAACCAAGACGCGCTAATTTCAAACCAAACGATCCTCCAACACACCAAAACCATAAACCAAGAAAGCATCTTGAGAGGAAGGAAATAGACCCACAACCCATTTCAGTTCATACCAAAATAAACAACACATAAAAAAACATCAATTTAAAGGAGTGGGATTTGAAAATAAGTTTACCTTCTTATAGGCAACGAGCTGGGACAGATGCCTTCACCACGAAACTCAGACGAGCAACCTTTGAGAATATGAGCAAGGAGCTTAAATCGGAATATCGAAACTATTACTCTTATTATTTCGAAGGCGTCATGTATATTTTTAAGATATTCTTGGGGTTAAACCTTTCTTTGTATCCCTTTTTTATCCAGAATGTCCCTCCTCTGCTTCGAATGTGTCTAGTATGTATATTTTTATATGTTCTTGCTTAAGTGTGTTTTAGGTATTCTTGCTCAAAGAAAAATTCCTAACACAAAAATCCGTTCAACCAGTATTTTTCTCTCCTCCCCTTTCTCCAAAAAAGATCCCCTGTAACAGGAAACCAAAGCGAATATATATAGGGGAACCAATAGGGTTACGAATTTGGGAGGAAAAAGGGTAGAATCGATATTCCTCAACTCAATCTCAATTCAAAAATTTCTCCCCAGGACAGAGGAGACACTATTGTTTGCGATCTTATCCGAAATTTGGCCAAATATTGAAAGGGACGAAAGGTATGTGGACAAATCTGATCAGTCTCCCGTCCTTGAAGCTTGACGTGGAGAAATCTCGTGGTCACAAGGATGAAAACTCAGAGGCATAGAGTAGAAAAAGTGATATTGTACGAGCAAAAAGGGGGAAGGAGACGTTGAGAAAGGGGAGACGCGCTCGGATTCTGATTTTTGCGTCTGCTCACGCGTGAGGAAGAAGGAGGATATCAAGTGGGTCGGGTCTGATAGCATCTTTAACTGGACTGGGCTAAAATCAAAATCTAAAGGGGAAACAGGTGTTGGGACGATGGGCTGCAGATTTAGGGTTACTAGAAATTGGTTAATGGGAAGGATACTGGTCCTGTGCTGTGAAATAAAGAGAAGTGGGCTGCTGAATACAAATTGGGTGGAGGAGAGGTCTATTGGACTCTAAAAATAAATAAGGGAAATGGGCGCAAATTGATGATGCTACATAATGGCCCAAAACTAACTTCTGATGGGCTTAAAGTGAAGCATAACTTAATCACAACTTAAGCCAAACTTTAAATAAGATGAAACAACTAAAAGTTAATTAACGAGCAATTTAAATTTAAAGAGATGAAATAATAAACTTATCTATAAAATTAGTGACTCAAAAATATAATCTACTAATTTAGACAAATATCTTAATAAATTATGAAGTAAAACTGAAATCCTTTTGAGATGCTTTTCGAATATCTATAAAATAAACTAATTATATATAAAATTATAAAACACATATGCTACTTAAACTATAACATGATAGACTAATAAAAACCTCACGATAAACTAAACATCCCAACTACAAGATTCTAAACTAATTTGACAAAGCTTTAAGTAAAACTAAAATCTTTTGAGATGATTTTTGAATATTTCACAAAATAAACTAATTATACAAAAACCTATAAAAATATATATCGCTTCAAAAACTATAAAAATTGACTAAAGTTACTTTAAAATGACTTGAAAATCATTTGAATCCTATAAAGTAGACTATTTCTACTCGTTAGGAAATTAAGAAACTCGAAAATTAATTATTATCGGGGTGGGTCAAAATTTGGGTGTCAACAACTGTCCCTCATTTTACTTGGATTGATGCAAGAAAATCGAGGAAAATGAAATTGACCACTCAATTTTGACCGACGACATATTCATCTTTAGAACATGGGGTTTGGTAGAGATCTTTAAGAATTATGGACGAACCCCGAAAAAGGGTTTCCTACATATATCAGGCTATGTGAGAATTCAGGCCACTTGTAGTTCGAT
Source organism: Solanum sitiens (assembly GCA_016801875.1). Classification (NCBI taxonomy): domain Eukaryota; kingdom Viridiplantae; phylum Streptophyta; class Magnoliopsida; order Solanales; family Solanaceae; genus Solanum; species Solanum sitiens. The sequence continues at coordinate 40,912 of JABWTJ010000283.1, read as the reverse complement.
ATGCTTGATTTAACGCATAATTTTGAAAGAATTCAAAAGTCATCTCGATACCGAATTATGAAGGGACCAAAATGCTCGGGAATAGGATTTAACAGCGATTGTTGAAATACAGCCGAGTTTTCAACATTGAGCTCGCCTACATATCCTAAACAGAAGGAATCAGGCTGCTTGTAGTTCGACTCAATCGGTTGAGAAGGAAATCTATTATGCTTGATAACCTTTGGTTCTGGAAGAGTGACAAATAGACCGAGTATGAAAAATAGGCTTGTAACCTCTTATTCATGAATGTGGTGCACTTCACACCCATAATTAAGAACTTACACGAACATAATTTCCAAAACTATTGGTACACTATCACTCAGATTGTAAACTTGCTTCCGGCAGATACCAATATTCTGGAGGCCAGACTGAGACCAAGGAACCTAAAGAAAAATCCACATGCCTTCTGGTAGGGTTGTGTTTTCATTGTGGTGGAAGTCGCTCCTCTGCTCGCGCCCTAAGAGTTTGACACTCCTCTTTGGACTATGTCCCGGTTCGCTGCTAACAAAAAGTTCCACGTTGTGCTGCATCCCTTTTGGTGTCGTCCGCACCTTTTTTTTTTTTTTTTTGAGAATTCATCCTTTCGGATGCTCTCGACAAAGACTGAGATGAATCAACATAAAAATGCAATTCAAATGGGAGACTGTCTTTTACCATTTTGACACTTAGGCATTCTCCTTCTTCATTTGACGTCAACTCGATCAGTTTGACGTACAGGAAATAAAGCTTATGTCTTATGTTTGCAATATAATCTTCAATGTACTCTTCATTTCATGTCCAAATAAATAAAAACTGATGCGGTATGCTGATATTTCTCTTGATGTCGTCTTCGATGCTCTTCTTGATGTATACTTTTGTCAAAATAAAAGAATTCAGTTGATGTTGATGGGCAAATATTCTCTCGGGATGCACGATTCCCTTTTTATGAAGTGCATGTTTTTCTTCCGCGACGCATGATCTTTCCGTGATGCATGAATATTAACTCGCTATGCATGATCTTCCGTGATGTATGATTTTCTGCGGGGCATGAATATCTTCCCGCGATGCGTGATTTATTGCGGGGTATGAATATCTTCATGCGATGCGTGAATATTAACTTGCGATGCATGAACTTTCGCAATGCATGAATATTGACTCGCGATGCATGATCTTCCGCGATGCATGTTTTTCTGTAGGGCATGAATATCTTCCCGCGATGCATGATTTCTTGCGGGGTATGAATATCTCCCGCGACACATGAATATAACTCGTGATGCATGATCTTACGCGATGCATGAATATTGACTCGCGATGCATGACTTGCCGTAATGCATGAATATTGACTCGCGATGCATGATCTTTCGTGATGCACAAATATTAACTGCGGGGCATGAATATGTTCCTGCGATGCGTGATTTTCAGCGGGGCATGAATATTTTCTCGCGATGCGTGATATTTTGTGGGGCATGAATATCTTTCCCTGATGCGTGAATATTAACTCGCGGTTCATGATCTTCCGCGATGCATGAATACTGACTCGCGATGCATGATTTTCTGCAGGGCAATAATATCTTCCCGCGACGCGTGATTTCTTGCGGGGTATGAATATCTTCCCGCGATGCGTGAATATAACTCGCGATGCATGATCTTCCGCGATGAATGAATATTGACTCGCGATGCATGACTTTCCTCAATGCATGAATATTGACTCGCGATGCATGATCTTTCGTGATGCATGAATATTAACTATGGGGCATGAATATCTTCCCGCGATTCTTGATTTTCTGCGGGACATGAATATCTTCCCGCGATGCGTGAATATTAACTCACGATGCATGATCTTCCGCGATGCATGAATATTGACTCGCGATGCATGATTTTCACCGGGGCATGAATATCTTCCCGCGATGCATAATTTTTGCGATGCATGATTTTCTGCGGGGCATGCATATCTTCCAAAGGTGTGATTTCTTACGGGGCATATTATCTTCACGCGATGCGTGAATATTTTCTCTTGATGCCATCCTTGGTACCAAATGAAGAAACTTCTTCAATCGAGCAATATAGTTATCTTCTGGGTGCCTTCTGGATAATGATATCGTCTCAATTGACAATATGGTAAAATGAACCTCCAGGTAGTGTATCGTCCTAATCGACAATATAAATAAAATCACCCTTTAGGTAGCGACAATATCGTGTCTGATAATGTGATGCAGATGACGTCCTTGCCGAAAAGCTGTAAAACGTCTTTCTCGGGATTTTCATTTGATTCATTTTTGAATATGGTTGTATCTTCATGAAGGCTTCATATTGTTGGGAATTGGATAAAACTATGTCGTTCAAGTTCCCAGGTCTTCAATATAAGTAATATAAAATAATTCCTGCACCCACAGAAAAATTATTAATTTCGGGGAGCTCTTTCACCCCATGGATTCTCCATATTCGTCACTCGAAGGATTTGCTGATTTTAGAGCAAAATTATAAACCTGCGTCCACAGAAAAATCATTAGTTTTTAAAATGAACTGATCTGTGTCGATTTCTTCAGTTGTTTGCTCCTCGTCCTGCCATCTCTGGTTGATTTTATGATTTCCCGACTGTTGATAGATAAGAAAAAACATTTTATGCTAAAGCAAATGACCCGTGAAGGGAAAAATTTAAGAAAATAAATTTTCGCAAAGTAGTATTTTGAAAAGGGTTACCGCTAAGTATCATTTCACGTCAGGCTCAGCGAACTTCTTTGAGTCTAATGCTTGGAGGTCTATCTGACTATTCACTGGGGAGTATTCAGAGTCACTCTAGACTTTTGATGAACCCATGTTGAAATTTTGAGAACATCCTCAAAATTTCTGTCCCAGTTACAAGTCTCGGCTTATCTTTAACCCTTGGTGTATAAATCTCGGAATTTTTGAGATTCTCTCTAAATTTTTGTCCCAGTTGCAAATCTTAAAGTATATTCAGTCTTGACTTGCTGAGGAGAAATCCTCATCTCGAGAATTTTTGAGTCCCTCTCAAAAATTCTGTCCAGTATCTATTGTAAAGAGAATAATAGAAATCTTACAGAAGGTATGACCAAGCCCTTGTGGCACCTACGTATCCCGTTGAGGCAGAAATCAGGTCAAACGTAGTTTCCCCTCAAGGTTAACAACAAATAAAAATTTACAAAAAAAAAACTGACCGAGGCCGACATAGGCCGCCTACATATCGCACTCTTGAGAATTCATGCAAACGTAGTTCAAATAAGAAGAAATATTAAAAGGGATAAATGGGGTGACCAAGGTCGACATAGGCCGCCTACGTATCTCATTCTTGAGAATTCACGTCAGACGTAGTTCATTACAGAGGGGATAAAATTTCAAACAAAACAAATATAAGCAAACAGAACGATTACAAGTAAAAGAGAGAAATATAAACTGAAGCTTTACACATAATATCTCTTGACAGCATCTGAGTTGATCGGTTTCGGCCATGCGGTGCCATCCATCTACGACGGGACCAGCGCACCTCCAGATAATACTTTGCGAACCATGTAAGGTCCTTGCCAATTTGGTGCGATTCCTTTGTACTCATCTTGATGAGGAAAAATGCGCTTAAATACTAACTGACCAATTTCAAAATTTCTGGATCTTACTCTTTTGTGGAAAGCACGAATCATTCTCTGTCGATACAGTTGACCATGACAAACAACAACCATTCTCTTCTCGTCAATCAATGTAAATTGGTCAATTCTTTTGTTGACCCATTCAGCATTGCTCAACTCAGCTTCTCGGGTGATTCTCAAAGATGGTATCTCAACTTCAACAGGTATGACTGCTTCTGTTCCATATACTAGCAAATATGTAGTATCTCCAATCGACGTTCTGACACTCGTTCGATATTCCAACAAAGAATATGGCAACATCTCATGCCAATTTTGGTGATTGTAAATCATTTTCCTCAGAATCTTCTGGATATTCTTATTGGCGGCCTCTATAGTTCCATTCATTTGAGGATGATAGGCGGTTGAGTTTCGTTGAGTAATCTTAAACTCCTCGTATATGTCCCTCATAAAGTGACTATTAAGATTTGCACCATTATCAGTAATGATGGATTCTAGTACTCTAAACCTGCATATCAGGTTGTTGCAAACAAAATTAGCTACGACTTTCTTGGTCACCGACTTGTATGAAACTGCTTCTACCCACTTGGTGAAATAATCAATGGAAGGCAAAATATATCTGTGTCCATTAGAAGCGGCTGACTCTATCGGACCAATGACATCCATATCCCAAGCTACAAACGACGAAGGTGAACTCATAGCATTGAGCTCGTGAGGCGGCACTCGAATCAAATCACCATGCACCTAACATTTATGACATATTTGCACAAACTTGCAACAATCATGTTCCATGTATCTGTTCAATAAGCTTTGCAGCTTCAACACCATTGACACATATGAGAAGACCTAAATCTGGAGTCGTCCATAAAGGACTTCTCCACTTAAAAAGAAATTAAGAGTCATACTACGTATCGACTTCTTCTGGTTGGATGTTGCATCTTCATGATAACTCCCAGTCTCCAAGTACTTTTTTATATCAAAATACCATGGCAAACCGTCTGGTTTCGCTTCAATGTATGAACAATGGACTGGATTCTCTTTCAGCCCTATATCTAGAGGGTCAATATAATCAGTATCCGGATTCTTAATTATCGACGCGATGGTGGCAAGAGCATCGGCCAACTCATTATGTATTCTGGGAGTATGTCTGAACTCAATCTTACGAAATCTCTTGCACAACTTTTGTAAATATTGCACGTATGGTGTAATCTTTGGGTTCTTCACGGCCCATTCTCCTTGAAATTCATGAATCAAAAAATCTAAGTCCCCAATAACCACCAACTCGTGGACATTCATGTCGATGGCCATTTTCAAACCGAGGATACAAGCATCGTATTTAGCCATGTTGTTCATGCAATTAAACCGGAGCTTAGCTACCATAGGATAGTGCTGACCAGATTCTGACACCAAGAATGCTCCAATACCTTTCCCTTGGTGATTTGCTGCTCCATCAAAGAACAATCTCCAACCAGGATATTCTTCAGAAATATCTTCACCCACAAACGATACCTCTTCATCGTGAAAATAAGTCTTGAGCGGTTCATATTCTTCATCAACAGGATTTTCTACAAGATGATCATCAAAGGCCTGTGCTTTTATCTCCTTCTGAGTCACATACAGAATATCAAATTCACTTAACAACATCTGCCATTTGGACAACTTTCCGGTCGGCATTGCCTTCTGGAAAATGTACTTCAACAGATCCATTCTGGAAATGAGATATGTAGTATAAGAAGACAGGTAATGTCTCAATATCTGGGCAATCCAAGTCAAAGCACCACATGTTCTTTCCAGAAGAGTATAACGAGATTCATATGGTGTGAACTTCTTGCTTATATAATAAATAGCTTGCTCCTTCTTCCCCGTGTCGTCATGTTGACCAACTACGCATCCAAAGGCGTTATCTGAGACAGATATATATAATAACAAAGGACTCTCTTCACGCGGAGGAACCAACACCAGTGTATTGGACAAATAGTCCTTCATAGCATAAAAAACAGTCTGACATTCTTTAGTCCACTTGGTCAAAGCGTCTTTATTTAACATATTGAAGATAGGCTCACACACCACAGTTGATTGAGCTATGAATCGGCTGATGTAGTTCAACCTCTCTAAGAAACTCATCACCTCTATCCTCGTCTTCGGCGGAGGTAACTCTTGAATGGCCTTAATCTTGGAAGGGTCGAGCTCAATGCCCTTTCTACTGACTATAAACCCCAATAACTTGCCGGCTGGCACCCCAAAAGCGCACTTAGCGGGATTTAAATTCAAGTTATAAAGACGCAGATGATCAAAGAACTTCCTTAGATGTGTCAAGTGGTCCGTACTCTCGCGGGACTTGATTATGATGTCATCTACGTACACCTCAATCTCCTTATGAATCATGTCATGAAATATGGTCGTCATTACCCACATATAAGTAGCACCAGCATTTTTGAGACCAAATGGCACCACCCTGTAATGATATACACCCCAAGGCGTGATAAAATCTGTCTTTTCTGCATCTTCCTCATCTATCAGAATCTGATGATAACCTGCCTAACAATCCACAAATTACTGCATTTCATGCTTAGCACAATTATCGATCAGAATGTGAATGTTTGGAAACAGAAAATATCCTTTGGGCTAGCTTTATTGAGATCTCTGTAATCGACGCAAATTCTGATCTTCTCATCCTTCTTTGCGACCGGAACAACATTGGCCAACCAAGTTGGGTATTGCGTCACTTCCACCAATCGAGACTCGATCTGCTTGGTGATCTCCTCTTTAATCTTTAAACTCAATTCAGGCTTGAACTTCCGAGCCTTTTGTTTCACTGGACTGAACCCCGGATTAATCGGCAGTTTGTGAGATACAATATTGGTACTCAGTCCTAGCATGTCGTTGACCTCCCAGACGAACACATCAACGTATTCAGTAAGAAAGTAAATCAGGTCCTTTCTTTGAGCTTGATTCAAGTGGACGCTGATTTTGACCTATTTGAAACACTCTTGGTCTGCCAGATTCACATTTTCTGTTTCTTCCAAATTTGGCTTGTGCTGATTTTCAAACTGTCGGAATCCCCTGGCAACATACTTTGGTACCTCATTTTCCTCTTCAAACCCTTCAACCTTGTCATCACATGCCTCATTATGTTCGTTCAGCTCATGACATGACATGACATTGGCAGGGTTTAAATTAAAATTACCGAAATCATAAAAAGACAAAGTCACGGAAATTCATAGCAAATAAATAATTAAGGAAATTTTCAATAAGGATTGTTTTAATTATATCGGAAAACAGTGCAAACTTTGGCCACGACAAGGGCCACGTTGCCTTTTTAAACATCACAGGAAAATTTAAAAGTTCAGTTAATTAAAGGAAAACAAATTAATGGGTCTCGGGCCTCTTTCGGACTACCACCAATTTAAATGTACATAAATGATGCCCTTCTACCAAGGAGTTCGGGGAATTAGAATCGGCGTGGAGGTCCAATTCCGCAACATCTCCCCAGGCTTAGCATCACGGATTTCTGCCATCTCGACCTCGTCTTCAATGACACATCGATCTCTTCGAAGAGGCCACAAATCCCTTCCCCAAGGTTGTCGTGATCGGCGTACTCTCGGACTGGAAATGACTAATACAGATGGGGTATTATCTTAGCCAATGCTTGATCATTGTTCTTCTTCATCTTCATCTCCTCATCTATGGGGATGTACCCTAAACCATATCTCGCTCCTTTGACGGGAACTTGAATAGGCTCAATTATCCCTTGAGAATTCCTTCCCAATCCGAAACCTGGTTTAAATCCATTCTACAACATCACAGTGGCGATCATCTTGTATACAGCAGACATAGGACGTTGTGGGGCCAAATCCTCATCGGTGGAATTTACCAACTCCACCATGTAAAAATCAGTACCTCGCGAGACTTCATCAATAATTGGTGTTTGCCTGCCAGAGTAACTCCCTTCGCCGTGAATAACTAGTTCTTGGTCCTTCCAAACGAGTTTCATCATCTGATGAAGAGTGGAGGGCACATCCCCAGAGATGTGAATGAAAGCCCTTCCCAGAAGAAGGTTATAGCAGGTATCAATGTCCAAGACCTAAAACTATACATTGAACTCTGCCGGACCCATTTGGATGACCAAATTCACCACTCCCAACGTGTCTCTTTGCACCCCATCAAAGGCTCTTACATTGACTTGGTTTTGTTCCAACTTCCCCAAATCAAACCTTAACTGCCTATGAGTCGACAGCAGGCAAATGTTCAAACCAGATCCCTCATCCACCAAGATGCGATTTATGAGTTTCTCACAGCATATGACAGTGATGTGCAACGCCTTGTTGTGTGACTTCCTTTCAAAAGGCAACTCATTATCGCAAAAGCTAATCTGATTCCCTCGTATAACTTGGTTGATCATAGATGCCACGTTATCGCTGCTTGTGCCCACTGCCACATACGTATCATCAAAAGCCTTCATCAAGGCCTACCTGTGCAGATGGGAGCTCATCAACAGGGCCCACATGGAAATCTGAGCTGGAATTTTTTCCAAATGCTTCACGATCGAATAATATTTTGGCTGCATCTTTCTCCAGAATTTCCATGCCTCGCCTTCACTTATCGACCTTTTACCCTGATCTTTCTTCTGTCCTCCAAAATCCAACTCTTCAGGAGTATAACACCTCCCAGATCGGGTCATGCCTTGAGCAACAACAGTTTCAATCACAAACTTTGGACTGACAAGAGTTTCTAATGGCACCAAGGCAACAACCTTTGCGTGTGTCAGGATCACAAACTCTTTTTTCTCTTTGACGCTCAACGAGGCCACAACCCCTTCTAACTCATCATGGGCAATTGGAGTTATCACCTTAGTCACACACCAATCATCGTCCGTCTCTATCATGTTGATATTGACGCCTCCATGATTCGGCAAAGGGTTGGTGTTGACATTAGGTGCGGCTGCTTGAAGAGAAACCACTTCTTGGTCAATCAGGTGTTGAATCTTGTGTTTGAGGTTGATGCAGTATTCAGTATCATGTCCAACGTTGTTGGAGTGATACGCACACCTTTGCCGGACCTGTAGAATTTGGAACTAGTATGCACCAGCTTGGGCCCTATCGGGTGAATATATTCAGCCGCAGCTAGTCGCTCGTACAACTTTGTTCGGCTTTCAGCGAGCGCGGTAAAATTCCTGGGAGGTTTCTTCTCGAATCTAGGTTGAGGTGGATCATAACTGCCTTGTTGTGGAGGAGGCATCTGCTGATAATTTTTGGTATTTGGACGGGGAGTTTGGTTTCTTGGATAAGGATTTGTTAGATAATTTGTCGATGGAGCTTGGTAATTCGGAGGGGTATTTTGGTAGGGTGGATCTTGGACTTGATAGACTGGAGGGGGTGCTCTATAGCTTGACTGCACGTTGGCACAGTTAGGAGCAACATTTGGTAGACAGGGGATGGAATATGGTAAAGTGGGGGAGGATTTTGGTAAACATGAGATGGACTTTGGTAATTTAGAGGGGAACATTTTGGTATGTGGAGTTAGCATTTTGGTAGACTGAAGGAGGATTATTTGGATGACTATCTTATGTGTAGCACTCCTGGTAAGAGTTCTGGCAAGGTTGTGGACGACCTTGGGAAGACGATGATCTTCTAGGGGTCTTTTTCCCCTCATAAGAGACAGCAGCCACGTCCTCTCTCTTCATCTTCAACAATGCCAATGATCCGGGTGACGCAGCTACATGGGCTATCTTCCCCGTTTTCAAACCATGTTCGATAGTCTCACCAATCTTGACTATCTCAGCAAGTTTTTCTCCAACGAGCAACATGATTCTATCGTAGTATTCGGGCTCTTGCACCCGTACAAACACTTCAACTATCTCTTTCTCGGACATAGGAGGCCTTACTCTGGCTGCTTCCTTATTCCACCTGTATGCAAACTCTCTATAACTTTCAGTGGATTTTTGCTTTATCTTTTACAGAGAGTAGTGATCGGGGACGATTTCTACATTGTAAGCAAACCGATCGATGAAATCCTTGGCCAGGGCTTTCTAGTTGGGCCACTGCCTGGTCTCGTGGGAGGCGAACCATTCCAGAGCCTCCCCGCATAGACTTCGGCTAAAGAGTCGCATCAACAAAGCTTCATCTCTACCAACTCCAACAAGCTGGTCGCAGTAGGCTCTCAGATGGGACATAGGATTCCCTATTCCTCCAAAAGTGTCAAATTTTGGAATCATGAACCCTTCTGGGAGGTCCAGTCGGATGAATGCACAAATCCTCATAGTTTAGACCAATGACGTCTGGGATGCTTTGGAACTCCTTCATTGCTTTCCTGATTTCTTCCTTTATATCCACCTTTGCTTCTTCATTTGCTCTCCATTCTCTTTCCTGTTCCTCATAATGGTCCAGCTCAGAACCATGCACATCATGCTCAATCGGGATGGGGATTTGGAAAGTTATTCTTTTAGGTAGGGGTGGAGCTACGAAAGGACTTTGGGCATTCTTTGTGGTTTAGTAGTTTTGTGGATAAGTCTAAGGATTGGTATTTTGGTTTAAGTGGTGGTGGGGAGTTTGGGGATTGAAAGTATTTTGGTTTGGATTTTGTCTTTGGTTTTGTGGCGGTGGAGGGGTTTGGGTATTTTAAGGATAGGGTAGAATTTGGGAATGATTATTTTGAGGAGGAGGAGTTTGGTAAGAAGCCGAAGCGTACTGGGGATTTTGAGCAGTCAGGTCTATAATGGAGAGATTCTGAGCAGGTGGTATGTTCTGAGTTGGATCCAGGTTTGAAGAAGGGAAGTAGAGAGGAGGTCTCCCATCAGCAGCGTTAACAGTAAAACCTGGTGGAGGAAGATCCTGTCTCCTTTGCATCTCCACCCTTATTTCTGCAATCTGTTGCATTAATTGCATAATCAATTTGTTCTGGTCCGCTATGGTGGGTTGAGCCACCACAACGTCGGTGAGACTGACCTCTTTGTCTGATTCTTGTGTAGGGAAGGAGTCTGCAGGCCCTTTGGATATGGTGAAGTAGGGATGATCTGCCAGCTTAATCGACACAGATCAGTTTCAAAGTACATGAGGAGGAAAACAACTCAAAGACAAATTTGTCTGTTTAAGTTCAGAATACAAAATGCATAATATTGCACAGAGAGCAGATAAACACACAAGTTGCTTTGTTTGAGGATATTTTTAACCCACGAGTAAGGACGAAAACAAATTTTTTAACAAGTAGGAGTTTTCTTGTTTTTTTAGTTTGACACCGTCTCAGAAAGGCTAAGTCACGTTGAGCTAAGGTCTTCTTGTAGCTGTTCTTTAACGTCCATTGATATTGTATTCATATTTCCTTGTAGCATGAAATGGGGGAGAATGAAAATTTTTAAAGAAGGCTTCGAGCCTTGGAAGACTGCCTACGTATCTCACAAGGAGAATTCAGGCCCAACGTAGTTCGAGTAGAAAATAAATATTGATTTTTATTCATTCATTCTGGACGGTTACATGGAAATTGAAAGATAACACCAAAGCTTTAAAGATAAATAATGACTGCATCTCAGTCATTTCTCTTCTCAACGTCATATCAACCACGGGGAACAAACTCGACTAGAATTTTTCCCATGTTGACGAGGGCTTCGACGTCGTAACTGAAACTGAGACACCTTGAGAGGCTTTGATCTGTAGCCTCATGGTAAGCACAAGGTTTCCAGATTTCTGCTCCAATGGGGTCGAGACCTCTGTCATCCTCGTGGATAGGGGCTGAGACTCCATTTCGGACCAAATTACTGTAGATCTCCAACATTGACATTTGGAACGGTGTGAAATAATGACAAATAAATGTAATGTGCTCATTTGAATCCGGCTGGTCATATGTGAGAACAGTATTATCACCCCACATGTGCGGTATGTTCCCAAGGTCAATCTGGCGGTGGATTCTTGCCTTAAGCTGCACACATTGCTCTATAGTGTGTCCGCACTGATTCGGGTGGAAGGCGCATTCTTTTGGAGAGTTTTCATGCTCAAAGTCTGAAGATATTTCTTCACGAGTTTTCCACTTAAGATGCTCGTACACAAGAGCGCACGACACAACCGTTGCTCCCACGCGATGCGTTGGCTCATAAGCCAGAAGGGTGATCCATTTGTTTTCTCCTTTAAGACGACCCAGGAAAGGAGGCTTGTAGACGATTTTTTTGTCGCTGTCCTCTCCAGTAGCTCTAGGGTGGGTGTCCTCTGGACCATTGTTAGCCTCTTGTTCACAGACAGAGTATTTTGCACGCATCTTCTGAAGTCTGACGATCATGTTTTCGTGGAAGGCTTTGTTCTTCTTCCTCATTTCGACCATTCTTTTCCTCATGGTGGTGAATTCAACCATCTCCACCGTCAACTCCTCATCAAGTGACGCATTTCTGGCTAACATACTTGTGGTTTTTGAGTCTATCTCTGCTTTTCTTGCTTCCCTTTCCTGAATCTTTAGTAAAAGCATATCCAACTTCTTACTTAAGTCCTCTCTCTCTATCTCAGTGTCTTTATTCTTCTTCATTTTCGACCCCAAATCCTCATCAAGCATCGCGGTTGCAGCTTCGTAGACCGCTGTGGCAACTTCGACCCTGATTCCCTCTTCTTTAAACTCTTGATTTTTCTGCGTGATTTGTTCTACCTTCCTCTGCAACTCCTCTCCAGTAAGTTCCATTTTGATACTCGTACCCTTTCCCATAGCAGTGATCTTGCCTTTCCTGAGGCAGTAGAGTAGTGTTTTAGGATTTGTAGATAGGATTTTGCTTTTGTTTGGGAAACTTAAGACTCGGAAAATTTGGTCGAACATTTTGTCATAATGACTTGCATATTTTTTGGAAATTTCAGATAGAGAGTGGATTTTTGATATCCTCATTCATAGTAACATAGCACATAAGCAGTTAAAAAACACATATATCGCGTCCTAAACATACAGGGACCCTTTTGTGCCAAGGGTAGGCCTAGCGCATTTGAATGATGTACGCGTGGAATTTAACCTGATAATTAACCCTCCCAAACAAATTTCTCAAGCGAATACTTAATGTTCACAGTGGGAAAATAAAAGAGCAAAATATGAAAGGACAGACCCATGCAGAGGCCATTTAAATATACGGAAACGCAATAAAGGCAGGCCCACGTAGGGGCTGAAAAACGACAAGATACATGTAGAAAAACCCGCACAGGGGCAAAATCTACTATGCTGTCCCTGATGGCCCTGCTCCTTCGTTGTTTTCCTGAGTCTTGTATTGCTAAGACATGCATCGTGGTATCCGCAGGGAACCTTCGGTCAAGCGTCCTTTTTTTCCCCATCTCTCGTATTGCATCCTCTCTATCTTCTCTTTGACCCATGAGTCAAGTTCATCATAACCACGTCTTAGCTTTCCACTTCTTGAGTTTCCTTCTCAAGAGCATCTTGGTTTTCAATAAATTTGACGTACATTTCTTGGGCTTCCCGCTTTACCTCCCTTAGCTCGATCACAACTTTGGCCTCCTTGTCTTCTACACTGCAAAAGCTGCGCGGGATTGGAGAGTAGATACTTTGTATGTTATTTTTCAACCAAGCTTTGTAAGTCTCATCATATCCGGTGTTGAATCGATATGGAGCAATGGTGTCTTTATCCATCCGGTTGGCCCCTTTCCATTCTCTCAGCATTTTTGAAGCATCGTCCACTCTATCGTCCTTAATATCGTACACATAGGCACCATAGTACGCCTCTCGAGGCGTGGTTTGCCTCCTCCCAAACTATCGAAGGATTCGGAAGAGGGGAATAAGGGGGAATTCCCCGGATACCTGGTAGTACGAGTTGTCTGCGGCCCTCTACGATGACTTATTTCGAGATGAAGCGATCAAGCATCCATTGGAGATCTTCTTCTCTTAGTTAGGAAAAAAAATCTTAGACCATCTTTCCCTAGTCCTTCGATTCTCCAGATTTGCCCAAAACAACATGTTGTTCAAATCTCTAAGAGTGCTCTTGTTATCCAGAGTATGTAATTCCCGAGTCCCACCCCCCTTTGCTAGATGACTCAAAATCCACCGCTGAAGGAGGAGATTACATCTTTGAAATTAGCGATGCCCTTCTTTGCATTTTCCCAGTGCTCGATACATGTTAGACAGTATGAACGGAGCAATAGGATAGTATTTCACTTGTCGTTGGTTCTCATATCTTTTGAATAAAGTGTGCGCGAGTGTTATAACTCGGGTGTTGATACTCAGACTCGGGCCATGTGGGAAGACCATTGTTCCCAACAATGCTACAACAAACGCTAAAGGACGAATTTCATTCCATTCTCTGTAGGTAATCTTGAACTCTTGGTTATAATTAGCGTAAAAGCTTGCGTGCCCGAATCTAACGTAAATGTCTCTGAATGATATGCTAGATTCTTGGCACTAGTAGACATAATCTTTTCCTAACCCGATCAAGTCTGTGATCTTCTCTACAGAAGGTTTGTCAGGGATAAATATATCTTCTTGATTTCTCACTCTTCTTTCTAACCCTGTACCCACTGTGTCGACGCAGTCTCGAATCTCTTTGATCGTTGGGGTGATTTCCATAGTTTTAAATCGGAACACCATTCTTTCATCATCCCAATAGCCTGTGAGGACTTCGATCAGTTCTGGCCAACCATTCATGTGGAGCAACTTCGTTGGGGGCCCACATATTTGTTAAGGGCTCTTCTATGATCTCTGTCAAGGTCATTGTACCATATTTTGAGTAGAGGTGGTGCTTCTACGACCATGTAAAATATGGGAAATCGATTCATACCTACAAAACAGAAACCTAGTTAAATTAACCCACCCCCACATTGGTTTCCACATGTACATCATTCAAATGTCAAACAAAATGATATGTCGTGAGGTCGGAGACCTTGGACATGATTTTTGCGATTTTAACTAATGGACTTAATACGCCTTGGGTATTAAACCATCTTAGGCTAATGCTTATATTTGGTTTTGGTTTCTCTCTATCTTAGGATGACTAGAATTTGTTTCAAAGTGACGGTTACCCGAGTCGGACAGACAACGGGGTGAAGTTAACAAACGACGTTGGATGACCGCAAGCCAACTATTCATTTTTTACTTCCAAATGAAGACTTGTGTTTCTGAAAGATGTCGTGGTAAGCCACGTAACTTCTATTTTCCTAATGCAACTATTTGTCGTTTGGCGGAAGTATGCCATAAAAAATGCAATAATTTTAATACTAAGATAAAGAAACAAGTAATAAATTATATCACGTAGCCATATAAAATTAGTTTTAAGGTAAGAATCATCCAATTCCACAGCAGAGTCGCCATTGATGTTTTAACGTTTTCAAAAAATATTATATTTTTGTATGTTTTTGACCTTTTGAGAGTCACCACTTAATTTTTTTAGGAAAAATTAAGAAAACTGATCTTTCAATTTGACTACAACATAAAATCAAGTTGAAATTGTTAAAAGGGGTTTGGGGATCCTTATTCATATTTTAGGAATGTTTTTACGGCACCTAAAATATTCGCTAAATAGCAATTATCCGAAAACTAACTTATTTAGCTAAAAATTTGTAACTTAAATTTTGAGATGAAAATTTATTTGATATTGTTTGAAATGTGAAGTATCAATTTTATTATCTAATTTGACATTTGCAAAAATTTATTTTTAAGATCATTTGATCGATTTAAATAAGCGATT
The DNA here is from genome assembly GCA_016801875.1 of Solanum sitiens. NCBI lineage: Eukaryota > Viridiplantae > Streptophyta > Magnoliopsida > Solanales > Solanaceae > Solanum > Solanum sitiens. The sequence goes on along the minus strand of JABWTJ010000283.1, from coordinate 25,651 downwards.
AAACGAGATGGCGTCTTGCGAGGATTTGCAGTTTATAACCCTAAAGCTAACGATGAACAATAACAAACACATAAGTGATAAATTAAAGGGGAGATAGAGAGCGAAAGTCGTTGGGCTAAAATCCGGTTTCTCTTCGCCTCGACAGGTATTTGGACTCATTTCATTTTTTGGGGGGCTTTGACCCACTTCACTTGTACTGTCCTAAATTTCTAACAAAATATTACAAAGATGACTGTAACAACCCGAAAATGACTATGCTAAGTAATGCCTAAACATATCTAGAATGTCTAGATTAGACCGGGTTCACACGGCTTGATGCGTGTGGAACCAGACATCAGAACCTATGCACCAGCCAAGCCAACCAACTTGGTGAGTTAGTTGAGCTAGGTAAGGTTGGGTCCAGCCATGTAGGGCACCCGAATATTAAGATTCACCGGGATGAGTTTTAACCGGACTTGAAAGGGGAAATATTAGGTTTGGAGGGTCTAGGGGTAAAATGGTCTTTTCCAGGCTAGGGGTAGTATTGTAATTACCCTAAGTATTTAATTAATTAATTAATGAATGAAAATAGTGGACAATTCGGGTAGGGTTGACCGAATTGACCCATTTTTGCGAGATGAGCTCCACCCGAGTTCGATCCTTGGTGGAAGCAATATCAAGTTGAATTAATTGTTATTTAATTTGCTGATTTAAGTAAGGGAAAATCAGATTTTTTTAATTTAAAAGAGTCCTAGTTTGACTAAGTCTTCAACTAAAACTCCTAGTCCTAAACTTACTCTCACATCTGTCCACTCTCTTTCTCACGCTTATCCACTCTTTTTCTCACGCCCATCATCAGTAAACAGAACAAAAAATTCAAAAAAAAAAAGTTAATCACTCTTGAAGAACTTGTACGCTAAAACTCAAAAGAAAAACTAAACTAAAAACGAAAAGCGAAAACATTTTTCAAACAGTTTGCGCGTGAGGTTTCATTGGAGAAGCATTGTTCTTCGTGGGACTTGGCAGCACTTGAGATCAGGTTTGAAAGGTGTTAAATGACGAAAAAGGTATGGTTTTTCTTCCTCTTGGTCCCTTTCCCAAGAGACCCCTAAGATTCAGTCTATTCTAATCCGAAAACTAGGAATGTTTCCCCGTTGCATGTCCCTGTCACTAGCTCCCATCGATTGTTGTAGGTTGGGTATGTTTGCTGGTAGAATTTAGGAATGTAACGTGTTTTCATGATGATTATTTTAATATATGTATGTTCGGAATTATGTGATGATAAATGTGTGCAATGTGTGTGTGTGGCCGTGTCTCTTGGTCTCGAATTGGAGCATGAAAATGGTACGAATTTGAGTATGAACATGGTATGTTAAATCCTTGTGTTTTTGTATGAAATTACTTGGAAAAATACATGTAATAATGTATGAAATGTCCAGCGAATTGTCATAAAAATCTAACGTACAAAGTATTGAGAAAAATGGACTGGAAACGATGACCAAATTTCGAGAATTCTGGAAATTTTGTCTCGTCTAAGCATGGCGATTTTTTTTTTTTTAAGGTGTGAGGTCATTAGGGATTGAACCCAAGACCTCACCATATGCAAGCTACTGAAAATTTTATAATAAAAGTGAGGTTAGGGGGAATCGAACTTGGATCTTAGCCGAGTAAGAGAACTTAAAAAATAAATTAAATGAAATGAGGCACATGGGATTCGAACCCGTGTTTCCTTGGCCGAAATTAAGATCAATCCATGCAAGAGTAAAAATAAATAAAATGAGGTTGTGGGGGATCAATCCCACACCCTCTTGGTCTCAAACGAAAAAGGAGAGAAAAGAAAAAAAAAGGAAGTGTAGGGTTGGGGATCGACCTCGGGTCCCCCAATGCCAATATTTTAAATCAAAATTAATACAAGACTAGGTGTTGCTCAAGGGATTTGAAATCAGGTTCCCTTGCCCAACTCCGTATTGATACATAAGTCTTACGTGAATAAATATTTAATGAATGCTGCCCATATGGGTCGAACTCGAGACCTTGGCATACTTACAAGATGCATAAGTGTTGTACCACATAATCATGGGTAAGTATGAGTCACTTAGACGAATTATGAATAAATTCTCATGTCTTGTACATATGGGTTTATAAGTCCAGTGTACGTTTAAAAATAATTGAACCTAAGATATATGTGACGAAATGATGTGACCCTAGGAGGGTTAAGTAAGAGTGTGAAACCCACTAAAAGGCCAAATGCATTGGCATATGACGAAATGAACATTCACGTAAAGGGGTGAATAATTATGAAGAGCTAATATGTTAAAGTTAATGAATGTGGTGACAACATGATAAGAGGCTAATATGAAGGACGAGATCAATCTCAAATGAGCCTAAGTAAATGTTACCAAAAACTGTACTCACCTATGAGAGTGTAAGATTAATAAAGATACCAGTCTCTAAGAACACTCTAATGACAGTATTGAGATTAATACACACTTAATACTAATGATGAGATGAGAAATCATATAATGAGCAATGATACCCTCATTCTAGAAGCCAGCTTCTATGATGTGTGAGATGAATGTAATGGAACTTTATACGGAGCCCCGATAGGCTAGCTATGAGTCGCGATTCCTTCTTTCAGGAAGGCAGAGGTTTATGTAAATCTCATGAGATGAGACTGTCCGTTTAGGCGGGTATGGGTCTCCTTATATCTCCTAGTCTTTGGACCTATGCAGCCAACATAGGGTTCTAGCAGGGTTGAATTCCCTATATACGCTAGCATGTTTTGGTTTCACTTTGGCCGGTGATTCCACCTCTTTTTGGTGTGGGGTAGACATTGGATTTCATGGAGCTCACATGATCTATGTCAGTTAAAGTTAAAGTTCCCAAAGAAAGAATGAGGCCAGCCTCAAGTAATGCACACAATGAAATGAATGATACCAAAGGTGTTTGGATAGGATAATCAAGAGGTGAACTAGACACAAGTAATGACACTAGGTCATTCTTGGTCATTGCACAATGAACCCGATGAAACTCTTAAACAAAATCCTAGGTATATGAATAAAGGAAAATGAAGTATGTATGAATGAATGAAGCAGACTCTGTGTTTGCTAAACAAGGCTCCAAAGTTGAGGTCCCATATGTTGAGCCCTCAGTTGGGAAGTCCTAATGTTAAGTCCGTGATTCCAAGGTCTCATGGTATAGAATGGATGATATGTGATACATGTGTGTGCTATATGAAATATGTTATGTGTTGTGTGAAATATGAAAAGAATGATAATGCATGTTACTCTCATAGCATGACTTTCCTAATCTGATTTGGCAAGTCCCATTGACTTGGCTTTCCATAATTCATATCGTTAGGAGAGAGCTATTCTAAATCATGCATGTCCTTGGTGTGTACTTGCATACACCCATACTTAGTACAAGTGTGTACTAATTCCATACAATTCTCTACTTTTAGGTGCAGGTGCAGGTGGACGCTAGAGCTTACGAGACTACGTTAAAACTATCCGAACGTGGAGCATTCATCCGGACATGGTAGGCCCTCAGGCTTTCGAGGATGCTTATCTTTTATATTCTAGCTTAGAAGTAGGTATGAGCTAGTGGAGGATGTTCCACTAGCGTTTCTTTCTTACTTATTTTCAGACGTCGTATTGGTGATATTTTGGCAACTTTATATTAATGCAGTTATGAACTATTTCCTTCATTTGAATATCTCATTATTATATGGTTGTTGTGAACTGATGTGATATAATGCAATTCTTATTATGAAGTCTATGTATACTTCAAAGCAAACAAAAGTTTTAAATTTTCCGCTAAAATTAACCTATACGATGTAATGAGGACGTATGTAGGCTTTTCTGCGACTTTCGAGAGGTCAACAATGCCGGTTTCGGCTAGGTTCTAGACCTCAGTCGTGACAAACGTGGTATCAGAGCCTTAGATTAAATTCCAAGGATAATAATTTCACATCAACCACATCAGGTAGTTTCTAAGTTATGGTAGTGAAGTGCATCACTATCATGAATTAGAGACTGCATGATGCGTAGGAAAATTTCCCTTCTTTTGATCTTATCGTGCCTTCTTTAATGTCTGATTACTTGGTGTTATGAGTATATCTAACATCAATTCTTATTTTTCAGCAAATGAACGCAAGGAGGAACGTTGGTCGGGGAAGAGGAGAAGCAGCTGCTGGGGGCAACCAAGTTCCACCCCAGGCTCCAGCTGCAGGAGTGGCCATGCCAGTCAACCCAGCATGGTTGACTGATGCGGAGGTGCGGACCGCTTTGGTACAGATGGCTCAAGCCATCACTGTGAAGGCCCAGGCTATGACGGCCCAGGCTAATAGATAGGAGGTTTAGCGGGAGAACCCACCAGCCAACAACATGGCGAACAGGTTGCGGGATTTTACGAGGATGAATCCTCCAATCTTTATAGGATCTAAGACTGCAGAGTATTCTCAGGAGTTCGTGGAGGAGGTCCAAAAGATTCTGGTGGCAATGGGGCCCACGGAGATTGAGAAAGCTGAGCTGTCCTCGTACCAGCTGAAGGATGTTGCACAGGCTTGGTGCAAGATGTGGCAGGATAGCAGGGCATTGGGCGGAGGTCCGATCACATGGGAGATGTTTACGACAGCCTTTTTGGAGAGGTTCTTCCCCAGAGAGATGAGAGAGGCTAAGGTTGAGGGATTCATCAATCTTAAGCAGGGCTCGATGACTATCAGGGAGTATTCCATGAAATTCGTAAAATTGTCTAGGTATGCCACTTCCCTTGTGTCGAACAATAGGGACGAGATGAGCAGGTTTCTTACATGAATTTCAAAGGACTTGGAGGAGGAGTGTCGGGCTGCGATGCTCCATGACAACATGGACTTGTCCAGGCTGATGGTGCATGTCCAGCAGGTTGAGGACAGCAGGAAGAAGAGGAGAGTTTGTGAGGTCAGGAGGCCTAACCCTTTTGACCAGACAGGTTCCAGCAGTGGTGGTGGCAAGAGCACTTTCGGAGTTCATGATCAGCCTAGATTTAAGAAAGGGCATCAGAGTTAAGGGAACTCTAACTCTCAGAAGAGTGCAACACCCAAAGGAGGCAAACCCGAGCCCAAGAAGGGCAACGGAGGTGATGTGCACCGTCCCAGAAAGGAATGCGGCAAGTGTGGCCATATTCAAGTGGAGAGTGCATACGAGGCACAAATCCCTATTTTGGTTGCGGGAAGAGAGGATATATGGTCAAGGACTGTCCACAGAATAGGGGTCAGGCTGGAGGTAATGCTAAGCCTAGGCCTAATCCCCAGAATGCTACTGCAGTCGAGCCTCCTAAGATGAACAAATTCTACGCCTTGTAGGGCAGAAAGGAGCAGGAGAAGATTGCTGATGTGGTCACAGGTATGCTGCAAGTTTTTTCACCTCTGTTTATGCTTTACTTTATCCATGGTATATGCTTTCTTTTGTGACTCCGTTGCTTGCTCTTACTTTTGAAACACTACCTGAGGTTTTGCATGATTCTATCGTAGTTAGTACTCCCTTAGTAGAAAATATAAGAATTGATAGGGTTCATAAAGACTGCCCAATAGTAGTATGTGGAAAGACTATGTGTGCAGACCTTGTTGAGTTACCCATGAATGACTTCGATATTATATTTGGTATGGACTGGCTCCATAAATGTTATGCCTTCATGGATTGCCGTAGTAGGGTTGTTAGATTCCGTTTCCCTAATAAAGTAGAGCTGGTTTGGGAGGGGTACAATTCGAGTCATTCAAGTCCCTTGATTTCGAACCTAAAAGCTAATAAAATGATGTCCAAGGGATTGTTATGCCATCTTGTGAGTGTCAATGATCTAGATCATGAAATTCCTTCCATAGACTATGTGCCTGTAGTGAATGAGTTCCAAGATGTTTTCCCCGGTGATTTGCCTGGAGTACCTCCCCCACCAGAGATTGATTTTGGTATCGACCTAGATCCCGATACCAAACCAATTTAAATTCCTTTCTACAGAATGGCTCCAGCTGAACTCAAGGAGTTGAAGCTGCAGTTAAAAGATCTCACTGATAAGGGCTTCATCCAACCGAGCATATCCCCTTGGGGCGCTCTAGTGCTGTTTGTGAAAAAAGAAAGATGTAACCCTTAGGATGTGTATCGATTATCGGCAGCTCAACAAAGTCACTATAAAGAACAAGTATCCACTTCCCAGAATAGATGACTTATTTGATCAGCTCCAAGGGTCTAGTTTCTTCTCGAAGATTGATCTTCGTTTCGGGTATCATCAGCTTAGGGTTAGGGATGAAGATGTCCCAAAGATAGCCTTTCGTACCCGTTATGGTCATTATGAGTTCCTAGTCATGTCCCTTGGTCTCACTAATGCACCAGCTGCATTTATGGACCTCATGAACCGAGTCTTCCGTGAATACCTTGATTCTTTCGTCATAGTATTCATTGATGACATCCTCATCTACTCTAAGACCAAGGAAGAGCATGAACAACATTTGAGACTAACCTTGTAGGTACTTAGACAACATCAACTGTATGCCAAATTTAGCAAGTGTGAATTCTTGCTTAGATTAGTGACCTTCCAAGGTCATGTTGTGTCCGATCAGGGTGTGGAGGTGGACCCCACGAAGACTGAGGTTGTTAAGAACTAGCCAATACCTCTTACTCCTGTCGATATCCGTAGCTTTCTGGGATTGGCTGGTTACTACTGCATGTTCGTGAAGGTTTTTTTTTCTATTGCTTCTCCACTGACAGCTTTGACTAAGAAGAAAGCCAAGTTCGAATGAGCGGAGACTTGTGAGAAGAGTTTCCAGGAGCTCAAGGACAGACTCACTTCAACCCAGTGCTTACGTTGCCTAAATGTGGTGAGAATTACACTGTTTATTGTGACGCATCTAGGATTGGTTTGGGTTGTGTTCTTGTGCAGGGTGGTAAGGTGATAGCCTACGCGTCCAGACAACTCAAGGTTCATGAAAAGAATTATCCTACTCATGACCTGGAGTTTGCAGCTATGGTGTTTGCATTGAATCTGTGGAGGCACTACTTGTACGGGGTGCATGTGGATGTGTTCACAGACCACAAGAGTCTCCAGTACATGTTCACGCAGAGGGAGTTGTATCTACGTCAGCGGAGATGGTTGGAGCTATTGAAAGACTATGACATGAGTGTCCACTACCATCCAGGGAAGGCAAATGTTGTAACTGATGTTTTCAGTAGGTTGAGCATGGGGAGTACAGCCCACGTTGATAATGGGAAGAAGGAGTTGGTGAAGGATGTACACAGACTGGCCAGACTGGGTGTGCGGTTGTTGGCTTTTACTAGTGGGGGTGTTTAAGTTCATCCCAGTTCTGAATCATCCTTGGTAGCTGAAGTCAAGAAGGGTCAGCATCTTGATCCTGTGCTGATAGAGTTGAAGGACTCAGTGCTGGTAAAGATGAATGAGTCCTTTGCTTTGGGAGGTGACGGCATACTTAGGTACCATGACAGGCTGTGTGTACCAGATGTGGATGATTTGCGAACCAAGATTGTTACAGAGGCCCATGATTCCAGGTATTCGACACATCCAGGTTCACCAAGATATATCATGACCTCAAGCAGATCTATTGGTGGGATGGCATGAAGAAGGACATTGCTGCATATGTGGCCAGGTGTCCTAATTGTCAGCAGGTTAAGGCGGAGCACCTTAATCCTGGTGGTCTCACTCAAATGATTGAGGTTCCGACTTTGAAATGGGAGGCCATTAACATGGACTTCATGGTTGGTTTTCTGAGGACTAGGAGACAACATGACTCGATATGGTTTATTGGGGACAGGATGACTAAGTCTGCCCAATTTATCCCTATGAAGTCTACTTACAGGGCCGAGGATTATGCGAGACTCTACATTGATGAGATTGTGAGGTGGCATGGGATTCCTTTGTCTATCATTTCTTATAGAGGAGCTCAGTTCACTTCGCATTTCTGGAGATCCTTCCAGAAAAGCTTAGGCACGCAGGTAAAGTTCAGTACTTCTTTCCATCCTCAGACAGATGGGCAGGCAGAATGCACCATTCAGACATTGGAGGACATGTTGAGGGCATGTGTGATCGACTTCAGAGGTAGTTGGTACGACCATCTGCCATTGATAGAGTTCTCGTATAATAACAGCTATCACTGCAGCATTGGGATGGCACCGTTTGAGGCACTGTATGGTAGGAGGTATAGGTCTCCAGTTGGGTGGTTCGAGGTTGGAGAGTCATCCATTTTGGGTCCAGATATCATTCATGAGGCCTTAGAGAAGGTCAGGGTGATTAGGGACAGGTTAGCTACTGCTTACATTCGGCAGAAGTCTTATGCAGATAACAGCAAGCAGCCCTTAGAGTTTGGTGTTAGTGACAAGGTCTACTTGAAGGTATCACGCATGAAAGGGGTGATGAGGTTTGGCAGGAAGTGGAAGTTGAGTCCGAGGTACGTTGGGCCATCCGTAATTCTACAGCGTGTGGTGAGGTAGCCTATGAGTTGGCGTTGCCTGCGGAGCTAGCTTCTGTTCATCCAGTCTTTCATGTCTCTATGTTAATGAAGTGCCTTGGTGATCCAACATCGATTCTGCCTGTTGAAGGTTTGGGAGTTGATGAAGACTTGTCCTATGAGGAGGTTCCTGTTGAGATTTTACATCGGTAGGTGAAGCGGCTGAGAAACAAGGAGGTTGCCACAGTGAAGGTATTGTGGACCATCTTGTTGAGGGTGCTACGTGGGAGGCCGAGGCCTATATGAGATCCCACTATCCTCATCTTTTCAGCTGTTGAGGTTAGACTTCCTACTCTTAAGTCTAAGTTTCCTTATCTCCTCTATTCTTGGTTGATGTTGCTTGACTGTGTATAATACTCATGTGATGATATGACTGGCATTGTGCTAGATAATTAGAAGTGTCATTCGGGGACGAATGTTTCTAAGGGGGGGATAATATAACAACCCGAAAATGACTATGCTAAGTAATGCCTAAACGTACCTAGAATGCCTAGATTAGACCGGGTTCACACGGCTTGATGCTCGTGGAACCAGACCTCAGAACCTATGCACCAGCCAAGCCAACCAACTTAGTGAGTTAGTGGAGCTAGGCAAGGTTGGATCCAGCCATGTAGGGCACCCGAATATTAAGATTCACTCGGATGAGTTTTAACCGGACTTGAAAGGGGTAATCTTATGTTTAGAGGGTCTAGGGGTAAAATGGTCTTTTCCACGCTAGGGGTAGTATTGTAATTACCCTAAGTATTTAATTAGTTAATTAATTAATGAAAATAGTGGACAATTTGGGTAGGGTTGACCCGAGTTTACCCATTTTTGCGAGATGAGCTCCACCCGGGTTCGATCCTTGGTGGAAGCAATATCGAGTTGAATTAATTGTTATTTAATTTGCTGATTTAAGTAAGGGAAAATCAATTTTTTTTAATTTAAAAGAGTCCTAATTTGACTAAGTCTTCGACTAAAACTCCTAGTCGTAAACTTACTCTTACATCTCTCCACTCTCTTTCTCACGCCTATCCACTCTCTTTCTCATGACCAGCATCAGTAACAGAACAAAAAATTCAAAAAAAAGTTAATCACTCTTGAAGAACTTGTACGCTAAAACTCAAAAGAAAAACTAAACTAAAAATGAAAAGCGAAAACATTTTTCAAACGGTTTGCACGTGAGGTTTCGTTGGAGAATCATTGTTCTTCGTGGGAGTTGGCAGCACTTGAGATCAGGTTTGAAAGGTGTTAAACGATGAAAAAAGTATGGGTTTTCTTCCTCTTTGTCCCTTTCCCAAGAGACCCCTAAGATTCAGTCTATTCTAATCCGAAAACTAGGAATGTTTCCCCATTGCATGTCCCTGTCACTAGCTCTGATCGATTGTTGTAGGTTGGGTATGTTTGCTTGTAGAATTTAGGAATGTAACGTGTTTTCGTGATTATTATGTTCATATATGTATGTTCGGAATTATGTGATGATAAACGTGTGCAATGTGTGTGTGTGTCCGTGTCTCTTGGTCTCGAATTGGAGCATGAAAATGGTCCGAATTTGAGTATGAAAATGGTATGTTAAATCCTTGTGTTTTTGTATGAAATTACTTGAAAAAATGCATGTAATAATGTACGAAATGTCCAGCGAATTGTCATAAAAATCTAACGTACAAAGGAATGAGAAAAATGGACTGGAAACGATGACCAAATTTCCAGAAATCTGAAAATTTTGTCTCGGCTAAGCATGGCTGAATTTTTATTTTTTTTTTAAATTTTTTTTTAGGTGTGAGGTCATTAGGGATTGAACCCAAGACCTCACCATATGCAAGCTACTGAAAATTTTATAATAAAAGTGAGGTTAGGGGGAATCGAACTTGGATCTTAGCCAATTAAGAGAACTTAGAAAATAAATTAAAATAAATGAGGCACATGGGATTCGAACCTGTGTGCCCTTGGCCGAAATTAAGATCAGTCCATGCAAGAGTAAAAATAAATAAAATGAGGTTGTGGGGGATCGATCCCACACCCTCTTGGTCTCAAACGAAAAAGGAGAGAAAAGAAAGAAAAAAAAAGGAAAGTGTAGGTGTTGGGGATCGACCTCGAGTCCCCCAACGCCAAAATTTTAAATCAAAATTAATACAAGACTAAGTGTTGCTCAAGGGATTTGAAATCGGGTTCCCTTTCCCAAATCCGTATTGATACATAAATCTTACGTGAATAAATATTTAATGAATGCTGCCCATAGGGATCGAAGTCGAGACCTTGGCATACTTACAAGATGCATAAGTCTTGTACCACATAATCTTGGGTAAGTATGAGTCACTTAGACAAATTATGAATGTAGCCTCATGGCTTGTACGTATGGGTTCATAAGTCCAGCGTATGTTTAAAAATAATTGAACCTAAGATATAAGTGACGAAATGATGTGACCATAGGAGGGTTAAGTAAGAGTGTGAAACCCACTAAAAGGCCAAGTGCATTGGCATATGACGAAATGAACATTAACGTAAAGGGGTGAGTAATTATGAAGAGCTAATATGTTAAAGTTAATGAATGTGGTGACAACATGATAAGAGGCTAATATGAAAGACGAGATCAATCTCAAATGAGCCTAAGTAAATGTTACCAAAAACCGTACTCACCTATGAGAGTGTAAGATTAATAAAGATACCAGTCTCTAAGATCACTCTAATGACAGTATTGAGATTAATACACACTTAATACTAATGATGAGATGAGAAATCATCTAATGAGCAATGATGCCCTCATTCTAGAATCCAGCTTCTATGATGTGTGAGATGAATGTAATGGAACTTTATACGGAGCCCCGATAGGCTAGTTATGAGTCGCGATTCCTTCTTTCGGGAAGGCAGAGGTTCGTGTAAATCTCGTGAGATGAGACTGTCCATTTAGACGGGTATGGGTCTCCTTATATCTCATAGTCTTTGAGCCTATGCAGCCAACATAGGGTTCTAGCAGGGTTCAATTCCCTATATAAGCTAGCATGTTTTGGTTTCACTTTGGCCGGTGATTCCACCTCTTTTCGATGTGGGGTAGACACTGGATTTCATGGAGCTCACATGATCTATGTCGGTTAAAGTTAGAGTTCCCAAAGAAAGAATGATGCCCGCCTCAAGTAATGCACACAATGAAATGAATGATACCAAAGATGTTTGGATAGGATAATCAAGAGGTGAACTAGACTCAAGTAATGACACTAGGTCATTCTTGGTCATTGCACAGTTAACCCGATAAAACTCTTAAACAAAATCCTAGGTATATGAATGAATGAAAATGAAGTAGGTATGAATGAATGAAGCAGACTCTGTGTTTGCTAAAGAAGCCTCCCAAGTTGAGGTCCCATATGTTGATCCCTTAGTTGGGAAGTCCTAATGTTAAGTCCGTGATTATAAGGTATCATGGTATAGAATGGATGATATGTGATATATGTGTGTGCTATATGAAATATGTTATGTGTTGTGTGTAATACGAAAAGAATGATAATGCATGTTACTCTCATAGCATGACTTTCCTAATCTGATTTGGCAAGTCCAACTGACTTGGCTTTCCATAATTCATATCGTTAGGAGAGATCTATTCTAAATCATGCATGTCCGTGGTGTGTACTTGCATACACCCATACTTAGTACAAGTGTGTACTAATTCCATATAATTCTCTACTTTTAGGTGCAGGTGCAGGTGGACGCTAGAGCTTACGAGACTACGTTGAAACTATCCGAACGTGGAGCATTCATCCGGACTTGGTAGGCCCTCATGCTTTCGAGGATGCTTATCTTTTATATTCTAGCTTAGAAGTAGGTATGAGCTAGTGGAGGATGTTCCATTAGCGTTTCTTTCTTACTTATTTTCAGACGTCGTATTGGTGCTATTTTGGCAATTTTATATTAATGCAGTTATGAACTATTAGCTTCATTTGAATATCTCATTATTAGATGGTTGTTGTGAATTGATGTGATATAATGCAATACTTATTATGAATTCTATGTATACTTCAAAGGAAACAAAAGTTTTAAATTTTCCGCTAAAATTAACCTATATGATGTAATGAGGACGTATGTAGGCTTGTTTGTGACCTCCGAGAGGTCAACGACACCGGTTTAGGCTAGGGTCTAGACCCCGGTCGTGACAATTATAGGGGCTTATGCCCAAAAATAACAAAATACAATTTTTGGAAAAATTAAATTTTGACTCTTAGGCCCAAATTCTTCAACTTCTTGATCTGCTCTGTATGCTTCAACTTCGAGGCCTGTATGTCTCACTTTCATGGACTTAACTCAAGTGAAAATGGAATTGGGTCTCCAGGACCCAATTAGAAAATGCAAAGGTATAAGCTCCGTAAGATCCTGACGGATGTCACATACAACAAAATGATGATAAGCATTAGTCGAATGCAAATGACATAATGAGTAACAGATTGATGAAAGGTCCTCATCTGAAAGTTCAGATAGTAAAAATAAAATAATCAATATGTCGATAATAACTAAAAAAAAGACACAAATCCAGTGAACAAATCAATTATCCACTGATAAGATCATTCAACAATTTATATCATTGCACATGCTATTTGAGCACTTAACTGGCAGCAACAAGAAATAAAAGTAATAAAAAGAAAGGAAAGGAAGAAGGAAAAATCTACTTCTTGAAGCCTATCAAAACTCGAACGACAATGAGAAATTTATAGAAAATCATAGCATACTCCAATAAAACAAATCAACCCTCCTTGCTAATAGACTAATGAGAACGAGATATATCGCAACGAGTTCTGCAATAGACGAACAATAACCGAAAATGGTATGTGTCATTTTTAGATGGACAAAGGGCTTCCATCGATGTCAAAGAATGTCAACTTTGAGATAGTAAAGAATGGGATGGTAGTAAAAATGGCCTAAGCAGAGATGTGCTCGTAAAAAAAATTGTTTTTATGATAAATATGCCACGCATTTGACCAAAGTCACACATCACACGATATTTTAGAAAAAATGACACTATACGTAAAAAAAACATAAGTATGCAAACTATTTGTAATAAGAGGGAGACAAACTAAGAAGTTGAAAACATTTAGCAGGCCAAATCATTTTAAGCAAAGGAAACAGAAAAGGCCCTATTCCAATATTAAATATAGTGATGCTACTGTCTATAGAAATATATACCACAAAGGTTCATATTAAGACTTTAGCAAAGCCGAACTTACAAAGCTAGAAATATGAGCAGGCAAATGATATAAAGTGACCAGAAAAATAGATAAATGCAATGATTATGAGAACGATACAAGAATCGCAACAAACTACGATTTAGACAATGACATGACTCCATATCTCATTTAACCAAGACAACAGGAAAACTTTTGACTAAAAACCAGGCCGATAAGACATAAAACTCGATTAAACAGAGTATGTTGGACAATAGCACAATCAAAGACTTTACAACAAAGAACACAGACTACTATGATAAACACAACAGTGGGCGTGAAATCTATTTTTCCCCTCTTGATCACTATTAAGCCAAAAGGAGCAAACAAACCATAGAAACAAAGTAGTAAATACAAAGACCAAAAGATATTAGGGTTCGATAGCTCTTGAAATTTTTAGCCTTAGTTTACCAGAAAAAATTCATTTACTACTTTAAAACAACCAAGATGCGCTAATTTCAAACCAAACGATCCTCCAACACACCAAAACCATGAACTATGAAAGCATCTTGAGAGGAAGGAAATAGACCCACAACCCATTTAAGTTTATACCAAAATAAAAAAATAAAAAAAAACATCAATTTAAAGGAGTGGGATTTGAAAATAAGTTTACCTTCTTATCGGCAACGAGCTGGGACAGATGAACAGGGCAGGCGACCTTCACCACGAAACTCAGACGAGCAGCCACTAGGAATCTGAGCAAGGAGCTTAAATCGGAATACCGAAACTATTATCTCTTATGATTTCGAAGGCATAGTGTATATTTTAAAGATATTTTTGGGGTTAAAACTTTCTTTGTATCCCTCTTTTTTTCTAGAAAAATTTCCCTCTGCTTCGAATGTGTCTAGTATGTATATTTTTATTTGTTCTTGCTTAAGTGTGTTATTGGTATTCTTGCTCAAAGAAAAATTCCCAACAAAAAAATCTATTCAACCACTGTTTTTCTCTCCTCCCCTTTCTCCAAAAATAAATCCCATGTAACAGGAAACCAAAAGGAATATATATAGGGGAACTACTAGGGTTACGAATTTGGGAGGGAAAAGGGTAGAATCGAGATTCCTCAACTCAAATCTCAATTCAAAAATTTCTCCCCAGCACAGAGGAGCCACTACTTTCTGCGATCTTATCCAAAATTTGGCCAAAAATTGAAATGGACGAAAGGGACGTGGACGACTCTGATCAGTATCCCTTCCTTGAAGCTTAACATGGAGAAATCTCATGGTCAGAAGGATGAAAAATCATAGGCGTAGAGAAGAAAAGGTGTTGTTGTACGAGAAAAAAGGGGGAAGGAGACTTTGAGAAAGGGGGGACGCGCTGGGATTCTGATTTTCGCGTCTGATCACGTGTGAGGAGGAAGGAGGATATCAGGTGGGTCGGGTCTGATAGCTTCTCGAACTGGACTGGGATAAAATCAAAATCTAAAGAGGAAACAGGTGTTGGGACAATGGGCTGCAGATTTCGGGTTACTAGAAATTGGTTAATAGGAAGGATATTGGGCCTGTGCTGTGAAATAAAGAGAAGTGGGCTTCTGAATACAATTGAGTGGAGGATAGGTCTATTGGACTCTAAAATTAAATAAGGGAAATGGGCTCAAATTGATGATGCTACATAATGGCCCAAAACTAACTTCTGATGGGCTTAAAGTAAAGCATAACTTAATCACAACTTAAGCCAAACATTAAATAAGATGAAACAACTGAAAGTTAATTAACGAGCTCTTTAAATTTAACGACATGAAATAATAAACTTATCTATAAAATTAGTGACTCAAAAATATAATCTACTAATTTAGACAAATATCTTAATAAATTATGAAGTAAAACTGAAATCCTTTTGAGATGCTCTTCGAATATTTATAAAATAAACTAATTATATAAAAAATTATAAAACACATATGCTACTTAAACTATAAGAAGATAGACTAATAAAAATGTAACGATAAAATAAACATCCAAACTACAAGATACTAAACTAATTTAACAAAGTTTTAAGTAAAACTAAAATCTTTCGAGATGATTTTTGAATATTTCACAAAATAAACTTATTATACAAAAACCTATAAAGTTACTTTAAAATGACTTGAAAATTATTTGAATCCTATAAAGTCGACTATTTCAACTCGTTAGGAAATTGAGAAACTCAAAAATTAATTATTATCGGGGAGGGTCAAAATTTGGGTGTCAACAACATATACTTCACATTGTGTGATCCTCATAACCACACTTCACAATACATAACTTGCCTTCAAGGACATGATCAACACATATAGAGATTGACAAGAAAGTAAACACCGCCACCATAAGTGGACCATACCACAACATGTACACTAGATCATCGATTCTATAGAAAGTAGAGGAATATAGGTCAATCTTACCAATTCTTCATGCCTTGATCATCATTGAACAATTATAAATAATTCACCATTAATTTTAATATAAAATAGTAGCTATAACAAATTCAACATTATAGAATCACAATTCAATCAACATAGAATCAAGATCGCAATGCCCACATTATAGGCTAAAATGAGAAATTGGGAGGATCATGGGTTCATCGTGAAATTGGATTAAAAATCATCCCTAAAACAGTATCTAATCAACAATTCATCATAAGCAAGCTTTCAAAATCGATTTGAGAAAGAACCCATGGCTAGATTGAATGATATAGAGTTTGATCATGAAATCTCTTTGAAAAACCTTTGAAGGAACTCCTTAGATGAATTAATTACTAAATATGAAGGACCACCATAACTTAATAGAAGAAAATCACACTAAATTGTAGGAGAAAACCTTGAAAAACCTTCAACTATAATTTGCATGGCTTCCTTCATCTTCATTGTGTTAGAGAGAAAGAACTCGGGGTTTTGATTTCGGGTTTTGAAAATAAGGGTGTTATGACTTGTTAAAATACCTTAAACTATTTATATTCAATGTATTAACCATTAAAATCAACCCCAATTGATAAATAATTAAAATCAATTTATTTGAAATCATCAACTTAAGGCATTCCACCAGGGAGCACGACCACCTTCACTGCTCGTGAAGGTGGTTCACGACCAAGTGTACGGTCGGTGGTCCACTATAAAGTAGACTTCATGGCCTTTCCAAGCCCTCCATGGCTAAGGAACTTCCACGACTAGTTTCACGAGCCGTGGTCATGACCACTGGCATTGAAGTGGCTCGTGGAACTTGGGCAGTAGCTTGGTCAAATGTCTTTCCTCACATGCCACCAACTCCTTTCCACGAACACCTTCAGAAGATGTGGTCAAGACCACTGGCCGCGAAGTTGTTCGTGAAAGATGAGGCAGTGAGTTTCCAACTTGGGGCAGCCTTGGCTCTTTGGCTAAGGCTTGCCGCTTTTGGCTTGACTCTTGTCAAGCACCTTCAACCAACATGAAACAAGGGTCCGATAGCCCTTTGGTCTGACATGTTCCTTGATATTGACTCACAAAACTCATTTAAACAAAGATAGGACCAATCAACACGTAAAACATACAAAGGCACACTAGAATACACTACACGTCTCAAGGCTAAGTTTTGAACGTCATTATAGGTTCTTGGACGTTTGACTTCCAAATCACTTCAAATCAAGTATACATATTGAAAAACACTTATTTAACACATTATTAACCTTTTAAGCCCATGTGAGGCTCTAAGAAACTTAGTTCGATTTGAGAGACCTTACACTTCCTTAAAGGCTTACTTGCTATAACACAAGGTGGAACTTTGCCGTAGGGCGTTCCACCAAATGTGCTTGACGATGCACACTTTGCATCTTCAACTCTTTTATGCCGTTTTGCTTCCGTTTTGGCCTAAGTGTTTATGCTCATACAAAATAATCAAATACCTGAAACTTAGAAGTTTTTATTAGATATTGAGATAATATAGACAATCAAGGACACTATTTGCATTAAAACAAGGCCCTAGAAGTGTCCAATTTGAGGACTCATCACAAGAAATCATTTCTGAGGGGGAATTATCGGGATGTGACCGCAATGAATATTCATATTTATTGTGTACATTATTTCGATAGAAAATTTGTAGAAAAATAGTTACTAGGCTAAGCTTTAATTGGAAATAAATTTTCTCTAGAACAACTTACCCCGTTTAAAATGAATTCTTCTCAGACAAACATTTTATGCATGCAGACCATCCTACACCTTACCTCACTTACTCTCTCGAGCTGAGTGTTAGGATATTGGACTAGGGCTCACCATCTCAGGTAGAATTTCATGTCGACTTTAACGAACTGAAAGTACCCCTTAAAAGAAGGGACCACCCTTAGGTCGAAAAAAGGCGTACTTGTGTAAGATCCCAAAATTTTCTAAGTTAAGCCCTAGAAATTCTTAAATTTTTGTATAAGGTCATAATGAGTGACACTTAATGTCACACCTAGAATCTGGACCCCGGATGAGACCGACGTCGTTAACCTCTCAGAGGTCGCAGACAAGCCTCTTCTTAGCATTCGTCATAACATGCGATAGTAAAATTGCGGAAAGATTAAAAACTTTTAATGTACTAATTCAAGTCTTAGACTTCATACTTAAGATTTATAAAGACATACGGTATTCTAATACTGTCTCATATATAGAAACCATCTAAGAGTGCAAATATGAACTTAGCCAATAATAGTCAATATGCCATATAAGCCTTAATACAAAAGAATCCAAAGAACATAACTGAATAACATATTCTAAAACCTACTAAGTCTTCATAGGCTGGAATATAAATGATAGCGTCCCGAACATGAGGACCTACCAAGACTTGGAGAAAGAGTTCAAAGCTTCTTCAACTCGACCTACTTAACTTCAATGGCCGGAACCTACATTTGTAGTAAAATAAAGTAATGGAGTTAGTACGCCACATATACTAAGATGGGTATATGCACATAACACATAGGGACATGCATGAAAAAGTATCATTTATCATTCTTTAGAAAACATGCTAAGTCATATGAAAGTCTTCAATGCACATACCATATAACATCTACAAGTAACGATTCCATCACTTAAAGTATGATCATAATAGAAGGCATATTCTCATAAAGTCACTTTAACAATTCATATTTAATAAATCATATAAACATAACATACAAAACACTTACCAATGATCTCATCCCCAACTTATAAGTGCAATGGTCATGTGAAGCCCCATAGCCCCACATAACCAAGTAGATAAGATAAGAGACCATAAGTAAATCTTTGCTTTATATAACAATGTAACTCAGTAACATATTCATTATAAGGATCAACATTCATGTAAGAGTAACATCATATATCATAAACATACATCTTACATATCATCATATTACATAAGAACAATCTCCTAGGACTTCTCTTAGAGTCAACTTGTGCAATGTCTAGGCAGCGTCACATACCACTACCTATACTAAGACAACTCCTCAAGTCACCCTAGTCAACGTTCATTTACATGTATTTCATTTTACATGAGGGAAAATACGCATTAACCAACATAGACTACGTGAGTTAAACATGGAATCTGGTGTCTTCCCCACAACGAAAAGAGGTGGTCTACCGGCCAAAGTAGAACCGAACATGACGTAGCTTTCTAGGTGGATCCACTAGCTAGTATCCTATGGTGGTAGCATATTTCAAGAACTAGGAGATGTATTAGAGACCCATAGTTCCACATTACATGGCAGTCTCAATCTCATGAGAATCTTTGTGAACCTACCTTCCCGCTAGGGAAGGGTCACTTCCCATATCTAGTTCATCGGTGCTTAGCTTAAGTCCCTTTTCTTGAAATAACCTTTAATTTGTCTTTTATCAAAAACATATCATAGGTCATAGGAGATTATCTCCTTGTATAACAAGATCATGAGATCTTTTAGATTAGATAAGAATTGTCGTTTCATCGTAACCTTTCTTTTGTGAGATTTACATGGCATAATCATCTTGTGTAAAGCATACAAGAGAGTATCATAACTTGCATTTTCATATTATTATCATAATCTCACAATTTACATGTTCATAGACAACATATTTACATAGCAACATCATACATACTTTTAAAACATAGCATCATGACTTATAGGCTAGCATAAACGTCGTAGAGCAATCACAATTTTAGAACACTTACCTCTTGCTTCCAAGAACATTATTCATCATGCAATATTCATAAACATACATAGTGAAATAATCAATGACATAATCAAGAAAAACTCATAAAATCATGTACAAGATCAATCCATAGTATAGGAGAAGGTAAACAGGTCATTAAAGGGTTCATTCAAACCTTACATTCTAACCCTAACATTTTCACGTTATCAAGCATTACAAAAAACCCATTCAAAACCATCACATATAGAAAGGACATGTATCACACGACATTCAAACATTATCAATCAATTACTCAACAATTCATGCGAAATCAAGTATAGAAAATGTTTACTTTTCATTGAAAATCATAAATCTAGGGTTGGGAAGGAAATCCGTTTTGTAGAGTAAAATTCCTAGTATTTGAAGTTCTTGAAAACTTATCTTGAAAGGACCTCTTAGGGAAAGGAATACGAAGAGTGAAAACCCATACCTTATAGATGAAGAATCCACGAAATCTTGATTGGAAACTTCAAAACCTTCATCTTATTCCTTCAGCTTTTCTTGTTTTTCAATGGAGTTTGGAAAAGAGAGCGTTCTTGAGAAATTAAGAGAATTTTGTTTGATTCTTATTTGGGACGTGTAAAAGTGGTCTAAAACTGACCTAATATCACTATATTGACGTCCCAAGAATTACCCTAAAGACCCTCCACTTAAATTACCTAAAACGCCCCTCCTAAATTAACTACAACGAGGAGAACATTTCACTTAGGGTCTCGGATTGACTAGGAATTAAATTAATTAATTAAGTTACTAATTTAATTAATTAAGTGACCTAGGGTAATTACTAAAGTACCCCTAAGTCGTTAGGTCCATAAAAAACCCCTTTGGACCATCCTAGGTTACGTACTAGGATGTTTCTTTAGTTAGTTATTCGGTTAGTGTCACCCGGTTAGGTCTTAGGATTTCGGGCACACTAGTTGGTTTATTTTAGTTAGTTCTAGGTTAATTAGCTAGTTAAGTTAGTTAGTTAGGACCTAGAATTAGTTAGGGAGCTCGGCCCCACATGGTTTGATCCGACACGCCTGCCCCTTAACCGCCCTAACCGAATTGGTTGGGCTTGTCTCTCGGCTGGTTGCACATGTTCTTGCACTTGCACATGTGCAACCGACCGAGAGACAAGCCCAACCAATTCGGTTAGGGAAGTTAGGGGGCAGGCCTGTCGGATCAAACCATGTGGGGCCGAGCTCCCTAACTAATTCTAGGTCCTAACTAACTAACTTAACTAGCTAATTAACCTAGGACTAACTAAAATAAACCAACTAGTGTGCCCAACACTTGTGCTTGCACATGTGTTGCTGTGCGCGTTCCTCAATCCGTGCATTATGGAAAGTTCACTTCTTGTCCAAGGATCCTCACTATGTCCTTGGGCACTGCTTAATATACATGATCATTTTAAATGATCATGTGCTATGGTACCTAGGATTGACACTTGGATGGCTAGTAGTTAATGTGAGTATGCGATGAATATAATTATTTTAGCTTAGGGTCTTCATTGCAGGTACAATTCCTAATTAAGCTTGGATTGAAGAATTTGAACATCAAGGTGTTTTTTAATTTAATTGTGAATACATACAAAAATTGGCTAACACCCTTAAGCCAATATTCTCTAACATGCCTAATATTACTAAATATTGGACAATGGGAGGCCTATGTACCTCAATACATATTCTTAAAACCTAATAGGCTCTTCACTAGACAAGTACATTTTCTGGGAACATCATTTTACACATTATTAAATAGATTAAGCTCTAGTCTAAGTCATGGAATTTCCGGAGTGTTACATTATCCCCCCTTAGGAGCATTCGTCCCCGAATGACACAAAAATCTTTTGGAGGGTAGGAAAAAGACTCAATACTTGCAGCACAACCAGCACATAACATATCATTACACTTAGCACTCAATTCTTGATGCACAAACATATAAGAGCTATATATTCATAACACATAGTAAGGAATTTCCTTCTCAACCTTATCATAAGCTCAAAATGCATCAAAGAGTTATCACGCTATCAATCTTCTCAAGATAACAACAAAACAACAAAATCTCAAGAAAACATATGCATACAAGTTTCACATAAGTACAAGATTAGAGTATGGAAACATCTTTTTAAAACTCTAGTTGGTACTATCTTTTACCAAAACATGCACCTATTTAGTAAATAAGTTAATTTCACGATTATGCATTACTTTCTCTATTAAGATGAATGTCTAGCCTTAAGGAGTATATAGATGAGGGTAGCCTATGCATTTCTTGAGCATAGAAACATGAAACACCGGATGAACCGAATCTAGTTCACTAGGTAGTTTCAACTCATAGGCAACCTTCCTAATTCGGTGTAAAACCTCATAACATTCGACTATTTCATTGGGAACAACCCTAGTTTCGGTTTTCTTGAATTTAATACGTTTTAAAAGCCTCCTTTATCCTCACCACATGGTATAAACAACCCTTGGATATAATCTTACGAGCCTTTAAACATGGAATAATTTGTCCCCTTGGCATAGAATTTCCCCCTTCCACTCTAGAAGAGGTTCATTAGGGAATTGAAACTTCACTACCCTTGTTCTACAATCTACGGAAGCAAAACAATCATGAATCCAATCCATACCCAAGATGATATCAAAATCAAACATTAACAGAGAAAACTTGTAACATACCCGTCACAACGTCGGGAGAGCTTTCTTGTTCACCCCTAGCCGTGAGTGCATAGAAACGGTTCCTTTTTAGGGCTTCAGATTAGGAACGCTTGGTTGAGATTAGCTATTTCCCTTACCTTGGCCTCTAATATTAGGACAATCTTTCATAATCTGACCACCTTTGCCACAACCATAGCAACTATTAGTCCCAACAAGACATTCGCCCCCATGCTTCTTACCACACTTACCATAAGTTGGTCTTTCTCTTGGGGGATCAAAATTTCTCCACTCTTGAGGTTCGCGATTAGAACCTCTATCATTGCCATTCTTGGAGAAATTTGAAGGAACTTGGTTTGAAAACCTCTTCTTAAACTTAGGCTTGTCTTGAACATCAGGCCTACTTTTAGGAGAACCACTCTGAAAAGACTTTGCCTTCTTGGGTTCCCTATTTCTCTTCCTTAGGAGACTTTCCTCAACCTGTTGAGCATGAACCATCAACCTAGAAAGACCCATATTGTCATGAAGCATGGCTGCACGACATTCTTCTTCAAGCTCTTCAGACACGCCCATTACATAACGGCTCATCTCATCCCTAGCATTGGAAACCAAAGAAGAAGAATATTTTGACAACTTAATGAACTTCAAGGAGTGTTCCCTAACACTTATCTCCTTGACGAAGGTTTATGAACTCCGCTACCTTAGCTTCTCTTTTTTCCCTTGGAAAGAATCTGTCAAGAAAGACCTTCTTGAAGATCTCACAAGTCACGGGACCATCCCCTAAAGCCCTACTATTATTCCACATATTGTACCATGTCTGAGCCACGTCCTTGAGTTGATAAGAAGCAAGTTCAGCCTTCTCAGTAGTACTCACCCCCATAGCAAACAAAATCTTGTAGACCTCATCAAGGAAATCTTGAGGGTCTTCATCAACTTTTGATCCGAAGTACATGGGAGGGTTCATCCTTGTAAAATATCTTAAACGGCTAGCCATAGTACTAGCATGGTTATCTCGAGGAACAACCTCTCTATTAGCTTGAGCCGTGATGGCTTGAGCTTGGGTTGTGATGGCTTGGGCCATTTGGAACAGGGCTGCCCTTACCTCACCATCCGTCATAGCCGGAGGATTCACCGGAACTTGATCATTTGCAGCAGCATGTACTTCTGGAGCATTTCGGTTACCTTGCAGAGTAGCTCCCGCATTCGCGATCTCTTCCCCTACTCTTCTAGTGGTTGTCCTTCTTGTGTTCATCGCCTATATACACAAAAAAAGGATTAGATTCTAAAAGACACATAGTGTCAAAACTCTAAAGGCACGACATAGGAGTATCAAGAAAAGAGAAGTTTCCTAATCATCGCATAGCCTTTCGTCCATGATTGTGGCGCGCTTCACAACCATGAACAATGTGCTAGGTAATGTGGTTTAGTGAGACATTGACCCAAATGATATTTAACCTCATGCTCTGATACTTTTCATATTTAAGATCATGCTCTGATACCAAGTTTAAGATTGTATATATAACCTCATGCTCTGATACCAAGTTTAAGATTCCAATATTTAACCTCATGCTCTGCTACCAAGTTTAAGATTTCATATTTAACCTCATGCTCTGATACCAAGTTTAAGATTCCAATATTTAACCACATGCTCTAATACAAAGTTTTTTCACACCCAGAATCAGGAACCCGGATGAGACCGGCGTCGTTAACCTCTCAGAGGTCGCAGACAAGCCTCTTAGCATTCGTCATAACATGCGATAGTAAAATTGCGAAAAGATTAAAAACTTTTAATTTACTAATTGAAGTATACTTAGACTTCATACTTAAGATTTATAAAGACATATGATATTCTAATAGTGTCTCATATATAGAAACCATCTAAGAGTGCAAATCTGATCTTAGCCAATAATAGTCAATATGCCATATAGGCCTTAATACAAAAGAATCCAAAAAACATATCTGAATAACGTATTCTAAAAACTACTAAGTCTTCATAGGCTGGAATATAAATGATAGCGTCCCGAACATGAGGATCTACCAAGACTTGGAGAAAGAGTTCCAAGATTCTTCAACTCGACCTGCTTAACTTCAATGGCCGAAACGTACATTTGTAGTAAAATAAAGTAATGGAGTTAGTACGCCACATGTACTAAGTATGAGTATATGCACATAACACTTAGGGACATGCATGAAAATATCATTTATCATTCTTTAAAAAACATGCTAAGTCATATGAAAGTCGTCAATGCACATACCATATAACATATACAAGTAACGATTCCATTACTTAAAGCATGATCATAATCGAAGGCATGTTCTCATAAAGTCATGTTAACAATTCATATTCAATAAATCATATAAACATAACATACAAAACACTTACCAATGATCCCATCCCCAACCTACAAGTGCAATGGTCATGTGAAGCCCTATAACCCTACATAACAAAGTAGATAAGATAGGAGACCATAAGTAAAGCTTTGCTTCATATAACAACATAACTCAATAACATATTCATTATAAGGAGCAACATTCATGTAAGAGTAACATCATATATCATAAACATATATCTTTCATATCATCATATTAGATAAGAACAATCTCCTACGACTTCCCTTGGAGTCAACTTGTGCAATGTCTAGGTAGCGTCCCATACCACTACCTATACTAAGCTAACTCCTAAAGTCACCCTAGTCAACGTTCGTTTACTTGTCTTTTGTTTTACATGAGGGAACATACGCATTAACCGACATAGACCATGTGAACTAAACATGGAATCCGGTGTCTTCCCCACAAAGAAAAGAGGTGGTCTACCGGCCAAAGTAGAACCGAACATGATGTAGCTTTCTAAGTGGATCCACTAGCTAGTATCCAATGGTGGCAGCATAGTTCAAGAACTAGGAGATGTATTAGAGACCCATAGTTCCACATTACATGGCAGCCTCAATCTCATGAGAATTTTTGTGAACCTACCTTCCCGCTAGGGAAGGGACACTTCCCATATCTAGTTCATCGGTGCTTAGCTTAAGTCCCTTTTCTTGAAATAACCTTTAATTTGTCTTTTATCAAAAACTTATCATAGGTCATAGGAGATTATCTCCTTGTATAACATGATCATGAGCTCTTTTAGATTTGATGAGAATTGTCCTTTCATCGTAACCTTTCTTTTGTTAGATTTACATGGCATAATCATCTTGTGTAAAGCATACAAGAGAGTATCATAACTTGCATTTTCATATTCTTATTATAA